>CM052549.1:65424790-65512201 GCA_028533065.1 Trachops cirrhosus
AAAAAAAAAAATAAAATCCCCCAAAAAAAAAAAAAAAAAAATACTGAACATCACAGAGTAATGTCCCGGGAACAGAAATGTATTTTTACTGCATGTGCTATTAAAATTATCTACTTTTCATATTGTACCTTACAATGTCTCTTTTGACAAGTTTTTAAAAGTACACTAAATTAGATTTTAATCATAATCTTACAGAAAAACACAAAAGAAAGAAAATGGAGAGGAAAGCAAGCTGTGAAGAAACATAACATTTTCTCTATCTTGGTATTCCTTCAAGAAATTATACCAAACTTTCAAATGAAATAATATTTGACCTACTCAACTAACCATATAGTTTGCCTACATGTTTTCACAATACTATTTTTTCCTTCCTCATAAAATAGTCCTCTTGGAGAGATATTATTTAGAAGAGTGATTCTCAGTGTAGCCCACAGGCCCCTGGGGGTCCCCTTTTTAAATGAATTAGTAAAAAATATTTTAAATTTTTATCACTTTTTGTTTCTAATGTGGATGATGAATAGATATAATGCAAACAAATGAAGCCTTTTTTGGCTCCTTAATAATTTTTAGTGTAAAGGGTGCTGGGATCAAACTGTTTGAGAATTGCTGAATTAGAAAATACATATTAGGAAGCTATATAATTTCATAGAACAAATTTTCTGCCAATGCTATTTTTTCATTCTGTTGAGTTGGGAATCTTGCTACACTGACTCAACAAGCTACATGCCATTTATTCAGCAACCATTGCCCAGTCCCTGACGCAGGCAGGCTTGAAGGGGGAAACCAAACTCCTATCATGTGGGTCCCTTTATCAGAGCCCTGCGGTTTCCATCATCATCCGTGTAATAATGTGTCCATATAGTTACTCCCATCCCCACTCTGCACTGAAGCCTGTGTCTACATCTCTGTGTGTGTGTGTCCAGGTGCCTCCCAAATACCTTTCCTTGGATGTTCCACAGAGAGCTCTAACAGTTTCAAAACAAAGTTCTCCTCACTCAATTGCATATGCTCAATTAATGGTCATTACCCTCCTTATGCTTTAAGACTAGGCATAAACTATGGTTATATTTTCTTTTACTTTTGTGATGGCAAATCATTGCTACGAAATTTCATTCTTTTTTATTCTATTCCACGGTACAAGATCCGCTTATAAACCTATTCTCCTTAACTCAAGATTATTGAATTTCTTTCTGTACACTGAATTTTCACAAGGCTGTTCCTTTTATCCAGTGTTTTTCTCCTTCCAAATATTAAATTGAATGTCATCCTCACAATAGAAATTCACAATATATTCTATATATTCAGTATATATTCTATTTAATACTTTGCTGTAATTCATTAGCAACTCAGAAGTAGATACTAAATTTACATCTTCTGAAAATGCTCTTAATGATTTGCATATTTTCATTTCTCTGAAGAAAGCTAAGGGAGTACTGCTTATGGAAGTGGCAGAGGCCCTTTTCTTAAAATACTGTAATACAATCAGAGTTTTTAATGCGGTTATTTAGAATAGATGAGGCACATACATTTTTAATCACTGTGGAAAAGATCAAAGGAAAATTTAGACGAATTGAGAAATGCTCTTTTAAATATCACACTCCCTGTGAATTATACAAAAACAATAAAAATTAAGCTTCAAAGAATGATCATATCCATAGAAATATATACTTTCATGTTATAGCATTCATATTACTAATATTATATTAATAAACTTAGAGCTATTGAGTGCTGCCTAAGATTATAAATTTTCACAGTGTAAGGCTGTGGATTTATCAATATCAAAAAAATTCATCCACTGTTGTTTGGAACAGAGAAAATAAAACTTTCTGACTTAGGTATTATTATTGAGATCACCATCATAACTACTGTCCTAAAGTTAAAAATTTTATAATTAGTAACTGAAAGCTAAATTAAAATTTTTGACATCTAAAATTTCTCAAAAAACATGAAATATATCGATAAATAGTTATCTTTCATATAAAGCAAATGCAATCTAAATTATGCTTCTATTTTTCAGCTGCACATTCCTACATATTTTTAGATAACAGAACATAAAAGATGGATAGAACACAGAGCAAAGCCTCAGGGAATTACTGGGCTATCAGTGCTACTATTTTCATGCTCCTTTGTTTACTGTGTTATGTTTAAATGCATGTATTTTAACTCCTCTATGAAATACAAATTTTTATAGGTCCATATTTTGGTCAAAAATATCTTTGGTGCCTCCCAACAGCTTATTTACTATTTCTCACATGGTGTACATTCATACAATTAAATGTCAAATCACACTTTGATTTACCTAGAAATGCTTAGTTACAAGAGGATGGTCACATGTATTAATGTGACTTTTTCAGAGACAGATTTGTCTGTAATTTGCTGTTATTGTTTTCGCTCTTTCTAACTGCATCTGCAGGAATGTTTGGGGAGGCCAACAACATTCACATTTGAGTTTTAAAATATTGAAAGGAATGCATCTCTAGCTACAGAGCCCCAGATTGATCTGTGAGCTTACATCCTGCCAGTTTCACACCTTTGTGTCACCTGTTTGACTGTTCCTTTAAAAAGAGCAACTCACTGCTTTTCATCAAGAAAATCTTACTAAAAATCTTTACAAAGCTTAAAAAAAACAAGAAGAGCAAATTCTCTAGATAAAGATTTTACAATCAAGGTCAAATAATCCAATTGATGGCAATTTACTATAAATACAGGCCTAGTAACCCACCAACAAACTACAACGATTCCCTTTGGGCTACATTATGAAATCTAAGCAACTCTACTTGGTTTTCAATTAATATCAATATTCTGACAACATCTTATTAAGAAACCTTATATTTCATTACTCTCCAATTAAATCATTTACAGTATTCATTTTAGATTTTTTATGCTTATATTTCTCATGACATTAATTAAAGATCCCAATTGAAGTTCTTCCTCTTTTTTCTACTTGTGTAAATACTACCTATTCTTTTCTTTTTTTCCAGTTTTGTTTTATGTAATAAAACCATACAAATACAATGAAAGCATTGTGAATTTTTCCCAGTCCAATTCCATTCCCTCTCCCCTGTGCTTCCCAGAGATAACCAGTATTTTAGGTTTTTATCTTTTCTATGTATCTTTTTATTTACTGTGTACACATGTTTGTAAATAAAAATACACAGTGTACATTAATGTTTATGTAACATTATATTTTATAATATTTTATTCTGTCCTTATACTATTCTGCTAATTTATATCACTCATGCTTTCTAGATTTATCTATATTGGTACATTATACTTTACTCTTATTTTATACATCTTTGTTGTCAAATGGCATAATATATCCATTTATTCACCCTTCCATGTAGGACTGTGAGGGTAATGACAGAAGATATATACATATCTTTATATCTACATAAAGATATATATAGCTTTAAAGTATATATTTAATATATATCTTAAAGTACATATATACTTTAAAATGAAAAGCATTATGATGCCTGAGATTATTGCTATAATATGGTGAAATTCTAGGTAATTAGTACTAAAAAGACTTACTATGAATAAATGTAAATTTTGTCATCAAAAGAAATCTTTCACTGAGATACAAAATAAGAAAAACTGAGGAATGATTATCAGGGGCTTATAGTTTTTACATACACATTTGTTTGAATACAAATCCAAAATAACAAGATTATTTTCACCTCTAATACTAATTAAATTTTCACAATTTCAAACCTATGATGAGGACAGAAAACAACACACAAAGGTTTTAAGAAATCAAATTCCTTTTTCTTAAACACCATAAAGCTAATTTTACTTGTGCCCTCTTACTCTACATTTAAAATGACCTGAACCCACACTGGAATTACTTGTACCTGCAACATCACTGTCTGTGTCAGGGAACTCTGAAAAGTCCTTTTAATCACAGTGATTAAGTGATCATATTCCCTTATCCACAAAGGACAGTATTCAAAATCTTAGGGAACTATCACAGGATAATGAGTTGGCATTTAACAGTTTCTTCCTAATTCAAACTAAATGAAAGAGATAGATAAAATAATCAGGTATTATTATTTCAAAGAACTCTTGAAAAGCACAGAGTTAGCTTTTTGTGTCAGGCTGAATCTCTAAGCACGGTCCCTTGTTCTGTCAAATGGGACCACAGATCACCTACACTCGCATATGGGCCCTTCAGAACAAAGAATCTAAAAGCTGCAGTGGATCGATAAAATTTTTAACAGTGCAGTGCATTAATCTACAACCACATCATACCCAAACTATGATGCCCTGAAAAACAGTTAAGGACATAGATATTGATCACAATACTCTGAACATTTCTGATTCTTGCTGCTGTCCATTCTTAAGATTTAAAAATAATAATAATAATAATAATAATATTGATAGTGAACAGGCCTTGGAAACATTTTCTGTAAATGCCAGCCAAAGTTAACACAAGCTCAAGTGTCATTTGGTTTACCCAAGTCCCTGTTCAAAGATATAAGGCAATTCAAAACTTCTACTCTTACCCAATCTCTCTGAAGTTGAAAAATTTATCTTGACGTTGGGAAGGAAACATAGCCTTTCTTTCCATATCATTTTATTATTTTAAATACACTTTCTCTATTTCTCTATAAGAGGGGTGTGTGTGTGTGTGTGTGTGTGTGTGTATACAGATATACACAACTCCACTGTAAACTTACAATCCCTTGGGGTTAGAAAGTAACTTTCTAGTTACATATGTTAAAGGACTTAAATCTACTCAGCTGAAATCATCCTTGACTTCGCTAAATGTGTTATTTTATTTTCATAAACAGTTTGTGTGTGGAATTTGCTGGAAAATTTATGGGCTGGTTATTTTCCACCAGGGAAGCACATTGCTATCATGCTTAAAAGCCAAAAGATGACTTCAAGTAATGCTAAAAAAAAGAATTCCAACATGAAGTGGTATTTGTTCATTCCTATATCAGCATGTAATTGTCCAAAGTGGTATCATTTAAATTTTGCATCTGCAGCCCACTTTAAAAGCCCAGATTGTTCAAAATAATGAAGTGCAGAACCTGTAAAGGTATAAAAGAAAGTATTATGTAAACATTGTAATACAAATCTCATTTTTAAAAACAGTATTTAATAATTTATGCCTATGCAGATAGCCAATGTTAGAAGAAAAACCTTCTCACCCAAATGTACTAGTTAATTATAGATTTTAGCAGTGGGAAAATGCCATTCCCCTCCCTCACCCAAAGTACATTCTGTGTGTAAGAAGTATCAGTTTTCTTTTGGGTTTTGGCTGAAGTATATTGAGTAGGCTCAGAAAGACACACCCAACTAATTATTATTTAAATACAAACTGGGAAAAATTCCTGAACCTGGGAAAGAAAAGAACCTTTTTTTACACAAGCCTAGTATCATTTCAAAAGATAAAACATGGACATAGGAAAATCAGAGAGCACTTATTTTTGGAAATGGGTACAATGTGCAATCAAGAATCCCATTAGTTTTGTCAAATGCCTGTAAGTACTCTAGAACTTACTGACTCTAGAATTTGTGACTACTATGACATATTGTCATTAATGGCTAAGTCACAAAAACCAAATGTTTTCTCACCCTTGACAAAATTTTAAAAAAATTACATGATAAAGAGAAAAATAAAATTTTCTAGCCATACACTTTTGTTTTAGGTATTTTGAAATTATCCTAAAAGCTGAAGAGTATAATTTCCTTCTCTTCAGTGTTCAGGACAGAGGCTGATAGAATTAGCAATTAAGCAGTATTGTTTCAACATGCTGATTAAAACTGAAACAGTCATTAAAATGATGTTTCTTAGAAGATAAAATATACTATAGCAGCATATCTAATGCTTATATGCATTAATCAAGTGCCCAAAATCTGGCCAGTGTACAAACTCTATGTAGCAATATTTTCACTAGGTAGTTTTTCAATTCAACTTTATTACCTTATTTCTTTCATAATTTTTAATATATTTATACCCCTTCAGCCCCAACAATCATAAAAATAACCACAACAATGATATTCTGGCTACCAAGAATGTTTGAATTTACTTCTAATGACAGTTAAATAATTGAATATAATCAAAAGTTCTTGAAAAGTTACCTGAAACTGTTATCTATAACCACTCTCTAAGAAAATAATAATCTATCCGGGGCCTTCCAGCCAAGATGGAGAAGTAGGTAGATACATTTTGCTTCCTCGCACAACCAAAAGAAGGACAACAACAAATTTAAAAACAAAAAATAACCAGAACTGCCAGAAAATCAAATGGTATGAAAGTCCAACAGCCAAGGAGTTAAAGAAGAAACATTCATCCAGACTGATAGGAGGGGCGGAGATGGGCAGCTGGTGTGGAGAAGACTCATGGTAAGGCAGCCACTGGTGGAGCAGGTGGTCCCACATTTGTGTGCGGATAAACCGGGAGGAACAATTAGGGATCCAGACAGACCACACAACCCAGGGTTCCAGGGTGGGGAAATAAAACCTCAAAACCTATTACTGAAAAAACCTGTGGAGGTTGAGGCAGCAGGAGAAACTCCCAGCCTCACAGGAGAGTTCTCTGGAGAGAACCACAGGGTCCTGGAACGTACACAAACCCACCTACCTGAGAATCAGCACCAGAAGGGCCCAATTTGCCTGTGGGTAGTGAAGGAAGGGACTGAAAGTTGGAGGAGAGCTGAGCAAATGTCATTGTTCCCTCTCAGACCCCTTCCCCACATACAGTGCCACAACTCAGTGACATGGGTTTGCCTGGCCCTGGTGAATACCTAAGGCTCTGCCCCTCACTACGTAACAGGCACGCCAAGACAAAAAATATGGTCCAAATGAAAGAACAGATCAAAGCTCCAGGAAAAATAGAACTAAGTGATGAAGAAATTGACAACCCATCAGATGTAGAGTTCAAAACACTGGTAATCAGGATGCTCACAGAAATACTTGAGTATGGTCACAAAGTTGAGGGAAAAATGTGAAGGCTATGCAAAGTGAAATAAAGGATAATGTACAGGGAACCAAAAGGGAAGGGAAGGATACCAGGACTCAAATCAATGATTTGGGGCAGAAGGAAGAAATGAACATTCAACCAGAACAGAATGAAGAAACAAGAATTCAAAAAAATAAAGAGAGGCTATGAACCTCCAGGACATCTTTAAAAATGTTCCAACGTCTGAATCATAGGGGTGCCAGAAGGAGAAGAGAAAGAGCAAGAAATTGAAAACTTATTTGAAAACATAATGAAGGAGAACTTCCCTAATCTGGCAAAGGAAACAGACTTCCAGGGAGTCCAGGAAGCACAGAGAGTCCCAAAGAAGTTGTACCCAAGGAAGCACACACCAAGGCACATCATAATTACATTACCCAAGATTAAAGATAAAGAGTGAATCTTAAAAGCAGTCAGAGGAAAGGAGATAGTTACCTACAAAGGAGTTCCCATAAGACTATCAGCCGATTTCTCAAAAGAAACCTTGCAGGCAAGAAGGGGCCGGAAAGAAGTATTCAAAGTCCTCAAAAGAAAAGACCTCCATCCAAGATTACTCTGTCCAGCAAAGCTATTATTTAGAATGGAAGGGCAGATAAAGTGCTTTCCAGATAAGGTCAAGTTAAAGGAGTTTATCATCACCAAGCCCTTATTATATGAAATATTAAAGGGACTTATCTAAGAAAAAGATCAAAAATATGAATAGTAAAATGACAACAAATTCACAACTATCAGCAACCAAACCTAAAAAAACAAAAACAAAAATTAACTAATCAAACAACTAGAACAGAAACAGAATCACAGAAATAGAGATCACATGGAAGGTTATCAGCAGGAAGGGGGAGGAGGGAGAATGGGGAAAAGGTACAAGCAATAACAAGCATAAATTGTAGGTACAAAATAGACAGGGGGAGGTTAAGAATAGTATGGGAAATGGAGAATCCAAAGACCTTATGTGTATGATACATGGATATGAATTAAGATGGGGGGATGCTGGTGGGAAGGGGGACACTGGGCAGAGGGGAATAAAGGGGAGAAAAAATGGGACAACTGTAATAGCATAATCAATAAAATATATTAAAAAAAAGAAAAAGAATGTTCTAGAACCTCAGTGTTGGCTATTAGAATAGTCAGAATCCAAAACACTGAAAACACCAAATGTTGGCAAGTATATAGAGCAACAGGAACTCCCATTCATTGCTGGTAGAAAGGCAGCTCTATTTCAAATTGCCAAAACTTGGAAGCATCCAGGAGGCCCTTCAGTAGGTGAATAAATAAATACACTGTAGTACATATAGAAAATGAAATATCATCCAGTACTTAAAAGAAATGAGTTATCAAGTGATAAAAAGCCTAGTTGCTTAAGTGCATATTACTAAGTGAAAAAAACCAAGCTGAAAAGTCTCCATACTGTAAAATTCCAATTACCTGACACTGGAAAAGACAAAACAATGGAGACAGTAAAAAGATCAGTAGTTGCCATGGATAAGGACAGAGGAAAGAATGAATAGGCAGATTACAGAGGATTTTTAGAACAGTGAAACTATTGTGTATGACATGGTATCATCACATGTCTCAAAACCTGCCAAATGCACATCAGTGTACATCGAATGCACAAAAACACACACACTGTTTTTGATGTGGGTGATATTATCACCCCTTCCGGTGATAATAATGTGTCAGTGAGTGTTCATTGATTGTAACAAACGTGCCCATCACTTTGGGTCTGGATATCATTAGTGTGAGAGACTGTGTGGGTGAGGGCAGGAGATTAATGGGAATGCTCTCAACTTTCTACTTAACTTCCCTGTGAACCTGAAACTTCTCTGAAAATAAAGTATGTTACTTTTAAAAATGATGACAACATGACCAAGAGGAGAAAATTCTTAAAGGTAATATTTTCTTTACACTTCCTAAGAAATTGTAGGTATTGTGTTAAAAATATAATATTTCATTTATTTTAAACCTCATTAAAATATATTAAATGCTATTATTTTATAATTCTTAAATTAAAAATTAAATACTGAATATCTTACAACATAAATTTAGATAACTGAATCCAATGTTAATAGATGGAATGGTGGGAATGTGCTCCACTTCCTCTGTCAAGACTGCAGTGAAATGAAGCCAGAGGTAAAAGATTACAGATTATGTCATTTCATTTACATGAGTACAAAACTGGGCAACCCTCCTCTTTGCAGCTGAAAGTCAGAAACGTGACTCCTAGAGATAAGTGTAATAACTGGAAGAGAGCACAGGAAGCTTTTGAGGTGTCAGTTGAAGACTTTGGGGTTTGGTTGGGTGTTCTAGATACTGGTGTTTCAGTTTGTAAAAACTCATGAAGCTGTAGATTTTTTGTACTTTTCTGTATATGTATTACACTTGTTTAAAAGTCAGACAAGACAGTAAACATGGTTCATCATTAAATTTTGATTGAAGGAAAGAGGAAATAGAGACAAGTGTATATATGTTTTTATAAGGATAGAGAAGAAGAGAAGTTAAGAGAACTTAAAGAAATGGCCTTTCGCTTGTATTGTCACACAAGTCAGCATTTCTCAGTATTAGTCAAGAGCTAATATAAATCATAGGGACATCTGTATAGCCCTCATATCTAGCAAAGAACTCTCTTAACCAAGATTAAAAGTAAATTAAAAATTAATAAATATCGCCCTGGCTGGTGTGGCTTAGTGGATTAGCGTGGGCCTGTGAACCAAGAGATCACGGTTCGATTCCCAGTCAGGGCACATGCCTGGGTTGCAGGCCAGTTCCCAGTAGGGAATGCACAGGAAGCAACCATACATTGATATTTCTCTCCCTCTCTCCTTCCCTTTCCCTCTAAAGATAAATAAATAAAATCTTTAAAAAAATTAATAAATATCTTTCTGAGAGACTTGTACTTCATCCCTTTTACCTGCCCAATTGTGTATTTCCATTTCTATTTGAATATTATACTTTGGAAAATGAATAGGGCTTATAACTTTTAACTAATTCTGTTATGTGAAGCCCCCTCTCTTCTGCTCTGTGGGCATGAACAACTGCCCGGGTCATGCTCTGGTACAACAGTTTTCTCTATTCAGTCAGGTGTGGCATATGACCTCCAGCTACACTCTTTGCACAGGTCATAGGTGAGTTTACCAAAGACTTTCTTAAAACAGGAGGTGTATTCAAGCACACATTCTCTGAACACTATTTCCAGCAACAGCCTCTACCTCTTTACCTAGCAGGTCAGTCATTTTACTGGACACAAACTGGATGAATATGGACTTTATGTCCTCTTATTTCTGTCTCATTTCCAGACATTAATAAGAAATGAAGGACTCAGAAAGTGACAGCAAAAGATAGAAAATCTGAACTTAAATAGCCTAATCACCTTAGAAAAAATAAGAAATTAATTCATTTTAGACAACAATATTATTGATTACAAGAGGTTCATCAGATGCTTAGAAATCTAAGGTGTATAGGGGAATGTGTGGAAATGGCTACATATTTGGAAGAAGGATGTTTATGTGTGTATGTTTGAAATTTGGGAAGTGTATACAGACACTTTATTATTGTCTGGGGCAAAAAAATAATAATAGTTACCACCTATTGATTATTCACAATGTGCATGGCATTCTGCTAAGCCCTTAAGCATGAATTCTCATTAAATGCTTATAATAACACTACAAAGTAGATATATTTAACACTCCCATCCAAAGATAAAAGCTTAGTGATTTACAAAATTTTAGTGATTTATCCTAGGTCTCACAATGTAAGTGAAAAAGCTAGAATTTTAGTTCATCTCTATCTCAACATGAAAGTTCATGTTCTTAGACACTTACTACTATCTTATGAATGATCACAAGAACAAATAGAGAAATATTTTGCAAGAAAAGAGGACAAATAAATTTAATAAAAAGAAAATAAATTTAAGATATAAAGAAAGATGAAGGAAAAGACATGTGAAATGGAAGATAGACAAAATATAACACAATTAAAATAATAGACATTCAGTGTGTTTATTAAATGAATGTGTATAACATACACAAATAAATGCCATAATACACACACCCTAATTTTTTTAAAAAATTAAAAATGTATTATTGTTACTTAGCTTAGCTACAAAGGTGTTTATATGGTTTGAAAGAAAAGTTATTTTATAGGTATGATTTTTGAACACATTCAAAAGACTAAGAAAACCAAAATCTCAAAAGTGTAATAATTAGGCACCTGAATTAAAAGAATTTTCTCATTCATATCCCAAGCTTTCAAACTATGTTCTTGATTAAACTCTAATGTAATTATAAGAGTTAATAACCTTAAAGAAAAAATAATCAAGTTTTCATTATAATTTCCAGGTAGATTCTTTCTGAAGTGAATAACACTAGGAAATAATCACTGCTAAAAACATGGGATCTATTCCATTAAATGCTTTTCTTCATTTCTTTAAAAAGTACATAATTTGAAAGAAATAGAAGAAATAATGAGAGAATGAGTCTCACTTTATCTCCTCCAGACTCATCAGATGCCCCTATTAGCAGTAATGTACTGTCCCATCTACTCTGAGAATGCTGCAAGGATATTCACATTTCTGCACCTCTAAGAAGCTGACACAGAGCTGGGAAACATCGTTGCTTGGTGCCAAGCCAGAAGCATCCACTCCAACTTCTGTGTTTTCATTCCCACTAGTGATCCTTGTATGCAGTGCTTTTTAAATCTGTGTCTTTCTAAAGAGTCTCATGTCCTCAATCCCAACCTACCCATTTCATCATCTTAAGATGATCCAGGTACAAACTTCATTATTCTTCTATTGATAAAATGCTCTCCATGTATAATACCGAACACCTACCTCTTTATTAATCACTTTCCATGTATTATCACCTTACTTTTAGATTTCACAAGAACTCTAAAAAAAATACAAGACCTGTCCAGAAAAAGTCCAGCCATTGTTACTATAATGAGAATGGTTTGTGCAACACTGATGTAACCTGGAAACCAAGGAGAGTGGACTGGAATGCGAATGCATGAACAATGTCGACTTCACTGTACTAGTTAGCGGGGACAGTAGTCACCCTTGATTAAGCATGTGTACTGTGTGTCTGTCACATTCAGAATGACTGAGTGAGTAGAGCAAGGAATCTGAATCAAATTTTGCTTTAAGCTTGAAAATTCCACCATGGAAACTGTTCAGACAATTCAGAAGGCCACTGCTATGGGCAACTGGTGATTGGCAGCTTCATCACAACAAAGTCCCTGCTCATGTGTCAAGTCTTGTGCAGATGTTTGTTAGGTTTTTTTGTATCAAATTATATACACTTACTTTTAACTTACCTTTTAATTTAAACATTATGCCACAAACATTTCTTCATGTCACAGACTTTTTTAAATTGTTGTTCTATTACAGTTATTCCAATTTTCCCATTGCTCTCCCCTGCCCTGCCCAACTCCCACACCCATGGTCATTCCCAATCTGTTGGCCATGTCCATTGATCATTTATACATGTTTGTTGATTACACCCTGCCTTTTTAACCTCCTTATCCTCCACACCCTTTCACTCTGGTTGCTGTCAGCCTGTTCCTTGTTTCCATGCCTCTGGTTCTATTTTGCTCATTTGTATGTTTTGTTCATTAGATTCCTGTTATAGGTGAGATCATATGGTATTTGTCTTTCACCACCTAGTTTATTTCACTTAGCATAATGCTCTCTAGATCCATCCATGCTGTTGCAAAAGGTTCCTTCTTTCTTTCTGCTGCATAGTCTCCCATTGTGTGAATGTACCACAGTTTTTTGATCCACTCATTTACTTATGGGCACTTAAGCTGTTTCCAGTACTTGGCTATTATAAATCATGCAACTATGAACATTGTGGTACATAGGTTCTTTTGAATTAGTGTTTCAGGATTCTTAGGGTATAATCCCAGCAGTAGAATCACTGGATCAAAAAGCAGTTTCATTTTTAGTTTTATGAGGAAATTCCATACTGTTTTCCACAGTGGCTGCACCAGTCTGTATTCCCACCAACAGCAGACTAGGGTTCCCTATTCTCTACATCCTTGCCAACATGTGTTGTTTGTTGATTTGTTAAAGATGGCCATTCTAAATGGTGTGAGGTGGTATCTCACTGTAGTTTTAGTTTGCTCCTTTCTGATGGCTAGTGATGTTGAGCATCCTTTCATATGCCTATGAGCCCTTTGCATGTCCTCCTTGGGGAAGTCGTTATTCAGGTCTTTTGCCCATTTTTTTAATTGGATTGTCTTCCTTGTGTGGAGTCATGTGAGTTCTTTACATATTTTGGAGATCAAACCTTTGTTTGAGGTATCATTGGCAAATATGTTTTCCCTTATTGTTGGTTCTCTTTTCATTTTAATGATGGTTTCTTTAGCCATGCAGAAACATTTATGTTTAGTAGTCCCATTTGTTTATTCTTTCCTTTATTTCCCTTGCTCTAGAGCACAGGTGGCAAACACAAGGCCCACATGCCAAATCCGTCCCTACACCTTGTTTTATCTTGCCCAGAACCTTGTTTCTACCCGGTGGCAGCGCTGAACTCCTTGCCCCTAGTTAAGGAATAGTTACATTTATACAGTTCTAAAATTACATTTGGCCCTTTGAAGGCAACCATGAGGCTGAAGTGGCCCCTGTGAAAATGAGTTTGACACCCCTGCTCTAGAGGATATATCGATGAAAATATTGATGAGTAGGAATTTGAAATTTTCCTGCCCATGTTTTTTCTAGGACTTTTATGGTGTCACGGCTTATATTTAAGTCTTTTATCCATTTCGAGTTTATTGTGGTGTGTGGTGTAAGTTGGTGGTCTAGTTTCTTTTTTTACATGTACCATTCCAGTTCTCCCAACACCACTTATTAAAGAGGCTATTTTATGCTCCTGCCTCCTTTGAAAATATTAATTGACCATAAAGACATGGGTTTATTTCTGGGCTCTCTATTCTGTTCCATTCATCTATGCATCTGTTCTTATACGCATACGAGACGGTTTTGATTACAGTAGCCTTGTAATAAAGTTTGATATCAGGTATTGTGATCCCTCCTGCTTCGTTGTTCTTTCTCAAGATTGTTGACACTATTTGGGGTATTTTTTGGTTCCATATAATTTTTGAAATATTTGTTCTAAATGTGTGAAGTATGTCATTGATATTTTAATAGAGATTGCATTGAATCTATAGATTGCTTTGGGTAGTATGGACATTTTAATGACATTGATTCTTCCAATCCATGAACCTAGTATACTCTTCCATTTATATATCCTTTCCTTAATTTCTTTCTTCAGTGTTCTCTTTTTCTGAGTACAGGTATTTTATTTCCTTGGTTAAGTTTATACCTAGGTACATTATTTTTCTTATTGCTATAGTAAATGCATTTTTCCCAGTTTCTATTTCTGATATTTCATTGTTGTTGTACAAAAAAATACCTTCAATTTCTGGTTATTGACTTTGTATCCCACGATTTTCCCAAATTCAGTTATTTGGTCGAGTGGTTTTTTTTTTTGGTGGAATCTATAGGATTTTCTATGTACACTATCATGTCATCTGCAAATAATGAGTTTTACTTCCTCCTTTCCAGTTTGGATGCCTTTTAATTTCTTTTTCTTGTCAGACCACTGTGAACAGAACTTCCAATACTATGTTGAATAAAAGTGGTGAAAGTGAACACTCTTATCTTGTTCCTGATATAGAGAAAAGTTTTTAGCTTTTGCCCAATGAGTATGATGTTGGCTGTAGGTTTCTCATATATGGCCTTTATTATGTTGAGGTATGCTCCCTCTGTTACCACTTCTCTGAGGGTTTTTATTAAAAATCGGTGCTTTTCTATATCAAATGATTTTCAGCATCTATTGACTCAATCATGTGTTTTTTGTGTTTCATTTTTGTGTGTGTGGTGTATTACATTTATTGATTTGCAGATATACCATCCTTGCACCTCTGGGATGAATCCCACTTAATCATGGTGTATGATCTTTCTAATGTATTGCTGGATCCAGTTAGCCAATACTTTGTTGAGGATTTTGTTCATCAGCAATATTGGCGTGAAGTTTTCTTTGTTGTGTCTTTACCCGATTTTGAATTCGGGTAACACTGGCTTCATAAAACAAGTTTGGGAGTCTTCCCTCTTCTTGAATGTTTTGGAATAGTTTGAAAAGCATTGGAGTTAGCTCTTCCTTAAATGTTTTGTAGATATTGCCTGTGAAGCCATCCATTCCAGGGCTTTTGTGTGCCTGGAGTTTTTTGATTACTGCTTCAACTTCACTAGTTGTTATCAGTCTATTCAGGCTTCCTGCTTCTTCTTGATTCAGTTTTGAAAAATTATATGTTTCTAGAAATTTGTCCATTTCACACAGGTTGTCAAAGTCCTTGGCATATAGTTGTTCACAGTAATTCCTTACAATCCTTTGTATTCTGTGGTATTGTAATTTCTCCCCTTTTGTTTCTGATTTTATTTATTTGGGTCCTCTCTCTTTTTTTCTTGATGAGCCTGGCTAAAGGCTTGTTAATTTTGCTTATTTTTTTCAAAGAACCACCTTCTGGATTTATTGACCCTTTGAATTGTTCTTTTAGTTTCTATATCATTTAATTTTGGTGTGGTCTTCATTATTTCCTTCCTTCTACTTGCTCTGGGCTTTGTTTGTTATTGTTCCTCTAGTTCCTGTGTAGGGTTAGGTTATTATTTTTTTTGAAATTTTTCTATCTTTTTTGGTAGGTCTGTACTGCTATAAACTTCCCTCTTAGGACTGCCTTCACTGTGTCCTATAGGTTTTGGGCTGTTGTGTTTCATTTTCACTTCTTTCCAGAAACCTTTTGATTTCTTCCTTGATCTCTTTGTTAACCTATTTGTTATTTAATAGCATGTTAGTCAGTCTCCATGAATTTTAATGATTTTCAGTTTTTTCCTTGAGGTTAGTTTCTAGTTTCAAGCCATTTTGATCTGGGAAGATGGTTCATATGATTTCAATTTTCTTGAATTTGTTGAAGCTTCTTTTGTGTCCTGCCAGGTGGTCTATCTTTGAAACTGTTCCATGTGCATTTGAAAAAATGTATATTTTTCTCCTTTGGGGTGAAAGGTTCTGTATATATCAATTAAGTCTATTTGATCTAGAGTGTTGTTCAATGCTACAATATCCTTGTTGATTCTTTTTTTGGAAGATCTATCCATTGTTGACAGTGGAGTGTTAAAATCCCTTACTATATATGTATTGCTCTCTCTATCTTTTTTGATGTCCTCTCAGATTATCTTTATATATTTGTGTGTTCCTATATTGGGTGCATATATGTTTAAAAGGGCTATATCTGTTTGATGGATTCTTCCCTTAAGTATTATGAAGTGTTCTTCTCTGAATCTGGCCTTTGTTTTTAAATCTATTTTGTCTGATATAAGTACTGCTACTCCAGGGGGCGGGGAGCGGGGGGTATGTCGTTCATGAACATTTGCTTGGAATACTTTTTCCATTTCTTCACTTTTGGTCTTTGTAAATCTTTTATTCTGAGGTGGGTCTCTGATAGGCAGTATATACATGGGTAATGTTTGCTTATCCATTCAGCTACTCTATGACTTTTGATTGGAGCATTTAATCCATTTACATTTAAGGTTATTGATAGATACTTTTCCATTGCCATTTTTTCCCTTTGTATCTGTATTCTTCTCTCTCTCTCTCTTCATTTTCCTAAAGCAGTCCCTTTAGCATGTTTTGTCATGCTGGTTTGGTGGAGATGTATTCTTTTAGCCTTTTTTGTTTGTTTGTTTGGGAAACTTTATTTTGCCTTCAATTTTAACTGAGAGCCTTGCTGGGTAGAGTAGTCTTGGTTGCAGGCCTGTTCATTACTTGGAATATTTCTTGCCATTCCCTTTTGGCTTGTAGTGTTTCTGTTGAGTAATCAGCTATTAACCTTAAAGGAGCTCCCTTGTATGTTACTAACTGTTTCTCCCTTGCTGCCTTTAAGATTCTCTCTGTCTTTAAATTTAGTCATTTTAATTATTGTGTGTCTTGGAGTGAACCCCTTTGGGTTCATCTTGATTGGGACCTTCTATGCCTCCTGGACTTTCGTGACTTTGTATCTCAACGAGTTAGGAAAATTTCCTGTCATAACTTTTCAAATAGATTTTCTATCCCTTGCTCCTCTTCTTCTCCTTCTGGTATCCCTATGATATACATATTATTGTGTTTCATGTTGTCTTACAGCTCCCTTAAACTCTCTTTGTTCTTTTTGAGCCATTTTTCACTTTGTTGCTCTGTCCAGGAATTTTTCCTACATTGTCATCCAGCTTGCTGATTCAATCCTCTGCTTCAGCTAGCCTGCTTTTAATTCCTTCTACTGAGTTTTTCATTTCAGATATCATATTCTTTATTTCCTTCTGGCTCTTATTGATAGTTTCTATGTCCTCCTTTTCATGCTAGTTTAGTTCACAGTACGTTCCTTGTAGATTCCCTGGAGTACTTTGTAGTTCTGACTGAGTTCATTGAGCACCTTTATAACCATCATTTTGAACTCAATGTCTGACAGTTTGCTTGCCTCAATTTCATTTAACACTCTTTCTGGGGATTTATCCTTTCCTTTTGATTGGGGGTTGTTTCTTTGTCTCCCCACTTTAAGTGACACATTTCGTTTATTTCTGCATATTAAATTGACCTGCTTTGACTCCTTGTCTTCATAGTGTGATTTCTGTGGTAGGAGACCTGTGGGATTCAGTGGTACAGTCTCCTTGATCTCCTGAACTTGATGCTCTTGGAATGTTCTTTATGATGTTTGTGTGGGCTCTCTGTTTGTAATTGGGTTGTGGTTGTTGGCTATTCTTTGGTAGGTTCTTCCCTCTGGCTGGCTGAGTGAGAGTCACTCCACCTACCACATCTTGTATGCTGTTGTACGGGTACTGCCAGAACAAAACCAAAAAGCCCAGGAAACAAATCCATACCTGCATAGTTAACCCCCACCCATAACCACACTATAACAGCAAGTGAGCCAGTATTAATAAAGGTGTAAAGAGATTAAGACTATTATAAGAAAGGAAAAACAAATATGAGATAACTAACTGAAAGAAAAAGGATTTTGAGAGGGTAGTAGCAGGAGCAATAATCAGAGAAGGGAATAGGGACAAGATGAAGAAAGAAAGAAAGAAAAAATTACATAGTAAATAAAAAGGGAGGGAAGAAGGCAGAATGTAGTAAGGGAAGGGAAGCAAATAATATTAGGTTTAAAGAAGAAAACGTTTAAATAAATAAAAATACAAAATAAAGAAAGTTTAGAAAGGAGTGAGAGAGAGAAGAAAAATAGGAACCAAATTGGAGAAAAATATCCATCACAGTGCTATCAACAATAATGAGCAAAGATTAATTTGGGGGGGGAGAATAAGAGAGAAAAGAAAAGAAAAGCTTAAGAGATGTCTAGAGGAAAGAGAAGTGATTTTCAGATGATAGAGGGAGAAGTAATACTAAGACTGAAGTACAAAAACCAGACTAAGACAGTGAAAAATTAAAATTTAAAATTAAAAAATAAGAAAAGGCAGAAGGAAAGAAAAATGGAGTAGGAGAGGGGAATGATAAAATTTGAGATTTGAAATACAAAAATAGTGAAGATGTAGAAATCAAATTGTAAAAATGCAACAACTATCATATCACAACTGATAAGCAAAGATTGATACAGGTAGAGAGAGAATAAGAGTACTTTAAGAATGGGAAAAAGGATGGAAGATGACTAATGACAATAAAAATGGCTTTGAGATCCTAGAGGGAGGAGAGTGGAATGGAAACAAATCATAGCAAGAGGGAATATAAAATTTAAAATAAAAAGAGTGAAGAAGTAGATAAAATGGAATAAAAGGGGGCAGGAGCAAAATATGAGATTTGAAATAAATGATTATATAAAAACTAATAACAATATGCACTAACTTGAAGAACAAGAAATGAATGTTAGAAAGCTAAGAGGAGAGAAAATAATGCAAATAATGAAGAAGACCTCAGTGGAATTCATCTTACTGTTTTCTCTTTCTCAGTCCTTCCCTGGTGATATCAGATGGTATCCCAGTCTGGCCCTACGCAGCCTGTTCAAGGCTACCAGTGATTCACAGTCCGTGGTTGCCTACTTCCATTGTTAATCTAATCAATCTGTAATCAGCAGTCAGGTTAAGCACCACCAGGAGGGCAGAGTAATTCCTGTGGGCAAGGCTATTGCTTCCCCTCAGTCTGATGCCACTTGGAGGGACTGCTGTGCCTGAGTACAATGGCTCCTGCAGTATGGGGGATGACTCAGCACAGTGATCCTGAAGCTGGCTCCCTCAGTTCTTTCCCCAAAGCCTCTGTCACGACTCTCCTACAGTGTCTCCAGTCCATTCTGCCCAACCTTTGCCAGAGCCCAGGGTTAAGTGGCTGCAAACAAAATTATGTGTGTTGGCCCTTTAAAAGGCTCTCTGTGACTCCAGAATTCTCTTCCTGGCAGAAAGAAACCCTGCCACTTTTCATAGCTGTGTGTTATCTGGGTTCCTTTTGTGACTCTGCTGCTGTAGCCTAGGGAGACCAGCTTGAGATTTAGACCCCATACTTCCGATGGTGAACCCCTTGGCCACTGAATTTCCTTCCAGCACTTCAGCTGCCATCCATAGGAGCTCAAACAGCCCTCTCACATCTACTCCACACTCTGTACCAGTAACATAGTGGTGAAGTGGTGTCTTCTGTCTGTCTGTGGTTATAAGGCTTTTCCCCAGTTAGTGTTTAGTTGGTTATTACAGATGATTTCTCTACAATTTAGTTGTAACTCCAGATTGGTCCTGGGAAGAGGTTAGTGTAGCTTCTACTTACTCCTCCATCATCTTGGATCTTCTCTTGTGCAGTTTTTCGGCAAAACATCAAATCACCCAGATGGCTCAGCCCCACTACAGCCCAGATCTGGAGCCTTGTGGCCTCTGGCTTTTCCCAAAATTAAAATCACCTTCAAAAAACAAGAGAATTCAGACCATTGATGAGATTCAGAAAAATATGATGGAGCAGCTGATGGCAATTGGGAGTACCGTGTGAGGTCCCAAGGTACGTACTTTGAAGGGAGCTGAGGCATCATTGTCCTGTGTACAATGTTTCTTGCATCTTTCATCTTCTTTAATAAATGTCTCTTTTTTTCATTGTATATGGCTGGATACTTTCTGGACTGACCGTGTATATACTATTATCATTCCTATTTTATAGGCAAAGAAACAAGGATTCAAAGAGGTTTTGTTACTTGGCCAAGATCACAAAGTAGTGAGTGGTGACACTGTATTAGAACTTTATCTGAGTGTAAAGCCTATAATTTTGATCACTATGGAAAATATAAATCATTAAATGCACACTCCTTTAGAATCTTTCCACTGCCTCAAAACCTCTCTGCTCTTTCATGTGCTTTCCTCATCCTTCATTCAAGACTCATTGCTGCATCCCTGTTTAGACCCAAAGCCATCCCTTAACCCTCAGTTACTGAGCCCACAGTACCCTCTCTGTTTCTGGGATATGCATATCATTTATTCCTAACTTTTTGGCACATGATGAAGAAGTTCAAGAATCACAAGAATAAAGAATGAGTAAAAGAAGGCCAATGCAATAGATAAATTGAGTAGGTCTCTGGGAAGAACTAAGGCACCCTTATTGATTTGCCTCAAGCTTTTCTTTGATGCTGGCTCCATTGTGGGAGGAGCTATAAAAGACTATAAAAGAAATTAGACTTAAAAACCCCACAGTCTGTCATCTCATGCAGTAGAAAAGAAAGGCAGGTACAGTTATGCTGCTAAATTCATGATGACTTAATTTATAAGATTATTTCATAACCAGCCTAAAGTTTCCTTAATCAGAAACTAAAAAAATCACCTAATTTCACATCAGTCTATTTATTTATCCATATATATTCAATATCACTATATATGCCATTTACTTTTTTAAAAATGTATAACTATTTCCAGGAATTACTTTACTAACAGTAGATCTTCAGCTTCAATAATAAATAATATAATATACTTCTGAATTATTAATAATGTTTTTCTCTACTTTATTTCAAATGAGGTAACTATCAAAGAGGATATTTATACTTTAAATTAACAGATAACCACTTTATCACATTTCACTTTGCTTGATATCTGTTTATTAAGTAATTACTATTTAATCACAAGGAAATTATGCATCATAACTTCTAGAGATGGCATTTTAGTCAGTTTTTCCATATTTTGACATGTTATATCTCATTTGCTATTTATGCAAGCAGATAAAACATAGTGTCAAGCCAATTTCATCAATAGAATATGAACTAACATACTGAATTAGCTTTACTAATGGAGTTGTCACAAATAGTTACAAAGAAAGATCATTTGGGCAAGTTAAGATATTTCTCAAAACCTCTTGGTTTCTAGTCAAAGCACAGTGACTGGAACAGAGCCAGCATGAAAGTGATTCTGTGTTCCCTTCCTCCCTCTTTATTTCCATTCCATTTGTACTTTCATGTTCCCATTTCAGGTACTATTCTCTCCTGGGGGCTATTGGAACTGTCTCTTAACTTGTCATCCCTGCCTTTAATCTCACTCCCTCCAGTCTGCAAATTGCTGCCATAGTTATTTTTCTGAAACACAAATCTGAGCACTTCACTGTCCTGCTCAGAAAGCTTCAATTCCCCGTAGCCTGCTGTGACACATTCAAACATCAGAGTTTGGCAGCGATTTCTAACCAGGCCCAAGCTCCTTTGGCCATTCTCATCTCCTGGCTGCTCCAAGGTCACTCACTGCATGTTCAGCTTTCTTAGAATGCATGCTCTTCCCTGTCTTCAAGCTACCATTAAACTGCTTTGTCTGCCATGAATACCTGTTTCTTATCTTGTTCACCTGAGGAAATATCACTTTTGAATTGTAACAAATAAGATGTCACCTACTGATCCTCTGCTGTATTCTTTGTGCACCCCGCCCCCCATGCAGTTTCCTAGTCTCGGCTTTCTGTTGTGTTTGTACATGTCCACACCTCTATCACATCACTCATCAAATTCGTAACATGCTGTGTCCTTCCTCTGTTATGCTATGGTCTTTGACAACTCACAGAACCACATTCAATTGATCTTTGCATTTCTGACACCTAGCACAGAACTGTTTATTAGGTACCCTGTAAGATTCCTAATAAAATGTATGTGAGATAAATGAATGATTCATAAAAGACAAAAATCAATATAAACACCTAAAAAAACAACAGTAAGAACACTGGTAGGCATCTATGTTTTTTAAAATATACCTTTAAAAGAATTTGTAGAGAATGTAAAGGTGGAAGAGACCTCACAGATCAGATCATTTTAGTATAATCCTTCCATTTAAAAGATGATGCTGTGAAGTCAAAACAGACTCAGAACACGGAGGAAAGTGGCAGAGCAGGATAAAAGCATAGGATTCCAGGAAGAGTCATTTGACACCATGATACTACACACTGTTGATAGGTTTTATTAAAAGCAGACCAAACTGGGATTTTGCTTTCTTGATTTTTTCAATAAAATGTTTAAATACAATTGTTTCAAATAATTTCCTTAGACTATATTCCTAAAGTATACATACTAAGCAAATACTCAATAAAAAAATTACACCAATATCCACTCTCACCAAGCATATTTAGAAGAAACAATACAATTACCTTTTAAAAGTTACTGGAGCTCCTACCCTTTACAACAGCATGGATGGAGCTGGAAAGCATTATGCTAAGCAAAATACGCCACACAGTGAAAGACAAATACCATATGATCTCACCTTTAACAGGAACCTAAACAACAAAACAAAGAAACAAGTAAAATATAACAAAAGACACTGAAATAGAGGACAGGCTGACAGTGATCAGAGGGGAGAAGGGAGGGAATTTCAGGGGAGAAGGGAAGAGTTTACAGGAACAAATATAGAGGACACATGGACAAAAACTAGGGGGGTTGGAAATGGGAGGGAGGAGGGGAGGGATGGGTGGGTGGGCTGGAATGGGAGTAAAGGACAGAAAACTGTACTTGAACAATGATTAAAATAAAATTTAAAAAAAAAGAATTAGTTACTACTATAAATTTTAAGACTTTGTACACTTGATAGGTGAAAATCAATCTTTCATTGTTGATTAAATGGTCTTTCTTTGATGATTATTGAGGCTTAACCTTATTTTTTTCAAACTTTCATTCACACTACAAGTTTTGCTTGTTTATCTTTGGAGATGTCATAATTTGCATCAAAAGTGTTAAGTTTTACTAAATCAAACATTCATTTTCCTGTTATAATTTTTTACTTATTTTAAGCTTCCCAATTCAAATCTGATGAATCATCTTCTAGATTTTCTTCTATTTTTATTTTGCTTCTTCATTTTCACTTAACTCCAATATAAATCTCAAATGGAGACCACTCTCTTATGTGGAGAAATTATCTCCCTCAATTCCACCATAAACAGATAATTAGTAAAATGTCCTTTCCCACTGAGCCCTAACTCCACCTTTATCATAAGTCCATATGTATGTGTGTATGTATGTATGTACATATACATGTAGAAACTGACTCATTTATTATCATTATATATTTCTGGCTATTTCTACCTGTTTATATTTACCATATGTTTATTTTTTTATACTAGTTCCATACTACACTGATTGTTGTAGCTTAACATTATGCTTAAATGTTAAATGTTTCATAGGAATAATTTTTTCTTCAAAATCATCTCAGTTACTTTTACTCATTTATTCTCACAATTAAATGTTTAAATATTATTTCAAATTCCAGAAAATACTGGAATTTGTCATTTTGGTTGAAATTATACTAAATTATATGAAATCTAAATATAGGTTATTCAGAAATATTTAATATCTTTCCTATTATTACTTTTCTATGAAAAAGAAATATCTCTTAATAAAGTTGTCTTTATATAGGTCTTTCATATTTTGGGGTCAATTTATCCCAACATATTTTAAATATTTTTTGCAAAGGAAACAGAGCTTTTATACTTACCTGTCAGGGGAAATATCATGATCACAGAGAAAACAGAGTTTTATTCACCGCATATTAGTTAATGATTTCTTACTGGTAAGTAGAAAAGCTCTTAATGTTTTAATATTAATTTTATATTTGATCATCTTCCTAAAATAAGTACTTCTAATATATTTTTCAGTTTATTATCTTGGGATCAAATCATTCAAAAATAATATTACTTAGTTTTTAGTAGCAATTTGTTTTTTTTGTTTTATGTTTTATCACGCTGGTTAAATTTATAGAATATTAATAATAGTAGTAACAGAATTAATCCATCTCTTTAATAGGAATTAATCAATCTCTTTAACAGGAATTATAGGCTGTGAGATGTGCTTTATCATGTTAAACATTTATTCCATTTGTGGTTTGTTTATGTTTTTGTGCTTGTAACAGAAATGAGGGTTATATTTGTAATCAAATGGCTTTACAGAATCTTATGAGAAATTTATTATTGTCTTATTTGACCTATTAGTCTGTTTGTAGTAAATTTCCTAATAACATATTGTCATACTTACTTCTTAAAGATATTTTATGCAAAAAAAATTGCTTCAAAATCAGACAACAGTATTCAGAGACTCTGAAAACTATATATTTGGAAATTTTGCAGTAAGTCCCTGAAATCAATAAGGTTTTAAAGAAAAAGAGATGCTGATAAATTCCCTCTCTGTACCAGCCTCTGTGATCAGGCAAGTGTTTATATTTTCCTTAGAATATTGAGCATTGGGATGATTAGACCACTACCTCACTACTGAGTTTAGAGAAGCTGCTTCACCCGTCTTGGGGTCGGAGAGTTCAATCACAATATGAAGGCTTACATTAAATAATTCCAAAGTTGACCTCTCCCTCAGATTCTCACAGATTCTCTGTGATTCTTAATTGGTTCTCCTCTGGCCTAACAAAAACTTACCAAACTAATGGGGCAGTGAGACTCAGACACCACAGCATCACCCCTCTCTTAGGTTGTTACCTCTCTACTCATTTTTTAAAACTTTCTCCATAAGTCACTTACAGAAACTTCCAAAACGCCCCTTGCATCCACCAGGAAAGCCCCATGACAGCTAAGTCTGGACTGCTCGCTCCTTGCCATTGATCATTTCGATGAGGTCTGACATCCAACCTAAGTTTGGCTAATGAGATTCAAGTTTCTAAGAAGTTGGAAGTGGGACTTAAATATTGTAGCTGGCCAACTTCTACCTACCCTCTGAATCTAGAAGTAGGGAAAAACCAACATAAACAAAACAAAACAAAACAAAACAGACAGAAAGAGGTCTGGATTTCTGACAAGTTTTTGGTTCATATAACCAGTACTTTTCTTAGACTCTTTTATATTCTGCCATGGGGTTTCTTGACACAACCTTATAAATTCTTCCTTTTAGCTTGAGCAAGTTAACGTTGATTTCCCTTCCATTACCTGCAATCAGCCCATCCTGATTAGTATGCCACAGGGCCTGAGGCCCTGCCCCTGGCGGGAGCTCAACTCTAGAGGAAAGGAGTGGGGGGAGGTCTCTGGAATTCTATTTAACACTTTTTCTTTTCTTCTCCTGATAACAGAAAAATCTTTGATTTCATACAAGATGTATAGTATTAATATTTTATAGCCTATAGTCAGACCAGAGTAAAGAACTGACATTGTTGCTTAAGTTCCTGAAAAATGTAAACTCCTCTCATTCATTTTATGTTTTTCTTTTGATAAATCGTTGGATTTAAAAATTTATAGAAATAGCATTTTGTTCCAATGGTTACAACACAAGTAATCTTAAAACAAAGGTCTTGTTTCCCTCTGTCTCCCTAGACAGAGATGAGAGGTTGAGAAAAGTTGTAAGAAACACACAAATAATGCCAATATGCTATAACTCAGAATGTGTTTATGCTTCAGATGAATTTTTTCACTCATGACAAAATATTAGTTTGAGTGATTAAATTCAATCAAAGCACCATTGTTGTTTACATCTGTGATGACAAACAATGCATTGTAGTTTAATCATTTGACTAAGCGTTTTACCTTTCATTGTTTTGTCGTAGATTAATTCTGACCTGAAACACTAATCATTCATCTTTCTAAATTCTAATATGATCTTCATGTTGTCAAGCAATAAACTGGAAGAAGCATGACCTCTGAAACCAAGTATCTTTAAACCACTGCCTAATTAGGCATTAGTTACAATTTCAGCAAGACTGAGTTTTAAACAGTTCCCTTTAACTTTATACCAATGTACTACAGCTGCTCTGGCTGCTAACCTCCTGCTATTACAGCATCTCTCTCTGCACCAATGGCATGGTTTTACTATCTCAAATGAAAAGGGACCCCAGAAAGCAATTTGTTTTGATATCTCATTAATGTCAGATCCAGTTTAACAACAATTTCTTCTACACAAAAATTATACTTCAGGGCAGACACATACAATATTTAAATGGGCATTAGTAAATAATTCTACCCAATGGGTCAGTTTTTTAATTACTTGAATATGCATTTTATAGTTCATTGATCCTGAAAGACAATCTGGAAGGCTACACAGAAAACTGACAGTTGTGTTACAAAGCTCATTCCTTGACAGCTGGTAAGAGCTGGAGAAAACTTTTAGTGTACAATAATTTGGTGTTATGTACAGCAAACAGCTCTGGGTCTAGTCAAGCACATTCTCGACTCTTCAAGAGATTCAAAAGTGGTCCTAAGGAAACTGTGGTTTGGCTAATGACCCCCTTGCAATTCCAGTCTTTGGGAAGTGGATTGGCTTTCTCACTCAGCAAGAACACTGACTGCCATCAATACAACCCACTCACCTGGCATGCCATTAACAACATACAATAGCAGTTAGCTAGGTTCCCAACAGAGAATGCAAATTCCAGGTGTACACCTTCAGTTTCTATGAAAATCCTGTGAGAGCAGGAATGTTAGAATCTGTGTATTTGATGTGTGCTCTATATAGCTATTGGGACTTTCAAGGTAGCTCCGGGATCAGTAAGCAGCACTAGAGGAAGTGGAATGTCCAAGATCACGGCCATACATTCAACCCAGCAGTTCTTATTTTAACTGACCAAAATGTTATGCATCTGAGTAGGAGTCTTCTGAAGATAAAGTTTGAAAAGCAGAGTGTAAGGGAGATGCTCTTCATTTGTTCTTAAGAGAGTATGGTAATCCTTATATCATCAGAGCTCAAAAGAGTTGTAAATCTAGATCAAGTAAGATTATCTCCCCCTCCTTAAAAACCCTTCTAATGAAATATCCTTCTGCATTACAAGCATGATGTTCTTAGTTTTGATTGTGGGTACACGTGCACAAGAGCCAAATACAAGGCTTCTGCTTTTGCTGTAAAATTTTGTTAAATAGCATTGCTTATTAGGCTGTCAAAGTCCCATATGATACTTTTCTTGTAAATTTTGAAATGATTTACAAGAAAATTCATCCTCTCTAGAAAAATAGGCTTGCTCCTATCATATAAAGAAACATGTGTATCTCATCGAATGTCCCTTTACATTTTATCTGCTTAGGAGGTTCAGGACTTCATGAGATTCTTCATTCTTGCTACCAGATTAGTTTCTCCCTCCTTCAGTGGTTTTGATGTTCTACTTCTATTTGAACAGCTTTATGTGTCTTCTTGTCATAAACAGGCAAAGCATCAATGATAAGTGAACACTAATATAGGAGCCAATAATGAAATTAACAAATTGACAAACATTCTAAAAATCGCTGAAAATCAAGAGAATTATATATTTCACAATAATTTGCTTATATGCTCAGGTCTCATTCTGTGTCATCAGCTACTGGAACACAGACAGATTTCAAAGCTTTATCAAAATAAATCTCCAAGGAGCTCAGAGAGATTCCTTTTTTAGTTCATCCACTAAAATTCATGTACCTCACATGACTCTCATTTGAAGTAGACTTATTTTTGTACCAGACACAGTTCTATCATGCTTCGGGGGTTCCTGTTGCTCTCAAGATGAAAAATGAATCTTGAGCATGATCTATATGACCTCTCATGACCTATCTGGCCCTGCCTTCTGCTTCACCCTTATCTCTGACACTTACCTCCTTCAGACTGCACCTGTCCCCAACGCCTCAGAGGAGGGACGTTTCCCCTCTTGTGAACTCGCTCAGTCCAGCACACCTCTGCAGGCAGCACTCATTGTAGATTATATCATTATACCTCATGTGATTCATGTCTCAGTTCCCCAATAATTTTAAATCCCATGTCTGTTTTGACTGTTTTCACCAGTAACAAAGCTTTACGAATACACCTTTGTAATACACCTATCACAAAGCTTAACACATTCTATGTGCTCAATAAATATCTGTTGAGTGAATTAGTAAAAGTTGCTTCTCTGATCATAGTGAACGAAAAGAAGCAAATTATGGAAAGAATCAGCCCTAAACACACACACATACACACACACACACACACACACACACACAGAGCAACATTATTCTGATAACGTAGAAGGCCAAAAAACTATAAACAGTGGACAGAAGAACTCAGAAATTATTGGAGTCTAGAGACAAATTGTCTTAATAATCGTTAGACATTAAGGCATTTTTAATAGTCTTTAATAGCATCATTATATTACAGTGTGGTAAAGCAATTGAGGTCATCAAGGAAGGGTTGGGTTTTTATCTATCCTTAAGACAAAAGGGAAATTGGTAATTCACCTTTAAAATACTTTAACCAAGTGTTTCTTTGAAAGATTTTCTTATTTTCTATAGGTTATGTTCAGTGATTGACAAAACATATTTATTTGAATTTTTCTTCCCACCTTTTAACAATTTGGACAAATGAAATATTCCCCAATCTCAGGTTAGAATAAATAACTTTGTATTGTACCACTCTTCTTTTGCTCAATTTGATAATTTCAAGAAAATTATTTTCAAATTCCCCTTGGTACTGACATTCTGTTTTTAATTTTTATTATATTTTTAACAAAAACAGTAATGTTATGTAATGTTTTTTTAAATTCTGCTGAAAAAGAGAATACTCTATGTTGAATATAAACCAAATTTTGTTTCATGTTGCATGAACAAAGCCAAAGAAGTTTCCACTTGAATTCCAAATTGAAAATGACCTTGCGCTTTTCCGAGAAAGGCTAGCAGCTGAGGTCACTGGAGTGTATTATGATGGACAGGGCAGCGCTGTGCATGGCTGGGAGGCATGTCCATTGTGTGGATTACAGCCAAACACAAAGAATTAGACAGCTCAGAGCATTCTATCATTTCATTTTAAAATAATTGCCAAAGTCATGGCCAGCAACTATTACAACTTTCCTGAAAGAACAGCACTCAATGATTTCATCACTTCAGACAGGCAGTTTGACTACTCTCAGCCAAATGCTATGGATCCATCATATTCTGTATCGGTTTCCTGTGACACGCACAAAAGCAGCATTTCTGCTTCTGCAGGAGGTGAATCCCATCGACACTGCATTGTATGTAATTCTGTCTTACACGATGCAGTTCATTGCTTCAAACTGGCCAAATCATTGAAAGAAATACAAGGAAAAAGAAGATGCAGAAGCTTCACACAGCTTCACTCTAGAATGTCAATGTACAGCAACTCCAAATCATTCACTTTCCTCAAGTCAACACACTGTTTAAAAAGCTTAAAATCAGTTTCAAAACAAAATGTCCACAATTCCTTCTCCAATAAAAACATAAAACAGTTTTTAAAAACCTAACCTGTTGTCAGTGGTTCCAAATAAGCCTCTTAAGGCGTTTCTGAAATAGTGATATCTAAGTAGAATACTGTGATTGATGGAGGCTTATTTTTAACTTCTGCATCTTTCAGGGACAGATTAATGGTAGCAAAAAAAATGTTTGGGATTTAAAAGCAGGTGAAAAAACTCACACTTGATTAAAAGGGGAACTTCTAATCTACTCTGCTTGAGTATCTTCTATATATAGGGGAAAAAATACCTTATCTCTTCTAAAGTACTTAGAGACAAAAAATATGTGATAACTTACCATTAAAATTTACAGCCCGAATATAACCAAGTAGCTCTTTCCCATCAATGGTACTCATTCGTGGGCAAAGGCCGATGTAGCCAGGACAGAGATCTTTGTGCATGTTGTGCAGGGCGTACGCCATGGAATACACTGCATCGATTACAAACTGAACCTTCCCTTCCTGTTCGTAAGATGAATCCCGTGCAATTCGCTCCAGCCCTGCAAATAAAAAGGGAAACCATCAGTTGGCACTGTTAGATTTCACTGAAAGATGGCGTTAGGGCTATGATTTCCATCATATGAGATTCATTTAATGAGACAAAACTATTTAATTTTACTTCCATTTATACTAAATAAGGTTTATAAGCTGGTATTAAATTATTTTAATAGCAACAAAAATACATAAATAAAATACATATAGTTTCATTATCCTTATTTCCACCATACTGAGTCTTTATTATATTGTATGTCCTGTTAATTACATATCATTTTGGTAGTGATTTGATCTTTTAAGTAAAATGAGCAAGTAGACTTGTTTTTTTCTTAACCTCAGCTCCAGAGGCATCTTTTAATTAGTGACCCAAAGTCAGGTCTTTCCCCCAACCAGATCTGTTCTTGTTTAGACTGTGTTCTATTTGAGAGCCCTTTTTATAGATGTTAAATGAAAATATTTCCTGTTTATCTTTAGAAGAATCATTTCTTTTCTTCTTGATCTTATATTTCTATTTTATTTTATTTTTTATCTTTTCCAGCTTTCTTGAGATATAATTGACACATAACATTTTGTAAGTTTAGGTGTACCACAATGATTTGATATATCATTGAAATGATACATAATGTGAAATGATTACCACAATAAAGTTAGTTAACACATCCATCACTGCACATAGTTGCCATTTTTTTCTTGTGGCAAGAACTTTTAAGATTTAATCTCTTAGTAAATTTCTAGTATACGATACTGTTTAACTATAGTCACTATGCTGTACGTTAGATCCCCATAAATTGTCTATTTTAATTTTCTATTAAAAAGATATAGAACTGTCAAAATGAGTATCATTCAGAATAATTGTTTCTGTGTTTAGGGCTGAGAATTGGTACTAGGGATTATCATTTTAGATATAATAGAAGCATAGAATTAAAAATGAAAGATAAATTTGATGTGAAAACTAGATGCTGTATTATGAGTTACAGTCCTACATTCTCATTTTGAAGATGAAGAAACTGGGATGCATGGAGATGAAATTCACTAAGGACACATTAGAGCAGATATGGGAGCCATTCCCAAGTCTCAGCTCAAAGCCCAATATTCACTCAATGCCTAGAAAAATGTAGAAGACAAAATGTTTGGTACTCAACAAAAAAATCAGAGAAAGACACTGAGGGCTTACTAAGGGCCCCAAAAGGATCTTTTATCACTTCCACATCCCCACAACCTTACATATCCTGTAACACTAGAGAGACCAAAAGCAAGCACTTTAAACCTTCCTTCCCATGGATGCCAGTTAGTTACTTTTAATAAAGAGTCTTCAAATTCAGCAAAACCTTCTCTTCTTCACACTAATACATATATCCTCCAAATTTAGAGAGTTGAATTAAAATGGTTACTTATACTTGTTTCTTTACACTCTGGTAAAACCAGTGGCTTTCTTCTAGAAAATGTAGTGAACATTTCATTCATTTTTATTCATGCAATCATTGAACATTTTCCTCTGGTCTCAATCACTTGCTACATTCTGATCCTATAAATGTTGTTGGTTGGCACTCTGTTCCCTGCAGTCTGTCACGATCCTGAATTCTGCTTCCCCCTTTTCCACATGCCTTTGTGATTTTTTTCGATGGATCAACTTCCCATTCCTCAAGATTGAATCCCTTTTTTCTCCAACCTCAGAATCCATTCATTCTCAACTTTTTCTATGATTTAGAATCCTTTTTCATTCATTCTCATTATTTTTCTATGATTTAGAAATATAAATATGAATCCAAAATGTTGGTTATATGGTTCAAATCACTTTAATTCGTTTGGAATCTAGCTTTCTGAAAAATAAGTTTTCTAGAACTTTCCTGTCACTTAACTTCTACCCTATAGTTCCAATTGCCTACCATAACTTTATGTAGTCTGTTTCCATGTCAAATTTAATTAAATCTAAAACCAGGCTCTCATTGTAGAGAGATACATCATTATTTCCCTAAAACCTGGTACTGAGGGTTTTGCAGGTTTTGGAGCACAGAGAGAGGGGGCGGATGTAACAAAGAATACCATCAGGATGCCAAAAGGTATATCATGTCCCTGAAGCTGCCTTAGCCTCATGATCTAAGCTAAGATCCATGCAGCTGTGGGGACACCGTCTTTTCCCTGTCTGTGGCTCTTTGTCTCCTGGGTCCCAGGGCAGTACTGCTTATGTCCAGAACACCATCAAGTGACTTGTTGAAACAGCCTTTTCAGCTTCTGCCTAAAATTTCTCACCCACAGTCTTAACCACAAAATAGAAAATTAATATATAAATACTGAAGAATGGTCACAAAAGCCAAAATAATTCAGTGATTTCTTAAAAAGATCTTGTTTGGTAACCAGGCACTCTGGTTAGTCCAGGACTGAAGAGTTTCTCAGGACATAAGACCAAAACCTGGACAGTCCTGGTCAGACAAGCAAGGTAGTTTCTGAAGAAAAGAGGCAAAGGACAAGGAAATTTATTGAAATAAGATTCAAATTACAACTTTCAGGGTAGACTCTCTAGGTACACATGGAGATCCTGGTGGTCCATTTGTTTGCATTACTGAAACTGATAACTGAAAATGGAGACCCTGCATCCCAGAACAGTTGTTCCCATTCTTGGTTATCTTCTCAAGATTCATCAGTGCACTCCAGATTTTCTGAATCAGGTCTCCCAGCTAGGGACATGACACATCTGTAATTTCAAAACACGGAAATCCACCTGTCTTCATCAGTTTGGGCTGCCATAACAAAGTAGCATAGACTGGGTGGCTTGTAAACAACAGGAATTTATTTCTGACTGTTCTTAAGGACAGAAGACCAGACTTGGGACCCATCATAGTTGGGTTTTTGTGAAGGATATCTTCTGGCCAATTTCTTCTTATAACCTCACAGGGCAGAGAGTAGAGAGGAAGGAAGCTTTCATGACTGTTTTAAGGGCTCTAATCCCATTCACGTGGGCTCCACCTTCATAACTAAATCTAAACCTAATTACCTCCCAAAGACCCCCCCTCCTAATATCAACCATCATATTAGGGGGTGAGGTTTCAGCACATGAAGATAGGGAAACACAAACACTCAGTTCACAGCACGAACATCCCAGTTATGTCATTTGTGTTGCTGCTCTGCAACCCCCTGCTGCAGACACACGTGCACATGCAGGCACATCTCGTCTGTGAACATTATTGTTCGTTTATGTCATTTTGGAGTTTTTTAATGGACCTGAAAGGAAGAGAGAGGATTTCCACGCCTCCATTACAATAGTGTGGAGTGCAGTCAGCAGGCATAGAATGCCCCAGCCAAATTGATTCAAAGAGTTAAGAAATTTGGAAATTAACCACAATCCATGTAATGTAGGTACAAGTTAGACATGTATAAATATGTTATGTTTTTTTAACTTTATCCAAAAATGTTCTAGATTTAATTTATTAGGATTGTATTGTAATGCTATTATAACCACCCTATCAATCTATAGAGATATTTCTGAGCATTCAGTAATTGGAATAAAGTTTTATACCACATTTTCCTGATAAATATTAATAGAGATGCTCCAGCTTAATATATAGACTCTTCCTTGGATTTTCCTAAAAAAATAAAAATCGATTTCATATATAATGGATTTATACTAATTCTCAAATACCATACCATCTTATTAAATGGAACTATTTAAATGTTTACCAAACTCTTATTTCCCTTATAAACTCCAATTAGTTTGAGTGAAGACAGAAGATATTCAACTTTGCACATTTTTCTCCTTGTAAAGGAAAGGTCAGAAGGCTGTCTAGTGGATACTGTCACACAAGCCGATGGACATTATCAGTCTTTTTTCCTAAGTCAATGTAAACACATGGTGACAAATTAAAAGACTGATACTCTATTTTCATTTCTAAATTTAAAAAGAAATTATTTTGGGTTTTTTGGGGGCTGTTTGAGAATGTATTTTTTCTATTCCTTAACAGTTCGATCTCATGGCGATACTTAAGGTTTTACAGGAATTAGTTTGCTCCTCACTTCCTACATCCATTTGTCTCTTTCGTCTAAAAGAGGAACTTAGGAAGCTGACAGTGACTCATCAACTTAATTGGCTGTAAAATTTCATTATGCTATAGTTTCTAAAGTTAGCTTTAATGTGTTGCTATAAAGTGCTAAATATTGTCAAAGGCTGTATGTCAGTCATCCATTTAACACACTGTAAAGTTGTAATGTGTTTTTAGTGTATAGCTTAAAATTAACAACATGTAGCCAAGTGTGTGGTGGTGGATGAAGTCAGCCTCATAAATTTTATTGCAAGATTGTTTTATGTTTTCATTAATGAAATCTAAAACTTCTAGCAATATCTCATGTTCCTGGACACACAGTGAACTCTTGCTGGTCCAAGCAATGACATGTGCATTTCAGTTAAGGCCTTTCACAGAGCACATGTATCTCCTTGGTTCTCGTTTCCTCTCACCTAAAAGGCCAATCTGCTCAAGTTTGCTAAGTGCTCCATACATAACAATGTGCATCCCTAAAATGCGCCTGACGTAAATTATAAATTCTTTGATGGACACGTAGTTGTTGAGCTTTGCCTTTTCCAAGAATTTCTCATTTCTTAGGATACACTTCAGTTTCATAAATTAAAATGATAGGGGCTGTTTTCCTTTCTCTGAGATTATGCAGATAAGGCTTCTAAAGTTAATGTAGTGATGATCTAATAAATGGCCAAATCAGTGGGGGTAAAAAATAAAAGTCATATTAGTCCTTTTATTCCTGGGAAAGCGAACATTCAATTGGTTGACTTTTTTCTACAGCTTTAGCATGTAGTAGAAATGATCCACATTCTAAATTTGTGTGTTAAAAATATTTCTTTGTTTATCTTCTCCCTGACTTTTTCTTAAGTACACAGCTACTGTTTTAAACAATTAAATCATTTTCCTGCAGTTGCTGTGCAGAGATTGGTAAGAGAGAAGGAGAGAATTTGTGAGCTGCTATGAATAAATACATGTATGCATATAGGACCAAATCTTTCCCAATATCTCATATGTATGTGGTAGGTGACTTTGAAATATGTGAGAAACATGCCAAGAACTGCACTGCACACTAAAAAGTAAATATAAGTCATTGAATACTGAACTTAAACTGATTTGGTTTCAAGGAAACAATAGGGAGAGGATGAGAAAGAAACATAAGCATGTTCAATTATACTGAAATATCTCCTGAGCACCAGGATGCCCCTTGTGAAATGTGTATGCCTCCCAAACTGCAGAGGGAGGGCACCATGGGCCCTGCAGTAAGGCAGAGGGACAGACTGACTGATGGAGGCAGCTGGCCACAAGGGAAAGAGAACCGCCCAGTGAGGCAGATCTGGGATCAGGGCCCAGCTGCACAACTCGTAAGGCCTTGCTCACTAACCTGAGGGAACCTCACTGAGCCTCAGCGTTCAACTAGGAAAACTCTCCAAAGGGACTTCTGTGATGGGGCCCCCACTGCTCTAGCCAGATCTGCTGGTCCCACCCCACCTCTCTGTGCTCCACTTTCAGGTCCTTGAACATCACATGAGCTCTCCAACCACAGGACTTCACTCCCATGTCCACTCTGTAACTTTCTTCACTCCCTCCCAGAAGCCCCCTCAGCCTCCCAGCTTCAGAGAACATGCCAACTCAGTTGTGCAGGAGCAGTGATTATCTATCTATCTATCTATCTATCTATCTATCTATCTATCTATCTATCTATCTACGTATTTTATTTATTTATTTATTTAAGTTCAATCATTGATAATAATATTATTTTTCTTTATTTTAATTGTTGACATTATTGCTGATGTCACCATTTCCCCTCCTCTGACCCCCTGCACCCCACCCAACCCCCCCTTTCCCACTGGCCATCACCACACTGTTGTCTGTGCTCAGAGGTTATGCGTATATGTTCTTTGACTAACCCCCTTACCTACTTTCATCCAGTCCTCCCCTCCTCCCTCACCTCTGACAGCTGTCAGCCTGTTGCATGTGTCCATGCCTCTGTCTCTATTTTGTTCATTAGATTCCACATATAACTGAGATCACACAGCATTCATCTTTCTCTGACTGGCTTATTTCACTTATCATAATAATCTCCAGCTCCATCCATGCTGTCACAAAAGGTAAGATTTCCTTCTTTTTTATGGCCACGTAATATTCCTTTATGCAAATGTACCACTGCTTTTTTACCCACTCATCTACTGATGCACACTTAGGCTGTTTTCCTACCTTGGCCATTGTAAATAAAATTGCTATGAATATATAGAGGTCCATATATTCTTTCAAATTGGTGTTTCGGGATTCTTAGTGATATTTAATGATTCATTTTCAGCCCACATCAGATCAAATATCATCGTAAATGCTGGGTTCAAATACTGAAATTGTTCAGCTAGAAACAGAGAGCCAAGACGGTATTTAAAATTATTTCTGAGATTGAGGAGAAAAGTAACCTGAAGCAAACATAGCATGAATATAGAGATAAAAGTTGGGAGGCTGGGTATGTAAAGAGCAGGCTGAAACAGTGGAAAAGAAAAGTAAGAGGAAATATATTTCAGATGTCAAATTTACATATTTGAACACTTAATTAAATCTGAGAGTAAGGGTTGGAGGCAATGAGCAAATATGGGAGTAAGGAGTCTTGAGACGTGGTAGTAGAATATTGGCACCATTAACAAAATTTGGAAAATCAGGTGAATTAAAAAGTCCAGTTTATGACAGTTCCCCAACTGCATCAACACCTGCCAAAATGACTGATCTACAATATTCTGCGGCATTTATGACATCCTCTACCACAGTGTAGACTTTATACAATTATGGAATTATTTAAAGAATAAAATGTCCAAATATTTAGAGTAATCGTGTAACAGTTACGTGGTTTATTAATTATTTATAACATTGCAACAATTTAAGCCACTTTACACAGTGCTATCATAAGGCCAGTGGCCTGAGAAGTCAAAAAGTCTTTTAGTCTTTTAGTGCTCATGCCACAGACAACGGACTTTGTCCTTGGTCAATTCATGATTTTTTTTGGCAACAGCTTACCTCTCAGAAAGAATTAGAGGATTGAACATGATTAATTAGGGTCCCTTCTGGACCCTAATGTAAAATTCTGGATTCTAAGGCATGTTAATTCTGGTTCCTCTTTTCACTCCCTAAGACCACTTGAAAATCACATAAGGGTGTAACCGAACAAATACCACTAAGCTCAATTCTCAAAAAAAGTTTAGAATATCCAGTAACTGAGCTACTGTTGACCTGCAAATTTTGCAAAAAAAAAAAAGGCAAAGTTTTTCGTCCTACGCTCTCCATTTGATTAACTGTATGACCACATTTTCATTATTCTTAGACTTGAAATATATATATCGGATCTCATTCCTCAACGAGGAGAAAAGTTTTCAGTTTTCTTTTTATTTTGATTCAATGGTTAAAGGAAAGAAAGTATAGAAAATGAAATCAGAGCCCTGGCTGGTGGAGCTCAGTGAATTGAGCACTGGCCTGCGAGCCAAAGGGCTGCCAGTTCAATTCCCGGTCTGAGCACATGCCTGGGTTGCGGGCCAGGTCCCCATTTGGGGGCATGCAAAAGGCAACTGATCAATGTTTCTCTCTTACATGGATGTTTCTCTTCCTGTCTTTTTCCCTCCCTTCCTCTGTCTCTAAAAATACATAAAATTTTTTTAAAGAAAAGATCAGAGAAGTGAAAGGGAAGGAGGACTTGATTAAAATGGGTAGGATATTTCACAAATAGCATCTCTTTACTCCTAAATTATTGTTACTATTTTTTACACATAAAACAACTAAGACTCAAAAAATTGAATAATTTACCTAAGATTATATATCTATGGCAAAATATGACAAAGTCAGGCCTGACACAAAACCTGTGTCACTACTACCACTACTCTCTCCTCTCTGAAATGTTCCTTAATTCTTCCAACTCGGGTTTAATTTTCACTTCTTTGAACTCTTATTTAACTTTCAGCCACTGGACATATGATTGTCTTGTGTCCTGAATTAATTAGTAAATAGAGATCTTATGTGTATGTGCAGGTGTTTATAAAAAGTAGTGAAGCCAGAACTAAAGAATATTATAAAATAATATTTTTACAGAAACACTGACTAAAAAGGGCAATTGGATATTTGTGGTGAAAGCCAAAGCTAATAAGGCATATAAACTTATATTTCTAAAAATTAACAGAGTATTTTAGCTTTGGAAGGTAAGAGTGCATGTGTGCATGTATTCACAAATCCATAAGGTATCCCTAGATAAATAACATCAAGTTCAAAAGAGAACTTCACACCTAAGGTTCTGTTTTGTGGATTCTATAGTAGGCTTTGGCAAGGCCTGTGTAAACAGACTGTTTAACTATGGACTAACTTGAGCCTCAGGCTTATCTATTTACAAAAGGCAGAGGAAATGAGAAGATAAGGGTCCTCTGCTGAAAATCACCTGTTCTATATCTTCCTCTGTAATTTAAATGTCCTCCCAAGAACTGAAGGCTCTTGGAGGCCTGAGGACACATCAGGTGACATTTGTAAATTAAGCACTGAGGAGCAGTCCCTCAGCCCACAGTAACTTCTCTCCTTTGTGCCTGGCAGAAAATGCTTCAGGCAGGTGCCAGGTGTCCCCTTCAGGTGTTAAAGTTTCCATGCAATGCCCTAGGGTTCTTAAAACACTGACTATTCTAAAGTGAGAGGCAAGTAAGCTTAACACTGTATCTTAGGCAAAACAACCAGATGTTTTTAAAAAAGACATTCAGACGGGGAAGTTATTTCATAAATATATCCCTAAGTCCCCAAACAAACAAAAGAGACATTTGCATTTTCCCACCTAATTATCTTAGATCATGCATATAGGAAAAAAATTGATTCAAAATAGTATATAAAACTGTTGATAAATAGCAAACTCAATAGTTGATCATGGAGTTTCTTTAAAGCATATTCAATCTCCCCCATAAAAGAATTCAAATTTTCCCTTCATAATTCCCACTTCAGCAGATTAGACTTCTAATCTCCCTTCTCTTCTAAAAATATTTTATAGTTACTGCAATGGCTATGATGTGGGTTAGGATTTGCCTTTTAAACATTCCAAATCATCAAAGGCAAGGACCTACATCCCAGATTGCTCTATCCAGCAAAGCCTTCATTTAGAATGGAAAGGCAGATAAAGTGCTTCTCAGATAAGGTCAAGTTAAAGGAGTTCATCATCACCAAGCCCTTAATACATAAAATGTTAAAGGGACTTATCTAAGAAAAGAAGATAAAAAATATATACAGTAAAATGACAGCAAACTCACAATTATTAACAACCACACCTAAAACAAAAACAAACTAAGCAAACAACTAGAACAGGAACAGAACCACAGAAAAGGAGATCACACAGAGGGTTAGCAACAGGGGAGTGGGAGGGGGAGAGAGGGGGAAAAGGTACAGAGAATAAGTAGCATAGATGGTAGGTAGAAAATAGACAGAGGGAAGATAAGAATAGTATAGGAAATGTAGAAGCCAAAGAACTTGTATGTATGACCCATGGATATGAACTAAGGGGTGGAATGTGGGTGGGAGCGGGTGTGCAGGGTGGAGGGGAGTGAAGGGGGAAAATGGGACAACAGTAATAGCATAATCAATAAAATATACTTAAAAAAAGAAGTTCAAGGTTAACATTAAAATAATAGAAATAAATACAAAAAAATTAATTTTTTTCTAATTACAAAATTAACACACAGTCTTAGAAATGTGGAGGGGGGAAGATAAAAAGAAAATAAAGAATGTTTACTAGTCAACCATGTTAACTACCATTCTCATACTGGTCTATTGCCTTATGATAGGGGTCTCAAGAGTTGGAAAATTTTAGTTTAAGGTCAATAGTTATAAGCCTAATAAGTAATGCATATATTAAAGCTTTTGTTCCAGAAATTACAGATAAGCCCATCCTGGCTCCTGGGAGAGACACCTAACCTCCTGGGGCACTGCTAAAGACCACAGCCTGGGGACAAGTTGGAAGCATCTGGGCCACTGTGTTCCAGGCAGAGGCAGAGGACCACCTGTCCTGGGAACAGCCAACTGCCCAGGACAAGAATGCTGCAGTTTCTTTCACCTAATTCTCCCTAAATTTTAAAACCCCTCACAGCACCTTGTATATTCCCTGTTACAAAAATGTTGGCCTGGAAAGAAAATGTAAGACGGTTTCGTTAGGGTGTGAACCCACTGTCTTCTGAGATCACTGGCCATCTGAATAAAGCGCCCATAAAGATTCCATCTCTGTGTCTGCTTATTGGGTTTGGCAAGTGACAGGCAGCACGGGCTCTGGTGTCTTTTCCAGTTTCACTTATAGCATTTCTTTCTTTCTCTTATTTTAAAAATCCTCATCAAAGGATATATTCATTGATTTGAGAGAGAGACAGAGAGAGAGAGAAGGAAGAAAAAGAGAAGAAAAGGGAAGAGGAGAGCAGAGGGGAGGGGAGGGGAGGGGAGAGAAACACCTGTGTGAGAGAGAAACATTGATCGGTTGTATCCCATGTGCATGCCCACCAGGGACTGTGAACCACAACATAGGCATGTGCCCTGACTGGGAATCAAACCAAAATGTTTGGTGTACAGAATGATGCTCAAATTAAGATGATTCTAACTTTTTAAAATATACTGTATTTACTTTACCTATAGTGATTTCCCTACATGGCAATAAACCATGGTTTTTATGTTTAAATTATAGTGCATTTAATGGATTCAAATTTTGCATTTAATTCTTTTCTGAAACTCAGTGTGATATCTGATGCAAGGCAGGACTCTTAGCATCATGTTTTCCAAACAGTAAACCAATTCTTCTAGACTATTAATTAAATGAATATTCTTTTTCCCATTAATTTACATGAAGTCACTTTTAACATATCAAATGCATGTATTCTTATATATATTTGGAATTTTTGCTCCAGTTCACTAGTCTCTTAATATGTCAATATGATATATAATTATTATAGTTTTATAATAAGTTGTGCCATCTGTTCATATAAGTTCTAGCATTTCTCTTATTTTTAAAATTAGTTACAGATTAAGTCCTATGCCTTCTGCCCAATAACAAAAAAAAATGCAAAAGAACATGGGCTTTGAGATCAGACAGATCAAGATTTGAGACTCTGCCTCTGAATATCTTATTCTTTACCTACAAAATGGGGATTTATACCCCTCGAGTTGCACGGTTGTTGTGAGGATGAAGGTAGAGCATCTGGCACATTATTTAGTGAATAAATGGACACCATTATTTCTCACATGGGCTACAAAATACTTAACCTTCTATAATGTGCAATACTTTTTCAACTGCACAAGGAAATAAAAATATAAACCATATATATATTCATATACCCATTCAATAAACATGATAAAGGCAATTTATGTTCAATGATTAGGAACAAACACTCTGCAGCCAATCTGCCTGGGTTCAAATCAAACACCACCATTTACTATTTATGAGACTTTAAGTCCCTGAAATTCTCTTGACTCAGTTTTCTTATCTATAAAGGATAATAGATAAAAGGATAGTATTATCCTTTTATTGTCTATAAAAGGATAATAGAGGATAATAATAGTATTTGCCCATAGGGTTGTTGTCCTAATTAAAATGAGTTAAGATAAATAAGGCAATCTGAAGAGTACATTGAAAATATAAGTACTATAAAAGGGAATTCTTATTAACATTAGTCATTAAGCTTTTGTGATACATGACAGGATCTGTCCAGAAAGTATCCAGTCACATACTATGAAAAGTAGAGACATTTACTGAAGATGATACAAGATACAGGAAACATTGTGTACAGGACAATGATACCTCAGTCCCCTTCAAAGTAGGCACCTCGGGACATCCCACATTTCTCCCAATCACCATCAGCTGCCCTGTCGCATTTTCCTGAATCTGATCAATGGCCTGAGATCTCTTCCCTTTCAAAGGTGATTTGAACTTTGGGAAAAGCCACAAATCACAGGGCATCAAATCTGGGCTGTATAGGGGCTGAGTCCCCTGGGTGATTTGATGTTTCACCAAAAACTCTGCATAAGACACGATGCGTGAATGGGCATGTTGTCGTGATGAAGCTGCCAATCACCAGTTGCCCATATCTGCAACCTTCTGAATCATCCAAATAGTTTCCATGGAGGAATGTTCAAGCTTAATGCAAAATTTGATGCAGAGTCGTTACTATACTTGCTCAATCATTTTGAATGCAATAGCTACACAGTACATATGCTCACTCAAAGCTTCTGACCCTTACTGACCAGTACAGTGAAGTCATCATTGTTCATACATGTGCATTCCAGCTCACTCTCCTTGGCTGCCAGGTCACATCAATGTTGCACAAACCATTCTCATTATATTAACAATGATTGGACTTTTTCCAGACAGACCCTGTATTAAGCACTGTGCTGGATAATTATCATGAGGTAAACTAATACCCACCTGGTCCTGGATGTCATGGAGTGATAGTGGGGCTAAGATCTAAAGGGTACATGGGAGTGAATTAGGTTAGACAGGGAAGTAGTGAGGAGGGGACACATTGGCAAGTGACAGCAAAGACTCAGGGATGGAATATATCTCAGGGATGGAAGACTCATGTATATACTCAGGCAGGAGAGTATAAGGAGCTGAAATAAGGCCAGAGAAGCTGAAGCCTGGTAGGCATGTAGCACAGGCAAGACCTAAGAAGTGGGTGGGGCCAGATTGTGAGACCCTGCAGGCTACCTGGAGTCAATTTGTCTTCTTCCAAGAGCAGCGAGAAGCCATTGAAAGGTGAAATCAGGGTTCCCATTCAAAAAAAAGCACTGGGTCAGAGGAACAGATAGGAAGGAGGAAAACATGGATGGGAAAGGCTAGATGGAAAGTTATTTTATCATTCGAACAAGGGCATACGATGGCATGGGCTAAAATAATGATGAAGATGGAGAAATGTAAATGCACTGGAGACGTGTTAGGAGATAAAAATTAACGGGGTTTGTTGGAACCACAGCAAAGGGTGCTGCCAAGAGTGACTTCCCGGTTCCTGGCTTCAGTGTGTGGGCAGACCCTGCCGCTCGAGGAGATGAGCAACTGCCTAGGCCAGAAATGCACTGTCCCACCAGATAACCGCATATTTGCCTCATGAGTGATCAACACAGTGTGTTCTTTCTGTGAAGATGGACCAGGGAAATGCCACCTCCTGCACCAAGTCTGCACCTCCTGAAAATTGTCTGCTCACTTGGCAGCATGGAAATGTGCCCTGCCTGATTGGTGGCATTTACATGCTCACGTCAAGGTTTCATCACTGGGCTTGTACTTTTATTATTAATTACAAACTCCCTAGGATGTAAATGACAACCCAGAAGCTGGGGAGAGAGATGGCACCGGAATTGTTTCCAAGAGCGTGGCATCTTTCAACAACGGACTTCAATCATTCTACTGGCAGGTTATTAATAGTTTTCTCTCAGTTGTTCTATTTTGACAAAAAGCTGAACAGTAAACATGACAGCCTGCATAAAAAACACACATAGGAAATAAAGCTTTTCTCCTTTCTACTCTTTCCAGCTCCACCTTCCTTCTCCCCTGCTTTCTCACTTTTTTGTTTTAAGGCTTTTGTCAACAATGAAGTAATGTTACTATGAAAACACGTATTATAAGACTCTAGAACTTATAAGTAATAAAATAGGAATGCTTATGCTAAAACAACCTTAAAAATCATACTATCTGCTGTTTTTAAACTTCATGGCATAACTTATTAGTGGTTCTTAAAATCAATGCAATGGGTCACAAACAGGATCACAAACAATATTTTAAAAATAAAACAGAAATTAACAGCACCACATAGAGTAACAGGAAGTATCGTTTCTTAGAACTTTTTCAGGTGCGAGGCATGTGTGTACTGGGTTGCCATATACAACAATTTATTAACCTGGAGTGTGGTCAAAAAAAGTTTAGAACTCATTGACCTAGTCCAATCTTCTTATTTTACAAATGGTGAAACTGAGGTAAAGGAACACTGAGTGAATTCCGGGGCCAACAGTTTACAAAAAGGCAGAGTCGGGAATAGAACCCTAACCACCTAATTCTAAGACTCTTCTCTTTACATCACATTGCTTCTTTTCAGCTGCCCGTCCCTCCTTTTGTAATTAAGTTCCACTGGGGATGAGAAAACTTGAGGGAATCGCTAAATGAGTTTGCCCATGAGGAATGAAAAGCCTTGGAAGAATTAATTAAATGAAGTATGGGAAGAGATAAATAACAAGAAAGTGTGAGTTATGGTAAGGTTTTCTCTCCTTCCGACTTAAAAGGCTATCAGTGGAAACCAACCACATTCAAAGAACCCTGGGGTTTCTTGGTTGTTACAAATGCCAAAAAATATAAAAAGCAATGGATTTTATAACAGAAACATACATTTAAAAGAGAAAAGCAGAAATACCTTAAGTATAAAATGCATACCCTTTTAAATGAAAACTTTAGGATATCAGTGTATAGTACTGGACCACCGAGATGAAAAAGGAAAACAATCATCGCCTCTGTGCAATTCGGTCAATCCTCTGGGTGACTGACTGGGTCTTTCACTTTTCTTCCCAACTTTAGGGGTCACAGCCCAGGCTTAGGTATAATGCCAGTGGCTGATTAAAGCAGGTCGCAATCTGTCTGGCAGAGTTTCTATGCCATCCTTCAAAGGGACAGGGACCAGACAAGATGACCTCTCTTGTTGCCTTCCAATTAATTCAGTCAGCCTCTGCTTCTATCAGACATCTTCAGGGATGCGAGCCATCTACTCATTCCAAGTCCCCACCAGGAATCAGTAAACACACAGGCTGCAGACCGCGTTTAATGAATAAGCAGGATTTGTCTTTCAGTCTTGATTTACAGCTTCTTTCTAAATATTATTTTCTCTCCCAATAATCTGCAACCTCACAAAATGCAAGGTTTGGATCTGCCTCCTCTGAATGCCCACAGGGTCTCATCCAGTGCCCAAATACAGCTTAGGTTAATATCAATGTTTGTTCAACCAGATGGAACTGAATTTCTTTCTAAAGAAGGACAGGTCAATAAGATAATTCCAATTGTCTGTGCATAAAGCCTCCACCCCCTTTGCTTTAACATTCTATGAAATGCCACTCTAAGAAACTATAATAAGATAAAATAAACTACAGATGGGAAAAAACTATCAAATAACTAAAACCACGCCTTCTACTTTTAAGTTTAAATAAAAGGTAGAGTTGATAGGGGTCTTTTGTGTTTCATTTCTTTCCACAGGGACTGGTAGGATAGTTTTCATAATAGAAAAAAATAGAACATCTAAGACTAACTGTATTAGACAATGTTGAAACAGCAGATCCAAGATAAGGTAAGTACTCATTTCGAATCCCTCATAAATCAGTTTATCACTTCCTAAACAACCATAAGACATCAGTATTCATTAAGCAGAACTCATACACACTGTTGCCAATCAAACTAATATAAACTGTGATGTCCTTCAAGATTACATATACACTAAATTATAGCTCATGATTTATTGTGAATCCTATATGGACCTAGAAAACTTTCCAAGATAAAAGTTGAATTGTGGCCCTGGAAGGACAAATTTAAGCACCAGGAGACTGTTCTGGCAACGAGCCTCGGTTTCATCTTGAGGAATGGAGCATGATTGTGGAGTGCAGGACCAACAAAATGGCATTGGTCTGATCAAGGTAGCATAAAGTATATAAAACAAAGTGGACTCACTCATGTCAACCAAAATGGCTGTCAGCAATGACACTTTGGTTCAAGAGGGAAACTATCTAAGTCATAGCAGACACATCTGGCAAGGAGACACATTTAAGGTATCTGCACACATGGCCAGAGCAGACACGTCTGCAGAGCAGGACCACCCACAGACAGGCTCCTGGGCAAATTCCATACTTGCCATCAGGGGTGCCAAGACACTTATCGAAAACACCGAGAAGGGTGGAGTAGTCCACGTTCAAGGTATGACTGAGGCAGGTTCCAGGCCACTGCTGAGACAGCCCAGCTCCACACACCAAAGTGCTGCTCCATGCCACGCTGATCTCCTTTGGCATCGGCCACCTGCCCTGTGGGACTGAGGACTTCCTCTGTCCTGCTGCCCACCTGGCTGCAGAGGTCCTTCCTCAGGAGACTTTGACAACTCCCTTGCCCACTGTGCCGTCTCCTGGACCTGCAGACTGAGACTCTGCGACTCAGGCTCCTTATTCTCCACACAGTGCTCTGTGTGTGTGTGATATGTCTCTCTTAGGTTGTTAGAGTGTGAGTAGGTTATTAATGTAAGTTGATGCTCTACTTTGAGTTAATCTGCATTCAATAAGACCTGAGCGAATAGCATAGCTACCTTGTGTGAGTCTTGTCTATTCCTTGGCACAGGGCTGCTCAGCAGGCAGCTAGCCGAACAGTTGCCTGGTTGACTTATAGGAAAAACTATATCACAAGCATGCACTTGTGACAATGACCCATTGGAATCTCTAATTATTACCCCTGTATCCAAATACAAAAAAAACTGAAAATATTTTCATTTTAAAACTTTCAATGCATGCAAATACAAGAGAATTGAAAATATTTTTACATTTAAACTTTCATCAGATGCTTTAAATATCAAAACACATTTTGTGAGAAAAATTATAAATAGAAATTTGATATATTTAGAACTGATGTGAAAATCATAGCCTGAGATGCACTTTAAATTTATTTCTAACAAATCTGCTTTTTGGATTCTGTTCTCAGTGGTCTATTTTTACTCCCCAGATTATGTTACTAACATCAAGGATGTGGATATAAAACAGGGAGCTATAATAAAGGAAACATTTAGACATAATGGCTCAAGTGTACAAATGTTCATAAACAGCCTTCTTTTTAGAAGCTTAGAGGAAGAGATTTTTACATTAATTGGGATTTATTATAAGGCAACTACCATGCTAGACAAATTGGATATGTTCTTACACAAAACCTTGCAATAACTCTATGAGGCAAATTTTATCATTCCCACTGTTTAGATAAGAAAACTGAGTCTCAGGTTAAATAACCTGCCCATTATCAGAGACATGCTAAGCTGGAAAGCCAATATTCTAAACTATTTCTGTCTTTTCAAACTGTGTTGCATTTTTAATTACAGTTCAGTACTAAACAATAAAGTACATGCCCAGATACAGCACAATGGATCTAGATTAAGATGTAAACTGGTTACCAGGTCCTTGGATAGACCTGTCTCATTTAACAATACTGCTTTAACCTCCTGGTAAACATTTGACTATTAACTTTTTATGCCAGTCCTATGTGTTCAGTTTTTGTGTGAAGTAGCATTTTTAATTTGTGGGTTTTCTAATAGTCTTTCAAACAAATGCTTGTAGGAATGAGACATACTCAGGTATGATAGTCATCTGGTAAACCAGCCTCTCTTTCAGAGCCAAGCTTCTTAGAAGAGCATTTTTGCTACTACTTCTCACTGCCATTTGCGTATCGACTCCTGCAGTTTGACTGCTAGCTCAATGACACATCTAGTCTGTCTAGGCAGAGAACATTAGTTATAACTCAATGCTAATTCACTGCCTTTTCCTTAGTGTTAGAACTTACGATTTTTAGCACGGCACATAGCTAACCAAAATAAAGACAATTAATTTTCCAACTCCCTTTGCCTCTAAATATAACTGTTAATAGGATGTAAACAAATGCATTGGGTGGCAACTTTTAGGACCGTTCTTAAAAGACATGGGCATGTGGCCTCTGTCTCTATAATTTTCATCCTTTCCTCCATTCTCCCTTTAAAAGGCAGATGTGACAACTGGAGCTCCACCTGCCATCTGGAACCAGGAGGAGTTGGAGTTGACCCTAGAGATGGCAGAGTAATCAACTAGAAGTGTAAGTCCCCAGAGCCTGAGTAAAGCCATATCATTGCACCATTCCTGTACTGCCTCCTCTGGATTTTATCAGACAGAAAAATAAAGCTCTGTCTTGCTTAAACAAATGTTATTTCCCCTCTCTGTTACTTACAGCTGGTCATAATCCTAAATGATATATAACCATGATCTCTTTGTGACTAATCCACTCACCATATTTTCACTTTCAATTGTACCAGTCTTTATAAGGTAGCATGGAATAGTAGAAAAAATACAAAATGTATAATAGAAATTCCTCTATTTACTAGCTCTGTTATCTATGGCAAATAACTTGACCTCTCTTTGTCTCAGTATCTTCATCAGTGAATGAGGGGAAAATGATCTCCTAAATCAAAATGTTGTCATAAGTAGTCAATCAAATGAAAACTCCAACATTTTATGTCCTGTTTGACAGGATGCAAGTCAAAAAGGATGGATTAGAATTTCATGCCTTTTACTTTAAAATACCTACCAGCCCAAGTAGCCCTTTTCTGGTTTTCCCCACTCACCAAATTAATGGACATTCTGGTTTTCTTCAAAGAAATCAATTGTTGCTCATAAAATAAACAAGGAAAATGCTCTCTTTTAACATCTCCATAATTGCCCTAGCTTTTACCAGCTGCAGCATGTACCTGTATACCTTGGTAACTTGGGAGACCTTTTAGTTCTATTTGTTGCATATTTGATCTCCTCTTCTACACATTTGTAAATCATCATACTCCAATTACGCAACTTCTTCAACTAAGGTACATTCTTCAGAAATACAATTTTTAGTAGTTTCACTAATTTTCAGAAGCATTCCTAAAACTTTCATGTTGTGATCAATTTCATTCTATTGAACAAAACATGTCAGCCGAAAATCAAATACAAATGACTAAAGATGATAGGAAAATCTCCACCTAATTCATTCTATTTGAAAGTTTCAGATTAGAAAATACTCTTGGCCTGTTTACTTTCTTCAGTGAATCTTTGGTTGAATCCAACATAAATAGCAAAAGTCATCTGAAATATGTACAGTTATCTTATCTTTCAAAAATTTCTTTCAGATATCCTTCACATTTATTTTATTCCTTATTTCCAAAACTGACAGGTATGTCTCATTTTATTGGGCTTTGCTCTACTGCATTTTGCATATATTGTATTTTTTAAAAATCGAAAGTTTGTGGCAACCCTGAATCTAGCAAGTCTATTGGCTTCATTTTTCCAATAGTATTTGCTCACTTCTTGTATCTGTGTCATATTTTGGTAATTCTCTCAACATTTCAAAATTTTTTATTATTATTAGTAGTAGTAGTATATTTGTTATGATGATTTGTGGTCAGTGATCTTTGATGTTCCTGTAATAATTATTTTGGAGCACCACAAAATATGCCCATATAAGACAACAAACTTAATTGATAAATGTGTGTGTTCTGACAGTTTCAATTAATTATTCCCCCATCTCTCTCCCTCTATTTGGGCCTCCCTATTCCCTGAGATACAATACTAAAATTAGGCCCGGTAATATCCCCACCATGTTCTCTAAGTGTTCTAGTGAGGAGTCTCACATCTCTCACTTTAAATTAAAAACTAGAAATAATTAAGCTTAGTGAAGAAGGCATGGCAAAGGCTGAAACAGGCCAAAAGCTAGGCCTCTTGTGCCAAGCAGTTAGCCAAGTTGTGAATGCTAAAAAAAGGTCTTGACTGAAAATAAAACTTCTATTCCTGTGAACACACTCACAATAAGAAAGCACAACAGTCTTGTTAGTGATATGGAGAAAATTTTAGTGGTCTGGATAGAAGATCAAATCGACCACAACATTCCCGTCAGCCAAAATCTAATTTAGAGCAAGGCCCTAACTCTCTCCAATTCTAGGAAGGCTGAGGGAGTGAGGAAGCTGCAGAAGAAAAGTTTGAAGCTAGTGGAGGTTGGTCCATAAGGCTTAAGGAAAGAAACCGTCCCCATAAGAGTGCAAGGTAAATCAGCAAGTGCTGATGCGGAAGCTGCAGAAAGTTACCCACAAGATCTAGCTAAGATAATTAATGAAGCTGGCTACATTAGACAATAGATTTTCAATGTAGATGAAACAGCTTTATAATGAAAAAAGATGCCATCTAGCTCTCATCAGCAGAGAGAAGTCACTGCCTGATTTCAAAGCTTCAAAGGACAGGCTGGCTTTTTTTGTTACAGGATAGCGCCGCTGGTGACTTTAAGTTGAAGCTGATGCTCATTTGCCATTCTGAAAATCCTAAGGCCATTAAGAATTATGCTAAATCTACTCTGCCAGTGCTCTATACATGGGACAACAAAGCCTGGATAACAGCACATTTGTGTACAACATGGTTTACTAAATATTTTAAGCCCACTGTTGAGAAAACTTCTTAGCAAAAAAGATTCAGTTCCAAATATCACTGCTCATTGACAGTGCACCTGGTCACCCAAGAGCTCTGATGGAGATGGACGTGAGATTAATGTTGTGTTCGTCCCTGCCATCACAATATCCAGTAGCCCATGGATCGAGGGCTGATTTCAACTTTCACATCTTATTATTTAAGAAATATGTTTTGTAAGGCTATAGCTGTCATAGATTGTGATTCCTCTCATGGACCTGGTCAAGGTAAATTAAAAATTATGGAAAGAACAGCATTCATGATTCATGGGAAGAGGTCAAGAATATCAACATTAAAAAAAAAGAGTATCAACATTAACAGGAGTTTGTTAGAAACTTACTCCAACTCTCATGAATGACCTTGAGATATTCAAGACTTTGGTAGAGGAAATAACTGCAGATGTGGTAGAAATAACAAGAGAACTAAATTTAGAAGTGGAGTCTGAAAATGTGACTGAATTGCTGCAGTCTCATGATAAACCTTTAGCACATGAGCAGTTGCTTCTTAGGGATGATCAAAGAAAATGGTTTCTTGAGATGAAATCTACTCCTGGTGAAAATGCCGTGAAGATGCTGTGAAGATTGATGAAATGAAACAAAGGATTTGGAAAATTACATAAACTTAGTTGATGAAGCAGCAGCAGGGTTTGAAAGGGTTGACTACAGTTTTAAAAGAGCTCCTTCTGTGGGTCAAATGCTATCAAGTGGCATTGTATGGCACAGAGAAAACTGCGAAACGAAGTCAATCAATGCAACAAACTCCATCATTGTTTTCCTTTAAGAAATTGCCATAGTTACCCACCTTTAGTAACCACCCACCTCATCAGTCAGTCACCAGCAACGTTGAGGCAAGACCCCCCACCAGCAAAAATTGGGACTTGCTGTAGGTTCAGATGATTGTTAGCATTTTTAAGCAATAAAGTAGTTTCTTAAATAAGGTATGTACATTAATTTTTTGGACATGCATAATGCTATTACACACTTAATACACTACAGCATAGTAGAAAGATAACTTACATGTGCACTGAGAAACCAAAAAATTCATGTAACTCACTGTATTATAAAATTTGCTTTTTTGGTGGTGTTTTGAACCCAACCAACAATATTTCTGTGGGATGCCTGTGTATACTTTTTAACATTTCCCATTCTGCTTATACTTTATCTTCCTGAATATTTCCCCTATTTCAGAGCCACTCAAATGTCCCTTATGCCCTAGAATGAGGGAAAAATTTATTTTCCCACCTGCTGCAATAATGATGACAATTAGATTAAAGGACATGAAGAATGAATTCTATTTTACCCTTCCAATGAGCTTTATCATAACAATGCAGTTAAACATACAATTAGGAGCAGACCAAGGAAGCATTTAGACTAATTAGGCCTTGACTCTAGGAGATGAGTTCACAGATTATGCCTGTGAGACAGCAATCGGGTCGATTGAGTCCATTTAAAACGAAGAAAATAAATCAACTCAAAGACAAAAATAAAAAAAGTCAACCATTTTGCTTTTCAGCTGATGTAAAGAAGCCTTAATGAAATATAAGCCATTCTTCCCTTAGAAATAGGTTTCGTATTGTCCAGAGCCTTTCTGAACTGCCCACACAATCAAGGGAGAAGAGAAACAGAACAAAGAGCAAGGAGGAACAGCATCAAAAGTGGTGTGAATCACCACAAATAGGAAAATAACATTTTGTTTCTACTTATATGAGTATATTTACTTTTTCTACAATATGATTTATAATATACAATAAGATAATAACTTTAAATGTCTTACACATATTAGAATTATCTTGCATTTCCTGGTTGCCAGAAGCCATACTGAAATATAAGATAGCCTAATAATGTTCAAAAGACTAACAACAATAACCAAAAAAGTGGCAACGAAACAAAACAGAGTAATTACTATTCAGCGGGGAGAACAATGGAAGCGGTTTTTCTCTAGCTGTAATCAGTTTATAATTATGGCCCTGCAATGAGGCAACACATAAAGAAACAGCAAGACACTCCTCGTCAGCTCCCATGTCATAAATTGATGGCACCTTCAGGCTTTGCATCTTCACTGCCCTGACAGACGATGGGGACTCCACGGTTCTTAGGCGGCTGCTCCCTTCATCAAAACCAGCAACCAGACCAGATGTACAGGTTAATGTTCCACAGAAGCTATTTTTTTATGTTAAAACCCCATGGAGCATGACAAATAACACAGGTTTAAAACATAAATAACTACAACAAAAAAAATGAGGAGAAAGTAGCTTTTTGCTTGTAACAAATGACAAGCCTAAAGAAAGATGAAAAATGCTCTCTTTAAAATATGTGGCTACCATCTGATACCATGACTTGCTGAAATTGTTTTATTTTAGTGGAATAGAAAGTGTGAGTTGCCTTTTGCTACTTCAGTCATTTACATTTTCAATACAGCAACTTTCTAGAGAAGATTTGCCATATAGGTTGTGTCATATAGACTCTCAGATCGACTTATCTGGAAAAGGGAGAAGATGATTTATTCCAAGAGTTGAATCACTCACCAAATTTTCCAAGTGGTAGTTTGAAGTATGAAACTGGTATTTTTTATTTAATTCCAAAACTGGTACTTCTAAGAGCTTATCTTCAAAGACATTATAATGATATTCTACATTTTTATAAAAGAAAAAATGTGCATTACTGGTGTAATCAAAGTGTGCATTTAAATTTATTTTCATCTAATTAAATATAGAGATACCCAACTTCATAAGAAAGAAATCTACCTTTATGTGGCTTCATAGATAGCAATAGCTTATGTATACCTATTCACAGCAACATTTTTAATTGTGTTCTATATTTGGCTTTGCATTAGTATTTTTTTCATGTGGTTGTATTAGCCAATGTACTCAGCCATTATATCAGCATTTTATTTAAAATATTACTATTTTCCATTAAAGATTACAGTTATAAGTTCTAGAAGCAAGTCAGCTATGTTTTCGGATGTTCTGCCAAGGCAATCAGAAGGTACAAAGAATTTGCCAAGTCCGAGACCACCTCTGGAGCCAGGGCTGCACTAATGGCTGGAGGAACATATGGTAAGCATGGTCCAGAGTCCAAACGGGTGAAGGAGAATGGGGCAGGCAGCAGTGACACCCCAGAAAGTGGAGATGCAGACAGGAAGGCAGGAATGACTGGGGACTCAGCAGGTGAGAACCTGGGGCTCTGAGAGGAATGACTTGACATGAACATCAGTGGGTACCAACTGCTTTGCAGACAACATAATGCAAATAATGAGTCAGATGCCTTTCCTGTGGGGGAGTAAGTAGGAAGTTTGGGAGTCTCATGAACTTGTCAGGGCTGCTAGGATGTCATCTGACAAATGACAGTGCCAGTGTTCTAAATGGAGCCCAAGCATCTTCTGAAAGCAAAACATGTCCTGAAGTTACCAGCTTATAAAAGTAGAGCGTTACCTGTACCCAAAGTATGTGTCTGAGTAACAGTGATTTGTACATCTTGTACATGCAGTTATTACACTAAAGACAGAGACAGAGACTGAGAGAGATCTATTCAGGCATAGCACAAAGTTCTTAAGAATACTATATTATTGCATTCTTTAAGAAAAAAGAATTTGAGATGTCATGTTTACATCATAGAATATCTTCACTTGCTACCAGATTTCTTTATCTATATTTATTTTCACTTACATTCGTATCACAGACCTTCTTCTAGAGTAATTATCTTTCCACTTCCTATACTATATTCATGCTTTAATATTTCATTAATATTTAATACTTACTTAATATTTAATATTCATAGTATCTTTACTGTTTCTTAAGAGAGAGCTTTCCCAGACCCCTTTTTAAAAGTCCTGCTGTAAGCAGGGAGGCAGCCAGCTGGAGGTGGTGACTCACACATGGAGTTCTGCAGGCATTTGATTTAAGTACAGAATCGAAGTAGAGGAATTCTTTTTTCTGCTTGTTTAGAAACTCTGCAGGAGAAACCAACTTGTAATGCATACTGCCAGTTCACAGGACTGTGTTCGAAAGCACAGCCCTTAAATCACAGGTGGCAAACACGAGGCCCTCAGGCCAAATCCGACCCTCCACCTTGTTTTATCTGGCCTGGAACCTTGTTTCTACCCGGGGCCTGCGCCCAGTTCCTTGCCCCTAATTAAGGAGTAGTTACATTTATACAGTCCTAAAATTACATTCAGCCCTTTGAAGGCAACCATGAGGCTGATGTGGCCCCTGGTGAAAATGAGTTTGACACCCCTGCCTTAAATGATCTAAGTATTTTTCTCATAATTATTCTATGTTGTCATCAGGTGAAAAATAGCATCTTGGGCACAGCTTGTGAGTAAAAAAAAAAAAACCATTGGGGTGGTTAACTGAATTCCATAAAAAAACACACAAACAACTCTAAAGCAGATAAACATCGATTTTAATCAGGCTATTAATCACTATGCTGAATTGAACATGTAATTACAGGGAAACGGGTTTTTTAGAAAGATGGAGAGATGGAGACAGATTCTGAGCAGGCACAGCTGGGCGTTGGTGTTCTTCCTCAGCACGGTGTAGGCTTGCGTTCGCAGAGTGGGCTTCAGAAACTGGGAGTGCCTGGCATTACTATCCTTTCAAAGGGCACTTAAAAATTATAAGTGAACTGTTTTCATCATGGTGATTTAAAAGATTTGTGCTACATGCAAAATGCTATTATTTCCAGGATCTGGCAGTATGGTACTCTGGAGGGCCGGGTTCACAGCCACAGCGTGCTGCTCAGGAACAAGGAACTGGGGGAAGCCAGGAGGGGGAACGCAGGTTGCTCCAGCCCTGGGTAGCCTCTCCGTGTCTGACTGGTGTCTGTTTTCTTGATGAGAGTTTAAAAGAACTTCACAGTGAATGGCAGTGTTCTCTTTTAACCAATGTCCATTAGCCCTGGAAACCCAGAGCAATCAAAGCAATGTTTAAGCCAGGGGTTTGCAGTGTGTGGCCTCTGAACCAGCACAGTGGCAGCACCGTGTTAGAAACCCTAGCAGGAAATATGTGAGAAAATAAATCCTCAGGTGCCACCCTACTTCTACTGAACCAGAAACTCTGGGCTGGGGCCCAGCAATCTGTTTTAACAGTAATTCTGATTCACCGTAAAGTCAAAGCCACTAGTTTAAACTGTAAGCAATTAGGTGTAGTTATTCGATGTTACCCTGAGCGTTAATCATTAATTCATCTGAACCTGGTTGTCTCTCCTGACTTTATTATCACAGGCCTTACATTCCAAGCAGTTTAAACATGACACACAGACATAGCGCTAAAAATAAAGCCATTTTCTGATTTTTTTATAAAGCCTCTATCTAAGTTAGGTAATTTTTCCATCCTAGTCACAAATAGTATATTCTCTCTGTCTATGCTGTTTCAGTGATTGAGGGAAAGCAAACAGTATTTGTCAACTGTCAACATAACGTCCAGCTGCAGCCTCTGCCCATCTTTCCTTTGACCCCTGGGCTGTAAAAGATACAAGTTCTTCCTCATTCTCATTTTCTCTCTCCTCTTCTTCCCTACGGAGGTCCACTCTCTAGAATGTACATCGCAGTCTCCCCGGCACTGGAACTGGACCTGCAGGACACTCTTCCCCATTCACACCAATCCCCTTTTTCCTCCCAGAAATAGAAGAAAGTCGGGATGAGTGTGTTGTCCCTGATCAAGCTGCTGTGTGACACTTCTTCTTGACAGTTTCCCTATCAGCTTGCTTTCAAATCTTTACTTGATTATTTGTTGTCTTTTTCTGTGGTAAAAAGTGTCCTTTCTTCTACTTTCTTTCTGATCAATATTTGAAAAATTAAAGTAAGAGTTTCCTTGGTAACAGCCACCCTCTCACTGCCCTTTTATATTCTCGTGCCTGGTTTTGTCTGTTCTGATGAGAGATGACTCTGATAAAGTGAAAAGGTCACTGCAGGTCAAAAGTTCTGTGTTCAAGAAACAGCTCTAGTTCTTACAGACTTATCAGCATATACCACTGAAAACTCTGAGCCGTAGTTTCCTGATCTGGAAAATAAGATTAATAATTACCTGTCCTGTGTACTACATACAACTTTTGAGAAAACCAAATTTTAAGCATGTGTGAGGTCGTTGTGAACTCTGTAATGAGCTGTCTAAACCTGGGTTACTACAGTCAGTGAGAGAGCTTACTAGACTCAAAGTGAAAACAAGTAAAACTGGGACTTGAAAGCCATTATGAGTCTCCTTAGAATGCCAGTGGCCATTAGTCAATAGAGTCAGAATGCCACAAACATTTGGACAAGTTGATCCAATTGACTAGCTAGTAAATGTTTGTAATAAAAAGCAGATAGTAATTGTTAGGTCTTGCTGAAAAAATTCTGAGCAGAGAAACTTAGAAAATATTGTCTAAGATATTTCCGATTTGGAGGAATATGTAAATGAAAAGAGTCTACCTAGCAAAGACTACCACCTACCAGAACCACGGAAAGGGACTTGGGGATCAATGATCCCCTATGAAAATGTTTACTAATACAAAATAGGCTTTGAGCTTAATCAATAATGCATTAATACATTATGGGGGGAAATCACACCCTTAAGAAATTTCTTTGGATAATTAAGAGCAGTATAGATTTCTAGCAATTTAAATGGTCCTGGAAAAATAAAGCACAATATTTACTTGCCTGGCTTTTCTTTAAGTCTTGGGGGGGAAAATATTGATTTGGGACTTAGAAATTACCAAAACAAAGAGGCTAAAATCAGACAGGACATCTTCATTCTCTGTATTACTGAAACCATGCAAGATATGAAAAGACAGCCCTCGGCACCAGCACTGTTAATTATCTACATTTTTCCCCTAGTACATAATCTTGAAAAAATCAGCCTATTAACCTTGGGGAGTGCATTTTCATAGACATTTGGCTCAGCAGGAGCTTACAACCAATCCCAAGTTGTTAGCGTCGGTTTCCCAGGTTTTATGTCTCCTAAGGTCACCTTCTTCAGCTACCAAAGATTAGAGTCCTTTACAAGGCAGGGTCCTTAAAGTTAACATATTGTCATCACAAAGACCTATTTTCCAATTAATTAGATAAATGTCATTTATATAAAAGTTACATTAAGTTATGAGTGCAAACAACAGGATACAATTCACATTTTTATTTTCCTTCTGGAAAACATCTAATTGATATCACTTATTCTAATATATAAGATGAAATTGTGTTGATTCTTAACCAGTGTATTGTGCTATACTCTGGCATTTTGTTATTCTGAGGTCTAAAATTAATATCATAGAAGAATAATGCTATTTTTTTAACAAAGAGGAGCATCAGTGCTTGCTAATATTCCCCAAAATAGTGCCCCTCAGTGTGTGGTCCACAAACTACCTGTGACAGAATTAACTGGGACACTTGTTTCATACGCTCTTGTTTACTTTGTCAAAAATTTCATAGAATTGACTATTTTTAAGTGAGGTACCTAATAAAATGAAAGGCATAAACCTAAGACTTAGGTTTTATTTATGAAAGAATCTACCTTTTAAAATAAAATATACTCAGTTAACAGTTATAAAATATTAAATAAAATGAGGGTCTCCAAAAGGTCAGTTTCTAGGGTCAGCTAAATGCATTCATAGTTGGTAAGTTGGCTTCTACATTCACAACACCCTCTATCTGGAACCCCTGGATCCCCAGCAGGAGCAAATTTGTGAATTATCTAGATGATAATTCACCCTTTGCCTTGGAGTGATTATGAGGAGCATAAAAGTTATGCCATTTCCTAGAAATTTACACAAAATTGGGTCCTAATCATATTAGGGAGACTACAGCTTTATTATATCCCTCTGTATATTAAAAACAACAGAGCATGAACAGATCAATGTGGAAAAGATGCCCATTTTAAGCTTTTTTTATTATTTATATGATCTTGTCCACATTCAACTTTCATGGACTTGTCCTAAAAAGGCATAGGTTCAGTAAACCCTTATCAGCAATCATCTTACTTCCCAGAACAAAAATGGAATTTTAAAGTTATCTTGATATCTTTTAGTACAGCAATTTATCCATGTCTTCAAAATGTGGTCCTTACCAAAGAAGAAAACATAAATGGCCAGATGATGGAAATGACCTTCACTGAGCCATGTCTATGACAAGCCCATCATCACACAGACCTTCATGTCTCACAGGGATGAGACCCAACATCCCTGATACAGCAGCAGAATTTAAGATGATCAGGTATCAAGGCTCCTGGAGAAATTAGTTCCCATCAATAATCATAACTGACTAGTTAATAGGAGCCTGCCGACTTAATGTTTACACAGCAAATTCCTTTACGTTAAAAATAAATGATACATAAGATGGCACCTCATTTGGGGTTCATGGTGTGCTTATTTCTCCATTTGGGTCTAGGGGGCACTAGCCTGTTGATCTCAGAGAATGGATGGCATAAAATCGGGTGGCTAAGATTCTCCTCCTAAACTGCTCTCTAAAAAGAATAACTCTCCTATCGTGGACAGTATATTTATTACCAGCAAATAAACATTCAATTCATCATTCCAAGAAACATTTTCGGAGGATCAGTTGGGTTTGGGCTCCGATCTACAGTCAGTCTGCCCCAAGCTTGATATTTTGCCTCTTCAAGACACACCTTCAGGAAAGAAGCGTTCTGTTCCCTTCCCTTGGGGGCAGCAGTTAAGTTGGACACTTTAAAGTTACAATTTGTTCAGTGGGAAAAAAAAGTTTGAAGTGAACACTGGACTTTAGAATTGGTCATTAAATCTGAAGGTTTCCAGCTGCCACCCTATGAACTATTATCAGAACTGCAGTTCATAAATTCTCGAGATATTTATGTTTATAATTCTCTTAGCTTTTCTGTCAGTATAAAGTTTAGAATTTAATCAGAGTTACCATGGTAAATCTCTTAATTTTTATAAATACCTCATCTGTGTTGTGATTAGCATTAGTAAAAATGGCTTAAACTGAACGGCCTGAGAACATTGTTTGTGATTTATCATTTATTGTTTGCATTTTTACATTTAATCTGGAATTAATAGTACAATGGCACATATTCCTAATTCTTAATTCTTTATTTTATATATCAATCCTAAATAATATTCCCAATTCAACTTAATTTTTTAAATCACATTTTGAATTCTTCTAAATACAAAGCCATGTTCCATGGTCCATGAATAAATTCATTAGGTCTGTAGCCAGTTGTGTGAAAATTTATCAATAATTCGTAAGTAAGAGAACCGAAAGACTGCTCCAATTTGAAGTCTCCTGACAAAGCTCTGAAGCTAAAACTTTTCAGTCTATCAGGCATGGATTTATTCATGATTTTTGACCTTAAGAGACTGAAGGTCTAATCATTGGATAAAAACTACTTCTAGAACGTGAAACGTTATTCCAAAATCCATAACTAGCACTCAGATAGTGTCAGACAACAAAGGAACTCAAAATGCTCTGCCCCTTCTCTTTTCCTTAAAAACCAACACGAATTTTTGTCTGGCCTGAGTCTGATACTATATAAAGATACACTTTTATGTTTACATTAAAAGAAGGAATAAAAAGATAACAAATATTGGGCAAGTCTATTAATGCATAAAAGTATACCTAACCACCGGCAGCGTTAGAAAGGATTGTTTTCTTTGGGGATAAATTTATATCTCCAGAAATACTACAAGAAAATGCCTCTGTGAGAAGAGCCCGATGAGATCATGATATTCTAACTTCTGCTTTAGGGAACATCTCAGAATTTTTTTCCAGGTTTACACAACGCCAAGTCCACTGTCTTCAACCTGGCATGTATTATGTCGGGATGAGTATTACAGAGTATTTTCTCCCACTGTGCCGTATTCATCATCTTCATGGATATAAAGACACCAGCCATGGACAGATCTGAAGTATGTAACTCAGGGTTAAGGAAGAAAGGCTTTGGCATTTGCCTCTTACCAAGACAAAACAAAGACATCAGGGAGAGTTCTAATGGGGAAAATGCAGATCCAGATAAGTTAGTTTGGAAGTGGCAGGCAAAGGAAAACCAGGTGAAAGTAAGGAACATTTTCCTCTACTTTGGAGATAGGGGTATGTCCACTTCACAGGGGTGGGTCTCCCAGAGTTAATGTGAATGATCACTGAGTCAGAGGTAACTACCAGGGCTGGGCATCATGCGCTTCAGCTTCAGCAGCAGGGATGAGAGAGAGCTCTGGCCCCTGCAGCAGGGCCGTGGGGGTTCTCTGTCAGTCCAGGCTCCTGCCTGGCAGCACACCTGAGTGGAGTACAAGGGAATAAAGCAGTGCATGTCAACAACAGTAGTACTTAACTGAACTCCTCGTATATCTGAGAGGGAACTTGCAGGACTTCCTGCCCTGACCCAATACCAAGAACAGAGGATTAGCATTTGTATAAAAATCAGGAGACATCCAGGGCTGGGACTGTCAGTAAAAGCCTACTCCATGAGGTGAGACCAGGAAAGGCCTCTAAGAGGATCCGTTTTTGACAAGTGGGGATAAGAAAGAACAGCTGTGATTATAACTTGGAGTTCATTTCAGTTTATGTAACCCTATTTGAGAACATTTCAGAGACTGGTTTGACTGCATCAGAAATGCCAGGTAGGGAGTCACTTGGAGAGCTGAGAAGGGGTCAAATACACAGGAGGACTGCATTGCCAGAATAACTAGTTAGACACGCTAACCCCTTGCTACCTGAGGTCTGATCTGTGGGCCAGCAGGAGCAACACCATGTGGGAGCTCACAGAAGTGCCGTTTCAGGACCCTCTCAGACCTCTTGATTCAGATTCTGCTTGTTGGCCAGATTCACGCATGCTTCTTGCATGCACTGGTGTTGGAACAGTACTGCTCCAGTGTTTAACTGAATCACCTGGGATACTAAAGCTGACGGTGAGCTCCAAAATCTCCATTTTCAACAAACACCCCAGATGAGACAGACAAGAGGATGGCAAACACCAAGCAGCAGTTTAGGAACACTGATCTAATGAAGATGAGCGGGATGGATCAAAGAGTGAAGGGACAAGCAGCAGTCATTTAAAAGACAGCAACAATAATGGATTATACCTGTGCAGTAGGGTCTGCCACACACACTTAAAACTTCCTCTTTGATCCCCAGCTTGGAACACAAGAGCACAGGATGGATGAAGTATCAAAGAGCCTTCCTAGACCTTATGAAATTCCTCCCAGAGTTAGCAATTCCAACCCTTTTTACTCTTTCCCAGGACTGCTGGGGGCAGATTGCTCTGCTGAGAGATTCGACTACTGGTAGCTAGCATACTGCTTATTAGAGTACAAGAAACATTGTGTGGCATGTAGTAGGTGTTGCATAAATGTGGTGGTGGTTGCTGTTATAATAAAAACAATTATCACTAATACCCTAGCTGTGCTTCCTCACGTAGCCTACCTCCTCCCTGTAGGTTGGTTTTTCTTTGTTCATTGAGACTTAAGAACCTAACTGAGACAGACCTAGATTTGAGGCACACCAGCCCAAAGCTGAAGAATCCAGTCATCTTCTTCCCAACCCAAAGATACAGAAGCCAAATAAAGGGAGAGATGAGCTCTAACATCTCTTCAAAAGATATGCCTAGACTTGGAAGAATCATCTCATATTATGAAATCAGAAAGTAAACACATCCTCTTCTTTCCAAGTTCAATGAAATAGTCATCCTCAAATACAGCCTCTAACTTCCAAATTGTTTCTGACTTTTTTTGTAGAAGATGGCAATGACAATAATGATGACTAATGTTGCTGGAAATATGCTACCTTACCTAGTTACTTTGTGGTACCTTAAAAACCAAAAGCTCTACAAATCTCATCATATCTTAATGCATTGTTTTGTACAGACCCAGGAAGGAGCCCAGCCTCGATCATTCATCAAAGTGTCTTTCCTAATGCATTCTACATTCCACTTAGAAGTCCCTCATCTGCACACCAGGCAGGCTTCTTTCTCACTCCTCGGTTACGAAATCACAGCCTTTAGATTTTCCCCAGTTTTTCTTATTTAAATATTTATAACTGTAATGTAGCCATGTCCCAGTTCATCAATAGTAATTCCTCTTATATTTAATGACAGGGAAATGTGAACCATTAAATACTGAGTTAATGCTTCTATCTAACGACCTGCCGATTTGTTTCTTTGACTGGCCTCTGAGTTTGCTGTGCACATCATCCCGAGTCTGCTACCAGGGTATTGTCAGTACTTGGGGGATGTGAAACTTTAGAGAACATGCAGCTCTCAGAGATCGTTTAAGTGGTGCCCCAGCCAATGATTTAGGGAGAAACAGTGTTGAATCCTCTTCTCAAATGTGCACCAAGATGAATTCTAGATGAATTAATGATTTTACATAAAAATGAAAACAGAGCGCTAATATGACCTTGACTTAAGAAGAAAAATTTTAAAAACATGATACCAAAGCCTTGGAACTCAAAGTAAGTGATTGATGTATTTACCTAAATAAAAATACAAAACTTGTGAAGTGCAAAAAAAGCCATGTTTTATTAGCAATATTAAAAGGCAAATAAGTATCTGGGGTAAATATGTGTAATATATGATGAAGAAAAGATATATCATTTTATATGGAAAAATTAAAGAAATATAAAAATGAAAAAGGCTTGAAATAAATCTTTGAAAATTAAAGGCAAAGGCTATGAAAAGGATATTCATAAAAGAAGAAATACAGTCAGCCAATATACACACAGAATGTTCAACCTCATGTATCAAACACACACAAATCAAAGCCACACTATCACACTATATTATTCATCCATTAATATTTCATGTACTGCCAGGGAGATAGCATAAGTTGATTCACATTTTCTAGAAGACAACTTGCCAATATTACTGTAAACTTTAAAAATGTTTATATGCACCCTGGCTGATGTGGCTCACTTGGTTGGACCATCATCTCACAAAAGGTCCCAGGTTCATTCCAGGCCAGGGCACACGCTTAGACTGGGGGTTCAACCCCCAGCTGGAGTACGTGTGAAAGGCAATCAATGTTTCTCTCCCTCTTTGTCTCCTTCCCTTCCCTTCTCTCTAGTATAAAAATAAGCATGTCCTCACTTGAGGACAAAAACAAATTTCAAAATAATGTGTATATGCAGTGCCACTCATACAAATATATCATAATTAGATATAAAGTTGTTGTTTATTAAAGCAACCAACAATAGAGGAGATGTATGTAATTGAAATACTTCATGGTCATGAAAAATGTGTAATCTAAATCAACACTTATTAACTTATAATAACAATGTTATTAAAGGTTGTTCATTACTGCTATATTGGGAAAAACAGGTTAATGAATGATATTTTCTTCTTATAATTTATTTCATGGAAAATGAAAACAATTATATGTATAGGTTTGCAGAGAAGAAAATATTCCAATTAATATTTGGGTGGTATTTAGTGGGATATTAATTAAAACTTTTCTTGTCTATATTATGTAACAAATGTTAATTAAAATTTAAAATGACTAATTACAATTTTGGAATTGAGAAAGAGCAGAAGCCTGCAACAAAATAGGCAGATGGGGCCCCATTTCTTTTTGCTGAGGAGGGAAGGCCCTCCTTCAGAGGGATTGGTTACAGAGGGAAGACAGGGAGCAGTGGTGGTGTCTCCTTCGCTCCGAGTGAGATTCCATTGCTTGGTTACTTTCTCTACTATTCCAGGAAGTATAGACAGGTAAATGTCAACATGGGTTGTAATGGACTTCTAGAAGGAATCTCCCAAAAACTTATGAAACGGCATGTATCAATTACTATTTATGCAGGACTTCAAAGGACTGTGATAGCTCTGAGATTCCCTTGTTCTGTTAGAAGGTCTCCTGAGTGAGCCTCAGCCCGGTGATTTCTCCCGCCCGCCTTTCATTCTGCCTGCCGGAGCCCCACTGGGGAGCTCCCATCCTGACCCCTTCAACCATGGCTGCTCCTAAACAGGGCCTGTGTTTCCTCAAACACTGAAGCAGATACGACACTATGGCTGAAGCAGATGAGACACATATGGCAAACCAGTATAAAATCATAAAATTAAAGTTTTAAATTAGAGAAGAAAAACTTTTGTCATTTTAGAATATAATGGGCTACCATGACTACTTGCTTCAAGGAAGAATGGTGCTATTAACATAATCCAAATATTACATGAATTAAACTCATAGACTGTGGACCATGAACTTGCTGAATGGGCATATATTTTCAGGGAGTTCTTTGCAGATTAGCTGACCTTGAAAGAGAGATCCAGGCAGGTATTTATAGAGGCAGGTCAAAGAGATAGGTTTCCAAATGGCCATTTTCCTGCTGCTTAATGAATCCTCTATTAATACATTGGTGGTTCTCTTGATGCCCATGAGGCCCAAAATTATTTTGGCTTTTCAGTGTGAAATTTTTGGATGTCATGATTTTCTTTCTCTTTTAGATGCCATCCCTGAAGCTTCCACTAACTAGTTAAGGACCCTGGAACCTTGTGTCTGCAGTTCAGAGAAGCTACCAGCAGATGGCACTGTAGGTTTATTGAGTCGTGTAGCAGATAGTCTCTAGGCACAGACTGCCTGTCTCCCCTTTGATATTCTCCCTAAGATGTCTATTTTAATTATTTCTGAACACACACACACAAAAAAAAAACTAGTTATGAGAACTCCATCACTTAGGGGAAAAGAGCTATCATAATAAATGTGTATAAGTATTAAAGAAAGGTTATATGAAGTGAAATTGCATTTTCAATTACAAATCCAAGTTTTAAAAAAATCTATAGGTATTTTGAGAGTCTACTAGTTAGCTGATACCTTATCAATTAATATTTCTGAATTCTATAACCATAGTTTATACTCTTCTACATCCTAAAATGTAGGCTCCGTTGCCTTTCTTCCAGCCCTGCATGTTCTAATTATTGTGAGATTTAAGCATCATTCTATGACCCCCATGAAGTAACCTGGCATCCTTAATTATCCCTAAATGAGGATGCTGACCACTGTGGTCAACAGCAATGGCCCTGGTGTCAAAGAGCCATGGGTTTAAATTGTTCATCAGGTACTTGGTCAGATTATTCAGTCGGGTTACGCCTCAGTGTACTCATCTGTACAACGGTGTTAACATTGTACTGACTTACAGGATCCACTGAGAGAGCACATGTTTAAAGTACTAAATTTGAAGCACTGTGTCTCACACGTAATAAGCCCTCACTAATGCTCTCTATTTTCATTACTTGTGAGAAGTCCTGAGTGGGCACCTTTTCCTCTTACCATTTCATGGAAAAATGGCAGCAGCTGACCCTCCTTAGCTGCCTTCCCTACTCACAAAGGATGCAGGGCAAGGCTTCCATGCCAGCAAGTGGGCTCACTCTCCCTCCTACACCCAATTTCCATCTGCTCTCTAACTGCCCCTCCAGTCTGCACTCCTCGAAGTTAGGCTCCCAGAGTGTTGTTACCCCTCGGCCTGCTCTACCTGCCCCAGGGCTGTGCAGGTCCCTGGGTAGCAGGTTAGCAGTTTATTTTTTCCCTTCCATTTCTAATACATTAATGAAATTCTTACTTAGTAGGTCACTTCTTTTTTTAGTTATCTTTACATATTCCAGACACGATCAAGACACACTGAAATGACTGTACACAAGCATTTTATTTTCTACAAGTCTCTTTTCATTGTCTCTTTCCTCCGATTTTTCCCCTGCCACAGCTGGCCATTTTGTCAGCTGATGGAAGTAACGTTACATCATTAACCCCACCCCTTTCACCTAACAGTCACAGCTTAAAGACATTTACCTGCAATTTCCATTTCAAAATCCACTCAACAAAATGCCTGCATTTATCCTAATTGTGAAGGCTCTCTTCTGTTTCACAAGCCAAAAGCATCGCAGTCTGAATTAGAAACGGTGACCCTCTCTTTAGGGCTGCATTACAGCCACTTGGTTGTGATAGGTGAATTGCCTCTGTGTTTATAACAAGGTAGAGAAGTTGCAATTGACTGAATCAAATTTCCATCAAGATCCACCTTCCCTGTATGAAGGCTTATTAACAAGTTGTAGGTTTTTGAGAATCTTAACCAGCTCTATCTTGTTCTGTCAGAAATTGTTCTATAAGGAACTCCACCCCCATAAATCGATCAATCAGTTAGTAACTGCAGAGACAAATTTCTTGTCAAGAGTGTGATCCCCTCACAACTTGACAATCTACATAAATCTGTTCTGATGCTCTCCCATCTGAGAGCATGAGCAGACAATGTTTAGACAATGGCCAGACCATAAAGGACAACAGAACTCTGCCCCACGGCTCCTCCAGTAATCAGCCTGGAAGCCAAATCACAACCTTTACAGAAATTGGCCCACAAAGGTTCAGAACTTGACCGAGTCAATTACTGTCGGTTTCCTATTTTTTTGGCCCTGCTCTGCTTCTAACTCAGGACCAATCAAAGAAAATGGAATATTCTCCCCAAGCCAATCATAGAAGATGCCCCACCTCTTGCTAGCCTCTCTTCAGCTTCTCCATGCCAAAAACATCCAATCAGTACATACCAGAAACCAATTTTAGTATAAAGTTTCCTCATTCCCACCTGTTTTGAGCCTCTGAAAAACGCAAGTGATTGTGCCTGACTTCCTTACTGCCGCAAACTCCGATCAATACCTGTTTGTCTTCACCTGGGCAGTCTTTGTCATTTCCACCGGATTCCTGGAGGTTCCACTGGGATACCTCAAGCACGGCCCATTGCTACTGACCCTGGGGTTCGGTCAGGTGCAGTACCCTCGGACATCCCTTGTGCCCTGCTGCTTGTGGCTTACTGAGTCTGTACAGATGTGGTAAGCCAGCATGAACTTGAACTCCTCTGTCTTTGCATTGAGCTCCTTGGCTATGTGTTTGGCACCCAAGTTTTATTATCAGTTCCCATTTGTTGACATCCTCAGCACTATTCCTATGTGTTCATTTTCGCTTTTGTTTGTGCTCTACCTGAAAGTGTAGTTTATCACAACAATACTCAACAGCATAATGCAGTGAAGGAGAAACACAGGGCACAACACAGTCACAGGCCCTAAAAGCCTGTTGTTCCCACCAGCATCACAGACCCACGAGTGTATGGGTTTTAATCAGACCAGCTTCCACTTCAACAAATTTTGCTATGTGCCACTGATTAAACTGGATGAGTGAGATCTTACTTTCATTTTAATTTTTGGTTCTGGGAGCTTGGCTCTGATCCAGGGAAAGTGTTGTCTTTGCTCTGCTGCCTGCCAGGGACACAGACTCTCAGCTCTGCTTTTATGGACAGCCAGCAGGGTGGGGGTCTGCGTGTGAAGTACACAGGCAAAACTGTGACGAACCACTGTTAAGTCTCAAGTCTAAATCCTCTCCTCCAGAAAACGCCTGCTTATTCTGTGCACTCTCTTTACAATCCTAATTCGTGGGCATCGCTCTCTAAATGGCATAACTTCAGAAAGGATGATTTGGCCTTCAGGGGCCACTTTCAGGAATGCTGACTTGATCAAAATTGTTCATTTGAGAGGTGCCTTGGGGTAAAAGGGAACAAGATATCGTGGGCCCCGTGGGCAGCATTTCTTGATTGGTGTGTAGAGGCCTCCAAATAATATTGTGATTCAAAAATTCCTTCTTTAAAGGATGCTTTGGCCAAAGCTAATGAACAATTTGATAAACGTAAGCAACAAAAAGCTGGACTTATTTCCCAGGTAAATCCATCTGCCCCCCATCCTCCAGTTGCCTCCCTATTCTAGGTTTCCTTTCCTCTTCTTCTTCCCACTCCTTACAATCCTCTGTCATCTCCTCCCTCCTCTTCCTCTTGTCCATAACCCCTACACTTCCCAATGATCCTCTTAAGATGCTAAAACACCAGTTGCCTCTCCAGATTTATTCTTCCCAGAGCAAGGTATGAAAGCAACTCTAAAATTTAAACCTCATATATGATCTGAATTAAGAAGCAATAAATTACTTCCCTAAACATAGGAAGAGCCAGCAATTATTCATAGAATTTAGAGTTCTTTTGAATAGATAGGACTCATGGCTACTTGACATATATCAGCTTAAACACATGTTGACTGGAACCTCAGATGCCAAATCTAAATTGCAAAAAATTACTGGACTGACCCGAAAGCAGACTGACAGGATCTGTCTTTCCACAATAAACCTGAGTCAAAAAAACCCTGAAAAGTAGGGCCAAAGTCTCATAAAATCCATACCTGAATATTTCCAATCAGTGACTGGACCACAATTCAATCATGCAAACAGAAAAAAGAAACCTTAGGACATTTTCAGGATAGACTAGAAAGTACCTTCAACAACATTTGGCAGTTAAAAAGGTATTGATGAAACCACCACCCTTCCATCTATTTTTGTGAATGGAATTATACCTGAACTTGGAGACCTAATTTATAAACAGAAATTGGAAATACTGCCTTACTTGACTTACATCCTACAGGACATTTTGAAAGGGTTCAGGGAAAAAATGAGACAGGATCCAAAACAAACTTATGGTCCTGGAGATCCAGTGGTTCACTTTCTGACTGATCACCTACTGACAAGGACGTGTGTAGATATTGCAACAGAAAGGACCCGGGAAGAGGGTTGCCTCGTCTTACAAAAGAAACACCAAGTTGAAGAAAAAAACCTCCATTCAGATAAGTGAGGATGCTCCAAGGAAAGAAAAAGTACCCAGTATCCTGCCTCACCTTTAAACACTCAAAACGAATTAACTGTAAATACAGATGGCCAGCCTCTCTCAATAGACATAAGAGCTACTCTTTCTTCATTAAACCTGCTGCCTTTGTGCAAGCTCTTGCTCAGAGTAAACATGTCACACCACCACAAAGCAGGTGGTAGGCTTTTCAAATAATGCACACTTTTCCCCTATTTATCAATCTTAACTGTAACCTAACCCTCAGGTCCTTGAATGAAAAATGTTTCTCCCTGCTCAATAAGAAGAGATGTACTTTGAAAATGAAATTCTAATATTAAGTGTAAACCAGAGGGGCTATTTTTGAGGTTCCAGAGCACTCCTCTACTCGGGACCAAGTTGCATCTGCCCTAGGTATATCTTTCCCCTCCGTTATACTGATGCATACCTCAGGTAAAGGCCTTGACACATGGATCGTTCCAGTTTCCAATTGCTGCTGCAACATATTGCACAAACAATGGCTTATAACAACACACATCTATTATTTCACAATTCTGGGGGTCATACATTGAAGACACGTCTCCCTGGGTTAAAATCAAGGTGTCAGCAGAGCCGCAGTCCTTCTAGAGGTTACAGAATCCATTGCCTTTTGTTTTTCATCTTTTAGAAGCCACCTAAATTCCTTGGATCACCACTGGGTTTGAAGTTCTATAGAAGTTCAGATAAATCAGACCAAATAGTTACTCCAACTTCCCTAATATCCCTTGAACCAGAAGCAAAGAAAGGCCTCAAGTCTTTTCTACCCAAAGGCCTTTTTGTACCCCACGCTAGCCCTTAGAACACCCATCCATCCAGTAAAGAAACAAAACAAGAGGCAATATTGATTTGTTCAAGACCATCAATAAAACCTTATCCCTTGCTTCCCTGTAGTACCCAACCCAAACCCACACTACCATAAACTCCAATAAAGTTACTTACTGCAAGTTGGTGAATCTCTAGACCAGTAAATTCTATACCTCTGTGCCTAATCCTGGGGAAGACAAGATACCTGGATAGTTATGCCTTAGGGATTTAGCAGAGCCCCCATGCACTTCCCCCAGATTCTCAATTAAGACTAAACGATCCAAATTCCTCTCGTGATCCAGGTCTGACACAGTATGTAGATGATTTCCTGCTTTTTGCAGATGATGACGCAGGCTGTAAAAAGGATTCCTTTTGCTTGCTCTCAGTCTTAGCAGAAAAGGACAAAACATTTCAGAAGACAAATTAGCTTGCCAAAACAGAGGCCAGTATTTAGGGTCTGAAGAGGAAAACACCACACTTTCCTGAAAGACTAAAGACTATCCGAGCTTATCCTAACCCCCTCACAAAATGACAACTTAGAGGATTTTGAGATTTAACTCATGTTGCAGATCATAAGTGCCAAATTCTTCAGAGATTGCAACGACTCTCTGTGATCTAAGGCCTCAGAAAGACGTTCTCCTCAGAGGAGCCAAGCACGAACAGCGTTCCATAACCTGAAGAAGCTCTTTAAAAGCCTCCTCCCCCAGGCATCCGTTATTACAAAAAACTCTCTTTCAATTTGTTCCTGAGAGATCTGAACAAGTTGAGGTTTTAACTCAACTTCGTGAGAATCATCCAAACCCCTTTGCTTACTATAACCTCACCCTTGACCTAGTTGCAAAGGCTTCACTTGTCCCTGGGCAGTAGCTGCAGCTGCAAAACTCATCAAGGCTTTTGATGAATTAGTTCTACACGTCCAAGTTGGGCTCAGGGTTCCTCACGTAGCACAGACCTTACTACCGAGAGCCAACAACACTTTTAGCCTATTCATTTACCAGATTTGGTTCCTCTCTCTTTCTCACATTACTGTTCACCACTGCGATATCAATATTATAATCCCACCACTCTCCTGCCCCACCAGGTGAAGGGGAATGTCATGACTATCGTATCTAAGTTAAGGGACTCTGTACCTCACTCAGATTTACTAGAGGCTCCCTTGAAAACCAGGAACTGTTATTATTTCTTGATGAATTTTATCTCAAAATAAAAACTGAAGGTTATCAAGTAAGATATATTATCACTAATTTACATTCTCCTTTAGAATATACTTCCTTAGTTGACATAAAATAGGTTCAGGTAGCAGAAATTATTATGCTTACTAGAGCTTATCATCCAGTCAAAACCAGAGAATAGACATAAAAACAGGAGGTATGCTTATTTTCCTCTTTTATTCTAGAGAGAGGGGGAGGGAGGGAGAAAAAGAGGGAGAGAAACATTGATGTGAAAGGCAAACTTTGATCGGTTGCCTCCTGCACTTAAACTGGGGACCAAACCCACAACTCAGGCAAGTGTCCTGACTGGGAATCAAACTGGTAACCTTTCGGTTTTCAGGATGATGCCCCACTGAGCCACACCAGCCAGGGCAGGCATGCTTTTAATAATACATGTTTTTTGAATACCTTAGAAACAAAGGAATTTCTCACTTCTGCTGGAACTTTGTCAAAAAATGGACTAATTAAGGAACTTGTAGATGTTTCCTACAGAGGTAACTATTATAAAGGTTGAGGCTGGTACAAAAAGAGATACTATGGAAGCAAAAGACAATACTTTAACAGATCATTCTACCAAACAGGCAGCCTCCGCCAAGGTTACAATCCTAATTAAACCCTCAAAGGATAAATTCCTTGAGGGATTCAACAGGCCATGATGGAATATCAATAGCATCTTTTAATAAAAGTTAACAAACTATTCAGAAACCCATGATCCTCCTTTGCATTAGCATTCATGGCTATATGGCCCACTCCCTCAGGGCATAGCAGTTTTTGACCTGTGAGCTGGCAACTTCAAGATGCAGTTACTTAGGGATCTCTGATACTATACTTTGACCTGCTGTACAAAGATATGACAAAATATTGTAAGGGACTCATGAAGTGTATTCAGTCTTATCGCCAACAGTTTAAGGCTGCCTTCCTACAACATCATCCTAAATGGCCTCTCCATGATCTTCATCCAGGAGATCAGACATCGGAAAAACAATGCCTTTGATCCTCATTAGCAGGGACCTTCACAGATACTCAGCAAAAAATACAGCACTAAAGCTCTAGAGAGTCAATCTTTGGTTTACGTTTTACAACTAAAGAACCAATTCTTTATTGCTTCCAAGGAACGCAATGGGAAGGCTACTTCAGCAGGAGATCTTAAACTGAAGATTCTCAGAGATCTTACAGAAGCAGCTGGTCTTCTAGCTGACTCAAACCAACAGAAAAAGATTATGACTTCATTCTCAAAAAGTTAAAAATGTAACTACCTTATGACCCAGTGATTCCACTTCTAGACACATATCTGAAGAAATCCAAAACACTAACTTGAAGAATATATGCACCTCTTTGTTTATTGCAGCATTGTTTATAATAGCCAAGAATAGAAGCAGCCAGGTGTCCATCAGTAGATGAGTGAATTAAAAAACTGTGGTGTATATGTATATACAATGGAATATTGCTCAGTCATAAAAAAGAATGAAATTTTTCCATTTGCAACAGCATGGATGTGCCTAGAGGGTATTATGATAAGTGAAGTAAGTCAGACAGAGAAAGATAAATACCATATGGTTTCACTTATATGTGGAATCTAATGAACAAAATAAAGAAAGAAACAAAATTGAAACAGAATTATAAATACAGAGACCAGACCGCTGTTTGCCAGAGGGGAGAGGGTTGGGGGACTGAGTGAAAAAGGTAAAGGAATTAAGAAGTACAGATTGGTAGTTACAAAATAGTCACAGGGATGTAAAGTACAGCATAAGGAATATAGTCAATAACATTGTAACACCTCTGTGTGGTCCCTGGTGGGTACTTGAAATATCAGGGGACCACTTTGTAATTTGGTTGTCTAACCACTGTGCTGTAAATACAAAACTAATAAAAGTAATATTGAATGTAAACTGTAATCTAAAAATTGAAATATTTTTAAAAAGGCAATCACCTCAGACAGCAGACAGCTTCTGCCTGATAAAGCAGATCGAGGCTTGTGTCTAATTCAAATTTCATTTTATCTTCTTGCCTATAACCATTCTTGTTCTCATTTTCTATAGACTCTTGCTGGCAATCCACTCATAATGACCCTTTTTATTTTTATCATTTATTAAAGTATAGCTGTCATACAATATTATATTAGGTTCAGGCTTATTACATACCAATTCCACATTTATATACCTCACAGTATGATCATCACAATAAGCCTAGTAACCACCTGTCACCATGCAAAGTTATTACAATATTATTGACAACTTTCCCTATGCTGTGCATGACATCCCCCTGACTTATTTATTTTATAACTAGAAGTTTAAAATAAACTTTCACCTGTTTCACCCATTTCTCCATGCCCTCTTCTCTGACAAGCACAAGTCTATTTCTGGTTTGTTAGTTTGTTTGTAGATTCCACATATAAATGCAATTATACAGTAGTTTGTCTTTCTCTGTCTGACTTATTTCACTTACCGTAATACCATTTGTGTCACATCTTCTCTATCCACTCCTCTCTCAGTAACACCTAGGTTGCTTCCATATATTGACTATTGTAAACTAATGCCTATTCCTTTTCAAAATAGTATTTTTGTTTTGTTCAGACAAATACCCAGAAGTGGCATTGCTGGGTTTTATGGTCGTTTTATTTTTAATTTTTTTAGGAAACTCCATACTGTTTTCAGTAGTGGCTGTACTGATCTAAAATCCTACCAACAGTGTGTGAAGGCTCCCTTTTACACATCTTTGCCAGCATGTATTTGTTGACTTTTTGATAATAGCCATTCTGACATGTGTGAGGTGAAATCTCCATGTGATTTTGATTCATATTTCCCTAGTGATTAGAGATGTTGAGCTCCTTTTCACATGACCCTTTTCTCTTTTTTCCTACTATAATTTTTAAATCAGAACATATTCCAATGCCATCCTGAGATCCTCCCAAACAGGAGCCACTGCCCACTTATTTATTGAAGTATAGGTCATCCATAACCAGATCCCCTGACAGACACCTCTGAGTAATTTTGGTCTTGTCAAATGGCACCATAAGGAATAACAGCTGATGCCAGTTCCATTTGCACCTACACAGACAAAGGACCTTCAACAAATCAACCTGTGACTTTGCTATTTTTTCTCTACCCCCACAGAACCAATTATTACTACCTACTGATCAAAACCTAGATAATTATAAATTTGAATTCCAAAATCTTTGTTGGACAGTGAGCCAATTACTTGCTACTTGGAAGAGAGTAATAGGGATTCAAACATATAATTCAGGTAATGTAAGGCCTTGGCTCCAAACTCATGTGATGAAAATTTATTTTTATTTTTGTGGCTCTCCATGTGCCCTACTGGTTACTACTTCATTTGTGACCACGATGCCTGGTTCTGTTTGCCTCAGACTAATACCACATACACTTTAAGAATAATATTCCAAGACTTCTCTGTACATGGAGATCTTAATTCTAAAAATCATAAAAGCTTGAAATTCCTCCTCAAATACAAGCTTCAAAATGAGGCCACCCTTGATTATGCGGGCACGCTACCTAAGAGCACGACTGACTCATTGTTTACATGAACAGTTAGAGAAGTGCTGCAACAGTAAGATTCCTGTATCACATAAATAGAAAAGACTGAGAGAAACTTAGCATTAACTCTAGCAGAAGTTTTAACAATGTTATCCTTGCCCTAGATGCACTACACATCAGTCTCAACTCATCAGAAGAAGCAGTAATGAACAATCTCATTGCCTTCGATTTCGTTTGCTAGTCAAAGGGGCCTCTGTGCCATTGCCAATACTTCTTTCTGTGCATGGGTCAATGAAGCAGGCAAAGTAGAACAGCCTACACTTTGCCTTAAAAAAAGGCTACCTGGATCTCCAGTGTTATCCTTATACCCTACGGAATTTGTTCTTGTGGCCTGAATTGGGCAATTGAGGTTCCTGGTTCAAAAGCATCTTACAGGGACTAATTGTTCTTGCTTTTGTCATATATACACAAATATATATACATATATACACACATATATATACATGATACATACACAAATATATACTATATATATACACACACATACTATATAGCATGTGTGTGTGCTATGTGTAATACATATATACACTACAAACACATATACACATATGTGTGCATATATATTCAAGTATATATGGAAGTAGATGGACAGTATGATAAATCACGTATTCATCGCCCAGTCTTACCAAATATCAACTCATAGACAATCTTTTTCATCCATAGTTCCCTAATTCTTGCCCCATTTTACTTCATTTGAAGTAAACCCCAAACATCATCATTTCATTTTCAATATTCCATTAAGTATCTTTAGAAGATAAGGACTCTCTTATAAAATATAACCATAATACCATTATTACCCCTAAAGTTTCTTAAAATTATCCAATACCAGTTGCTTGCACTTTAAATCTATTATGGCGAGAAATTTAACATTGATTTATACACACTTCAATTGTTTCCACACATTTATAGCTCCTTTTCCATTTTCACTTTTCTTTAAAATCATGTTCATAAAAATGAATGGTTAGTTATTGAATAACTTCTATATTTTTGTCAAGAGGAAGGATTTGGGCTAGAATTGAATTTTGTCTCTATTAATTACTATCCTCAGTACCTTAGGTGAGTTTTCTTCATAATTTGTTAGTATTTTAATATTCAAGCAACCCAAAGTGCAATATTTACTATTTAGTTTAGTTTAATACAGTAAAAAGAATTATGGCAAAATGATACTATTGAGAATATGTATGAGGATTTACTTAATAAGAACCATAAATATTCTTTTAAATATCTTCAAAATATTTACCAGTTCCCTCAGAAATAATTTACCTGAGGGATGATGAGTTTTTGCCTGTCTGATTCATTTATAAGGTTCAGTTTATTTACTGAAGATTATTGATGCACAGTTACCCGTAAACTGAGAAAATCTCCTGTAGGCTGCATATTTAAGCAAAGCCCTTCCCTATCATTTGTCACCCTCTAAACACATCCTGACCACTTTACCATCATCAGTTTTGAGCAATTGATTTTCAGAGGCAAACATTTGAGGGCAGTGGATGAAGGGGAGGTCGTCTGAGCACTCTGAGTCACTCATTTACCTCAATGAAAAAGATTTTATTTCACCAAGTGAATAAAGAATCCTTTTAAAAAGATAAAGGGAAAATATCTTAGATTCGTTCTATATAGTTATTTCATGAGATGTTATTTTTCTTTCCATTCCTCTTGATACACACCCCCCCACCACCAAACTATAGTAAATACCATAGCATCCCAAAATCTTTGCAGGCCTTATGGGGGGATAAAACTTAGAATCAGAGAAAATTCAGCTAGGGGATCATGTCTTTCACCCCATTTGAGAACTAACAACAATGATGAAATGAAACAAAAAGTCCTTAAGAGATTTTTTTTCAACCAGATAAAAGGATGGTAAAAAGAGAATATTCTAAGAAAACCATGATGTTTTTGACTTCGTGATAGCAAAATGTATTAGCCAAATGTACTGTCAATGGAAGTGCCTTATTTTCAGCTGTTGAACAATAAAACTGGCTTCTGAATTAGGTATTTTCCTCCCACAAACCTTAGGAGACATAAGTCAAAATCCTTAGTGCAAGCATGTCCTAAAACCAGTTAAATCTAAATTTAATTTTCTGTGGTATTAACATGGGGCTTGTTTCATTCTTTAAGTGAACAACACCAACTTTTCTGTTAAATATTTTCTAGGAAGAAAGACCAGAAAATATAATTGAAAGATGCAAAGATAATTTCTGCTTGCTTGTTACTCTTAAACTGACTTTTAGATCCTGAGTGCCAATGAAAAATATCAAATGTCAAATCTTTTGACTATAATAACTCCATTCTTGGTTTATTCGGTCAGCCTCAAATAAATTCTATAAAAAGGAAGATGCTCTCAGTCACTCATTTAAATTTTAAAAAGCTATAAATTTCACAACTTTTACCAGAATTAATCTTGGCACCGTGATCAATTAAGGTAAATAAATTTTGTCCAGCATTAAGATGCTGGCCTCAGCTCCCACTTCATAAAGAAATTAAAGGCTACCTAAGAACTTTGTCAGTCCCCAGCCAGTATAACCTACACATGTATGACTTCTCTTCTTCTGCTCTAGACTCCCCTTCCGTATGGACAGTGTTCCTCCTCAGACTCATGTCTACATTCCACCCATGTTCTGGATGGATTTCACGCTATTTTCTATTTCCTCTTTTTGGCTTTTCCATCTCTTCCCATCTAACAGTCTCTATGCCTCATGCATTTAAACACACCCAATCCTCTCTGATTTAAAAGAGAATATATAATGCAGTGGCTTAAAAAATCAGTTTCAAATCCCAGCTCTGCCACTTGTGGCATATGGATCGTGATTAACCTCATTCTCGTCTCCTTTTTCTCATTTGCAAAAGTGGAGTAACAAGAACAACAGCAGCACCATTTCCTCACAGTACAGTTATGAACACTGCACGGCAACATTTCCACAAAGCACTCAGCACTTGGTAAGCTCTTAGAACATACCACTTGCATTACTACTGCTAATTTTGAACTCTTCTCAGCCTCATATTCCTTCCAGCCATCCTCTATCCCTCTCCTTCTTTTCAGAGCAAAACTTTTTTTTTCTAAACTTGTTTTAAATTTACAGAAAAGTTGCAAAAGTATTGCAAAAAGTTCCCATATGCCCTTCACCCAGATTCCCCTAATGTTAACACACTGCGTAACCATGGTACAGTGATCAAAACTGGGAAATCATCATTATGCAACACTACTAAACTACAGACCCATACAAGTTTCCCCAGTTTTTCCACTAATGTCATTCTTCTGTCCCAAGATCCAATCCTGGATCCCACATTGCAACTAACTGTTATTTTTCCTTAGTCCTCTGTGACCTGTGTCTTCCCTAGTTATGACTTTAACATTTTTAAATGAAGAGAACTAGTAAGTTATTTTGTAGAATGCCTTTCAGTTTGGGTTTGTCTGATATTTTCTCATGATTCCAATTTGAAAAATTCTTGCATTTTAGCAAGAATACCACAGAAATAATATTGTGTCCTTCTCAAGACATCATGTCAAGAAATTTATGATATCAATATGTCAGAGCAAAACTCTGTGTAAGAATTATCTCCTCTCACAGATCCTACCTCATCTCTTCTTTCCTGTTTCTCAATCTACTGTTCAGTCCCCATAAGTCTATTAAAACTACTCTTGTCAAGGACACCAAGAGCTCTCTAGTTGTTTAATTTAAAATAAACTCTCGGTCCTTTACTCTTGGACCACATGGGAACCTCAATACCATGAGTACTCTCTCCTTCGCGACACATGCACTCACCTGTAACAATGCCACACTTGCCTCATTCATCACTAACCTTTCTGAGAGCTGTTCTCAGTCCCCTTTCTGGGCTCCTTTTCTAATACCCTACCTCTAAATGTTAGAGTGCATTCTCCCTGGAAGACTTCATCTATGTCTCTGGTGTTACTTGCCTTCTCCTACGCATTCTCCCTGGAAGACTTCATCTATGTCTCTGGTGTTACTTGCCATCCATAAACAAACAATTCTCTCAGTTCTCCTTTCTAATTTTGTACCCATATATACCACTGTATTACAAACATCTCCATAAGATAGTCTATAGGAACCATAAACTGAACATATCCCCCAACCAATACTGCCATAGCCCTAAAGTTTAGCCTTGTAAATATGATGTATTTTCATTTCAGGAGGACCCCCAAAGCCTATTAAACCACTGTAGATACAAGCTCAACAAAGCAGAGAGTAGGTCAGGAATGTCATCTGTTCTTTGAAATGATTTTTATTAATGCAGGCTGAGATTGCTTTAGATTTTGCGGTGGCACATCACATCACTGACGCATATTGAGCTGACTACAAAAGAAAAGTCCTTGCATTTTTAATAAATATATCACTGTAGCCATTTCTCCAACCCTATAGTTGAACAGAAAGAATATAGGACATACTATGTCACTCTGTTGAATATGGTCTATCACTCAAGTCTGATGTATTCTGGGATCCAAACACAGTAATTCAATTATTCATTAAATCAAGACATACTGAACAAGCACTAACTGCTCGGTATTTTGTGACACACTGGAGGCACAATAGTGGGACAGACTCCTACTTGTCACCTCAATCCATCCTTTTCTTCTTCCACAGGATTTCAGTTTAGTCTGGGTTTCTGGCCATCGGCTACCTGCAATACTGTCCTGAAGAAATATAATGGAAGTCACAGATGTGACTTTAGTTTTTTTAGTGGTGACATTAAAGTAAAAAGAAGTGAAACTCATTTTAATAACACATCTTATTTAGCCCAAAATATCCACAATCTTATCATTTCAACATGTAATATGTAAAAAGTATTAACAAGATAGATACCATGTATTTTTTATTCTAAGTTTTTGACCGGTGTGCACGGTGCACCCAGAGCACACCTCAGTTCAGGGCGGCCACATTTCAAGAGTTCAATAGACTCATGTGGCCATTGCTACAATGTTGGATAGTTTAGAGTACACCGATGTAGCCATGTTATTGCCAATAAAATCTAAATAGAGTTAAACTTGCAATTCACACTTCAATTGCTTAAAAGTAAACTACTGATATTTTAAAGTCTCTCATACAGAAGCTAAAGAACATAAAAGTTCAACAAGCAATGACATTCCAGTCCCTATATTTGCCATCCTCCCATTTGCAGACTTAATAAGTATGTATTATTAATTTTCATCTAAAACATAGGAACCAATTACAATTAAAAAAAAGAAAAAAATCGGACAAACAGGACAGAGCTCCGCTACACATAACTGGAGACTTACATATGTAGGCTGTAACAACCCGTTAGTCAGCAGTCCTTGTACAGTCACTCAGAGAGTTACTAACCTTAATTGTCTTCGTGTCCAACCCACAGTCCTCCAAGCTGCCCTGTCATAATGGCTGAGGGTTTAGGAGATATGTGTTTGGCCCAAGAACCTCTCAAGCACATCTCTTGACATTTCTGGGCATATAATGCCACCCATTAAGGAGGCAATTCACACAAATTTTACAATGTTGTTTTCTATGTCATATTTTATCCTTGACCCTCATCTAAGATAATATAATAATAACTATTGGGTCCCTGGCATGACTACTTATAGTAGCATAAAGATTAAGCAGGAATACCAAAATGTTCATCATTAGTGGTTGGTGGTAGATTTCCAGGATTTCTACATTTGAAAAGAATGTATATTCTGCTGCTTTTGCGTGAAATGCTCTGAAGATATCAATTAAATCCATCTGATCTAGTGTGTCATTTAAGGCTGCCATTTCCTTGTTGATTTTCTGCCTGGAAGATCTGTCCATTGATGTCAATGAGGTATTAAAACCCCTTTCTATGACTGTATTACTCTAAATCTTTCCCTTTATGTCCATCAAAATTTGTTTCACATATTTAGGTGCTCCTATGTTAGGTACATAAATGTTTACAGGTGTTACATCCTCTTTTAGATTACTCCCTTTATCCTCATGCAGTGTCCTTCTTTGTCTCTAGCTATAACCTTTGTTTAAAAGTATATTTTGTCAGATATAAGTATTGCTACATCAGGTGGGATTTTTTATTTCAATTTGCATGAAATATCTTTTTCCATGCCTTTGCTTTAGTCTGTGTGTATCTTTCATTCTAAGATAAGTCTCTTGTACACAGCATATATATGGATCTTGTATTCTTACCCATTCAGCTGCCCCATGTCTTTTAATTGGAGCATTTAAGTCATTTACATTTAAAGTCACTATTAATAGGTATGTATTTATTGTCATTTTATTCTTTTAACTATATTCTTCTGTTTTGTTTCTTTTTTTCTATTTTCTTCTTAAAGCAGGCCCTTTAACATTTCTTATAATATTAGTTTGGTGGTAATGAACTCCTTTAGCTTTTTTTTTTTTTTTTTTTTTGGTCTGGGAAGCTCTACATTTCTCCTTCAATTTTAAATGACAGTCTTGCTAAGTAAAACAGTCTTGGTTGTAGGTCCCTGCTTCTCATCATTTTGAATAGTTCATGCCAGCCCTTTCTGACCTAAAATGTTTCTGTTGAGAAATCAGCTTAGTCTTATGGAAGCTCCCTTGTAGGTAACTGTTTTTCCCTTGAAGCTTTTAAGATTATCTCTTTGTCTTTTTAACCTTTCCCATTTTAATTATGATGCATCTTGATGCGAGCCTCATTGGGTTCTTCTTCTTTGGGATTTTTTGTGCTTCCCGTACTTGTATGTCTCTTTCCTTTTGGTCATTATTTCTTCAAATAGGTTCTTGATACCTTGCTGTATCTCTTCTCCTTCTGGTGCCTCTATAATGCAGATGTTGTTACACTTCATGTTGTCCCAAAGGTCCCTAAACTATTATATTCTTCATTTCTTATTGGTCCTTTTTATGGTTTCTGTGTCCTTTACATGCTATTGACCATCCTTATAATTGTTACTTTGAACTGTATATATGATAAATTGCTTGCCTCCATTTCATTTAGCTCTTTTTCTGGAGATTTATTCTGTTATTTCATTTGGGACATGTTTCTTTGTCTTCCCATCTTGGTTGCCTCTTTGTGTTTTTTTCCTATGCATTAGATAGATCTGCTATGACTCCTAGTTTTCATGGGGTAGCCTTATCTAGGAGGTGTCCTCTGTGGTCCATTAGTGCAATCTCCTTTATCACCTGATCTGGGTGCTCCAGAAGTGTATCTTGGAAGTGTCCCTTGTGTGAGTTATGTGGGCCCTCCTGTTGTAACTGAGTCTTGATTGCTATTGGTCCATTCATTCATGGGATCGACCCTTAGGCTGTCTGATTGTGAAGCTGAACCCTGACCATGTTGTGCAAGCTGCTATGTAGTTGCTGCCCACATGAAGCAGAATTTGCCGTAGAAGGAACTGGTGCCTTCTGAGATCTCCCTATGCGTATGCTGTGAAAGCATTTGTGAAGCTTATTGAATCCTGCTCTGATGTTGTCTGAAGGTAGCCACTGGGTGTGTTGGTTCTGGCCCTTTTGGGAGAAACTCTGGTGCAGGTCAATGCCTGTGACTGGCCCTTGGCAACCTGTTTGGAGCAACAAGTGACCCACAATTTGTGGCTGCCTCTGCTGGGCCTGGGTTTGTGCAGCAAGGACCAAGCTGTGCACCAAGGCAGGCTTTTACCAGCACCAGTCCTGGGGACAGATCAGCAAAAATCCCAAAGCACCTCCCTCTGCCTTGTTAGGCTCAGTCACTGAAAGAGCCTCTGGCTGCACTCCTCAGCAGGGCGTAAGCTCCTCAGGGTGTGGGGAGAGGAAGTCCAAAGTGTGGGGTTATTGCTTTCTTCCAGGCTTAACTCTGTATTTGCATAAAAGAACAGTTTTTTATTTAGATTCCATGTTACAGATCAAAACATAGGATTTGTAAAAGTGCTTATATTCATTTTTATAGACTGAAGAAATTGTATTCATATTAAAGATATTATCACTGTTTTGTTATTATTTCCTGGGTTGGGGTAGCCAGTGCTCATCCCTCAGTGAGTCACTTCATGTTCCTAGTGGCAGCCAGCCTGGTGAATTAATAGCAAGGGCATGTTGCAGAGTTTGTTTCAATCATTGCCTTAGCACTGTTATGAATAAAAAAATATTATTTTTACATATACCTCACAAGTGCAGATGAGGAAAGAAAAAAACTCTAAGTCTATGGCAAATAACAAATCAACAAACAAAACACACACTAAAAGTTTGCTGATCCACTTCCCAGGAAGTTATTGCTGCCGAATGATGGCAGCTGTCTCTCGCTCGCCTCCCCCTTGTTGCCGTTTGGGAGATGGGTGGCTTGTGAGGGGAAAGAGAGCACGTGACACATAAAGGGTTGTTTTCGTTGGTGTGTTAGTGTGTCCCATTAAAGGGCTACATCTGGTCACAGATGTGGCTCAGCCTCTGACAGCCTTGAAAGTGTGGGTCATTCGCTCTTTCTGGTTGGCCAGTCACAATAACGACCACTAATGGCACTTGTCCCAAACATATAGGATTCTTTATGAAATATAGTTTGAGATTTCAATAGGAGTATTTTAAGCAAAAAGAGAAATGTAAAATGTTTTATCATTTTCTTTACCATCTTGGTGAGTGATGAAGAAATATTTTGAAATATTTCAGTGTCCATGAACTTCCAGCAGCACCCTTGTGTTATACTAGATCCTTCCTCCCTAACCCACAGGTAGTAAAATTAAGGAAAATAGCAGAGTCAGTTGAATGAGCATTAAAAATAAAGATTCACAAAAACTTCTATATTACAGAACTCTCTCAAGAACCTCTTCTTCCTCAGGAGGGTAGTTAAAAACAGAACTTGGGAAGAACACTTTTGTCTGTTGCCACCTCAGAGTTTACAAAGCAATTCACCCAAACATGACCTTCTTTAGAATGTACAATAATTCAATGAGGCATTATTATTTTATTACTTTTATTATGCCTGACTAATAAATAGGAAACCTGAGGTTTAGAGATATTAAATTATTTGTCCAGGGTCAAACAGCTAATAAGCAGTATTACCAGGTTTCGCAATTCAAGTCTAGTGTTCTTGCCACAAATGGCCTCCAAAGACCAAAAAAAAAAAAAAAAAGCCTAAAAGCCCAGACTTTGGGAAATACTTAAACACACAGGACCTGGTAAAAATAAGAGAACCATACCAAGAACAAACTCTAAATATGTACCTTTAAATGACAAAACACAAAGAAAACACAAACATTTATTTAAAAAATCAAAACCTTGAAATTGTTATACAAAAATAAAATGCCCATAGATAAATTCATCCCTGTGTGTTATATATTTGGGTGATTGAACTTATTCTCTATTTCATTTTAAGAGTGTACATCTTTAGAAGTTAGGTAAAAATAGATATCTTATTTTCCTTGGCAGTTGAGAAACTCATCTCAGTAAGTACCAATTTGCATAACCACACAAATCCACGTTCAAGCATTTGTCCTGGACCTACTGTGTGCCAAAAACCCAATGACCCTCATGCTGGAGTCATGACTAGAAGCCAGATCATTGCCTCTCTTTTTTCCAGAAACTAGTACACATACCATGTTGTCTTCCTGAGATGTGCCACAGTGAGTGGACTGGTTCTCTAGTCCACGCAGGTCCGTGCTCTGTCCTGACAATGGTACACGTCGGCAGGGTTGGTTGTTGGAGCATGCCAATCTCATAAAGCTAGGAACAGGCATCCAAACATCTCCCTAGACTTCATTTAGGCCCTTCTTGGCCTACTGTATACTCAGTATCTAAACTTACCTCCATTCAGTTAAAGAAAAAAAATTTTTAAGGCATAAAACCGGATATTTTAAAGCTGAGTTGGAACAGAAATTTATTTTTTCTTTAATTATAATTAAATAATGTGTCTACAGTTTCACTTTTTAACCTAGATTTATGTATTTTGTAATCAGATCTAGATATGATATTAACTAAGAAGCTATTCGATGTGAAACCTTTATTATAAGAAAAAAATGTGAAAATACCTGTGAATTTTCAGTTTTCCAAACCACACAACTATCCTTCCCAACAAAATTTAGGAAAAAACATGAAGCTTTGGTACTTTCATTGCACAGAAAACTCTCTCCCATCGGTTCCTTTTCTCAACATTTGGCAGTGATTCCCTGGCTAATGGTAATAACCAAGAATTAAAAGCTGCAGCATATGTTGAGTTGCTGTAGCACATCATAAATCATATTTAATGCTAATTGTTAACTTCTTATTTTAACTTCAGAAAATTCAATGACAGCTCATGAATTTTATAGGATCTCAAAAAAGGAAGCCATGATTTTTATTTTATGTTGAGGACTAAAGTCATGTTGTTAATGTTGATGTATACTGGGTGGTCACATGATATTCTCATATTTAATGGTAAAGCAAATTCAGTTAACTCTGCAGAAATGTGAGGGGTCTTACACAGTCTCTTAGTTAGCCAAGAGAAGATTAGGAATCAGGGTATTTAGGAGCTTAAACTCAACACTTGAGATGTGCTTTGAAAACATTTCTGCACCAAATACAGCTGGTGGAAGGATCAACTCAAGGGTTAAGAAAGGAGGTACACAAAGACACTTGGTAATAGAGAATAGTCATCACAGTAGAAAAAATGAGATGACTGCTATATGCAAAAATTAATCTCCAAATAATCATTCTTTGTACTCCAGATTCCCATTCTCTTCCTAAAGGATAAAGCTACCTCTATGGCCAGATATGAAGAGTTTCTCCCAGGACACTGGCTGTCTTAGTCTTGAGCTGCTATAACAAAATACCATCCACTGGGTGGCTGAAACACATTTCTCATTGTTCTGGAGACTAGGAAATCAGAGATCAGGGTGCCAGTGTGGCCTGAGCTCTGGGGTGTGGGCCTCTTCCTGGCTTGTAGATGGCTGCCCTCTTGCTGTGTCCTCGCATGACAGAGAGAGAAAGTTCTGGTGTCTAGTCCTCTTATAAGGGTTCTAATCCAGTTATAGGGGTTCTACACCCATGACCTCATCTAAACATAATTCATTCCCAAAATACCATCATATTAGGGGTTATGGTACAATATATGAATTTGAGCAGGACACATTCAGTTCATAATACTGGTCATCAAACTTCAGTGTACCTAAGAAACACTTACAGAGAGATAAGAAAAATGCAGATTGCCATCTCACAACACTTGAAATTCTGATTTATTCCATCTGGGAGGTGGCCAGGGAATACTGTCAAATGCAGTCCAGGGAATCCACTGGCCACACGGTGAGAGATCTGCTCTAGATTAGCGTTGGGCAGAAGAGATTGCTCACAAGCCCCTGAGCTATACTTGGGGGAGTGAAAGCAATATTCAGAGATCAGACTGCTCTACAGATGGCAAGAGCGAGAACCAGGAAATGCCAACAGAGGCACCTCTACATAAATGTCAGCAAAGCAGTGCTTGATCTGGGAAATGCACCCCCTGTCCATTCCCCACCCCACTGCCATTCCCACGATCTCTGGAAAACTATTTTTGAGAAGGGAAATTAAAAAAAAAACCTGGATACTGTACTCATATCTACTCTAAAGATGAGTTCTGAAGGTGGATTCTGAGAGGGGCAGTAGGAGGGAACTGACTGCTAGTGTGCAGGAATACTTCTGTGTGCAGGCCAGTGGGATCGGTCTGGCCAAGCAGAGCCCACCCTGTCAAAGAGGGCATCTCCCTGACAGTATGATACCGAGGAAAAGTCTTTTAAAGAGAAACAATAACAACAAATGCCTTTTGAGGACATGTTTAAATACACAAAATATTTTTAAATGTATTGATTTAATTTGCTTTCTCTGCTAAACATAATGGGGAGTCCACTGTTATACATGGTTTAAGCAAAAAAATATATATATACACACATATGGCATTCAGAAGTCACAAGTAGAACTGATAATTCAATTGTCCTAAAGATAAGTACTATGGTCGGATAAAATACCTGAATGGACAGACTTTAATAAAATTAACTTCTGCAGCTTAATTTTTCAAACACTAAAATCACGTTTAATAGTTTTGAAGTATTTTGCAACATATTGATGACTTTTAAAACTCTGGCTGGCTGGTGTAGCTCAGTGGACTGAGTGCAGGCTGTGAGCCAAAGGATCACTGGTTCGATTCCTAGTCAGGGCACATCCTGGGTTGCAGGCCAGGTCCCCAATGCAGGACGAGTGAGAGGCAACCACACATTGATGTTTCTCTCCCTCTCTTTCTCCTTCCCTTCTCCTCTCTCTAAAAAAATAAATAAATAAGATCTTCAAAAAATAAAACTCTTATAGTTCATAAGCATAGAAGAGAGAACCAAAAGACACAGAATTTTCATGCTGAGAAAATGAAAACGACTTTTCAGATATAGTATATTTCTCTACAAAAGTTTTTTTTATGTTAATTGTTGTTTCAGTAGTTTTCTGTCTTTTACACCCATCCCCGCCCCCCCGTCCTCCCCACCTCCTTCCCATTTCCATGCCCCCCCTAGTTTTTGTCCATGTGTCCTTTATATTTGTTCCTGTAAACCCTTCCCCTTTTCCCCTGAAATTCACTCCCCTCTCCCCTCTGGACACTGTTAGCCTGTTCTCTATTTCAGTGTATTTGGTTATATTTTGCTTGTTTGTTCATTTTGTTGTTTAGGTTCCTATTAAAGGTGAGATCATATGGTATTTGTCTTTCACTGCTTGGCTTATGTCGCTTAGCATAATGCTTTCCAGTTCCATCCATGCTGTTGCAAAGGGTAGGAGCTCCTTCTTTCTTTCTGCTGAATAGAATTCCATTGTGTAAATATACCATAGTTTTTTGATTCATTCATTTACTGATGGGCATCTTGGTTGCTTCCAACACTTGGCTATTGTAAATGGTGCTGCTATGAACATTGGGGTGCATAGGTTCTTTTGGATTGGTGTTTCAGGGTTCTTAGGATATAATCCTAGCAGTGGAATTGCTGGGTCAAAAGGCAGATCCATTTTGAGTTTTCTGAGAAAATTCCATACTGTTTTCCATAGTGGTCATACCAGTCTGCAATC
>CM052549.1:65512301-65574170 GCA_028533065.1 Trachops cirrhosus
AGGTAAAAGAATGCTTTTGTAGTGTTGCTTATTATTAAATTATTTACATATTGGATTTCCTCAAGCTATATTTTAGTAAATGAACAAGTGAAAATGAAGTGTAATACCTACAGGTCACTCTTTAAACGTAAAGACTCCCTTGATACCAACTTAAATTGCCTTTATCGATGACTCTGGTGAAATATTCCAGGTTAAAGGCAGGGCTTAGGAAATATAATAAAACCTATTAGCCAACTCAAGTGACTAGAACATTGTTACCACTGCCACATTGCAGAGGAGTTTGATAAACATAAAAAATGTTTGTTATGATAAGTGATTAATTATTGTCGAAACTCAATTGAATACATGTATCTTTTAAAAATCCACTTAATTTCTCTGAAAATGTGAAATTTTCCTAGATTTATTATGGATTTTGTCCCAGGTGATTTGTAAATATGTTTCCAAAATATCACTCAGCATGGAGATTCTCTCAAGAAAACAAAAATTATGTGGATGATTCCATCTCTGTGTCCCAAATGCCTCTTCAAACTTGAGGAAATTAATTAAAGAATAGAAGTGTAGGCTGTTTTAAAGCAAACAACTTCAAAGTGAATATGTTTCTCTGCTTTTATAATACACACAAACTCACAGCTATCTGGGATCACATCTATTCGGGATCACATTAGAAGGCTTAGCCACCTTCAAGGCCAAAATACTTGTTCAGCCTCTAGAAACAGGCTGCTGCTGAGATTGATGAATGAGAGTGGAGGCAAGAGGAAAAGTTGACAGTCAGTCAAGGGCATCACCCCACATGCCTTTAAAACAGAATTCCTTCTTTGGTCAGCTCATTCCATTTTGATCCAAACTCTTATACGCAGCCACTTGTTTAATATAATAAAGAAATTATGTCAAAATCTAAGCAGAATTCCACATTATTGACATGCTCAGAGAATAAAGCATAGCCTTCCTAGAGCCTTATATTAATTTCCTGAATTTTCTAAACTCCATAATTTCCAGAATTATATTCTTGTAAAAGTTAAAAATAAATGCAGGTGCCACCAGTTACAGCAGCCAACAGGTTCAACTCCCATACATTGATTTTATATAGGGTAAATAGTATATTTAAACATTAGGCAAATAAACAAAGACCAAAAAAATGAACTCCATGTGGGCACCATCAGAGAAAAATCGAAACAGCCACTAAACTCAGAAGCCAAATACCTGGTTTAAGGTTGATTATGGCATCCCCCCACCTCCCATGTAGTTTACAGTGAAATTAAAATTCTGTAACATGGTCTACAAAATCTTGCATGAGCTACTTGCTGTCTTTCTCTCCAACTGCTAACATGTGCAGCCCCCTCCGCAGCCTTGGCACCCACTGTCTCCCCCTCAATCAAGTGACCCAGACCACGTGATCACTCCTTCAATTTTATCTTTGCCCAACTCACATTTTTAAGCGGTCACACATTCTATCTCAGAAAACCCTTTACTATTCCTTGGAACCACTTATCAATGTGTGCGATTATACATTTGTGTAATTATTTACTTGATTTCTTCCTCCCTCAATAGAGCCTGAGATTTCTGAGGACTTATGTATGGTGGCCAGTATGTAGTGAATACTCAACAAATGATGTCAAATTAATAAAATTGAGTTCTGACACTTACTGATTGTTATTATAGATAAGTCATCTAACTTCTCTGAGCTTCAGTTTTCTTATCTATAAACACGAGCAATAAACTTCATAATCTCCATGTATTTTATTTGAGTTATAGTTACAAAAACATTTCAAATCAAAAAGTGCCATTCAAATTCAAGATATTATCTTTATGACACCAAGATTATAAATCAAAGAACTATTTAATTGACCAGTATAGTCTTCATTTAGTTGCTACAATGCTATATAAACAAATCCAAAAAGGCCTTATATTTCATACTACTAAAGCTTGGTATTTAAGGAATATTACATATTGTGAATAGCGAACAATGATGCTTTATAATTTATAGCTGAAGCTGATGCTACATCAGGTATTTTGATTATGACTACATCCTCTAATACAGTTTAGGCCAAGATGTCACATATAAGAAATTGATCGATATTACATAATTGTTCTACTCATGTAGACTGTTTCAGCAGTTAAGAGAATAGTATAGGGTACATATCACTTTATAATTCAAATATGCCTTGACATGGACCACTATTTAATTGAATATGAAAATGGGAAATATTTTATACATCAAAATGATATGACTGATCAGTCATAAATGGACTTATTGTCTGAGCAATTGTCCCAAGAGTGGACTCACTTATGCTGCTCTATGCACAATTCTCACCTCATTCCCTCTTTGAACGGCAAGGTGAGAGGGCCTTTGGTCTGACAGCACTTTTTTATCAGAGTAAAGAGAGCCAACAAGTGCCAGCAGGAACACAACCATGGTCTCATCTTTCCAATACCTTAAACCACTGTCCTAAGGGCCCCGGACAGTGGAACACTTGTGATGTTAAAAGAATTTACTCCTGTCTGGATATTTTTGGAATTTGACTCCTGTCAGGTATTGCAACAAAGTCAAGTGATTTCAATTTACTGAGCAAGGACAAGAAATGGTTTCAGGAAAAACCAAGGTGATGAACTATTGAGCATTCAGTTCATTAGCTGTCATCCATCTTGACATCTTCATCTTTCAAGCAGTACTGCAGAAAATCAAAGACTTGCAGTACTTCCCTTAAAAAATCTGAGAAGGAAGCCATACTCTCTTAAAGTTAAAGGGACCGTGAAGGCTATTTCAAATGGATTATGAAACATAACCATTGCTGCAGAAGTGAAAATGTTGATAGATGCTCAATCATGAGTACTATCTGTGCCCTTAAACATACTGATCTTAAAAATAATATTATTAAAAATATGTTCTGAGTGGACTGATGGAGTATGTTTAGCTTAGTCTAATTTGATGCATTCTGCATTTTAATATGAAGTACTAGTGCTATGACAAATAACTGACCTTTTAGAAATAGTGTCTTGGGGGGAAAAAAGACCTAAGAGAAAAGAAGTGTTTCCTGAAAAATCAGCCAAGAAAACATGGACAGTAAGACTCCAGTGATACAGCCAAGCATTGGTAATATCACCTTTCTTCTTTTGTTTCTCTGCTCTGCTTACTCAGCATTGAGGTACTGAAACTCTAGTTTATCTGCATTTATATGCAGAGTTTATTGGATTTACAGAGTAATGCAAGCAACCCAAGACATTAAAGTGGCTCATAACCATCTCCAGTCACCATCCCTTACCAAGGGGAAAGAAACTGTTCCATGTCACATGCTTAGAGAACCCTAGAGATGAGGGTGGGATGAACATCAGGCTGAACTATTTCCCACGTGCAATTCTATTATTGCTACGGGGCATTGTAATGTTGCACTTGAATTCTCCCTTTCCTGAAATACTCAAAGAAGAGTTGTCTTGACCTATAGATACTAACAAACAAAATGAAACAAAAACTCTTTCCCATGCCTCCCCTTCCTGAAAGCGCCACTGAAAACATCTAAGTCAGGCTGTGAGAGAAATGTTAACTCACATTTAGTGTCTTACAGTGACTGGACCACAGAGCCCAGGACTTTCAGAAGCCTCTCTGGTCTTAAGAGTAATCTGAGACAATTGAGGAACTATCCCGGGGTTGCTCTGGGTTGGTGGGCTGCCTCTGAGGATAGTGTTTGGCATCCAAGTAATTTTCTTCACCTAAAAATTATTTTCAAGTCTTTCAGCCTAAAATTCTCCCATGTATTATTAAAACCCTTCATATCATAATCTTACCACCACTCCCATGTTACAATGCTTGATTATCAGTCAAGGAACCGCACCAGACACTTTGGTTAAACAACTCGTATAACACCTGCAACAACTCTATGAGACTGGTATTATTTTCAACTGATAGGTGGAGAAACAGAGACTGGTAACCCCAGGTTTTTGCTGCTAAAAGTGTGGTTCATAAAATAGCAGCTACAGCGTCACCTAGGACCTAGCTGGACATAAGCTGGAACTTTTTGGAATCTTAGGCCCAACCCCAGATGACTGAATAAGAATCTGCATTTTAATAAGATGTTCAGGTGACTTCTATGCATATAAATGCTGAGAAGCACTGCTTGAGGTAAACAGAATCACTGAAATTCAAACTCAGGTGCCTCCAGATCAAAAATCCAGATATTAAAATAGGCTGCTCTTCTTCATGCTGCAACTACATCTAAATAATGAAAAGCATTGAGTCCGTTTACACTTAGGCATGACTTTTTCATTAGCTGACAAAACCTGATACTGAGAATTACAAATTTTGGAGGACAAAAGGGTGAGCTGGCAGTCACAGAGTTAGTAGATACTCTGGGCAGGGGAATGGGAGAGAACCATTGGGAAGGGTAATTGGGCTAAAAGTACACTTTGTCCATTTCACAGTTGGGAAAGGGCTGACTCTGGTAACAAAGCTGTTCTGGCTCCCCTAAAGGCATCTCTGACATCTGGGAACCTGACAACCTCCTAGGGAAGCTCGAGCAGTCCTTAATAGAGTTTTGCTCAGGATTGCTTTCTCATGAACTAAGTCAACCCAGATCCTATGAATAAGGAGCCAGGCACATTCCTGTACTGAATGTATATACTTTTTCATGTTATCACATCAATCAGCCCAATATTGAGCTCTCTAGAAATACCAGTTACTTCACTAAGTCTCATAAATTGATCTATATGAGTAAAAAAAATTTTAAATGTAATTTTAGTATTTTCTACCACATATAATAAGTAAAACCATATTAACAAATCAAGCAGCCACTGTGATCTTGCTTTGATGGAATTCAGGCCTAAAAAGTAATCAAAATATGTTATTTTTATGCAACTTAGCATCTGATTTAGAAAAATTTCCCTAAACCTTAAGTTGGTTAAACATTGGTGCTATAGTCTTATTTACACTATCAAATTTTTGAAGCAAATATGTTTGTCTTCCAGAACACAAAGGCCAACTGTAGGCCACCCACAATTCAAGTTATCATAATTAATTAGGTTTAGTTTCATTGCCTTTTCATTAAAAACCAACGGAATCCTATTATTTTTGCTTCTTTTTGTACTAGAGTATTTTAGTAAGTGACTCTTCAACTATACTATTTTTTAGCACTTTAAGGTGACCGTATTTTCATCTTTTCTTGACAGAGAATCTTGTGCTATTTTTAAGTGTATTTTCTTCTTGTGCCCATTATATTACATTACAGTAACATGTGGCTCAAGGAGATACTCATACTGCATCAATATCTATGCTTTTGGGTTTCTTTACTTTAACATAAATTTTGGCTACCTGGTTTTTCATTATAAAAACTTTTCCAAATTCTACATCATAGCATGACTGCCAGTAGCAAGTCTGCTAATACATTTTTTGCAGAGGGGAAAAAAAGAGCTTAGTGACTTTGTGTATTTTTAATATAAATGAAAGGGAATAGAGGGAAATGCATTTTTTAAAGGAAGATTATAATTTTTATCAAATTTTCACTTTAATAGTGGAAAGTATATACTAATTTTATGTAACAAATGAGATTAGAGCTTCTGTTTTTATAATCAATATTTGTTAGATTTCCCTAGCTCCTACAAGAGGAAGATCTGAAAATTTAATAAAGAAGATACATTTTACCTTGTATAAGTAGCTGTGTATGTGAAGATTAAAGGCATTGGCAGTGCCTGAAAATGAAGTCCTTTATTTTCTGTAATAGAATAACACATGCATTGTCATTGTGACTGCTTTAAAACCTCATAGAATAAGGCTTAACATGTACTGGGTGATTCACTTACAGACCCAAAAATTCATGAGATTCTATTCTGTTCACCTCTTGCTACCCCAAAGTTTCATGGTTTACAACCATCATGTATCATGTACTATAATTTTATGGGTCAAGAATTCAGGAAGAGCCTGTCTGAGCAATTCTTCTGTGTCATGAGGCATTGGCAGAAGGCACTTGATGGTATGCAGCTGGTGGCTGGGCTGCTCCAGAGAGCTCAAGCCAGCTTCACTTACATTTCTTGGTGGGCACAGCTAGTGAGCAAGCTCAGCCGGACAGGTGACTACAGCACCTACACGTGGCCCCTGCAACATGGTGATCTCAGAGTAGCCATGTATCTTACTCAGCAGCCTAGGGTTCCCAGAGAAAGTGTCATAAGAGTCCTAGACAGGAGATATAAGGCTTCTTCTAGCTTAGCATCAGAAGTCCCAGAATATCACTTCCACTACATTTATTAGTCAAACAAGTGCTAAAGGCAGACTAAAGTCAAGGGAAATAAAATTAGACTCCGTCTTGGTGAGAGGAGTACGAAATATGTGCAGCCATCTTTAACCTACCCCAGCTAATCACTTAGATCTTTAGCCTTTTCTTGCCCAAACTAATAAGTGGAGCTGGGTGTATAGATAAATAAAAAAGAAAGATGAAGACATATGTAAAAAGTGCATAATACAGTAAATCTCCAACTTATTATGATTTAAAGGAGGCTCCACTTTCCTAAATATAAGTCCCTCATTGAGTCCAGGCCTGGTAAGTAAGTGAAATAAATAATACAATGTAGAAAATGATTATTCCAAACTGATCATCACATTAAAAGCATATCTACCACCACAACTATCCATTTTTTCTTAAATCCTCTACTTTGGACCATTTATAGCTGCTTAGTACATCATTCAGATGCTGCTAGGAGGACAACAATGAGATACTACTTCATACCTATTAAAATGGCTAAAATCCAAAAAACTGACAATACCAATTGCCAAGTATATGAAGCAACAGAAATTCTCATTCATTAGTGGTGGGAATGCAAAATGGTACAGCCAGTTTGGAAGACAGTTTTGTACTTTATTGTAATGCCAAAACGAGTCTTACCATATGATTCAGCAATTGCTGATTTACCATGATCTGAAATCTATATATACAAAAAAACATACATGTGACTATTTATGGCAGCTTTATTCACGTTCACCAAAAACTGTAATTAACCAAGATGTCTTTCAAAAGGTAATGGATAAAAAACTGTGGTACATCCATGCAACTGATTACTATGAAGTGATAAGGAATGAATTATCAATCCAAACAACAACATGGATGAATCTTAAATGCTCACTGTTAATTGAAAAAACCTAGTAAAAAAAAGTGCTACATACTGTTTAAGTCAATTTACATTAACCCCTGGAAAATGCAATCAATGGTTGCTAGTGGTTTGGGGAGCAGAAAGGGTTGAATAGACAAAACACTGTGTTGCGAAACTATACTCAATGATACTGAGGTGGTGGACACATGCCACTATCCACTTGTCAAAATGCACAAAAGTTTATACCATAAAAGTTCACAAAGAGCGGACCCTAATGTATGATTTTTTAAAAAATCAACTGGGGGGTTCAAAAGAATCCAGCACAAACTGCAGACCATGACAAAGAAATCTAATTGTATGAAATACGTATGATACAACCTTCATGAAGGCAGTGGGGATAAATGCTGCTGACCAACGTAACTTTGGAAATAACTTGATACAAAAGGACCTGTATCAAAGTACTGTATTCTAGATAATAAAGCTATTTTTCATGTGGTACAGGTTATCAATTCTGAAACTGCTGTACATGGAGTGTGGATGGTGAGAGATTGTTGTTGGAGAGAAAGGATACAGATAAGTAAGAGGAAAAGGATAGAATGATCCACACAGTGATAGATTAGAGTTTAAGACATCAGTATGAACTTGTGCTCAGTTTTATATAGATGCAGCTGGATAAACGGAGAAATAGTTATAGATATATGGGTGTATATAGGTTAGTATATACCTATAGTACAAATTTGCAAGTTCTGTCCACCAAAAGGGTTTAGGATCAACAACACCCCAGTAACAATGAGCACCCCTAGGACCCAGATCTTGATGTCTAATTTCATTCTCCAATGAACAGAACCAAAGTTCCTTGGAGAAACAATGATTCCAGTGGTGAGCAGAAAATATACAAGATGAATCTGGAATGTCTTGTCATGCCAGAAAATGAGGAAGTGCTAAAAAAAACAACAACAAATCAATGCTGGTATGTCAAAGAGACACAGGAGCTAACTTAAAAGCTCCCATAGCCAAAGATGGAAAAATTTGAGCAATAAAATCAATAATGTAGTATTGTGTTATAATTCAAAGTATAAATGTTCACAAATCAATACTGATAAAATAAATGATTGACTAAATAAATGCAGGAGAATACAAAAATCTCCTGCACAGAATTCCAAATAATTTTTAATTTATATTTAATATACTATGTTAATACTTAATTAATATTTAATTAATAACTAGATATATAATCAACTTATTTTTAAATTTATATTTTTCACAGGTGGAAAACAACTTTTTACCCCTTTGGTATGGCCTGTGTATAGTGATTCCTTCTAAAGAGAAAAGTGGAAAAAAGAATAATTTTATTATAGAGAAACCTGACAGATACCACCTCAGCTAGGTCATCACACTACCCAGCATAGCGATGTTAAGTTGATAGCATGCATCTTTGACACACTGAAGAGAATGTCACTTACCCTCCCTGGTCTCTTTCTGAAAAACACCTCTGTCCTTCTAATCATGAGACAGCATCAGGCAAACCCAAGTTAAAGAACACTCTGCCAAATACCAGTACTCATCATATCGCCGAGGTTCTCAAAAACAAAGAAAATCTGAGAAACTGCTACCCTCAAGGGGACATGAAGACTAAAAGCAATGTGAACCTTGGGACAGAAAACAGACACTAATTAAAATTAAAGAAATTTAAAAAAAATGTAGCCTTTGGTTTTAAAAAAAGTCTTGCCGGGAGAAATAAATAATATAAAAAGGAAGTTCACATACATACAGCAACAGTAAAGATTTAAGCAAATTGCTTAACCATTAAACACTTTTGTAATTTATTACTAGAAAGAAAGACCACAATAATTTGAAGAAAAACTTTAAATGTAATGTATCTGTCTATGTTGACATGGAGTAGAGAAACAAATACTCTCAGAAGAGAACAAAAGGTTGTATGTGGCACGGGGAAACTGCAAATGCACAGCAGCAGAGCCAGGAGGAAGCCCAGCATGGCCCGTGAAGAGGTGACCAGGAGGAGCTCTAAGTGCGAGAGTCGTCCAAAGATGTTTGAGGACTCAGGCTATTGAAACCAGCAGAGTCCTTTACTACGATCCGTTTATCTGACTACGGAAGCAATAATTTCTAAGTCACAAATTCCTGATTAAAAAAAAGGTACTCCCACCCAAAATAATTCAATAAAAGGAAAAATGACTTAGTAAATTACATTTAACCTTTAAAAGCAGAGAGAGAGAGAGAGAGAGAGAGATGGAATGAGAATGGTCCCCAAAGATGCCCACATCCTGCTCCCTGGAGCCTGTGAATATATTATGTTACACAGGGGAATTAAGATTTCAGATAGAATTAAAATTGCTAATCAGCTGAATTTTTAAAAAGGAGATTATCCTGGATTATCTGGGTAGGGTAGATATAATCACAAGTGTCTTTAAGTGGGGACGAGAGAAGCAGAAGAGCCAGAACCAGAGATCACATATTAATCTGCTCAGGCTGCCATTAACAGAACACCACAGACTGGGTGGCTTAAGCAACAAAAATTTATTTCTCTCAGTTTTGGAAAATGGAAGTCGATAAGATCAAGGTTTCAGAAGGGTCAGTGTCCAGTAAGAGCTCTCCCCTTGAGCTGTAGATAGCTACCTCTCTCTGCCGTGTGTTCACATGGCCTTTCCTTGTGCAGGCAAGTGAAGACAGAGAGAGAGAGAGAGAGAGAGAGAGAGAGAGAGAGAGAGAGCGAGGGAGATGGACAGACAAACAAGGAGAAAGAAAGGGAGAGAGCGAGGAAGCTCTCTAGTGTCTTTTCTGATAAGCACACTAATCCTGATAAGGACACTAATCCTGCCAGATTCAGGCCCTACACTTATGACCTCATTTAACCCTAATAATTCAAATACAGTCACATTGTAGGTTAGGGCCTCAACATATGGATTTGGGGGTGACACAAACATCGATTCCACAACAGATGGCATCATGAGAAAGACTTAGATTTGATGGGTCATTGCAGGCTTTGAAGATGCAAGAGGACCATGAGCCAAGGAATGAGAGCAGCCTCTAGAAGCTGAAAAACGCATGAAAACAGATTCTCCCTTGAAGCCTGAAGCCCTGCTGAGACGTTGGCTTTAGCCCAAGAGGCTCATTCCAGACTTCTGACCACCAGTACCACAGGATAATGCACTTGTGTTGTTTTAAGGCACTAAATTTGTGGTAATTTTTTACAGCAGCAATAGGAACAAATAAAATTATGAAAAAATGTATGGGGGACTTGGAAGGAAAAAATAAAAGCATTTAATTTGCAAACAGTTGTTCAAGAAGACAAAAATGATACCAAGACTTGCAGATACATTAGAAAAGAACACTGCCCATGAGACATAATATTTGACATCACCCTCTCGGGTTCACAGCAAATGGGCTCCATGTATTGTTTGGAATCTCAGCCCCCTCCTGTTTTGTTCAGTGTTGACTTTCGCAGATCTGACCTTCAGTAACTAGCACAAGGCCTGGTACACAGTAGAAGCTCAGTGAGGAATGAATTCATTATATATACTAAATGGGGCTATAAAGTAACAAATCTCACTATCACATATGGCTTGTGACACTAGATACATTAGTAAAGGAAGGAAGAGAGAAGGGAGCTAAAATTAATTGGAATATAAATAGAAGTCAAGTTGAGATCCAAGTGAAAATGCTAATACATTCCTAGTGAGACATTTTTAACCATTGACAAAGCTTTTGAGTTTCAGTTGGGTCTTCACAACATCTTGCAAAAATGCATGGCAGAGATACAGCTGAACACCCACCAGCTAAAGCTGGGCTATGATTGTTCTGGCAAACACATAACCCAGAGTAAATATTGTCTTGCACAAAGATGTGAGGAGGAGGATTAGGCATTGTAATTACCATTTGCTGGGTAGTTGGCATTCTTTTTAAAGGTTTAATTATTAAGATGAGACTCAGTATCACTAAAAAAGAAGTCAATATTTCTGTGAGCCGGGGAGAGAGGATGGAACAGCAACTGATGTCTTCCTTCTGTGCAGCTGTCACACGTGCCTACCAAAAGTTAACTTCACCTGCTAGTTATGTATTCAAGACAGCACAGATAAAGAATCATGAGCAGTAACTTCCTTCACTTTACTTTCTCGAACACACTATGTCCTCATATATTATTTATCACAAAGCAATATTTAAATAGAGTATCAATGTAAAATTACATAGTAATCTTGTTATATTATCTTAATTAATTTTAGGACCAGCACTCAGTCTCGGTCCTTTACAGTACATCTAAAGTATTCATGTGCATTGGCGTCCACCTGCCGGCTCTGCGAGGGAGGGCTCATCAAAGGGACAATGGCCTCTGCCAGCACTTCTGTCTGGGAGAAAGACGTTCCCCAGCTACCTCCCTGATGCTGCACAATTCAGTTTCACCCACTCCCAAATATCTATGGTGCCTTTGGGCTGCTATCCCAGTGCTGGAGCTCAGAAAGACTGCGTCAGCTGAGAGGGCCTACAAGAAGCACAGCTGTCGTCCAGACCTCTGTTTCTAACAGCCCTCTTCATGGAGGAAACCAGTGCTACTAGGAAAAATGACTGCCTTTAAGGCTGGGCCAGTAAAGAAGCAAGATGAGCCTGGAGTAGCTGGTTGTATAGTGCCAGGAAGTAAAAGAAGTGGTATCTGAAGCAAACAGACAAACAAAGTCCCAATAATGGAGATGTATCAAAGAGACACAAGAACTAACTTAAAAAGTAATCAATGGCCAAGCCTAATAATTTGATTAACAAGATAAATGACTAGATTAGAAGCCAAAGTATAACAATATTCACATATCTATACTGACATAAATGAATGAATAAATAAGATAAAATAAAATATTCAAGTGCAGATTAAAACAGCTAAGGCAGATTCTGATAGCTTTCAGGATAGAATTTCTGTTACCCTTCTCCTTGCTGACTGGCGTCTATTGTCATAGATTTCTTTAGCCTGGGTTTCTGGCAGAACAACACTTTGAGACACTGATTAGCATACCATTCCCTGAGGTAGAGCCCCTAAATGTACAGATCATCTGGAAGTCTCAATTCCTGGGCTGCATCAGAGATATTCTAATTCTCTAATTCTAATTTGGGGTCTGGGAACCTATATATTTTTTATAAATGTACTCTTTATTGATTTTTTAGAGAGAAGAAGAGAGACAGAGAGAGAGAGAGATTTGTTGTTACACTTATTTATACATTTATTGATTGCTGTTTATATGTGCTCTGGCTGGGGATCAAACCTGCAACCTTGGCTTATTGGGACAGTGCTTCAACCATCAGAGCTACCCAGCCAGTGAGGAAGCTATATTTTTAACAAGCATTCTGGGAGAATCTGATCCACAGAATCAGGTATATGTAATCAGATCTGTTATGCAATAAAAAAAACATGGACAATTATATTGCTGCTCAAACTCTTTCCTTTAAATTGCCAAGCCTTTATGTACTTGATCTCTTCTAGTCCTCACAACAACTTTGTAATTTAGGTATTATTATTATCTCCATTCTGATGAAGAGGCAAATGGTTAACTCACTTGTTTTCTTAGTCTGCTCAGACTGCCATAACAAGATGATATAAACTAGTGACTCAACAGAAATGTATTTTCTTATTATTCAGGAGACTAGAAGCCTGGGATCAGGGTGCCAGCAAGGCCAGGTTTCTGTGAGAGCACTCTTCCTGCTTGCACAAAGCCTCCTCACTGCTGTACGCTTACATTGCCTTTCCTAAATGTCTTCAGGGAAAGGGAGAAAGATCGCCATCTCTTATCTTCTTAAAAGGTCAACAATTCTATTGGATTAGGACCCCATTTTTTTAAATTTAATTCAATTTTATTTCATTTCCCCATCACCCATTTATCCCCCTATACCGTCTTCTACCTCCTTTCTTATAACCCCTTAATTTAACCTTAATTAGCTCCTAAAAGCCCTATGTCCAAATAAGTTGTGTAAATGATAGGGATCAAAAGTTTTTTAAAGATGGGAGAAATAGTGATTTTTCCGTATTGAGTGCAATGATGAGGTAGGGAGGGGACATCTATGTTCCAGGGGAGAAAGAACTTCTAGAACTGTGTCCCTGTGTGAATGGGGCTGGGATCTATTACAGAAGCACAGGGCTGGCTAAGCAGGAGCATGGAGAGCTCCTCCTCGGAAAAGAGAGGAGAGTCCACTTTGGAGCTGTGCTGCTATGCAGACCCAAGAGGTGGGTAGGAAGGAACCTGGGGAAGAGTTCCTTCTCTTCTGATTACTTCTAGTGCTCAGTGAAAGTGGAAGAAAGACCATCAGCTGACAGTTCAGAGAGAGGTTGGGAGAGGAAGATTGGAGGTTATAGGTTTAAAGGGGGAGAAGGAAATCGTGGTTTAGAAGAATGAAGTAAATGAGGTCTCTAAGGAAATCAAGTATGATCACAGAGCAGCATGTAGAGCCTACCTGAAGTAAGCAAACATTAATTCATTCATTTATCCATGTACTTAATCTTTCAGCAATTGTTTACATAAACAATTATACTTGCCTCCTCGCATGACTACATCAAAATTACAACTCAGCAACAGAGCAACCATCATTGATAACTGCCTGAAGTCTAGCTGAACAGGAGTCCTATAACTAGGACATACAGAAGAAGCCATATCATGACTGGTAGGACTGGCTGGTCCAATATTCATGCATGTAGGCAAAAAATCAGGAGGGATATCTTGACTGTAGAGGTCCCCCCTGAAAAGAAAGGGGTCCCAGCCCTACATTAGGCCCCCCAGCCCAGAATTCTAGTGCCAGGAAGAGAAGTCCCCATAACTTCTGTCTGTGAAAACCAGCATAAATGATGGTTGAGGCAGACAGAGGGCTTCTGGAGTCCCAAATGTTCTTTTTAAATGGCTGGTACACAGACTTACTCACTGACAGACTCACTCATTCTGAGTTCCAAGACAGAGAGGAAGTTCAAAAGACTCCAGAGACATACAGGGAAGAACTGAATTATCTGGCTTCAGGTCAAGGGAAGGAGGAGCAGCTTCCCCCAGACTGAAGTGCTGGCAGAAGACAATGCTCCTTTGGGGAGCCCTCCCTCTGCAGACACAGACAGGCACCATATCTGAGTCGTCATCAGTCTGGCTAATACTATTTGCCCATCCTAGTGATTCCCTGAGATTTTTCAGGCTTGCACAAGCTGCTTGCAGTGACTTTTCCATACAAATGGCTTGTATTTGTTCATGCTGCAAACTTTACTGAAATCTCTCAAAGGTTCATGAGCCTGAAATAAGCAGTACCTAGCCTCAGCATACCCTATAACTTTTGCTAAGTAGTCTCAAGCCTGGCACTAGCAACAGCCACCCTCAGTTTGCTGCTTAGCCTTTTCCAAATGCCTCCAAGCCCAGCACAAGTAGCAACCAAAGTAAACCTGCAGATCACTTTGTAGCCCATACCAGATGGCCCCAGACAAGATGCAAGCAGTGGCTGACCTTGGCCTGCACCTCCAAAAAAGCCCTAGAACCAACAAATTCAGCAGCCAGCTTAAGACCACACTAGAGCACCACCTGACCACCCACAAACAATAAAGGGTGAACTTGGCAGGCACCTGAGCCTAGCTAAAGTGAATCCTGCTCTGTAAAGTCAGCCCTTGCACAAAAGCTCCTCCACTGTAGTCATGTCCAGTCCTCACAACAAATCAGCCTAAGGGTCAGTCCCTACCACTGATGTGCCAAAAGTAACCAGGACTCAACTACAACAGAGGAACACACACAACCCACACAAAGAATGTATCTAGAGCACCTGGCTCAGGTGACCAAGAAGACAATACTACCAGGTCCCACAAAACACCTACTGCATAAGGCTACTCTACCAGACCAGGTGATGTAACAGCTCTACCTGGTACAAAGAAATAGAAAGAAATACATGGAGGCTGCCAAAATAAAGGGACAAAGAAACATGTCCCAAATGAAAGAATAGAACAAAACTTCAGAAAATGAATGAACAAAACAGAGAAAGCAATCTACCAGATGCAAAGTTCAAAACACTATTTATGAGGATGCTTGCTGATCTCAGTGAGAACTCCAACAAAGAGATAATTAACATAAAATAAAGATAGAAAACATAATAAAGAACCACACAGATAAAGAATACAATAACTGAAATGAAGAATACATTGGAGGGACTAAACAGATGAGAGCAAGCAGAGGATTAAATAAGCAATTTGGAAGACAAGATAGCAGAACACACCCAATCAGAACAGCCAGAAATAAAAAACTCCAATAAAATGAAGATAGCTTAAGGGACCTCTGGGACAACATCAAGAGTAACAACACCTTCATCACGGGGATACCAGGAAAAAAAAGAAAGACAACAAGGAATCAAGAATCTATTTGAAAAAATAATGACTGAAAAATTCCCTAACCTGGTAAAATAAATAGATGTACAAGCCCAGGAAGCACAGAGAGTCATAAAGAAGATGAGCCCAAAGAGACCCACATCAAAATACATCATAATTGAAATGGTAAAGGATAAAGACAAAAAGAGAATCTTAAAAGCAGCAAAGATAGTTACCTCAAAGGAGTTCCCATGAGACTGTCAACTGATTTCTTATTAGAAACTTTGCAGGCCAGAAAATATTGGCATGAAATATGCAAAGTGATGAAAAGTAAGTTCCTACAACCAAGGTTACTCCACGCAGCAAAGCTAACATTTAGAATTGAAAAAAAAGATAAAGAGCTTCCCAGAGAAGAAAAAGCTAAAAGAGTTCATTGCCACCAAACTAGTATTATAGGAAATGTGAAGAATTTTAAACTTTAAGAAGAAAAGATAAAAAATATGAATAGAAAAATGGCAGTAACTACATATCTATCAATACTTACTTTAACTGTAAATGAAATAAATGCTCCAGTCAAAAGACATAAGGTGGCTGAATAGATAAGAAAACAAGACCATTACATATGTTGTCTATAAGAGACTCACTTCAAATTTAAAGACACACACAGACTAAGCATAAACAAGTGGAAAAAGTTATCTCACAAAAATGAAAATTAAAAAAAAAACACCTTGGAAGAGCCAAGATAGCAGATGAGTAAGTGGAAGCTACACAAACTTCCTCCCTGGAATAACAACTAAATTGTAGAAAAATCAGCCTGAATAACAAACTGAACGCTAGTTGGAGAGAAGCCTTATAACCAAGGACAGAGCGGAGAAACCACTTCACTACAAGACTGTAGGGAGTATGGTGGAGTTGCAGGAGGACTGGCTGAGCTACTATGGGTGGCAGCAGAAGTTCCAGAGGGATATCTCAGCAGTCAGGGGATTCCTCTGAGAAGTGTAGAGTCTAAACTCCAAGCTGGTCTCCCCAGCCTATAGTACCAGAGCCAGGAAAGGAACCCAGATAATGTCCAGCTGTGAAAAGCAGCAGGGTTTCTGTCTGCCAGGGAGAGACAGCTGGAAATGCAGAGCCTCTTAAAGAGCCAACACACAAATTTCCATTTGTAGCCACTTATCCTGAACTCCAGCAGATGGAGGACAGAGTGGACTATAGCCACATGATGGGAGTCTGGGGAGAGAGAACTGAAGGAACAGCCACCAGAATCCCTGCACTGAGTCATTCCCCATACTGCAGAAGCCATCTTTCTCAGGCAGAGCACTTCCCTCCAACTGGATCAGGCTGAGGGGAAGCAATAGTCCCATCCACAGGAATTACTCTACCCCACCCTAATTTACTCTTTCTTGGCTTCAAGTTTATGCTGAGCTGAGTAAACATTTCAGTTAAGTCATCTAGGGGTGACTTCTCTATGCAAGGATTTGGAAATGGAAGCAAATTTATATAACAATGATAAGTCACCACCTTAACCAGCCAATGGTGAAATTTCAAAGTGCTGAGATCAGGGAGAAGTTGCCCCGTTCCACATTGCTGTGTAAATCTTTTCCTGAGGAATGCCCTTCAAACATCACATATTATCTGGTATGAGATCCATGCATTTCATGCTGACCTGTTGGAGATAGTCTTCTTGGTTGGTTGAGTCAGTTAGCTCTTGTCTATGGTATTTAGGAAATAAGTATACTTTGCTTCCCTTCCTTTGAAAAAGTTCTTTCCAACTACATTCCTGATGCATAGATCTTAATGATAAACAAATTCTTCACAAGTGCATGGTGCCTATACTCTATGGCAAAAGCAAAATAAACTTTCTGTGAACAGGGAGATCATTACTCAATGTATCATGAAACTTTACCTAATTACTCATCAAAGAGAAATAATGCCTTTTATAGAAGAAGAAACAAGAGAGAAATACAAATTGTAGCAAAATTCTGTGAATTACCACAACAACTACATGGGATGATATCTTTGCTTCTATCAGTGCCTAGAGAAGTCTAAGCTTTATAAATCCCTGAATCAAATGCTGTTGTTGCCTGTGATTCCACAGGTAGAGGTGGTCACTGCACGTATAAGCAACCATTTCCCACTTAGTTGCCCAGGTAAAGGAGTGAAGATGTTGGGTTTGTAAAATAGTCAGCAGGAAAAAATGCAATGAGTGACCCATTGATAAAGGAAATACCTTATTCTGATCATTGCAATAAGCTATGTTCTCTCAGCACCATCATTTATGCCCCACAAACCTACCATTTTCATTCACATACAAAAATGTTCTCATACAATTCATCTAAAAAAAAAACCAATAAACTCCCAGTCTTTACACCCAATTCCACAGCATCATTTCTATGCTTTCCCTCAGAGCAAAACTCATCAGGTTAGAGGTAGTACCCAGGTCCTCTTTGCTTCTGTGCCTTATTAGTTCCCATGGTTTAAATATAGTTACATACTGTTGATTCTCAATTTTCATCTCCAGGCCACACATTTCCTCTGCACTTTAGACTCCTATATACAATTCTATCACTACATGGATGTTTAGTAGTTACCTACAACTTAATATGTTCAAAACAGAAATTCCTACCCTCTACACATTGAAATCTAAGCCTTCCTAATTCTTTCTATGAAAGAAAATGATACTCCCAACTCACCCAGTTATTAAAGCCCAAAACTTGGTAATTAACTCTTTTCCTCAGCCCCCACAGCTAAAGAAGAGGTTGTATCTGTTATATACTTGGTGGTGATAGAACTTCGTGTCCTGGAGGATTGGATGTGGGGGTCACTCTGCATCTACCATCAGCTACTACAACCCATTTCCCACAGAGCACTAGGAGTCATAGATTCAACATTTAATCAGGTCACTCCTCTACTCAGAATTTTTTAATTCATTTCTATTACTCCTATAGAAAAACCCAAATTCCTAATCAGGGCCCATAAGTATTTGCAGGACCTAACTCTGAACTTTACCTCTTACTTGTCTCCTTACTAAAAATATTTAAGCCACACCGGCTTCATTGTGTTCTCTGAACATGCCATACACTTTCCTACTCACCCAAGGCCTCTGCTGGGTCCTGTGCCTTGGGTGTGCATCCCTGTTTGCATGGCTGGTAGTCTAATATCCCTCCTTAGAAAGAGGCCTTCCCTGACCATCACATCGCATCAAAAATAGCCCCTCCCACGGCAGCTCAGTTGGTTTTCATCATGGCACACACACCTCTTCCAACACACTCAACCCGTAATTTAAAATCTCCTTGTTGGTTTGTCTGCTAACTTTTCTCTCTGATTCACCACAGCACCTCCAGTGCCTAGCACATATTCTGCCACATAGTGGGTGTCAAATTAAAATTTACTAAATAAGTGAATAAAAGCTGGGCTTGTCCCAACCAAACATAATCAAGTGGAACCAGCTCCACCCCATAAGCTCTTTATCAAAGCAACTCACACTCAGTGAATTAACTCGTACTGAAGATTGGTTCACCAAGATAAGCCATACTTTCTCCAAGCTATTTGCATTTTAATGATGGAGGAGGAGAGAAACAGATTTATTTTTAATGTATGTACAATTAACACTTTGTAGTTGAAGCCTCGGTTTATCCCAGTGTGAAAGGTATCACAGATTATCCTCAATAGCATGCTGCTTATTTATAAAGGATATTCCACTCATGTACATACAGTATTTTAGGAGGCCATGGGTACTTTGAGAGTCTGATACAAATTTGGATGGAAACATCTGGACATAAGTTCACATACAAAAAAAATTCACATACTCATGTTTGAATGATACATGGATAGACCCCCGAAGTCTATCCATTATGCATGCTGAAGACTGTGGGTTCTAAATAATAAACCCTCTATTTACTATGTGAATAACAAGCTTACATTTTCACCCATTGTAAATCTTGTGTCATTGTTGGTTTTGCTTATAATGCTTCCTTAAGTAATTTGAACTTTCCCATTGCCCTTTCAAATTGAAGAGAAAAAATATGTAAATTAGAGGAAACTGAAAGAAAGAAATACTACCATTTATTGGGCATGAGTATATGTCCAGCACTATGCAATATACATTCCATGGATTACTACTTTAATTCTCAAAACAACACTGTGACGTCAATAAACTCCATTTTTGCATATTGAAAAACTGAAGAAAAATGTGGTCAAATAAGTTCCACGTAAGGAATCCATGATAGCGCCTAGATTCATATCCAGATTATAAATTCATGTTCTCTATGTTGTATTATTTATTCATATTTTTAAATGGCTGGTTCATTCTTACATTCTTTTAACTAATGATCTGGACATTCCCCTTAACGCTCTAACTTTATCTTGTGTTATGCTCATTTTTGATTTAAGCCAGACAGGCTTCCTTGCTAGTCCGTAAACTAAGCTCCTTAAAAGAAACTTGGCTATGAGAGCAATTAATAGAAATATAATTACTTATATGTATAAATAAAAATCTCTGCCTTTTTAGGAAACATTTTTTGGCAACAATATTATTTAAAAGATGATTAGCTCAACTAATATACTTACAATACAGATGTGTTTGTGAAATTAAAATATATTATCAATAATTAAAGTATATTATAAATTATATTATTAATGATTACAAACTAAAATAACTACAGTAATAAAAGCATAAAAACAACCTGATTAAAAAGTGCTAATTTTTACCCAGTTTGTAGATACTAACTCCAATTCTTTTAATTTTTTAAAATATTGCTTATTCTATTGTTATTATTTGTGCTATTACAACCATCCCAATTTTTTTCCCTTAACCCTTCTCTACACAGACCCCCCCTGCCTGAGACAATCCCCACACCACTGTCCATGTCCATGGGTTGTGCATATATGTTCTTTCTCTAATCCCTTCACCTTCTTTCAATCAATGCCTACCTCCCTTCTTACAGCTTTCAGTCGATATCCATGTTTCTGTGCCTCTGATTCTGTGTTGCTTGTTAGTTCACACAATGGAATACTATCCAGTTCTTCTAAACTACAATAGATTTATTGAAATTACAAGTATTCTGATTTCAAATGTTCTATTCTATTCTACATAACATACGTATTGGCCAAAACATGTATCAAGTTGGGAACACTAGGAAAATACTGTTCTTTTTAAAATATATCTGTGCAGTTTGGCTTTTTTAAATATATATTTTTATATATTGATATCCTCTTGATTTTCTAAAAACAAAATCACTTTTAGTCCTCATGACTTGTGAATATTAGTAGCTAAGTGATAAGTATGCAGTTTGGCTTTTTTTAAATATATATTTTTATATATTGATAACTTTTTGATTTTCTAAAAATAAAAACACTTTTAGTCCTCATGACTTGTGAATATTAGTAGCTAAGAAGACAGAAATAATACAGACTCCATTTGATGTGGTGAATATGTTAAGATGGTTACATGGTTTGTGACTGCAGCAATTATTATACATCTTCTATTATTGAATCTTCCTCTGTGGCTCTCAGCCGTGTTCAGACATGTCTTTCTTATCCATACCAACCAGCTCTCCTCCTTCTGTTTGATCTCAGCAGTTCATAAGGATCCCATGCCAGCTGGGACTTTATTAATCTGAAATATTTCTAACATAAAAACATACATAGAGGATTATGAAATACGTACCCACCACCAAGAATTTATAATCTCCTACCTTCTTACCTGGCATAACCATAATATTGAAGCCTACATAATATATAACCTTCCCATCCATATTTTAATTTTCCCTCATTTGTATCTATTCATAAAGAATATGAATACAGATGCTTCTTAACTTATGATGAGGTCATATTCTGATAAACTCATCATAAATTGAAAATGTCCTAAGTCAAAAGTGCATTTAATACATCTAACCCACCAAACATCATAACTTAGCCTCATCTACCCTTAAGGTTACCCAGAACACAGGAGAGTATTTGTCATTTACCCTGATTGGGTGGCTGACTCAAAGCTGGAGATCACTGCTGCTGCTCAGTATCATGAGAAAATATTATACCACATATCACTTGCTGGGAAAATATCAAATTCAAAAAATTTTCAGTTTGGTTTCTACTGAATGTATATCACTTTTATACCATTGTAAAGTCAAAAAGTCATAAATTGAACCACTGTAAATGAGGGACTGTCTGTATCATGTCATACTTTCCTTTTGTCTATCACCACTATCATCTCAAGACTTAGTCAATGTTGATACATGGAAACCTACTTCCTTTAACCTGTCTTATATAACACAATGCAGTTTATTTATCCTTTTCCCTATAAAGAGTCATTTATATTGTTTCCAATGTTTCACTAATAATATCAATGCAGAAATATATATCCATGGGCACATAGATGAGAATTTCCCCATAGTGTATGCCTAAGGGTGGAATTGCTGGTATGGAATGCAGTTTCAACACTGTGGACATTGCTAAATTGCCCTCTGTGGAGGAAAGACTGTTCCATGGCATGATCACTGAGGGACCTGCCAGTTTGATCCTGGCCAGGATAGAGATTGCGCCCATAAATCCCTCAGAGACTGTCTGATCTACGTTCCACCACGTCCCACAGAACTCTGGTTTTTGCTGGTTCCTGGAACAGGCCATTGCCCTGGGCAAGCATATAAGGTGTTTTCTCCTTATCTGGGGCAGGTCACACCCTGTACCCCTATCCATCCTACCCTATCATGTACACCTCCTTTGTAAATTCCTTTAATAAATTCAATGTAATGATGAGGCTGCCAGACTTTTCGTGGTCTTTCAGCCCAGGAAATTTGTAGTACCATCTCACTCATTGGACTTTCCATATGATCAGTTTCTAAGATCTCTATTCTGTTTTTGCAATTAAAATACAAGTATAAATAAACTAGTTTTCTGATAGGGAGCTGATAGCTTTTATTGCACCTTAAATTTTTTAAAGTATAATGACATTTTTGTTTCTGTAGTATAAAAAGATTCTTAAATAATTGTTATACCCAACAAAATTACTACTTCTAAAATTGGTCAGTAAATGCTTTTGAATATTCTTACATATACGCTTATATTATACAAATGATAACCCTGTTACTAATTTTCTAATTTCTATGTGCTTTTTAAAAAAATTCTAGGGTATCAGTCAAGATGGAAGTGTAGGTGGAAACACTTAGCTCCCTCATACAACCAAAAGAAAAATAACCAATTTGAAAACAATAAACAACCAGAAATGCCAGAATATCAATCTGCATGGAACTCTGACAACCCAGGAGTTACAGAAACATTCATCCAGACTGGTCGGAGGGGCAGAGATAGGGAGACAGGCAGCCAGGTGGGCAGGCAAGCAGAGAGGACCCGTGGCAAGGCGGCAGATCATGAGGGCAAGGAGGGGCTGGGTCACCAGAAACTAAAAACTCAACACCTCTAGCTGTAAATATTGTGGGGGTTGTGAAGGTGGGAGAAACTCCCAGTCTCACAGGAGAGTTCGTTGGAAAGTGGTGCTAGTACAGAATGAGCAAGGGGCATCATTCCCTCTCTGATCCCTCCCCCAGAGAAAGCACCACAGTGCAGCCAAGAGGGTGCTCCCACCCTGGCAAATACCTAAGACTCTGCCTCCTTACAACTTAACAGGTATGCCAAGACAAAGAAATATGGCCAAAATGAAAGAACAGATCAAAACTCCAGAAAAAGAGCTAAGCAACAAGAAGATAGACGATCTCTCTAATGAAAAGTTCAAAACACTGGTAATCCGGATGCCCTCAGAATTGATTGAGCTTGGTCACAAAATGAAGGAAGAAATGACAGCTACACAAAGTGAAATAAAGCAAAATATGCAGGGAACCAACAGTGAAGGAAGGGAAGCTGGGGCTCAAATCAACAATTTGGATCAAAAGGAAGAAATGAACAGCCAACTGCAAGGGAATGAAGAAACAATAATTCAAAAAAATGAGGACAGCCTTAGGGGTCCTCCAGGACAACTTCAAGTTCTCCAACATCCAAATCATAGGGGTTTCAGAAGGAGACGAGGAAGAGTAAGAAATCAAAAACATATTTGAACAAAAATGAAGGAAAACTTCCCCAATCTGGCAAAGGAAATAAACTTCTAGGAAGTCCAGGAAGCCCAGAGAGTCCCTAAGAAATTGGGCCCAAGAAGGAGCACACCAAGACACATCGTAATTAAGTTACACAAGATTAAAGAGGAGAGAATCTTAAAAGCAGCCAGAGGAAAGGAGAGAGTTACCTACAAAGTGGTTCCCATAATACTATCAGCTGATTTCTCAAAAGAAACCTTGTATACAGGCAAGAGGAGGCTAGAAAGAAGTATTCAAAGTCATGAAAGGCAAGAACCTATACCCAAGATTACTCTATCCAGGAAAGCTATCATTTAGAATGGAAGATAAAGTGCTTCCCAGATAAGGTCAAGTTAAAGGAGTTTATCACTAAGCCCTTATTATATGAAATGTTAAAGAGACTTATCTAAGAAATGGAAAAATATCTCAGAAAGTATAAACAATAAACTGACAACAAACTCATAACTAGCAACAACTGAACCTAAAAAACAAAAACTGAGCAAACAACTAGAATGGGAACAGAATCACAGAAATGGAGATTTCATGGAGGGTTATCAGTGGGGAGGTGGAAGGGAAGAATTAGGAGGGAAAGGTATAGGGAATAAGAAACATAATTGGTAGGCATAAAATATACAGGAGTAGATTAAGAATAGTATAGGAAATGGAAAAGCCAAAGAACTTATATGAACAGCCCATGGATATGATTTAAAGGTGGGGGGTACAGGGTGGACAGGGGATAAAGGGAAGAAAAAAACTGGGACAACCGTAATAGCATAATCAGTAAAATATACTTAAAAAATTCTAATGCCTATATGCGCCTCTTGTCTTACTGCATAGGCTAGGACCTAGATACAACCAATAGTAACTGGCAGCATGCAGCCTTGAGGAAGAGGGCAGCATTTTTACTTTCTAGTAAATGTGTTAAGTTGTTATTACCATATTCAGATTTTCTTTCTTCCTTTGTTGATATTAGAAATTTATATTTTCTTAAAAATTGCACAGTTAATTTAAGGTAACAAGTTATTCAAGTTATTTGGCATTACATATTCAGAATATCCTCTCAGGATTTAAAAATCTTCACTAAATCTGAAATATAGCCTTCTTCTTCCTCATAATGCCTATGTGTGTTTATGTGTATCCTTTTTTTAAATGGTCAATTTTACCAAGGGATTTTCTATTTTAAAATCCTTTCCAAAAAGGCATCCTTTATATTCTGTTAGTAATTTCTCTGTTGTTTGTGTTTGCTATTTTATTACTTTGTGTTCTTTTTCATAGGATTTCCCTCCTCCCACTTCTTTGTAGGTCCTCTGCTATTCCTTTTCTAACTGCTTATATTAACCCTTTATGCATTTTGAAATGCCTTATATTCTAATATATATATATTTATAATCAGAAAATTCCCATGAAGTGATTACTGTATCCAAATGAGTTATTGTATGTACTACATTCACTGTCATTCAATTATAAATGTTGTATTATATCTATATTACTTTCTTCATTAATTCATGAATTATTGAGAAGAGTATTTTTCAATTTCCAGCTATAAGTAAGAGTTTGGGCTACTTTTTATAGTTGGAGCCTAACTTTATTGAATTTATTTCAAGGGATTTTGTTCTACTTTTTTTTGCAGCTACGTGTAATAATAACATCAAGTCACATTGGTCAAATATTTACTATGTGTTAGGTACTATCTAAACAGATTATATGTTTTAACTTGTTAGAATTCAAAAGAAGTCCTAGGTAATACCATTACTTATAGTTTTTATGAATAAGGAATCTAAGCCATAGCAAAATAAAATAACTTAACCAGGCAGTAGAGTGAGTACATGGTGGTGCTAATATTCAGACTTAGTCAGTGAAACTCCAGAGTCTGCACTTACAACCCTCACAATAGACTGCCTTGAATTCAGTGCACTCAAAGAGAATAGATGTTCACATTTTTTGAGTATACAGTCGTATACACATTTGTCAGATCAACCTTGTTAATTAAGTTATTCAAATCCTCTATAATCTTTCTAAATATTTTGCTTCAATTAATTTACATATTTCTGGGATGTGTTAACATGTCCCATTTGGATTATAGTTTTATTCATATCACTTTATTGTATTTTTTGTTTTTAATAAATTCTTATATTTGGAAAATGTTTTATTAATTCATTTCTCTTTATCCCTGCTAATAATTTACAATAAATTCTATTTTTTCTGATATTAATTTACTATGCCACCTTTATTCTTTTTGTTCAAAATTTCCTGGTATGTCACTTTTTATTTGTAATCATATTTTATATCTATATATATGTACACATACATATATACATATATACATATGTGTGTATGTATATATGTCTATATTACTTTATATATACATATATATGTATATATGTATGTGTAATATATTGCTTTGTATTTTTTTAATAATTTTCTTTTTATTGTTGTTCAAGTACAGTTGTCTCCATTTTCCTCCCACCATTCCCCCCACCCCACACATCCCCACCTCCCACTCTCATTCCTACCCCTTTTTGGCTTTGTCAATGTGCCTTTTATACATGTTCCTTGATGACCCTTCTCCCGTTTTCCCCCATTATCCCTCTCCCCCAACCCAGTTACTATCAGTTTGTTCGTTATTTCCATGTCTCTCGTTATATTTTGCTTGCTTATTTGTTTTGTTAATTAGATTACACTTGTAGGTGAGATCATATGGTATTTGTCTTTTACCACCTGGCTTATTTCACTTAGCATAATTCTCTCCAGTTCCATCCATGCCGTCCTGAAGGATAGGATTTCCTTCTTTCTTTCTGCTGAGTAGTACTCCATTGTGTAAATGTACCACAGTTTTCTCTCTTTAGTAGGATTTTACACTTTACCCAATCTGAGATTTTCTGTTTTAATGGTTGAATTTTACCACAATAACTGATATTTTATAACTATTTCTTCCAATTTATTTTGTTTTACATATCTATCACCATTTTAGTTGTTTCTGTTTTTTTTTCTCCTTTTCTCCCCCATCAGATTAATCAGCTTCAGTACAGCTTATATTTTTTTGTTTCTAGTGATTTCTAATCTAAAGAGTCTGTATTTACTCTTTTAGTTGTTAATCTTAAATTTTTAACATGAAGAAGTACATAACAAATGGAGACAAGCAACCTTTCAAATACAAAACACTGGTTATCAGAATGCTCAAAGAAATCATTGGATACTGCAACAGCATAAAAAAGACCCAGGCAGAAATAAATACTGCATTAAGTGAAATAAAGAAAAATCTACAGAGAACCAACAGTGGAGGTGATGAGGCCAAGAATCAAATCAACAATTTGGATCATAAGGAAGAAAAAACATTCAATCAGAACAACAATAAGAAAAAAATTAAAAAATGAGGATAGAATAAGGAGCCTCTGGGACATCTCCAAATGTACCAATATACAAATCATAGGGGTTCCAGAAGGAGAAGAGGAAGAGCAAGAAATTGAAAACTTATTTGAACACATTGGTGAAGGAAGTAGACATGCAAGTCCAAGAAGCACAGAGTTCCAAACAAGCTGGACCCAAAGAGGACTACACCAATACACGTCAAAATTAAAATGCCAAAGATTAAAGATTAAGAGAGAATCTTAAAAGCAGCAAGTAAAAAGCAGAAAGTTACCTACAAAGGAGTTTCCATAATACTGTCAGCTGATTTCTAAAAAAAAAACTTTGCAGGCTAGAAAGGACTGGCAAGAAGTATTCAAAGTAATGAAAAGCAAGGACCTAGAATGTAGATTACTCTATCTAGCAAAGCTACCATTTAGAATGGAATGACAGATAAAGTGCTTCCCAGACAAGATAAAACTAAAGGTTGTTCACCATCACCAAGCCATTATTATAAAATGTTAAAGGGAACTATATAAGAAAAAGAAGATCAAAATTATGAACATTAACATGGGAACAAATGCACAAATATCAACAACTGAATCTAAAAAACAAAGTCAACAACCAGAATAGGAACAGAACTATAAAGATCATTTGAAGGGCTATCAGCTGGCTGGGGGAAGGGGGGAAATGGGGAAAAAAAGGTACAGAGATTAAGAAGTACAAATTGGTAGGTACAAAATAGACAGGGGGGTGTTAAGAGCAGTATAGGAAATGGAGCGGCCAAAGAACTTATATGCATGGCCCATGGACATGAACTAAGGGAGGGGATTGCTGGAGGGAATGGGGGTACTGGTTGGAGGGGGACAAAGGGAGAAAAATTGGGACAACTGTAATAGCATGATCAATAAAATATATTTAAAAATAAATTGAACACCTAAATAAACATAAATCAATGTTTAAAAAAACAGTGTGTTAGTTAGATCATTAATATATTTTTTCAGAACACTGCAAGGAGTTTAGGAAGGTTTAATTCCAGCCCCTCAAACATATCATTGTTGTCTAGCAGTTCATTTCTACCTTCTTTAAAACCAATGTAGATACTTTTCTTTTTGCTCTGCAATTTTTGTTTTTAATTCAAAGTCATCGCTCCAGCATTAACATCATCTAAATTATATATTTTTACAGTCAAATAATATTTTTCATTGCTTAACCATTATTGTATACATTTCACTTATTTCTGGTTATTACTGTGACAAATAATGCTCCAGCAAACACCTTCATACAAAAAGTAGTATTGCTAGTTCAGAAATATGCATATTTTATATTCCAGACACTTTTTGAAAATCATTGCTTCTTATATCCTATTGCTTATTTCTAGCATCAATTTCCTTCTTTTAAAATTAGTAATGCCTTCAGAAAGACTGTAAGAGGTAAACTCTCTAATTCTTTATATGACATAAAAATCTTCATTTCCTTTTGTTCTTAAATGATGGTTTAAATATAGATTTATAACTATTATTATTTTTTCTTCAACATTTATATTGCTCTACTGTCTTTTAGCATCTATTTGAATAATTATAATTCTACTACTAGTCTTATTGCTGTACCATCTAAGATAACATGTCTTTTCTCTTTGGCATCTTTAGATATTTCCTTTTGTCTTTTCACAGTTTCACTGGGATGTGTATAAGGGGACCTGGCTCTTCCTTCAGTCTGAGAACCCCTTTTGTTTTATGTATCTGCATTATTCTCTATTGTTATCTATTTGACTATTAGCCTCTCCTTTCTTTTCTCTCCTTCTGGAACTCCTGATTCAGAGTTTTAAAGTTTTAGAGCTTACATTTAAGTCTTTGATCATTTTGAATTACTTTTTTAATATGGTGTGAGCACACTGATGTTTTTTAAAGGTGGCTACCAGCTAGAAAGGTTTTCTCTATGTATTAAAAATCTGACAAGATAATGACATTATTTGAAGTCACTATTCATAATTGTTATCACAGCAATATTAGGTAAAATGAGATACTAGCCCTTCCTTGATAGTTTGATCTCTCTAAAAAGCATGGAATTATAAAGTCTTAGTTCAGAGAGAGTGATTCTTTCACCTGTTTCCAAGTGTGTATGCTTTTCTATGGATAACAGAACTAAAAGGAGCCATCATGTTGCAGGGTTGACATGAGATAAGCAGGCAGAACTGAAGCACCAGAACAAAACAGTTCAGTGAGCTTTACCCAACTTGAGCCACTAGTATAATGGGTTGGTTCTACAGACATAAAAACTCTTTTACATAGGCTCACTTCTTATAGTGCTTGGAGGCAGCCTTGTTCCACACTCCCAATGCTGTGATGTGCAAGAAATGAAGGAAAGTAATAAATTGGGCACTTTCTTAACCAAAAACCACTGGAGGTTTGTTTGAAATTTAGATGTATTCACTGGAGACTTTTATGAAATTTCTAGAAACTGATGTCAATATTTTCAAGTAATGAATCACTGGCAAAGGAGAAAGAACAAATATGTTTTATGATATGATAAACTGTAGTAAGTAATTCTTCTCTGTGCTTCTCTCTATATTGCAATATCAGGAGAAAGAGAGGGAGAGAGGAGGGGGGGAGAGAGAGAGAGATTAAAGGGAGAAGTGACAAAAAAACCTGTCAAAAGAGTCAGTGGCAACAGAAAATGGTAAGAATGCTAACAGAAATGAGAAGAGTGAAAGGAAGAGAGGAAATACAAAGAAGGGATGAGAGGATGTGGAAACCAAGATTCAGGAAGAATCAGGGCAAGGAACGGAGGGAGATGAATATCATCATCCACCTGTATTAAAAAGAACAGAGTTTGGGAACCAGAAATATGATTTTAAATTGAATTCAAGACAAATAATCCAAATATATGTAAAATTATTTGTAAAGTGTCTGAATCTTAGTAATAGTTTGCAGCAGAAAAATTACATAATCGGGACTTTAGGATACTTGTGCATCTTCGGACGTATTTTTCCTCTTGTGACATAAATCACTGTTGTATCACCCCTGGTAACTTTCACCTAGAATTCTTCTACCCAAGTTGTGTCTGCACACTGCACTCAATTTGGTTTTTGATAAAACTGACAGATCAATTTAAAATAAGCACATTCACTGCATTTTTAAATTCTGTAAAGGATCACGTTAGTGTCCTGTAAGATAGAGATCGTTTTTATTTAGTTTTGACTTGATAAATGCAAAATTTTTTAATAACTGAGGGGGCAAACCAGCTGATGCTTGTAAACTGTATATTAGATATTATCCTGTTTAGTATATGTTATTTAACTCTCATAAACACTTATAAGGTAAGTACAATTACTATCTTCAGCTCCATTTGGGGAAACTAACATAGAGAGAGTGAAATAATGTTCTCAAAGTTACATAGGTAGGAACTAGATCCAGAGTCCAATGCCCAGCCACTGTACTGCACACTTCAGGCTCCCTAGCACTGAGCACATATGTAGGAGTATGAGCAAAGAAATATCATTAACTCAAACTAACTAGATGCAACTGAGGGCAAATAAGGCAAAAATGTGAACCTCTCAGTTTCTGATCTCCTTTCCAGAGCTGCATTTTGCCTGCAGCAGGAGTCTATGTCTGGGCTCTCAACACAACGGCCTATCGGGCTGACACACACCATGTATCCATGCTTTAAAAATATAACTGGCCTCACCTATGCTAATATGTCAAAAACATTTGCTAATTATCATGACAAAGATAGGTAAAATTCAAATTCTTTTAAAATTTTTATATTCCTTATAAATCAATATGTTATAAAAGTACTGTAATTAATAATAAATGGTCTTACTTGAGCTTTGATTTCTTACTGGCTTACCCCTATTATTACTGTTATTATTAGAAAATAAAGGAAGAAATAGATATAAATGTGAAATTTTCGAGCATACATTTCTTGTTTTGTGTAGGATGTATCAGTCACTTTCACTCCTTAAATATAATTTGCGTTTTTAAATTCTTTATATAGATATATAGCTTGGCACTCTTCCTTGGGTTTCATCTCTCACTGCCTAATTGAATTCTTTATCTGTGTACCTAGCAAGCTTTCAAAATCAACATGTCACCATTCTGAAGCTTCTAAATCTGTTTAGATTAAATATATTCTCAGAGCTCATACAGGCATGCATGACTCAGGGTAAAATAAAACTTTAAATGATACATCTTTTGACAAAAATTGAGATGTGATTCATGTTAGTCATTGGATCCTAACCCCAGTCATCAATGTAAACTCAGTTACTCTACCTGCTTCATTTTTGTGATAAGGAGACTCATACCCTGAGAGAAAGTATTACTCATTCAAGATCATCATGAAGTCATAGATGAGCTGCAAATAAAATCTTGAATCTTGATTTTTCATAATTGTTGTAACCTTTGTACTAAATATACTATGAGCCAGCCACTATAGTGATTGTTTTACTTGCACTATCTCATTAAATGCTTACCTGTAAGGTAAGCGTTGATACCCCACATTACAAATAGGAGAAGTAAAGCTGAAGGAAGTGAACCCATTCATTGAGGCTTACACACTGGAACAGTCGGAATCTAAAACTATGTCTGTTTCATTCCAAATTCCTGGCATTAGTCAGCTTCTCCTATCCTTCTGTGACAACCACTTCCCTCTCATGAATGCAAATCACATAAACATAGAAATAACCTTTGAACATTTTAACCATTACACACACTTCTCGATAGAAGGTTTCCCACAACAGAAACAATGAATTAATATGTGTTAACAACCACACATTTTAGACAAATGCTATGAATCCTCAAATAGTCCCAATATGTACAATATGCCTGTAAATTGTAAGGTAAACAATTATTATATTATGCTTTGTATTCTATTTGTCAATAATTGGATGACATATATTTGGAGTCTATTAAACATGTCCAGTGTCTCTTTTCCTGAGTCACCACAGACACTGTCACCACAGATCAGCACCTTTCAAACCTGATTTCATGATAACTTAAGGAATATTAAAATAGTTTAGTGAGTGTTGGAAAAAATCTCAAAAAATAATTCATTTTGTTCACCTACATTTTGGAAATCTTCTCATTCTGTACATTAATTTAAATTTTGAATGGCTCAAGAAGAAATATAAAAGGAGTTTTAAAACTAAAAGTAATGATAGGGAGAAAACAAACAGGAAAAACATTAAAGGGCCAAAATACTAGGAAGAATTTAAATAAGTAATAAGCAACATATAGTTCCTCACCTACAGAAAACAGTTTGAAATAACTACAGAGGCAACTGTGAAACCCTCTATATAATCCTGGATTGATGTAGCACTGAACCAATGAGATAGTATTGAAAACCTTGTCCAACAGAATCCAATTTAATCAATTACTATAGCTATGAATAAGCAATTACATGTTCCCCATCATGGCCAAAATACATTATGTGGGCCATCTACACAATCAATTGTTCAGCAATCCAATTCATCTCATTAAGACAACCTTAATAAACGAATCAGGTAAACTCTTTTCTGGTTATGTCATACATAATAGATCAGTAACTATTTCTCAAAAATGTCCTCTCCATACCTCCATTATGGGTATTGCCCTAGGTCAGACAACATCACCTCTCATCTGAATTATTGTATTAAGCTTTTGTTATTGTTGTTTTCAGTTTTAATGGGTCTCCCTATGTCCAGTCTCGTCAATCCCACATTGTCCTTTAATGACTTCTCATCACCTCAAGAATAACTAAAACACTTTTTTGTGCTCTGACCAATGCCTTTGTCTTTAGCCACACTGGCCACTGTTTCATGCGAAACATGGTTTCCAGTCATATTGAATTCAGTGTTATTCCCAGACCCAACCTTACTCTCTCCCCTTCCTTTTAATGTGACATTTCCCCTCCACAAACTGCTTCTCTTTCCTTCTATCATTTGGTTGAATTCTCCTTTGAAACCCTACCCATATTTTATTTTCCCCAAGTAAAGCTTCCCTGAGGCTGAGCTACTTACTCCTCAATGCTCTCTTTGCAACATCTACCTAACCACTTAACTTAGTCTATAACGACACTTACTATCTCCCCAGCCAGAACAGTTTCTTGAGACCAGAAACTATTTTACTTATCTTTGCATCACAGTATCTAGCTGAGTACCTGAAAGATGAAAAACATTCAAATGACTTTGTTGAAAAGGTGAATAAATAAAACAGGTGTTTCACCAGAGAAACACTTAGATAGTAATTAAAAATGCGGGTCCCAAACTAATATCCTGGAGATTCCTACTGACCAGTTTGGATTGGTGCAAAATGTTTTGTTTATCAAATATTCCAAGTGATTTTATGAGGATGAATAAGAAAGTGGGAGAATTACTGTAGACATTTATTCATGAGAGATAAGAAAATCTGTCTTAGCACAAAACTCCTCTGTCCTTGGGTTATGTCTCCTTGAGGTATCTATGGGGATCTTCGCCTCCCCCTTTACAAGGTATCTATCTGTGCTGTGCAAGTAAAAAGCAACAAAAAACAATTCATCATGTAAAAATAAGGATATGAAGATAATCTATCCTTATCTCAGAATATAAACTCAGCAAGGGGCTTGGTTATGATTTCAACATTGTTTTATTTTTTCAGCCAGTATTTTCTATGTGGCCTAAAAATGTCATGACTAAGAGTAGTTATTTGTAGAATTGCTTCAAAATGTTATCTAAACCACTGTAATTTCACACCTGGCATTGAAACTACCTGGTTTGCCTATAAGAATTCCACTTACCTGGTGATTATATAGTGCTTGCTGGAACTAACAGTGCATAATGTTTTATTCTTTTTTAAAAAGTTTTTAAAAATTGTATTTATTTATTTTTAGAGAGAGTGGAAGGGAGAAAGAAAGAAAGGCAGAGAAACATTGATGTGTAAGAGAAACATTGACGGGCTGCCTCTCAGCCTACAGTCCAGGCATATGTCCTGACTGGGAATCAAACCAGCAACCTTTTGGTTCACAGGCTGGTGCTCAGTCCACTGAGCCACACCAGCCAGGGCAAATGTTTTATTCTTTAATTCTAGGAACACAGAATTTTCCAAAGAGAAGACTGTGCTCCATGTTGCCACCCACTTAACATACCTCACTCCTTAATTACAAAATCTTTACAACTCTGCCACTCAACGGAAACTTTTATTTTAAAGATTACTAATAACCTCTGAATTGCCAAACTTAATGAACTTTTTTGGGTGCCTGTTAGCCTCTGAACTGACAGCGCATGGCAAGCCTTTCTTCAACACTCGTTCCTTGTTGGATTACTGGTTTTCTTACTTCTCTCTCTGCTCCTTTGCTAATTTAGTCTTTTGCTTCTGCTTCTAAATATGTTTAGTTCCATTTTGGAATCTAAACTTGTTGATCTAGCAGTTAAGTTCTTCCAAATTTGGAAAACTGTTCAGGTCTTAGTACACAAAACTCCTATTTGTGTATCCCGTGGTCTAGACCAGCACCAGTCACATATGTCTTTTAAATTAACTAAAATTAAATGAAATTAAAAATTCAATTCCTTAGTCACACTGTCCACATGTCAAGTGCTCAACAGCACTTATACAATGCATTTCTGGAGCACTTCCATCATCATAGAAAATCCTGTTGGACAGTGCTAATCTTGGCAGCTGGACAACTTTCTCCCCTTTAAACTTTAGCCTGTTTGATCCCCTCTACCAGGAATGTTGTCTACCAACCATATCTCTTCCTCTACAAATTTAACCCTTTCTTCATGATTCGTTCTAAATATTTACCTCTCTCTAAAAATCTTGACCAATCCCTCTGGCTGAATGTGTGGCAGCTCTACTATGAACTCCCAAAGTTCTTTGTGCCACTCTTACCCATTGCTTTGATCTGTCATTTTTGGTACTAATGTCTGCTCTTTCTGGCTAGAGACTAAAGTGTCTGAAGGGTTGACATATGCCAACTGTCAATGAATGCTTTCAATGTGCTAACCTAAGTGCTTGATGCTTCTCAGATCCTCATAATTACCCTGAGAAGTATAGAGTGTTTTACCATATTAAGGTTAAGGAAACTGGGAGTTAAGATAAAGTGACTGGCTAAATGAAAGTTTCAAGAAGGGATAGACTAGGCTTACAGACTAGTGAGCCCTGAATCACCCCAGCTTGGTCTAACTTCAAAACCCATACCTTTAATCACAGGGACCCACTACTTCCTCCATCTCATTTAGCATATTAATGCCCAACCCATGCACTTGGTGCCTTGTAATACCAGGTATGACTCCACTGGTGAATGAGTGAATAGCTGAATAATCCCTTATATGTATTAGGTAATTTACAGTTTATAAAACTTGTTGACAGCCAAATTTATTTCCATATGATTTTCCTAAAAGCTCTGAGGCAGCTCTGCAGGAAACCTTATCTCCATTTCACAGAGGCTGAGAGAGTTCAGAGGCCTCCTGAAGTTCACGGTGCTATTTAGTGACAAAGAGAACTTTAGTCCAAGCCTTCTGCCTCCAAGTTCCATCAGCCTTCCTTTCAACCCCCCTGAGGGTTCAAAACTCACTCATAATCAACTAAGACTCAAATCATTTTGTCTCAATATACTCTTTTCTACTTGCCCATTTTATTCTTTAAAAAAACATGATAATGAGGCTTAATTGTTTATGTCTATGGGAGGGGTAGAGCAGTTTAATCATTTTCAGTGCTGGTTAAATAGCCACACATTTAGATCTTTATCATATTGTTTTTGCCCTAATCTCATTAAAATAACTTGCTTATATGAAACAAAATTCTGGGAATGTTAATTAGCAATTAGCTACGAATATGCATTATTATTTTTAAGTCCACTAATAATTTGCATGGGTCTTATCTATAATTATATCTGCATGTTCTTTTTCTTTCTGTTTCCTCCTTCAGGAAAGTCATTTAAAATGCATTTGGGAAGTGTCTGAAAAAATTAATCCTATTACTCTTATTTTCCAGAATTTTCTTAAGTATTTTATAGCTATAATTGTTTTTTCTTCTCAAGGCAAAGCAATATATCACAACGTCCATTATCATATGTGTTGACAAATGGGAGATTCATGGAATTAATTTTACACCAATTAAATAACAGAAGAAACAATTATACTACATCTTCTTCTTTATTATATTAATTTTCTCAGATACTTAAATAGTTTTGTATTTCGTCTTGTATCTGCAATTACATTTAAGAGTACTATACTTCCATTTATTCCACATCTATCTTGGAGTCTCATGTGTTTTTGTGTGTAGGTAAGATTAGTTGGAACTCAGAATGGCAGGATGAAACTCACCCATTCTGAGTGACTTTTCTCAGTCCTAATGCAGATTCTTTACAAAAATTATTTTACTAATCTGAAAAGAAATCTAAAAACTAATTTGCCCAAGACAACCCTACTAGAAAATGGCAAAGATCTGTTCAAATCTATGCCTGCCTCATCTCAAAGCCACGAAATTTTCAATAGGAATAACCAAATGGTTAATGGCTAAATGTGAAATAAAAGGCCTCCCAGTGAAACATAAATGTGCCTGATATCTTTTCACTAAAATGCTTATTAAATAAATAAGTAAGTAAGTAAATAAGTAAATAAATAAATAAATAGGTGAATGAAGCTCAATACACATCAGCTCATTTGCCTCCCTACCAAAAGAGAATATTTTCTAAAAACGATTCAGGAGAAATATACAATTAGGAAAATGTTTCAGCACTGGTGGGACTTTTACAGAATTATTCTTCCCAAGTTCAACAGTCTTAATGCACAAGCAATTTGGTTGAACTCTATAATGCCCTTGAATTCCAAGTTGAGCAGTCTGATCATCTGGAAACAGAAAATCAAGGACCTGAAAAACCGTTAAATAAATAGATTGAATTGAAATTAGTCTCTAGGGACTTTAAGTGCTTCCATATAAAGTCCAAGAGATAGAAACAGGAATGATATTCACTACAATTACACATTGTCTTAATTCTAAAATTAACGTCTGCATTTTGATCTAATGGTACATCAAGGCATATGAGCCCTCCACTTGCAAAGAGTTTACACCAGTTTAAAACAAATGCCTCACGTGTGCAAGACTGCAAACTCAGTCACTAGTGATGTTTTTATTTGATGTTTCATTCCTTGTTTCCATACCTGCAGGAACTATGTGAAGCTGTCTCCAGGAACTTTATCACTGACTTTTTTGAAAAGCTTTGCCACCAACCTTTCTTTCCACTTCAACTCTTCTTACAAATAACTACTAAGAAAATTTCTCCCAAGATAGCTTTTATCACAAGCTCAAAATCTATCACAGTCCTCTAAACCCTGGTACACAACAGACTCTTAAAAAATCTTTACCCCTCTCACCATCTTAGTCTCTCATATCTCCCTGAGGCAGATTCTCCACTAGTTAAAAAACAAAAAACACCTTCTGCCACACCGTGTATAAACTTATTTTCTAATCTGTGATTTTCAGCATGCTAGTGATCCTAATTTAGAACTTTTGAACATACTTTGAAAACTATCTTTGCCATATTTTCATATGGGTGTTTTATCAGTCTCTGTATCAGTAAGGGCCCCAGAAGGAAACACACTTTATCCCAGATGGTTCAAAGGAAGAGAGTTTAATGAAGAAGTTATTTACCAAACTATAGACAAAATTAAGCAACAAACAAGATGGTGAAGCATCTAGAGATTAGCCACAACGAGAAGACAATACTCCTGGTAGGAATGAAGAAAGAAAGAGAAGAGCATTTGCACAAGAGCCCAGTTTTAAAGCTCAGCACAGAGAAGAGGGCAGCCTGGAGGCAGGGACAGTCTGAAAGGACAGCTCCACAGGAGGGCACAGGATCACAGCAGGATGAGAAGAAGAAATACCCAGCCCTGTTGCTCCACTCATCTTCCAAAATCTTGCTAATGCCTCCCATTGGCCACACCCAGGATGAAGACAGGAAGGAATTTCTGGTTGTACAGCCTGTAAGGATCAGCTTCCTAAGGCACAAGAAAGACTCAAAAAGGTGGTGAGAAAGGATGGGGGTGTGGCAAGTGGAGAACACCTTGTACAGTCATCAGCCAAGCTGTGGCCTCTTAAGGGTGGCAATTTCCAAGGTCACCTGCCTCTGGAGTGAGAAAACTATTGTAAGGCCTCACTAAAATCACAGCTAGGTGTCACTTTGACCAACTTTACTTAGAGACTCAGTATTTTTACCTTTAATACAAGAATAATACAATACTCAGTTTATAGAATTGTTCTCAACATTCAGTGAAAGCATAAAATGCCTAGCATAATAAATACTAAATAATAATATTCTTACTGGCTAAATTAAAATTATATATCTATGTCCTCTTATAAAACATCTTATAATAAAAAAGTAAAAAATCAAAGATAAGAATCAATGAGTGTTAATGGTCACCTTTGCAGATCACCTCTACCCCCATCCCCTTGCCTTCAAAAATATGGCAAAACAGCTTTAGGACTTGGCAGGAAGACTATTTTATTTTACACTAGTGACTTGGATGCCATTTCTCTTCCTTCAACTCTGTAACAGACGGTGCCCTGGACAGCAGTGACATCTGCAGCCCCAAGGGAGAAGGGTCAGCACAAATTTTAATTTTGCTTTTGGTTTGGGGCTCTAAGTACACAAACGGATTTTTTTCTCCCTGTCAGTTTGCATTTAGCTTTGTATCTGACATTTTTTAATGCTTTATATATTTGAATTAACCCAGAAATTTATAGCTCCAGGTTCTTGCTTATTTTGCTTTATGTCTCTAATTCAACCTCCTTGATTTAAAAAAAAAAGGTAAAAGAAAATGTGAAAAAGTATTTCAGCTGTCATTTCTGTATAACTAGGGATGTTAGGAAGAGGGCATTCTGCTCTTTTTGAACTCCTTCTTATTACAAAATGTTAACATTTGAATATTTTAAATCATAAAGAACAAGAAATACTAAAGATAGCCTATAAAAATCTGTAGGCAATTTAACTCAACTAGAAAAAAGGAACTTAAAAGCTGAGAGAACATTTATAAAAATTGTATGTCATGTTCACTGGAAAGGAATGAAATTCTACCCTTATCTCTGCTATAAGAGTAAAAATAAATAAATGAATAGATAGATAGATAGATAGATAGATAGATAGATAGACAGATAGACAGACAGATAGAGGTTTTATCTTAGGAGTTTGAGAGTCTGCACTGGGAACAACTTGATCATTCTGAGTTTAATTTCAGGGGAACTTCTGAAATAGAAGACTCTCCTGATGTTTGAATGGTATGGCTACATTTGAGGTCATAAAAATTTTCTTCTCAGACATCCCACACATAACAAGCATCTATCCTTAAGTATATAAAATAGTATCCTCATTACTGAGGCACTATCCAATCCCAGTGGCATTGTAATTTCCCTATGCCCTGGGGCAGTCATCAGAGGTCAAAGAGAACACTAAAGGCTAAGTGTATAAAATAATTAGATCAAAATAGAACTGAGAGCTGGCCTCAGGTAGCTATTTCTAATGGGAGTCAGTCACAGGACAATAAAAACTACTGTTCATGCCCAAGTGTTCTCCTTGGTCAAGGAGAGACGGACTGGATAAAATCAGAACTCAAGGGTCATTTCTTTTTTTGTAATCATTTTTATTGCTATTCTATTACAGCTGTCCCAATTTCTCCCCTTTGCCCTCTTCCACTCTTCCCGCCCACCCCACAGTCAATTCCCAAGGGCCATTTCTAATTGGCCTCAATCCAAAAACACCACAGCTACACTCAAGGAGCTTCACAGACAAATAATTACACAGTTAATTTAGATGTTTGTATTAGACCGATCATCAAAGCCCCCTTCATCTTCTTAGGCTTGACTGCCCTAGACTAGATAAAAGTGCTGAATTTCCAACAGAATATTGAGCCTCACTTCAACTATGTAATGGGCAGAAGAAAAAAGTAAAACAAACTGGGCCTCCTTTTATTTTGATGTCACAAAGACAAATAGAATGGTCTGCGATAATCATTCAGACTAGTAAATCACATTAACAGCACTTAACTGTGAGATAACTAGACTGGCGGAATTTTTGGTACTGGTTCCTCTCTTTGGCCCTTAGACAGTTACTTATTCCAATTAATTCCAGTTTTCTAATCTTTAAAAAAGAGGTACAGGATAAATAATCTCTTATATTTCTTCCAACTATATAAAAAGGCTATTGTTTTATGTACCAAGAGGATAAAAACATGGTTCTATGAAACTCAGACCTGCGTTCCAATGAGATTGCATTTCAGGTAGATCTGAAGCAGCCAAATATGTATTCAAAAATTCTCTAACACCAGATAAGAGAAGTACTCAGCCAGATTCATGCCAGCTTGAAGATCCAAGTCAGAGACAAAATAAATCTTTAATCAAGGAGAGCTCATGTCAGAAATTATATTTCTGCTGTATTTCCACACCCATTTATGGAATATACAATATATAAAAATTGTTTTATAGATAGATAAACAAACAGGTATATAAATAATGAAAAAGAGATGGAATGATGATATTTTTCAAAGATGTTTTCTAAACAAAAGTTTTATAAAAATTTGCACATCCAACAAAAAGACAACTATCAGACTAGAGATAATGCAGATTGTTTAGCAAGGCCAAGGGTGAATAATAGTATTTAAATATACTTATTATAAGAACCTACACAGTAATACAATGAGCTGTGATTTTTTCTTTTAGCCCCCCAGAATATAATTAAAAATCATTACCCTCATGCGTACTAGTTAACAATATGATATAAATAATTTACTGGTACTATAAATTAAAAACAAAACACATCATAAAACTGTATTCAAAAATGACTGAGCATATAGGAACATTTCCTTAAAAGGTAGAGACATGGGAATTTTTCCCACAACCAAAAACTGAATGCCATCCACCAATGGATTAAATGAAGAAAATCAAAGAAAAAAATTGAACAGCCAAATTGATTGCATAAACCTTTAGCAAACATTGGAATACTTATACAGGAATTTCATGACTAAACAAAATGTAAACAGTCCAAATATTTTTTCAACCAACAACTGGATTCAGAAGCTCAATAAATCTTTTATGTTATTTTTTCATCCTTATCGTCTGATATAAAAGAAAGAAAGAAGAAAAAAGAAAGAAAGAAAGAAAGAAAGAAAGAGAGAAAGAGAGAGAGAGAGAGAGAGAGGGAGGGAGGGAGGGAGGGAGGGAGGGAGGAAGGAAGGAAGGAAGGAAGGAAGAAAGGAAGGAAGGAAGGAAACTGGAGCACAGTATTTGTTGAAGAGTTTAGACCCATATTGAGTCAGAGCCCAGTCTCTCAACCTCAAAGTCAATGTAGCAACTAGAAATGACATAGGAGAAAAAAGGAGATTGTGTTCTACCAGGAAGAACTGTCTTTCATTACAGTGTAAACTTAATGAATGTATCACATACCACAGAAGTGGTTTTATATTCAGTTATTTATTCAACAAATATTTATCCAGTGTTTTCTAAGTGGCAGGCACAGTGGAACTGGGAGCAGCAAAGGTGAGCAACAAAGACACGCACCTTGTCCTCATGGAGCTTTCAGTTTAATAGGAAACAAACATCAATGAGCCAATCTCACAAATAAATACACAATTGAGTGATTACATAAAAGTGAATATAGTGTTTCATGGGGACATAGCAAGGAGATCTGACCTAGTCAGGTAAGACCAATTAGAGGGTTTGTATCCTATCCCTGGAGTCTCACTTAGAAAACAGGTGAAGGAAATACTTCCAACAATAGAATGTCCCATGAGCAGCCATTAACTATATATCCCTATCCCCAAAGCCAACTCTTCTTTTCAAATGGCCTGCTGCGAGTGAGCTCAATATGTCATGAGAGATGAACCAACACTCTGGCACAAACCACACATCATCCAACATCTTCAACCCAAAGCAGCTCAGCCTTGGGGCTTATCTGTAGGTAATGGTTGCAGAACCATGGTTGGCTCTGTGGGGACCCCAGGGGGACCCATTGGTCTCTCCTCCAGCCTGTTCTTAGAATGACACACTGAATGGCAATGAACAATTGTACTAAAGCAGCAGAATAAATGGCCAAAAGAAGGGAAGGCTCCATTTTGAAAAGGGAGAGAAGCATTCTTCTGGAAATGTATCCAGACAAGGTAGACTCATTCAAGAGATTCGGATGATGAGAGCCAGGTGGACTAAAATATGCATGGTCCCTCTGAGTGTCTCAAAAATGTAGTTTTCAATCTAGAACCTGAGGTGGGGATGAGATGCACCTGAGAATCAAACCAGGAGAGACTCTTTTTTCTTACATGAAAAAGAATCAGTTGGTGATAGGTACCTAAGACCTAGGAAGTAAAACCTGTCACCAACTTATAAAATTTCATAAGCACAGACTGAATAATGAGATTATATGTAGTATACAAATGCATACAGTATTTCCTAGAGATTTCCTTGAAGTAAATCTACTCTCAAATTATTCATGCCATGTTAAAGATAGTACTGAGCTGCCCAGAGAGCCATCAAAGGAGAAAGTCCCCTGGGGACAGGGTTGTGGTCCTTAAGGAGCACCAGAACACTTGTGAGGTTAGAAGGTTATCAGTGGTGGAACACGTTATATGTGTCTCTGAGAGGAAGAGAAGGGAGACTGTGATGAGGAACTGTGTTGAGTTTCCCCCCCTTTTGACAGTTCTTGCTTTCTGCTTATTTATATCAAAATTATCATCATCATCCTCTTCTCCACGATTACTCAAGTTTCCTGTTCACGCTCTTCCCAACCCTGTCTACACCTACCCCAAATACACACCAAGTTATCAAGAATTGGAAAAACAGATTGTTTGCACATCCCCATAAGCATCTGTCCTGAAAGGTCACTGAAACATTTACTTAAACCTGCAGCCCTGGGTGAAGACTGTGAGCTGGCAGCCAGCATAGCACACTGAAGTGGGGCTGAGTGTGTCTCAGAATGATGCAAACTGATCCCACAAAGAAATCAGGTAACAGAGACACTGTCTGTCAGTAGGCAGGAGAGGAAAAGCTAAACAGTTTTCTGGACTCTACTGAATGAAACCATCATACCAGTTAACGAAACCCCTCTGGGAAGCATCAAGCCAGAATTTTCAGAATGTTGGCCATGTATTGAAATGTAAACTAACACTGCTAAAAAAAGAAGGGGTAGGTGGGCATCTTAAACCAATGTGAATCATTTGCTTTTCTGATACTTTGGATCAGCTACACCACTGCTCCCTTTCATAGGAACAAATACACAAAAGAGGGCTTCTGTTTCATAAAAGCAGCCCAGACAAACGGCACTCCGCAGGGTGCAGGACCCAAAGCTGGCAGCCTGCCCAGGCTCTGCGCTCCAGTCTGCGGGCGCTTTTCACTTCCACAGCTATCAGCCCGCTTCAGACCTCTGCCTTCACTGTGGCTGGGGACAGAGTGACGATCGCAGTGGAAATCCTTCTGTATGCTGCTAATAAGCCTATTTAGAGTCAATGAGAAAGCCTCATTTTGCACCTATAAAAGCCTTCACCAGTTCTACTGAATCAGTAAAACCAAAATGTTTGTGCACTCCTTGTCCTCATTTCACATCAGTCTGAGAAAGTTCAGCAAAACGTGGGACACAGTGACCTTTAAGTTTTCTTCTTCTCTAAGGTCCTCTGATATTCTATTGGCTGACAGGACTGAACTTTATTTAAATCATCACAAATCCTGATGGATTCCTGAGCCCTTCCTCAGTTTTTGATAATTTCGCCGTGGTCTGCTGAATTGGCATATTTGGAATATTGGATCTCTCTTGGAAAAGAATTGAATACCACTCCCACCTAACTGCTTGGCTAGCAGTGTCTGTATACTATCTGAAAAAGATCTGGGTAGTAGACAGATGTAGAGCATATTCCCACCTCCCACAGCAAAGCTAGGAAAAGCTTTGGTGTTTCACGAACCATGAACAAACAGGAAATTCATGCCAGCATTTTAATGTCCTTAATGAAAGATATTAATCATTTTCCCAAATGAAAATCTACAATCCTAACCATTTGACCACAGTGATGTAAGCAAATAAAGCTATGGCTAAAAGGTTCTCTAGGGTCAGTGGTTTAATGGAGAGTTATACAGGAGTGGAATGACATCACCTCTTGATCAGAATACTAACTCCTTTTTCAACAAATAGCCACATTCTAAATCAGCTCACTGTGGGACATAGTGGAGAGGTGCACAAAGAAATAAGTTCCATTTCTGAAACAATACAAGTTCTATATATAAGCTCAATGTTTTAGCCATAGAGAGTTGTGGTAACAGAAGGGAGAACCAGGGCAATTTCAATGGCCTTCATGAAAGAGAGGTACAACAGTGACAACCACCATCGTACCACCAAAACCTAGAGACAGGAAAAATGAGAATTTAGCAAGAATGCTTAGAGGTCAAGTTACTGGCCCAAGATCACACAGCTAAGATGCAGTGTTTAAGTGTCTAACCAATGAGGCGGAGAATTTTACTAGACACAGAAAACAATATTTAGAAACATGTAGTTCTTCTTAGGTCTTATAATTTAGCTGATAAAATTGCAAGCACTTTGAACAGGCTTTCACTTACAATGCAAACACAAAAGCTTAGATAAATTATTGTCTGGGTGATAAATAGCATACTACCATCATCTGTAAAATCATATTTTTGTAGACTAGAGGGCATGTTGTTTAAAGAAATTCAGAGGTGAATTATTTTGATAAATTAAGGCATATTCTCTAATATGTGTGTTTTATAATTCTGCAACTTATATAGAAATATGTCTCAGTGAAATATTTCTGAAAAGCTTATTTCTGTTTAATTTTATATTCACTAACTGGGAAGTCAGTATTTAAGAAACCTGTGGTGAATCCATTTAATATAAATAATTTCTCTGCATTGTAAATATTAACCTCCTGATTTATTTTAGAATCTTAATTTTTCTCATATGTTAAAATGAGGCTTGTTCACATTATGTTAAATAAATAATTTCCATTTACTGGTAATACATTATATTAGTTAGGATGCTTTCAGGGACAAATAATAGAAAAGCCAACGCAAAATGACTTTTAAAATGAGAGCTTTATTATGATCTCATATCTCAAGAATGGAAGGGCATTCCAGGCTGGTTAATTCAGGTTTAAAGATGTCAGCAGTGACTGGGGTTTCCTCTGCTTTTGTATGGTGCTATCGTCAGTGTGATTTCCCCGTTGCAGTTCCAGCCACCAGTTGAAGACATAACAATAACCAGAAGAACTCCTCTGAAGGGTCCTGTAAGACTTTCCTATCTATCTCCTTGACCAGAACTGCACTACAAGTTTCCCTTTCAACAAGGCTGGCAGGCAGGATTGGACCCCCATAACTGAATCAGACCCATTTGAATTAACTGGGTTACACGGGGTATACACTACAACAAAATTGTTGTGCTGTAGGTCTGCCAGCCTAGACCTATGTTGTACAATATGACAGCCACTAGCCATGAGTGGCTATTAACATTTAAATGTACACTAATTAAAATTGAATAAAATTTAAAATTCAGTTTCTGAGTCCCCTCACCTGTCTAGTGGCTACTTCATTGAACAATTCAGATATAAGAAATTGTTCTTGCCATAGAGCATTCTGTTGGATGCTGCTGACATAGAAGAAAGGGAGATTGCCGTTGGATAAGTAGGCAGCAGTACTTGCTGTGCTCCCTCTGTAGCAGGCAATGAGCTTTATGTATATTACCTCCTCTAGTCTTCTCCAGTATTACTATCATATGTTAGTCTGGACACTAGGTTGCTAGCTAAGAATGGGAAAGCTTAATTAGAAGTATCGTGACCTAGCTCACATCCCTGTGGGAAGGGCGCAGTTAAGATCTTGATCACAGTCGGAACCCTTTGCATTTGTGCGCTCTGTTCTGTCGACATGTCGCTATCGTCCTTCCAGGCCAACTTCCTCTTCATGTTAAAGAACCTGACAACCTTCCCAACCTCCCATCTCACAGCCTCACCCCAACATCCCAAAAGAAACCAATCTTTCTCTTCAATTCCATTTTTAAATATGCCTTGGGAGGACTCTGATGGTCCAGCCTGGGTTAAGCACCCAGCCTAAACCAATCAGTTGTAGCTGCAGAGATACCGGGGGAGGAATTAGGGTTATAGATCAGAGATGTGTCCTTAGGGGGGTTTCACCCATTGATATTGAGGACGATTCTCAGGAAAAAATAGAATTCCAGGATCTTCTCCTTTACCACATTCCCAAAAGTCTGCATCCCTTGAGCTCTGAATCAGGCTCTCTGCAATTTGTTTGTCACGTACTTTCTGGGTCTGTCTCACCCAGGCTTATTCGTAGGCCAGTGAGTCCCAACTTTGTCTCTACAGCAAGACCTCTTCTCTCAGCTTCAGACTCACATAACCATCTAATTAGATACCTTTTATATCCATCCACTTTTCTCCATGCCCAATGCAGTACAGCCATCATAACCTGGGCCACTGTCACCTCTAGAGAAATTGCTATAATGTCTAACTGGTATCTCTTCCTTAGTGTGACGCGACAGCCAGAATAATCCTACTAAAATGGAAATCCAGTTATGTCATTGATCTGCTTAAAACCTTTAAGTACCTGTTCGTTGCATTTCAGAACAAATTTCCACTCCCTCATGAGACACGTAAATCTTACATGATCTGTGCTTTGGCTAGGTCCCTATGCTTCTCTCTTACTATTCTCCCACCATACACTCTATGACAGCCATATTGAACGGGTTCAGTTCCTCAGACCTCTTATCCTTCTTGGTCTACTGGCCTGTGTGCTTCCTTGTGTTTGAAATAATCATACTAATCCCCTCTTCATCTTGTCTGAATCCTTTCATAATGCAAATAATTACCCTTTTATGTAACTGTTCCGTACTCTTTTTAAGGGTTAGGAATATCACATCTTCCTAATGTTGAACCATAATATATTCCTTCTTTCTTTGTTTTGTTTTACTGAATTGGTTACCTCCATTGCAGTTTAATAAGCATTGAGGGAAATACTTTTTTCTTATGTTTCTGTATTTTTCTACCCACTGCTTTATCTTCACTGACCCAAGTCTTGCTGCAGGTTTTCAAATAAATGGTTCTCAAAAATGCTTTGTCACTCAACTGCCCATATTCCCTTTTTTATTCCTGAGTCCTTCAGTATAATATTCCAGAGGTCATGTTTATCTAGACACACGTAAACTCAACCAACCAAGCTAATGCCAGAGTCCATTGTGTGCTTTACAGAAAGGGATTCGTAAACCCCTTAAAATAGGGAATACTATTTTAAGTTATTTCCAGAAAAATGCAAGACTTTATGTGCCTACAAAGTTCCCTCTAATCAGAGGGCACTTCCTTATGCTTCTACAATTCAAGCAGTACTAGTCCTCTCAGACCATCTGCATCAATCTGACCCCTTCAGTAGTGGGGGAGCTTCACAGAGAGGGAATACTTAACCTTAGACAGCCCCTGGGAAAATATTCAGGGCACCAGAACAGAAAAAAATAGTAGAATGGGTCAGTGAAATTCAGTCTCTTGCTGGGAAATGACTTCATTCAGAACAGAAAAGGATTAAGGAAAGAATTAAGTGTCAAATCAGATTTCAGTCCCATCATCACCTTCAGGTAGCTTTATGGATTTAGACAACTCACTTAGGCCAGATGGACCTCGATTTCCTTTTCTGCAAAATAAAAGAAGTGAGGAAAATGGTCTCCATGGACCTTTGCAACTCCTTTATATATATAAATTTATGACTGACAGTGCAGTCTTCTTTTAAGTTTGAAGAATATTTTTGAATCCTGACACGGCAAACTTTGCAAATTTTGGAAATACAGGTGCATCTGTACACATGCCTTTAAATTTGAGCTCTCCACTTCCAAACTTTCTAATGAGGAGACAGGCACACACACACACATTACTGTATCTTTATACTTTATTGATTTAAATACTTACTGAAGATTATACACACAACACAGGCTTTATCTTGTAAGGTTTTACATTTTACAATTTAAAGTCTTATTTAGATGATATTCTGTGGAACACTGTGGGTTTATCAGTAGTCTTTAGCACAGCTGAATACTTTTTATTTTGCTAATTAAATGTCAGGTGTCACTGCTATCTCAACAAACTAATTCTCATGCCCCCTGTTACTCACAGTGTGACCCAGAGCCCATCACCTTCCATATCACCTGGGACTGGTCAGAAATGCAGACTGCCTCACCCCAGACCTACAAAATCAAAATTTGCATTTTAACCAGGTGGTCAGATGATTTGTATGCACACCAAAGTTCTGGAAGTGTGGGAAGCCCTATATATTATAGGGCCCTATACTGCTTTCAAATAGGTACATTTTTTTTTCCATAAACAAGTGAATGAATGAGCAAACTAACTGTAATTTAGCAAAGTAAATGGCTGTAACTCAGTGACACTGGGCTTAGAGTTATAGAAGCGTGCAGTGGATAGTTTCTCCTATTTTTTAAATATAATTCTCAGTCCACTTTTATAAATGGCAAGGGAACAGTGAGCTGGATGAAAAAGTTTATTCTGTTCAAGACCCACTCACAGATACTATATATATCATTAAAAACAATGTGAAGAATATTAAAATATTTACTATTTTCTGTAGGATGAGGTAACCACCAATACATGATTTTTATTTCACTTTATACCTGGTAACTTTAAAATTTCATAATTCATTTCTGTCATACATAAATATAAAGAGAAAAAAGAAAAATACTTTTCAACTATGTGGTAAAAACCCTGAAATAAGTAAATAATAAAATAAATCAAGGATATAAAAAGTCAAGCACAAATTCAAATAAAACAGATCAGGCTTCTAGTTGCAATTTTGAGACTGTGATTTTTTTAAACAATTTGCTGAATTTATGTAGGTTCTAATTTCTTCATGTAGAAAATGAGAGGATGTTCTTGATTTTACATCCCAGCTGTAAAATTCTAAAATCTAGTATGTCTCAAAAAACAATATCTGTTCTGTCATCTCATATGTGTCTACCAGAATTCAATATGGAATCTCAGAAGTAGCATAAATATGTAATTCTGGTGTTTCTTCTATTCTACTTGCTAAGAAGAGAAGCATGTGGCTAACTGCCACCTCATGATGCTAACGTAAAGACATTGTCCCCAGCAGAGTTTTATTCTTGGCAAGAGACAAACGGCGATGGCAGAACACATTTTAACACAGAGAACGTTATCTTAGCTTCCCTTCATTCTGAATAACTAAGTCGAACAGTGTATATTCATCCCCCTCACTAACTACCTAATTCATTCACTCATATGGTTTCCATGAGTCCTGGGTGAACAGGTCAAAGCTTCCACCCTTCATAGTCTCCCAAAGCATATAGAGGACTATTGAGAGGCAGTTACACCTGAAAGATATCTAGTTACTCTGGCACTAGAAAAAAACTGACAGGTCTTTCAGAGACCTAATTATTGAGCCTGCTATTTGGTTCAATGACAGAATCACTTGTTTATGAGAAGAAACATACTTGTGCATTGCTTTTTCCATTACCATTATTTCTATCATCATAAATAAGAATCAACAGGCCATTTCAAGTAGCATCTGCTCACCATCACTCAGCATCTGAGTGTCAGGCACATCAGTGTCCCAACATCCTGGCTGGGGATTGAAATCCAACAGACAAGGAAAGCACTTCAAATTCAATAAGATGGTACATATGTCTGTGTGAGCAACCTGAGGACAAGGGTGATCTGTTCTTTATCTCTATATCGGCAGCACAGTGTCTGGTACAAGGCAGGCTATCCAACATAAATAAAAGTGACAAAACGATGGGTGGATAGATGGACAAATGGATAGAGCAAAAGGAAGGCTTTAAGATGTTATATGGAACTGACTAGATTTATTGGGTTGGTCAGGGGATGTTGTTTTATTAAGGGCAGAGCTAGTCACAACTCATGATGGAGAAGTGAAAGCCAAGGCCAAACAGCATGACCAACAGGGAGTCTGCCTTTGGGGACCAGCTCAGCAGAACATACACAGGTCCCTGCAGTCCTCACTATTCGGCCTCTCTAAAAGACAAAAATTCAGCACAACAGCCAGTGAGAAAGTTAAGTGAGACCTAAAATAAAACAAAACAAAAAATCCTCTCCCCTGACAGTGAGTGTCTTGCTGAACAAAACAATGTCAGGTAAGGAAGTAATCAGAGAAAATATGGGAAAAAGAAAAAACGAGGTGAAGGGGAGCAGTGGAAGAAGTGTTCAGGCAGAGGCTGGAGTGGGGAAATAGGTGTATGAAAAAGGTGCGAAGACAGGAGAGATGATGAAGAGCCACAGTTCTTGAGGGAGGGTGTGTGTGTCTGTTTGAGACGTAGAAAGGCATTAACTTTGAGAGTGGAACAAGGGAGGGAAAAAAGAAGAGGTCAGATAAATGTCTCTAAAATAACACCACCACTGATAACAAGTATAAAAGATTCCTTTCTTCTTGAGAAGACAAAGGGAATTTTAAGTAGGATTAAGTAGTAGTAGCTTTCAGAACTCAGCAGACCTCCTCAGAAGCAATAACAACTACATAAATAGCTAAGTGGATGGTAGGAATTGCTTCACTTTGGAATTTGGCCAGCATATCAAAATTAACAGTAATATCACATCTTTTTGAAAGCTTTCCTGAGATTCTAGGAGCGAGTATCATTTCAGTAAACTATGCTGAGTTAATTTTAGGAAGAGGATGCTCCTCACTGCTTGGAGACATTCTGTCGCCTGAAAATTGATATGACAGAAGCCCTACCCTGCTGGGAAGAACTCTCTTATCCATGTAAATACATTGTGCCAGTATCGCCCCCAGTGGAAGAAAATAATTACGTTCACAGATTAGCATTGCTTAAGGTAAAATTTTACTCAAAGCATAACTCACAAATAATGCTCTAAGTACAGCAAAAGGGACTCTGTAGGTATCCCACTTTCACAGAGTTCCTTTTCTGACTTATTGTGACTGGTTAAAATGTGAACCTTGTGAGGCCAAATTTTGAAACTTGCGTGTCTATATACATTCATTTCTAAATTAGATGGAATCGGAAAAATTGGAAATATAAATGATTTTCACACCCTGGACACTTCTACTCATGCATAGCCTGTCGATTTTTCCTCTTAAGGACATTTGACCATTAAGGTGCTAGATCATCTTTACTCTTTCCCAAAAACAGAGAAGAAAACTGGGCATTGATGGTAATTTGGGGCACAAGTATGTTCTCTCACGATTTGGAAATGTGCATGTGTTACTGCCTTTTGTTTGCTTGTTTAAATTAAGTTAGGATATTGCATTATATACTTATTTTCTACCTAGAGACAAGTTATTTCAGTATTATCCACAGTGGAATTTGGATGAAAATCTGTTTATTGACCTTGTTCCCTAAGGGTATCTTTGCCCTAGCGCTTGGAATAAACATCATTTTCATTGCACTACAAATCGTTTTAATTGGACAGATTGTTACACCCAAATAAATCAAAGGAATCTAAAGCAGACATGGCACCAAGTCAGGGTTCTACTACAACCCAGTTCAGAATTAATGCCTGCAGTACGTATCCAACACATTTACAGATACTAAAGGGCACATATACTCAACATTTTTAGAAAATATGAGTTTAGAGAAACTGGGTATTCTGAAAATAGTCTGTTAACAAAGTTATGTGATTAGTTAATAATGAATTTCCTACCAATTTTATTATATGTAATGTATGTAAGAAGAACTATGTTCACCCAATTCATTAACTGGTAGATTTTCATTAAACAGCCTAAACAACAATAGAATATGAATATGTAGATGATCAAATGATAATATTCAGAGTTCAGAATTAAACACGATGTAAAATATACTTCAATGAAAAACACAGACGGTACTCTGTTCATAAACTCTCCTTTCAAATTCTCCTATAAAGCAGGCCCTCTTTATTTCCCACTATTCCTTAACATGCACCATTTCTCCAATGAGCTGGACCTCTTCACTCTTCCTCACACATCTCCGTGTCCTGCTCCACGTCTTTGCTCTGCTGACCCACCTTGTCCCTCATCCTGCATGCTCTTCCTCAAGGCTTTGTTAGCAAGCACTCACCTCTTCCATGAAGCTTCGAATTTTACAAGTTGAATTTAGTCATACATTTTCTGAACTTCCCTAATATCTATGTCCAAATTTACCATTTAACTATAAAATTTCCCCCTCTGCTTATATACATTTGTCCCTATCTTTTTTCAATTTAATCACATTATTTAAAAATAATACCTTCCTCTTTATGCTTCTCCCTAAAGTTTCTGTCAATATCCTACTCCACATTTAATTTCTCTTGTTCTAGTTATTCTTTCGGAATACTGGGTTTATCTGAAAACATGCTTCCATGTGCTGTATCCTAAAGAAAACATCTGCACACCCCTGCTTCTTTCCCAAGTTCTCCTGCCATATCCACTTTCTTTTTCTGCCAAACTTCTTGAACAAGCATTCTTTCCTCTACTTCCTTTATTCTGGTTCTGTCTCACAACCTGAGTCTCTCTCTCACTTTCTATGCCTCAGCCATGCTTCTCTGCAGCACTGAAAGTGAGTGTACGCCACGTTTTTTCCTGGAAACTAAGAAGACATTGGCTTTCAGTTCATCTCCTTCTTAAACTCACCTACTCATTGTCCTTTCCTGGCTCCTCCCTGCAGTCTTCAATTGTCATCCCTCATCTCTGCTCAATCTCCAGTGCCAATTATGTCTCTGCCCCTGTCTTTAACAGGGGCATCTCCCAGGTCTCCATCTGCCACTCCCTAATATGTATTTTTTGTGCTGAACACTCTGTGGGGTCCCAGACCTTATGCTGCCACCTGCTGGGCAGTTCTATAGGGGCTACCAAACTTGTTAGTCCCTCCAAATCCACCATTCATTCTGTCTTCTCTGTTAAATGAGTACATCACCATCTTCCTAGACCTAGCTGGTAGAGATTTAATATTCAGAATCTCCATTACTAACTACCACCTGCAGCACTAATCACTCACCAGGAAGTGTAAATGCTGTCCACTGTGATCTTCCCTGTAACTCACAAGCCCTTGTCTAGGCCATGACTACCCATCCCCAGCACTACTGATGGGCCCTAACTGACCCTTCTTTCTCCTCTGATCTCCAATCCTACTTACACTTCTGACAGAGGTGTCTTCTTGAAACAGGTATCTGAGCAATGCCCTGGATAAACAGCCTCAAGGAATTCTACCCTACATGTAGGATAAAGCCCACACCCCTCAGCTCTGGAACTTCTAGAAAGTATTTCAAGAACTGTGTGACCTGCACCCCACCTATCTCTTTAGCTTCATCTGCCCTCATGCTCCCTCTCACTCACTACCTCACTCTTACTCACTCCAGCCTCCCTATACCTTTTTCTCCTTTCTCTACCTTGAACAAAGGAGACTTGACCAAAATCCTGCAAAGGGCTGACCTCATATCTTCACATGGCTGACACCTTCTGGCTATATAGGTATCATCTCAAATGTTACCTCCTAGGTACAGCATTTTGTGACTGCATACTCTAATTGCCGCCCTCCCTGCCAATACCACCTGGTCACCCTTTCACATTTACTCTGTTGCATTTCCTGTAAGAACATCTCAGCATCGGAAGTCTCTATCCCTTTATACATTTACTTACTTAGTGTCTGTCTCTTCACACTCGAATGTAAGCTCTGTGAGCACACACACCTTGTCTCCCTTCCTCACTCCTGCTCCTGAAACAGTGCCCAGCATGCAGGGAGCCTGAAGGCATATCCCTCCACATCCTCACCCTCGCTCTGCTTATATGTCCACTCCAGTGTTTCTCATAGCACATCTTTTATTTGAACAGCTCTTTCCAAAGGAAGTGAATACAAGGAAGGGAGGATATATCAAAATATGGGAGTGAGGGAGGAATGTGTGATTGTAAAACGTTCCTTTAAGTTTTGTAGTATTCAATGTAGAGGGTGTCCAACCTTTTGGCATCTCTGGGCCACACTGGAAAAAGAAGAGTTGTCTTGGAGCACACATTAAATACTTTGCAATACGTAATCACAAAAAACCTCATAATGCTTTAAGTAAATGTACGATTTTGTGTTGGGCCACATTCACAGCCCTCCTGGGCTGCATGTGGCCCGCAGGCTGCAGGTTGGACCCCCCTGGCAGAGGACTTATGTATCTTTGTTAACATTACCTGTCTAATGTTTCATTGTGTTCTTGATCATTTCTTGATCATATAAACCGTGGCCTTTAAATTTCCTTTTCTGTGTGTCAGTTTCTTATATGATATAGTATGTTTGTAAAATGGATTTTTAAAAATTTATATTGACCTTGTTAAATTTAATACTTAGCTCTAAGTAATTTTTAATATTCCATATATATTTCTGTGCATGTAATTATGATATGTTCAATTAAAATGTTTAATTCCTACATTTAAAATATGAATATTTAATATCACTATTATTTTTAAGGATAAGATATATAAAACAAATCACTAAAAATTATAGCTATTAGTGCTATGCAGGATATTGGAGACAATAGTATTATATGGGACATGGATTAAAATAGTTTTTAAAAAATGATGTCTTATAGCAAATTATTATAATTCATCATCTTTACTACATTTTAAGCTCCTGGAGAACAATATCATGTCTTGCTTATTTGTCCGTATCTCACCAATCCCATTGTAGCTTTGTCAAAAGTAGAAACTCAATAAATGATTTTTTAAATAGGACCAAAATATCCCAGCACACGGCCCATGTCCAATAAATACTTAGTTAACTGTAAGAACAAATGAGCTTGTTGAATGATGAGTGTATGCTTATCCCTGCTCAGAAACTATAACAAGAGACTCAAGGAAACAGAAAACACCCTTATCATCACCCATATAGAAAAACTACATTTCTCAGGTAATGAAAAAACAAATGCACCAAGGAAAACATTTAAGTGGCTACCTGTGCATTTCTTTATATGACTGTTCCTTTTTCCATGTGATCCTAACTTGCATCCAAAATTCTCCTCCCAAAATTCTGCGAACCACACGTTTCTTCGATTATTGGCAAGAGTTCGGCTTCTAAAATATCGATCAAATCCTATTTTAAAGAAGAAAAGCATGATTTTAATATTCTTTCATAATCAAAACCAACTACTATCAGAGATCTTAAACAGATAATATGTTATATTGTGATAATTGCATTAAAAAAAAACAAAATGTGTTAATAAGTGGGGGAGAATCAAAAGCTTCCCTTACGGCAAAAGCCAAGAGGAATCCGTGGACAATATTTCCACCCTAACCACTCACAACTCAGGCACCTGGCTCTAGGGTGAGCGTAACAGGAAAGCCTGTTGTTGGTGTTATCTCAACCTCTCCATCTCCTCTATGTCTCCCAGTGGCAGTGACCAGCAATCCCCTGACCTCATGCTAAATATTCTGAACCAACTTGGACTTTTTTCACTTTCATATTTTCTTTCTTTCTTTCTTTCTTTCTTTCTTTCTTTCTTTCTTTCTTTCTTTCTTTCTTTCTTTCTTTCTTTCTTCTTTCTTTTCTGTCTTTCTCTCTCTCTCTCTCTCTCTCTCTCTCTCTCTCTCTCTCTCTCTCTGTGCCCCCCACCAACCCCAGCTGGGGGTAATGTTCCAGGCTTCTATAGTTCTACCCACCTCAAAATTTATCAGTCCTATGTTCCACTTTTTGCTAATTCAATTAACTAATCAGTACTAATGTAATCTTCTGGAGTCATGGGTAATGGACTAAAGTGTCAGCCTGCTAAGTTAATGACCTCATTGAAGGGAGACCACCTGGAAATAATGCCTCACTCAAAAGGATAATGGGAAAGGTGGGAATTTCTACCACTATCTAGACCATTGGTAAAGACATTTGGGAGACAGACTGCCTTTCAAGGGTGCTTCACATCTTTGCCATAGTGTTTACTCTATCCATAGGGTCAGCCTAGCATCATCTCTTCATTTTCTGTGAAGCAAGCACTCTCTCTCCAACAATGCCGTAACCATAATATATGCCCATGGAAATACGAGAACTTAGAGGGCAATATCATGGAAGTCACTAACATCATAGAACTAAGGCCAACTATAATTGCCTTTCTTTAAAAAATATTCAATAGGTACTCCTCTAGTGAAAAAAAAATATGCTGGGTTAAGTAGTTACTGTCTTGGTGATTCTGTCATCAGAACTGAAAATCCTATCCAGAGTCATCAATAATGGGTGTGTTTCATTATATGCTGATACTCTGGTTTTGCCTTTGAGTTTTGATTTAATGGGAATGAAAACAAATTCTCTATGGTGCATCCTTACCATCGATTGATGTTCTTTTGGGCAAAATCGTCACAGCCCCTTCAGCAATTTCTTCCTGCTGATAAACAGGTGCTATTTTGGATCCCCAACTATCTGAGCCAATCCAGAGAAAATGCCCACTTTGGTTTAATTTTTTCGCTGCTTCCAATATCCTCCTATAGGAATAAAAATAAATAAAACATACCACATTTATCAAGAAACACTACACTTATGAATGTTACAAGACAGCTATATCAAGTTATACACACTCAGTAGGTCACCATTCAACAACCAGTCTATCATTCTAACTGCCGGGCTTATCTCCTAAAGGAAATATACTGGCGACTTTAACTCTGGCAGCTGTTAATTAGCTTTATTCTTAACCTCATTCACTTTATTCCATCATCCTTACTTGTCTCGCTTCTTTCAGTCCCTGGGTTTTGCTCTATAGACATTTCAGACTTAGAAACTAGAAAACTGTTGTGTCTCTGTGCACCAGAAGGCAATCTGTAATTGCATAAGAATGTTGCAATTCCTGTGAAATCTCACAAGATTTTATATTGAATATGAAATATGTTATAAAAAAGGATGTGGGCCCCAAATCTGATCCTACATAAGGAAGAGGAGCAATCAGCACCTGATGTCATCTTCATTGGCAAACATAATCACTGCCCGAGCGTTGGGTGTTTCTAGCAGGCGTTTGATAATTTTTTCAAATTCTCCAGGTCTTGGTTCACGTGGAATTTTCTGTGATTGGGCAATGCAAACACCACCTATTTTTTGAAAAAAGATGAAAGCGATTCAGAAAGGGCATTTATTTAATTAACAAAGTTAATGAGGTTATTAGCTACCTTATAAAAACACATGATTTGGTACAGAATATTGTTTCTCAAAACATCTGCCATTCTCACCTATTAAGAGCAATTATGTTTGTTTGCATTATAATGTGTGCATCAAATAAATTACATCAATTACTTAATCATACATCAGATCAGGAGTATTTTTCCCCAAGTTTAAACATTATCTTTGTGGATGTCTATAAAAAACCGGAGTGAACAAAAAGTGTAACAAGAGTTAAGAATCAAGGCAGTTTTGGGGTTGAGGGCTGTTTTGATTCATTTAACAAAAGTTGAAGGACAATTGCCTGGATTAGTAAAAAGCATGAGTAAGTCTTTCTGATGCATGAGACCACCAATAGGGAGGTCCTTTAGCTATTTTTATTTATTAATAGAGCTCCTTTAAAGTTAATTTCATCTTATAGCTCATAGTAAGTTTAGCAAGATTTTGGTGTGTTAGCATAAAGACACATTATCACACAAGTGGTCTTCCAGACTGAGACACAGGCAAGTCCTCAGCTGAAATGTCTCAACCATGAAAATCAAAACGGCAGACATCCCATCCCACTGTTACAGCAGGAGAAAAAAATCTTTTGGCCTTTCCTTCTAGGGCAAAGAGACCAAAGAGAAAAGTTTAGAATAGATCTCTTCCACTGGGTGGGGATAGAAGAAAGAGGTTTCTCGGTTGCAATAGAGCAGAGATATAACACATGCTAATACTATAAAAAAAAGCATGTTAGCAATATGTTTTAGTTCTATTATGATTTAAACAGACTTTTTCAGTCAGTTGGGTATTAAGTCACCATTTATACCATTGCTTCAGCAGGTATTTTTACTCCCAAACAATTAGCAATGCATTCAGTTACCCAGAAGTTACTGGTACTGTTGTATGCTGGCATTAGGCTAGACACTGGGAATACACAGTCTAATCCAGGAATTACCATCCAGTTTGTGAGACAGACATTCCAATAAATTATTATGGACTATATAACAAACTTTAGAAGAGAATGTATCATACAATGAGAGCACAGAAGAAGGCATAAGCAAAATGCTTGAGAGAGATGGATTTTAAAGGGCAATACACACCCATATGGGGACAAAAGTGGAACATTTCTGAAACAGGCCAAGGTATGAAAAAGCCTTGTTTGATCATGGCCTATGGTAGAGACTGGCTGGGATCTGAATTTGGAACAAATGTTCAGATCTATCTTGAGAATGACTTTATTAGACATGCCAAATAATTAGGACTTTATCTTGAAAATGGTAGTAAACCCACCAAAAGTTAGTAAGCAGGAAAACTACAGAATGGACTTTATGCTTTAGGGAAAAATCTCAGGTAACCGAACAAAGAAGAAATGTCTAATAGCCAGACAATGGGTGTCCAGTGTATTGTGATCAGACTTAACATGTGTGGAAACAATGTATGATTCACAATTGTAGAGTACTGAAGGCTTATTTTTCTTTAGGTTAGAGCACAGTCCAAATTACCTCTCTGATAGCAATAATCTTACTAACCTTACAATATGCTCTTCAGGGGTGGGAATTGCCCATAATTCATGGATGGAGCCTACAGTTCACTAGCCTACTGATAATTAATTCATTCAGTAAATATAAATTGGGTGCCCACTTGTCTGTGTGGGGGCCATGTGATGCAATGGTGAATAATAAAATAGATGTGGTCTCTGCCTTCCCAGAGTTTAGAAATATGCATGAGCCAAGCTGAATGCAAAAAAAGGTATATAATTATAAATTATGACAAATCCTATATGAGGAACAGCAATGGGATTTTTTTAACCCTCACTTAAGGATATGTTTATTGATTTTGCAGAGAGAGAGAAAGGGGGCAGAGAAAGAGAAAGAGAGACAGAGAGCGAGAGAGAGAGACAGAGAGGGACATGTGAGAGAGAAACATCTGTCAGTTGCCTCCTGTACACACCCCGACAAGGATCAAACCTGCAACCTAGGTGTATAGGATGATGCTCCAACCAACTGAGCCACCCATCCAAGGCAGAACAAGAGAATTTAATTTAGATCAAGCAGTGCTCAGGAAAGAACTCCCTAAAGTGGTATCACTTAGTTGAGGTCAGAAAAAAAGAGAGAGTGAGGGTAAAGAACATAGGTAAGGGCAGGAAAGAGCCAGTGGAGTTAATGAATGACGGGGAGAGAAGTATGAGACAAAGATGAGAGGTAGACAGGGGCCAGATCATGTATTGTGCTGCAGGACCTGTGGAAGAATAGGAATAATTAAAATGTTTAAGTTTCTCACTAAATGTTTTAGTAGCCCACAAGAATATGTCACATCAATGCATTTTACAAAAGAAAAATAGTTGAGGATTGCTGATGTAGAAGGAAGCCTGGAGTGGAAAGAACACAAGGCAATGAGCCCAGTTGGGAGGTTACGGGGTTAGGCAAAGGGAAAACACAATGCTACCTATGCTGAAGATGAGCAGATGGAGCTGTCAAATAAAAATTGTATATATTTACGTTGTACTGATTTGATCCAAGTAGGAGGTAGTGAGAAATCACTAAGCATGACTTTAAGGTTTTGTCCTTTGTGACCACTTTATGTGATGTCACCATTAAACAAGCAGGAAAAATAGGAGGGTGAGCAGGTATGTGAAGGAGAAAAGCATGATTTTGATTCAGGAAAGGTTGTCTTTGAAGTACCTATGAAACATCAGACTGAAAAAGTGGGTCTGGAATTAAGGAGAGAGAAGGGAAATGCAATTACAATTTATCAGATGCTGACACAGTAGGTAGTGAAGTGTTGTGAGTGAAGAGATCACTCTCAGGGAATATTTAAGTCAACAATAAGAAATGGGGAATGATGGAACTAGGAAAACCCACTAGCTTTGGAGAAAGGGCCAGTGAACGAGACTTGGAAAGGAGTGATCACGTAGTCTGAGGAAGAATCTTTTGGGACAAATTCTAGCAATAAGTTGAAAACTATGTACAATGTCTTTAAAAATCAAACAAACAAACAGACAAAAAAACTGTGGGGACTGGAGGCATTAGGTAACTATAGAAATGTAAGACCAAAATCGTAACACCCACTAGGGAACAATAGCTTTTTTAATGTATGACTGCCCTTTTAATTAAATGGCTGTGATTACTTAAGCATCTCATTAAAGACTTGCCATATCTTAAGTATCATTCTGAGATTACTACTAACTTCATAGCCAGAAGAATTGAAGGCTGGAAAATTTTTATTATGACTATTTCATATAAGGCAAACAGACAATCAGGCATGGACTTTAGTCTGGATTCATTGATCTATTCATTCATTCAGGAGTTATTGAATACATTTGATAGTTAACTTGGGTTTCTACATTGTCTAAATCCACTTCATATTTTTTTATTCCTCTGCCTCACCTAATATTTGTCAGCCTGGCCCATTTGTATTTTTCAGAAAAGCGGGATTGCACAATTAATTGACTTTGGCTGAACAAATACTTGTGGGAAACTGCTCCACACAGCCCTTGGCTGTTTGGTGCCTTAGGGATATTTTATTAAATCATGGACTGCATTGCTTCTCAAGTGATTAGAGTTAGAAGATTAGGATTCTCTTCTTAGCCCTGAAACTCATTCACACTTTCTATCTTCATATCTGTCACAAAGCCAGACAGTTAATCCATTCATAAGCACTCACTGTCTACTATGTTTCAGGAGCTACAGACATTCAAAGATTGCCTGTCCTCAGCAACCTTATAATTAAATGACAAGATGTGCACATTAAAAAGCCAAGTAAAAATGTAAAATTATCTAATGATAAAACAGTGTAAAAATATTAAAATACAGTAATAATTAATGCCATCAGCCAAAACAGTCCTATGGCTTCATAAGAAGTCATTATATACTGTTATGGTTTGATTTTAAAAAGTGAGATTTAGTCAAATGTTCAGGCTTAACCAAAAATATATTTTCTTACAATACTCATTATCTATTTTTCACCAGACTCTCTGACTTGATTTAGATTCCTGGGGTGGGCAGGAGGAAGAGAAGTTGCCCTCCATCAAAGACCATGTCTCCTGCATCTATTTTTCCATACCTCAGTCTGAAAGAGTACTGGCTGTGTACAGTTCCAGGGACACTGCCTTTCCTAGTCTGCAGGTGTGCTTAGTTCTGCAGGAAATAATTTTTGAAGCTTAGCATTTAGGGAAAAAATGTTGTATGGAGGAATTTATAACTGACTGCTTTTTAGAATTTCCTGATTTCATTGCCTATGGAAAGTTATTTCCTTTTGATTTGAATGTATGATGATAATTAAAAGACCATTTGTTCAACTTAACTCTGTAAGCTTAGGTACACTTTACAACACGTGAGATAGCTCCTTCCTAGTCTCATTCACTCTATGATAACTTACTGCTCCTAAAGGCAGAACTCTAAGGTTGGTGTTATCACCATATTTCTGATGTGGAAATTGAGAAACACGGATATCAACAGCTAGCAAGAGGCTGGAACCCAGGTTCAAAGTCAGATGTGTATGACTCCAAGTCTAGACTTTTCCATCATCTTGCCCATCAATAAATGACTATACCTGTTGCTTAACGGTTTAGTGGATACAAGAAATTGGTAAATGAGATAAAGCAAATTTAAAGACTCTTTAAGAAACCCAGCAGGTCACCCCTAACAAATGTAAATGATAGTTATATAAATACAGTAATTCTATTGAGTATTAAGAACTTAATTAAATACTTAGATCTCATGCAGATTATAGGACTGACTTAATCTTCTTCAGTATATATGTAACAGTCTACTCTCAATAAAATAAACAAAATATACCTTAATTTTGTTAAAACTATAATGTCAAAAATTAAAAATAAAAATTATAGCTTCCTATTAAAAAAGAAACACCTTTCCAATTGCCCCTGTAAATATCTGTCCTCAGGAAGACTTTCTTGATTCTCTAGTCTTCCCTTTCACATTTGCACTGCAGCAACCACAAGAATTGTATTTTTAAAAATTTATTATTTGGCCCTGGCTGGTGTAGCTTAGTGGATTAAGCGCGGGCCTGTGAACCAAGAGATCACGGTTC
>CM052549.1:65574270-65610145 GCA_028533065.1 Trachops cirrhosus
ACAAGAGCAAATTTGTAAACAATTCTATTCATAATTTTTTATCTCTTTAGAAAGCTGAGACTCATGGGCGAGTAGCCCAATGTCTCTTTTCTGAGAGATGAAAAGTTCATGTCAATGTGTTGGTTTACTAGTGCAGAAAGATGCTGGAATGAGGACAAAAACAGCCTGGGAACCAGAAGACCTGAGGGTGGGTCTTGTGTGACCTTGAACAAAGTCTCTTATGTCTCAGTTTCTTTACCTCTGTGACAGGTTCATCATAACTATGACCGAGGATGTCAAGAGAATAAAATTAAAAGGGTAAAATGATAAAGTTCTATATAAATGTGGTACATTATTATTACTATTATCAATAACCATGACTAGATAAGCATCATCACCAGACCTGAGATGGGAGATAGTTGATATTTAGACCTAAACCATGAGTTTGTCAACAGATCATATTCTTAAACCCTTCACCATTCCTTGTATAATATTATCAAATACCTTAAATCCTGAGAAGTGATGCTTGCCCATTGTCCGTAATGACTATATTATAGATTTGTGTTTGTAAATAACTGAATTTCACTGTCCACGTATTATTGGCCATCACAACGTGAGAGAGGCAATCTCAATGTGAGAGAATATTAAAAGTTAGTTACAGTCTCTTCCCCAGCCCCTCAACTTTCTACCCAAAAGATCCAAGTCCCCTTTCAAAGGAAGTCCATAAGTATTTCAAAGATCTGGGTTGAAAAGTTAGAATTTACTCTTTAAAAGAATGGCAAATACTATTAAACTATTAATGGTGCCAACTATTAAGAAGTAAAGTTGTGGAAATAGCCACATGTTCTATCTCATTTAAACATTTGCTTAGAGACTATTAATCGGCTATAATTTAAAAACAGACAATATTCTTGCCAGTTGGGCTCCCCAGAAGCAGACCCTTAGAAGGAGTTTGAAATATATATTTACCCTTGGCCTCTACTCTATGGAATGCTGAGGAATGAAGCAGAACTGGGCAGAGATGTCCAGCTGGCCGTGACCCAAAGAAAAACAGCCAAGGCCATGGGAAGCTCTGAGGCTAGGATGGCCTCTAGAGTTGTTCCCAAAATAGGTCAGGACGGTGAACCATTACACCTCCGTATCTATCAGTCACTGGATGTGGGCATTCCTGGGTAGGGGGGCAGAGACATGGGGTAAGGCAGCTCTCTGTAGCCAAGCAACCCTTCAAGGAGCTACAGAGCAGTCCCCGAGGCAAGGGCAACATACCCTTCACTGAATGGAGGTCTGATTTGATGGGAGACTCACCATATACACAAATTAAGATCTATAGATAAATGAAGATGTATCTCTAAATTGACAATATAAGTCAAATAATTAATAACACTTTATTGTTTAATTGCAAAACCCCTCTTCAAAAAGGACTTATTGGACAGAGAAAGGCAATGTATAAAAATAGTACAAAACTGGAATTGTAGCTAGCTCAGAGAAGAGAAATAGGGTCATAAAACTCCCTGGTATTTAGAGTTTTGTTAAAGCAATCTGAACAGATAAAGAATCATGTTTTTAGTTGTTGCTTATTTTTTGGTTCGAAGGCCCGTGCTCAATCCACTGAGCTAGACCAGCCAGGGCCATTATTGTTGCTTATTTTTAAGGACAAAATTTATATTAATAATGTCCAAGGAAAAAGATAAAACAAGAAACAATGTCAAAGCACCAAGCTCCAACTGTGGTGAAAATCAAAGGTTAAATAATTAGAATGAAATTGTTAGCATAGGTAGCCAGATATAAATAAAGGAAGGGAGCAAAGGGAATCAGACATTATGAAGTATAACAAGCTAGGGAGCTGAATTGGATAATAAGCCTGCTTGCTCCACTAGGAAAACTACAGTTTCACACACTCCCCAGGGAACCACCAGTTCCTTTCCTACAGGTTACTGGGAAGGGGGAAATGGGGGAAGGGGTAGAATAACAAAGTAGAATCCTAGATGGTGTAGGGCGAGGTGCTTCTATTTTGAGGCATGTGCAACAGGAGCCAAGATGACCATAAAGACCTATCAGTCTAGCCTGGGAGAAAGATCAGATTGGATAAGGGACACAGGACCCCAGAAGATCTAGGAGATGGATTGATTACAGGAAGAACCCAACACCAGCCCATGAAAGATTGGGAAATTGAATAGTTGTTTTGAAAAAGTGCCTAGCCCTTCCCAAGCTCAAGATAATATAATACAAGCTTAATGAAAAGTATTTTCCCCCTCTCAGTAACACAAGCTCACCCCAATTGTTTCTCCATTCCCTCTCCATAGCAGCCACACAGCCTGGCAGGCACACAAACTCCAAGTGCAAGCCCGGGTACAGCAATGCAGCACCAACCAGAGTGTAGCAGGGAACCGACTACACTCATGGATAGGAACAGATGTGAACTAAGCTGGATTAAACTGGATTAGGCATGGCACACAGCTTTTGGACACTGGCCTTCCTTCTGTGCTTGATGAAGACAAGGAATTTTTTCCACAGTTAGGACAAAGGGCAATGAGATATTGGGGACCTGAGGGCAACCTTCTCTTTCCAGCCAAATAATTTTACCACCAGACCTTATCCTTCCATGTGGGTCCCTGAAAATGCTTTTCTCGTGATACCACAAGGACCCCATTTCCACTGGCTATAAAATTACTTACAAAGCTACATATAGAATATTAAATGGGATTCTTCTATAAACAACATGATTACTACCAGTATCTCAAGTTGTTCCACAACTTTGGTTAAGTTAAGTTCTAAGTAAATCAGCTCAAGTCTCTGATTATATAAACTGTTAGATCTGCATGACAGACGTTGGTTTCAGTACATAAACAAATCAACATAATTAACTTTTTATCAGTTGTTAAAGAGAATAACTAAACTGTTGGTAAAAAGTGATTGGTCAACATTTTTGATTGACCATTAAGAAACTGTCTATAACAGACTGTTTTTGTTCCAATAAAAATGTGGTATAGCTGGTCAACTATTATTTCTTATGAAAGTACCTTCAGATAATAGCCTTGAGTAGAACCAAATAAGTTTTTTTTTTCTTAAATACAATATTAACACATAAACTCTTAGGCTCCAGATTCCAACTTCAGTTTGAGAGTGGGGAGACTTCCTCATCTCCAAGCAATTCTCTGGACCCCACCTGTCCTACAATACAACTCCTTCTGACACTATCTACAAAGGTATAGCACCAGAATCCACATGTTAAGGGTCCAGTTCCATAAGACTGTCTCCCTCCCCAGTTTGTTACCTTTGGTTTTCCTGGCAACCAGCCTTGTCCCTAGGTTAACTAAGGTATTTTTCCAAAGTCATTTTGTTAACAGAAAACACCTTAATCACATTCATCACTTTACAAATTCCAAGGGTTTTAAGAGCACAGTGCCAGAAACAAGGACAAAGACCAAATATATATTTCTTATTACAAATCACAATATCAAAACTCTCCACTCTAATTACCCTTAGCATCATTTCTTCCATCTTTCTGGAAGCATAAGTAAAATAACAATTTTGGCTTACTGTAATTGGTCCTTTGTTGATAGTTGAGTTAAATTTGTTCTAAGGTTCAAATAAGTGTAATCACGCCTCTTGTAACAGTATTTTCACTTCCTTAGGTGGTATACAATTGGGACTTAGCAGAAAAGTGCATCACATGATGAAAGTGTGTATGTTTATCAGCTTAAAGTGCACTTTGTGAAAGAGATTTATCTCACACATTACAGAAAAAGTGTTATCTTTAACAACATGGATTTAAAAGAGCAAAATTAGACTTAAATCTGTTTCTCTTCTCTCTCTCCCTCTCTCTCTCTCTCTCTCTCACACACACACATATTTTATGCTTTTTCCTCTTATCAAAGCAATGAAATGAAGGAATGAAGCTGCTGCTACAAAAGAAGCATGAGCCAAATGCTGCCCCCCTCTATGCCTGTGAAGAGCAGCAATATGGACAATCCACTATGAAAATGAATGGCACGGAGAGCTCCTCTCCTGCCCTGCCCATCCCCATGGGACTCTCAGATAGATACTGATGCTCTGGAGGCAGATTGTGCTGAGATAGGCTCCCAGGGTCAGTGTCCATACATACTAGGCTTCCTAGCTCAGCCACAGCTCATCACAGATCCAAATGTCTGCTCAGGAAAACAGTGGGATGCTGGTTACAGATGCTCTGGGGTGCAACAACCTGGTCCTTCACTTGCTGGCTATGTGACTCTGAGTTAGTTATGTGACTTCTCTGTGCCTCTGTCCCTCACCTGAAGATTGAAAAGTGCTAGTATCTTCCACATGGGTTATTGTGAAGGGATTAAATAAGCACTTAACAGAGCCATATTTTTTCTCAGAAAATACGTTAGCTGTAAATTATTTAAAATAGAAATTTACAAACCTCAAACAGATATGGTAGCTCACTTTCACCAAGCAATATCCATCTATGACATTATTTGTATACATCTGAGATTGCATTCCCCAAATGTACATAGAATAATAACTCTTACTAGAGATTCCAGTCAATGGGGATGTTAACTGCAGAAACTTCTACAGTTAGAAGGAAAACTCGTGTCCACAAGGGACAGCTAAACATATGATGTGTTGCCTCTTCCCACTCCTGAAAACTGGAAATACCTAAGGAGACATGGGCATGGGGGAAGAAAGAAAAGAGAAAAAGAAGACAAGAGAGAAGAGAGACTAGAAAGCAGACCATCCAGACTAGAAGTACCTTTCAAGGTACACAAAATATGAATTCCCTAGAGGGTCAAAACAGCAAATGTGGGCTAGGAACAGTTGGAAAAGGAACTCTAGATTAGTTTTAAGTAAGTTTTACTAATGTGTTGTTTGCATTTTAATTTATTTGGATTAGTTTCTTAGTATTATATTTTGAGTATTTGGGGATTTTAATTATTATGTGTTTGTTTTTGCCATTTCAAAGTAGATTTCCAGGTACTGGGGCCAACAACATGACAGGAAGCTTTCAAAAGATAAAACTAATTCCCCATAAATGCTCAAATGTCCAATATGAACAAACTCTCTAAGAGAAGTTTCATATTTTCCAGCCCATTGCCTGGAAAAACTATTATGCCCAAGACTATTGGAATCAAAGTGAGCACTGTTTAAATTTCTTACTCATTCTGGACTGGAAAAAAATTAGTATTAGACTTTGAATTAAGCTTATTATGGTTAAAAATGGCATTGGACTTTGAATTAAGCTCATTATAATTAATTTAGAAATTAGTAATTCAGTTATAGATTAGGACTTCATTACAGAATTATACCATTTAAGTTAGTGAGGGATAGGGCAGACATTGGTGGCATCTACCCTTCTTCAGTCATTCAATAAATATTTATTGATCACTTATAAAATGTCAGATGCTTCAGACACAGTGCATACAGCAGTGAACAATGCAGAGGGGCCTCTGACTTCATAGAGCTCATATCTATTTAGAAGGTCTAGTGAAGCCTGATACCTGTGGGTATTCACTAAATGGATGATAAATGAATGAATAAGAAGCTCCTATTTCATGATATAGTGAGTCAATCTAATAAAGAGGCAATAAGCATATCCATGTATTAAAAATACCATCATTCAGGAAAAGGCAAAGTATCTCTGTACCTATATTATATCTGTACATAACAAAGTCATTTCCAATATCTTCTACAAAAAGGACACTATCCACAGCATCTCAATAGCAGCTAACCAAGCTTACAAACCATGAGCATTCTATCCAGCATGCAAGTAATACCTTGTTCTACTTATCAGCATTACCTAAATTCTGCCATATGTTGGCTTTCAATCAGTGGTTCTTACTCAGAATAGCATTTTCAACAGATACTCAAAGTGGGTTGACATTATCAATTTAAGAAAGAAGGAACTAATAGCTAAAAGATTATTATTATTTTAGCTAACTAACTCTTTAAAGCAAGAATTGCATCACCACCAACGTACAGAAGTGACTAAACTAAGAAATAGACTTTATAGAACAAAAATAAGCACCAAAAGCATATGAAAACTCAGCTTTACACAGATGCAAGTACTTGTGGTGTTTTTCTGTGTAATGCAACATCATTTTCTACATCAGGATTTGATCTATGTGTGTGAGATATAAAAAGGTTAAAAATATAGTTATATACTAAATGTCTCGGGTACAAATAAAACTAAAAAGAAAATAGAGTTTTTGATAGCAAGTCATCTTAAATTTTAATTATTTAAAAGACTTTAAAAAAACTTAACAGCTTTACTAAATTATAATTGATACATAAAAGAGCTGCACCTATTTAATGTACACAGTTTGATGGTGAGCCTGGACATATGCATACATCTATGATACTAACACCAAAATCAAGGTAACAAATGCATCCATAATCTCAACAAGTTTCCTTGTGTCCTGTGTGTGTGTGTGTGTGTGTGTGTGAAGAACATGTAACATGAGATTTACCCTCTTTACACATTGTTAAGTGCATAGAACAATGCTATTAACTACAGACACTATGTTGTACAGCAGATGTCTAGAACTTCTTCATCTTGCAAAACTGAAACATCATACCCACTAAACAACAACTCCCTATTTTCCACTCCTCCCAGCCCCTGGCAACCACAATTCTACTCTGTTTTTATTAGTTTGACTATTTTAGCTACCTCATATAAGTAGAATCAGACACTATTTGTTCCTGTGAGACTGGCTCATTTCAGTTAGCATGATGTCCTCCAGGCTAGTCCCTGTTGTCACAATAGTACAATTTTCTTCTTTTTAAGGCTGAATACCATTCTACTGTATGTATATTTCATGTTTTTTAATCCACCCATTTGTCAGGGGGTACTTGGGTTGCTTATATATTTTGGATTTTGTGAATAATGCTGCAACAAACATGGGAATACAGACATCTCGTCAAGATCCAATTTCTTCACATCCTTGCCAACACTTGTTATATTTTATTGTTTAGCTGGAGGTTTTTAGCAGGGAGGGGTTGTTTGTTTTTGATAATTGCCACCCTTACAAGTGTGAAGTGATAGTTCATTGTGGTTTTAATTTGCATTTCCCTGATGATTAGTGATGTTGAACCCCAAAGTACAGACCCCCTGAGGCTAACTCTCCTGGGCCAAGTATACTCATTGTACTTTGCTATTGTTTCTCAGCAACTGTCTCATTGGTCATTAAATCTTCTCAACACACATAATTCAACACAGCATCAACAAGTAAGATAGTATACGATGGGGGGAAAAGGCAGAAAACTGTACTTGAACAACAATTAAGATTAAATTAAATTAAAAAAACAAAAAAACAAGATAGTATAATCAAAATATTTTCTACTATCAGAAATAAGTAATTTAGAAAATATTTTTTGTTCTGGTTCAGGTTGGGCAAAATTTAATTTATTAACATCCTCTCAAAAGAATGTCCTGCAGACTCCTATTTCCCATAAACCAAGGCATGCCTGCCTTTACTCACGGAGCATTAACTGAGCTCTTATTACATGAAGAATGCTCTGTAGGAATGTGGAGCTGCAAAATTAATAAGAAGACATGGTCCCTGCTCTTGAGGCACTCAAAGTAACACAATCTGTAAAAAAAATAAATAATTTGATGTGAGAAATGCTGCAATACAAGAAAGCCTAGGAAAAGGCTAGAAGCAGAAGAATGGAGTCGAGTAACTACGAATTAGATTCACCAGCCCTGGCCTGTCACCATGGGCTGCATGGTCAGAGAAGTGTGAAAAGTGTGTGTATGGCACATCGCTATACACCAGGATCAACAAGTCAGAAAACATTTCAGAATTGAGCTATGGTTGCTTTAGCTAGCCAGAAACCAGCAACATCTATTTCTAATTAAGGCTACCAGTCAGCAGACATGTTCGGTATTTCCCATGAAAATGTAATTAGCATTAATAATTAAAATATGATGCAATAAACACCTTGTATTTATGTACAAAAGGGGATTTAATTTCACTTTTCCACAATTAGAATAAACAACTCACTTTGGGGTAGAAGGAACCCAGAGGGAAAAAATTAAGTAACCAAAAAAGTGGCCACTTGAAGGAGAAATAGCAAAACATCAGTCCTAAGAACCCAGGATTTCAGTTGGGTTCAAAAATTTTAATCACAACTAATCAAACAGCTAATATACATAGCATTTTTTATTCCAATATTAAAATATGTCAGAACTTGTGAGAAGATATTTTTTTAAATTTTATTCCTATTACTGAGAACTCTGAAAATGTTTAAGCCAGGGCAAAATCACATCATTTCAGTATTCACTATCAAACACACTTTCACTGAAACCAAGAAATTTCTACATCTTCAGCATTATAGGATATTTGGAAGGTATGTTATTACATTTTGCACTACCTTATATCATTTATCTAAAGGGGTTCTTGAAAGAACATTAAACTTTCAATAATCCTAACATCATCCAAGCACAAAAATGAAAACTGATCAGAACCACAAATGACAAAAAGATAACAATTTGTTACCTCACCAATTTCAGTAATATAATTTCTAAAATTTCTGTTCACACAGTGACTGCTAGATAAAAACTCATCCTCTTTACAAATGTATTGTCTTAACCATATATAGCATGTGAATAGCCTTAAAATGAAAAGCAATTTGGCTTGTAAAAAAAATCCTGAAATATAAATAGTATGCCAAAAAGCACTGCTTCTATCCTTATAATAACAAGTTTGCTCATGCTGTGATGTGATTTTCTCATCCCTACGATTGGACCATGCCCACATTTCCTCTGTATGACCCAGGGTGGACACAGCCTCTCTGGCTTTCAGTTTCCTTATTTGTAAAAAGAAGGGTGCTTAGCAGTATGATCTCGAGATTCTTTTGAATTTCAACATTTTGTGTTTCTATGTATATACCACATATACTGCCTCCCATGAATGCTGTGAATTATGTAAGTTCTAATATGGGAATAGAACATCATGTAAAATATAATAAATCATTTTTAAAAGCCTAGAAGATACACAAGAAAACTTGTTCAATTCAAAATTATGAAACCTGGCTTCATGAGTCAGAGCATGACTGAGAAATTTAAAAACTAATTTTTATGAGAGCATTAGAGCCTGTCAGATGCCTAGGATATGGACAGCAGTTCGCTGAAGCACTAACATTGCTTGTCAGTTCAATAAAGATAAAATAGGAGTGAGGGTCAGGCATAGTAATGAAGAGGGTCAGGCATAGTCCTAGTCACGGACACATCTCTATGCTCATTTGTCCATTTATACCTTTTATTACACGATTCAATAACAGCCTCCCTTCTCCTCTCGTCCTTTAATTTCTCATATTTCTTTATACTAGTCTCCTTTTCTCCTGTTTTATCTTACTGTACCCTTTCCCCTTTCAAAAGCCAGACAATGGTGATAGGTCACCTGATACATTACCCTTCCAATTACTTCTATCTTGTTTCCCTGAGACTTGCTAACAGAACCAAAGAAGCAAAAAAGAACTGTTGCGTGGACTGGAGTCTGGTTCAGCATGGAACTTAGAACTCAGTTCATGCCCTAGCCTCAGTGGCTCAGTTGGTTGGAGCGTCACCCTGTAACCAAGTTTGTGGGTGTGACTACCAGTCAGGCCCATACCTGGGTTTGAGAGTTAGATCCCCCATTCACGCAGGATGCAACAAGTCAATGCTTCTCTCTCACATCTATGTTTCTCTCTCTCCTGTCCTTTCTCACTAAAAGCAATGAAAAAGTGCTTTGGATGAGGGTTATTTTTTTAAAAGAACACATTAGTTTATCTCTACTTCTTCCAAATATCCAACTAAATTGTTGAGTATAAAATGGGGAAAACAGAAAACAAATGTCATCAGTGTTTTGAAAGCTGAAAAGTAGATGATGACCAAGTCATAGCTGACTTACCAGATTTGAAAAAAACTGAAACTAAAGTGTACAAAGCATGGGGATAGGCTGATGTCACAAAAACAAAGCAGTCACTCCACCTAACAGCAGAAAGGACCTGGAAATGGAGGCTCCAGAGACTCCAGAAAGTGGGGTTGAAAACAGAAGTGGGTAAAATCTTTGCAATTCCATTCCTCCAACTGCAGTCCCTCTGCACAGATCAGAAGGTCACTTTCTGTAGGATGAATTCAAGAGGACCAAATTTCTATAAAGTGAAGGCCTTCATGCAGAATGGGGAGCCCCAGGTCCCCCTTTGCAGCTTATTATCCAGACTCCAGCGGCATAACTTTCATCTCCTAGGCAGGCACTTGAAAGAGTCTCTTTTGGAGAAATTTGCCAAAGGTAATAACATTCTGACACTCACATACGGATGCCTCCCAACTAAATGGCATGTCTACCTGCTCACTTTAAGGTAGAGCCTCTACTCAGTGCCACACTTTCCAAGCTTCCAAACAGTTTTTCAGTACCACATTCTTAATTGTCACACCAAGAAGAAGAGATGGACTCAGAGGAGAGAGGAATAAGACATAAGAAGGAGATGATTTCTAAAATATTAATATCCTCAGAGAGAAGATACTATGTCTGTGCAACAAGAATAGGATGCTATAGAAACACAAACTTTCAGAGAACAAGAAAGAGCTACTAGAAGTTGAAAAGAAAAAGAAGATAGAAATATCTCAAAGATAAGATATATGAGAAAATATTTCAGATAATAAAACAAATTTTAAAAATCATCACGAAATTAGAGGATTTATTCAGGAAGTATAACATTCAAATACTGAAGCCTCAAAAAGAAAATAAAGCAAGACCATTACAAAAGAAAGAATGAATATTTCTGAGAACTGAAGAACACAAATTTTTAACTAAAAATACCTATCAAATTCCTAGCAAAAAGAAAAGAGAGGAAAGAGGTAGGGAAAGACCCACATGAAGGAACATCAGTACAAAATTTTAAATCACTTGTAAGGGGAAGCAGATTACAGAAAAAAGATAAAGATTCAGAACAGCTTCATGATTCTCAGTGGTATAGTGCTGGTAAGAAGAAAATACAGCAACACCTTGAAAATGATGAGGAAAGATTATTTTTCTTCTAAAAAAATACATATAACCAGCCAAAACTATAAACTAGTGTGTGGGTAAAATAAAGTGTATTTTGGACATTCAGAAATATAAAAACATATTTACCTCCCAGGCACCCTTTTTAGAAAACTTCTAAAGAATGTACACCATCCAAACCAAGAAGACTCCAAATCCAGGTAACAGGTAATCCAACAGAGGAAAGTTCAAGGGACTTCTCAAAGTGGTGATGAAGGGGAGTCAGAGTTAATAACTGTGCACCTGTTCTATAGATCCTCCAGTCCAGATTAGAGCCAGAAGAGAGGAAACTCCAGAAGTATCTCCAAGAAAGAAAAGAAAGAGAACTGATAGACAGTTTGATGTGTTTGAATGTACTGAAAGAATATGTACTGCTCTGCCAGAGTTTGAAGATAAATTCATAACTGATATATAGAAAAACCAAGCATAAAACAAGGCAAGGAATTAGTAAATCCAGGCAAAGTCATGTGTTGTATAAGAAGAGACACCATGCGTACAGTCATGATAATGTGAAAACTAAACATCAATGTAACCCAAACTGTGATCCGATCCCACTGGGATTAGAGAAGTGCATGCGTGTTCATGTGTACATGCACGTGCACTTTGTGTGTGGTGGGAGTGAAGTCATCATCTTCTATAGGAGCATGAAAGCTAAAAATTTAGGATGAGAGCAGAACAAGTGGAACAACTAATGGAGTTGAAAACAAATATTCTAAGGGATCAAGATTCAAATGTGGGGGAGGAATGGGGTGGGTGACTTCTGTTTTTTGTTAAACTTAGTTGCACTATCTGCTGTATCACTTAGATAAAAGCTATGCTTTGGTCTCTGCTTTTTAAAGTCATAGTAGGAAGAAAAAGAAAGTTTAAAGATGGCAAGATGATTCTAGTGCTATCTGCTAAGGGAAGAACCTCTGTAACTGGGCTTCTCTCAAAAACTTTTCTGCATCTTTACACCTGTGCCTGTATTATCGTACCTAACTGGGCATTTTGTTTGTTCCTTTTATTTGTTTTTAAGTGGCACCATAGATACCTGTTTAGTCTGTTTAGAACCAAACCTAGACAATAATGTATTTTAACAAAAATAATCATTAATAAGAATGGCATGATGATCTGTATTACCAGGATTTAAAGCATCAGCTTTCATCTCAGTTTCATTCCCAATCTCCAAAGATTCTTCTCAGATACATCAGTAATTGGTTTTCATTATATAAAAGACCTAACATTTATTCTTTTAATTTTTATTGTATTTTATTGTTTATGTTATTATAGTTATCACCACTTTTTCTCACTTTGCCCACCTCCACCCAGCACCCCTGCCTCAGGCAATCCTATCATTGTCTATGTCCATGGGCCACACATATATGTTCTTTGGCTAATCCCTTCACCTTCTTTCATCCAATCCCCTACCCACACCAATGACAGCTGTCAGTCTGTTCCATGTATCTGTGCTTCCATTTCTATTTTGTTCCTTAGTTTATTGTGTTCATTAGGTTCTACTTAGAAATGAGATCATGTGGTATTTGTCTTTCATTGACTAGCTTATTTTACTTAGCATAATATTGATGCAATTCCTATTAAAATACCAATGGCATATTTCACAGATCTGTAACAGACATTTCAAAAAATTATATGGACACAAAAAAAGACCCTGAATAGCCTCAGCAATACTGAGAAAGAAGGACAAAATTGGATGTATCACAAAACCCAATATCAAACTATACTATAAAACTATTGTAATTTAAACAGCATGGTGCTGGCATAAGAACAGGCATGTAGATCAATGGATCAGAACAGAGAGGCCAGAAATAAACCCACACCTTTATGGTCAATTGACATTTGACAACAGGTAAGAACATACAATGGAGCAAAGGCAGACTCTTCAATAAATTATATTGGGAAAATTGGATTAGTATGTACAAAAAATGAAACTAGACCATTAGCTTACACCATACACAAGAATAAACTCAAAGCAGGAAAAAGACTTAACTGTAAGTCACAAAACCATAAAAATCCTAAAGGAAAACATAGGCAGTAAAATCTCATATATCTCATATAGCAATATTTTTGCCAATATATCTCCTAGAGCAAGTGAAACAAAGGAAAAAATAAACAAATGGGACTACATCAAATTAAAAGCTTCTGCAATGCTAAAGAACCATCAGCAAGTTAAAATGACCTATCATTTAAACAAAACCACAACTGGTACTTTATCTGGATACTATTTGCAATTTAATACAATGTTTGTTGTCAGATTAAAAAAATGAGTTCTTATGTGAATAAGGACATAATTATCACCCAGGTAATCTTATTCAAGCATTTTAAGACCACAAAAGAATGAAGCTCTGTGGGTAGAAGAGAACACAGGACCCAGAAGTGTGCTGTGTGCACTGGCACAGATTACTCTAATATTGTAGCTATCAGCTCTAGGAATTTATAGTAACTTTGGTAGGTCTTCAACAGTATGTCAGAAGAGAAAAGGGTCGGAGTAGGAAAGACATGTGGTATCATCCAAACTCCTCCAGATAGGGTTTGAAGCCCTAGCAAGGGTGGTTTCAGCAAGATATAAGAAGGTTTCATGAAGGAGCTTCTTGGCAATACTTCAGCTAATACATCCAGAACTGCAACTCGATAAATCCTATTTGGGAAATACATCACAAATTTCAATAATCTGTGACTCAAATACATCAACATGCACATCTAAATATATGTTGTACACTAAAACACAGGGGATGAATTTGTACCTCACAGTTCTCCACAAAAGATTTGCAGTGATTTCTTTTCTAACTACAAATGGGTGTCTACCTTTGGAATATGTGGTGAATGAAGAGGTCCTTTGCACTTAGCACTCACACAGGAGAAAGGTGAATCAAACATCAGTGGTAGGGAGAAAAGTCTTATGCCAAGCACTGCACCAGGCATGAGGGATGAGAGACCAGACCCCAGTTTTCAGAGAAATTGGCATCCAAGTGGTGAAAGAAATAAAAGGTATTGGATTCATAAGTCATTCCATTATTTTAATACCAAATAATAAATAGTCATTTACATCTCATTGATTTTGTAACACCGCAACTTGGGCATAAAATTGGAAGCTCCCATGTAACTCAAAAATGTAACTCAGAAAGAGTTCGTGCCCTGCACTATGTCACTGTAAAGCAGGGATTGTACAGTATAATCCCTCTCATGGGTGTCCTGGATATAGTGATTTATGTGAAAGCAGGTTTTTACACTCTTTTCTAGTAATAGGTTTCCTCACCCTCCACCAACTCATATTACAATCCTCACAAGGGTGATATGGCCTTTCATTTCTTTTTTCCTGTGAAATAGCACCTGTGAGATTTAGTATTTTTTTCTTTTTTTAGAAAAAAATTTTCACTAATCTCGTTAGACTTCAATGGGGTCAATAAGAACAAGATTCTTATCAGGTTCTAATTGTACATAGCTTTGTACAAAGGAAATTTATGGACATGGGAGCCTCTCAGAGCTTCCAAATTATGTGAGAAGTTTAATGAGGAAAAAGAGGGAAAAAGAGGTCAATGCTTTTTATAAGGACCAAATCTATAGCCAAAAAATGCTACCTCATGGTACTCCAGGAATATAAGTCTCCAGTAAATGTCTGTGGGACTCAGGTAGGCAAGATCATAATTTATGTAAAAGGAGAAAAGTGGGCAAGAGAGGGGAGATAAAAGGAAAGGGAAGGCTATAGCATTGGATGAAAAGGAGCTATTTCTTAATAACTTCAAGTGTACACAACATAAGATAGCAGCAAGATCTTAAACACAGGAACTTTTTCTTCCTGATTTCCATTTATTATCAATCATGAAAAACATTCAAAATAATAATACTTGGTTTGTCATATTTAGAGCATGGCTTACATTTCTTCTATTTTTCTGCAGAATAATTAGCATTCAAATTATTTTATGCATGGAGCATGACATGGGCATAAAACTGAAAAATTAAATAGCTCAAAAAGTGTAGGTGGGCTTCTGTGAAATTTGTGCTGAATAAAATTTAGAAAGCAGAATGCAGTACTAGAATTGCTGCACGTGTGTCCTATTATTAAATATCTAACTTCTAAATTAGGAAGATAATAACAAGCAATCTTGAGGAAAAGCTGAAAACCTAAACAATACAGTTCTGAAACTAAAATAAGACTGTTTTGTTATTTTTTACTTTTATAAAATATCATTGTGGCATCATAACAAAAAAAAATCTGAAGAAAAAGATGGAAAAGAATATTGCCCATAATTTTGGCATCCTAGCATTTGAAAGTTTTATGATTTTCAGTCTTTACCCATATTAACTAGTTATTATTGCAATAATTACCAGTTATTATTAATGTGCATATACTTTTTGTGTTTGGTTTTCCACTGAGCATTTTATCATTTAGTGTTATTCCATGTGAGTTCACGAGAAGAGCAGAAAGAGCACAGGGTGTTGAATAAGAAGGTGTGGTTTGAGTCTTAGAACAATTTAGTTCCTATTATAGTCCTATTAGTTATCATGTTCTTAGCTACCCAATTTTTCATATAACTGATACAACCAATTTTTTCTTGCAGTTCTAAAATCCACTATAATCCACATTTCCTTGATAGAGCTCTTTTTGTTGTTGTTGTTGTTGTTGTTGCACTTCACTTTTTTTAATTGTTTTTTGCATTTTTTTCAATTGTTATTCAAGTACGGTTGTCTCCATTTCACCTGAGGATATTTTTATTGATTTTAGAGGAGAGAAAGTGGGACAAGGGGAGAGAGAGAGAATGTGAAACATCAAGCAGCTGCCTGCAGTATACTCCCCAACCGGGGATCGAACCCACAATCTTTTGGTATATGGGACATTACTCCAACCAACTGAGCCACCTAGACAGGACAATACAGCTCTTTTCTTCTTTAAAGAATATACTTGATATAACCTCATGGAAAGGTGAACATATTTATATATGTTTTATACCTTTTGGTATCTACCACCAAATTGTTTGCCAAAAGATTTATACCAAGTTATACGCTTACCAGCAATATATGATTGTGTGGCAGCCTTGCCAGTACTGAATATTATATGTTTAATGTTTTGCTAAAGTAATGTTTCAAAAAGGATATTCCACCATAATCTATAAATGTTTGGTGTTGGCTTTATTATAGTTTGTGATAATTATTAGAAGCTCTTAGGAGTCCTGAAAGTTAATAAAATTTTATATTATGACCCATAGTTCTGTAAAGGACTACGGACATCATTTAACCTAGTCTTTCACCCATGGAAAAATTTTTGAAGCACTACTTTGATGGAAAACTGGCAATTATCCTAGACTTCTCACTGTGCTTAATTGCCCTCATTCAATGTATTACTAAGTCCTGTTGTTTCAAACTCAAAACCCCTCTTAAATCTGCCCACTCTTCTCTGTATCCCCTGCATGACCTCAGTTCAAGCCCTCCTTTGCCCTTGCCTGGATTACAGTAACCTCTTCTGTAGCATTTCTGCCTTCAATTCAATGATTGGCAGCATGTGTGGTCTAAAATATTAATCTGATGGTGATTGTTACTCCTCTGTTTAAATATTTCAATACAACTTCTGTTTTCAGGACAAAATCTGAACTTCATGGCATAGCATGCAAGGCTCTTCATAATCTAACTCAGTCTTTACTTTCACTCCTCACCATTGACCCCACACCCATTCAAAACCCACAAAGGTCATGCTCGTACAAGCCATCACCTGATAACTATTGTTCTGCGAGACTCATCTCAGGAGTTCACTCCTCCAGGAGACTTTCCTAATTCCATATCCTCTGGTGTCAGTAGCTCACTCACGATTCCACTAAAAGAGATTAAAAACCTCTAATCAGAGCATTTTTCCACTATATTGTGGTTGTCTATTTAGCTATTCATCTTCTAACTAGCCTACTGGCTTTCTAAGGTTAAAGATTTGCCTTTAACTCTGAATCCTCAGTGCCCTGCAAAGTGTGAGCTATCAGTGGTGGTGTATACATGTCTGCTGGAGTATAAATAAATGAATGAATGTTCCAGTCTCTGCTCAGTGACTTTCAGTGATAGTACCCAACTGTGATAGTCCATCCTGTTGGTTGTGACCTTTAAAACTGGGGAGCTACTATCACATTTCTGTTACATATGACTGGGCAAATGTTCTGTTGAAATGTTCAAGGCAGTGTTAAAGGATTTGTTGGCCTGAAAAATACATGAAATTGATCATCTTAAATGATTTACTGAATAGAATACTGAATACTATCTCTGACATGTATATTAAAGGTGAGGTCTACACTAATAAAAGACAAATCCATAAAAAAACACACACACACAATAAAGTGTGAATGTCTTCAGGATCCAATCTGACTGTCTGGGAGGGTCCTTCTGCAGGTCAGGAAAGACTTTCTGAAGGGAGCAGTGTGGAAGGCAGCTGCCTGAGGGAAAGGTGTTGAACGATGCATTTAATGGGCTCTTGCAGCTGCTTTCACACATAGTCAGTAGGGTAGAATGAACTGAAGCAAAAGAAAGTCAGAAAAAAAAGGAAAACGGACAAGTGCATTTGTTTAAAGTAAAGGAAGTAAACAAGAGGAGTGAGGGGAAGAAACATCACATCCTATTTATTCTATGAGCATGAAGACAATGATTTAAAATAAGGTGGTCTGATACCAATTAGTACAGAGCCTCACTTGAAAGGGAATACTTCCTTTTGCATTCTGCCTAGTGCTGCCCAGCAGAACTTCCTGCAGTCGTGGATGTGTTCTCCTGCTGGACTGGACATACAGGAGCCTCTAGCAACATGTGGATACTGAGCACACAGAGTGTGGCATACGAGTATGACTGAGAAGCTACACTTTTCATTGTATTTGATTTTAATATAAATTTAAATAGCCATATGTAGTTAGTGCCCTTTTGGGCAAAGCAAAATTCTGTACCCCCCTCCCAAGCTTTAAAAAAATAAGAAAACTTAAATTTAAGGAGGAAAAGGACAAGTTTACCTGTTGGGGAGATAATAAAATGATACTTTTAGTGGCATCTACAATTTATAACCTACTTTCATGTATTTTATTTAACAAGAGTAGAAGCTAAAGATGAATGTAGAATCTCTATCAACAGAGGCAATAAGAAAATCTCAGGACCCTGTGTCCTCACCTCATTCAAATGTGGTTCCTGTGCAGCAAAGACCTCACTGAGCCGTGTTGGTGGGCAGGGATCCATAGAGATCGGGAATGCAGGCTCTGGAGCCAGGCTGCCTGCGCTCAAAACCCAGTTCTGATTTACTGGCTCTGTGACCTTAGACAAATTACTTAACTTCTTTGTGCCTCAGTTTCTTCCTCATCTGAATGGGAAGTGCAGTCGTATTCACCTGCTAAGGCTTGAACAATCTGACACATGCAAACACTGAGAGCAGTGACTGGTGTGGTCAGTACAGGTGGGTTAGCAATTAGCCAAGGGCTCAGCAGTCCCTCAAATACACAGAGAAACCTCTTTCGGAAAGACTCACTGATCCAGTTTTCACTGGTTTTCCTTCTGTGATACGTCTTTGCCTTATGAATGTCAGATGTGGTCCCAGGCGAGGTCCCAGACAATATTAAACAAATAATAATGGAGTCTTCAACCAAGTTTTCACTTCTGCCTGATAACCCAATTCCTTCACATTATCATCCCAGTTGTTATTCTGTTTTGCTTGCATGATCGCTGTCCTTTTCATCTTCTATGAGTTAACCAACAAAAGCTGAGATTATGAGCTGTTGGTTCCTATTAAATGTTTTCATATGAACATAGCATCACAGATGATATTCATAGTCAGAATTCTTGGTTTCCCTACTTTTCAACTTGCAACTGGGGTGTACTTTGTAGTTAAATCTTGCTCTTAGTTACACCGTGACCTGTTTCTGAACTTTCTCTGCTTTTCCAAGCTTCCTTCGTCCCCTTCATCAGTCACTCATACACCCCTCACCTCTCCTTCCTCCTCTCTCCAGTCAGCTCACTGCTTCATGTGGGTGAAGAGAAGATTTTAAAGTTGTATGGAAAGCTCTTAAGAGCCATGAAATTATTTGTCTGTAAAGTAAAACTGATGTTGTGCACATTGGAATGAAGGTGAAATCTAGAATACTTAATAAGAAAAGCATTAGTTAATATAGAGAATGGTAAAAAAAACTTTCAGGAGTGATACAAAATAAAGATTTTTCAAGGTGTTACAGAGCTAACAAGCCACAGCATATGACAAGGGCGCCTATAATTGCTAGGAAGGAAAAGGCAAGAATATTTTTTATCCTCCTCTAAATAACAAATTCAATGATGTGCTTTGAGTCAGTGAAAGAAAACAGGTTGCGAAGCTGCTATAAAAAACACTCATCTCTAGGGGCTTTATGAATTAATCTTTACCTGAGGCATGCATTTGAATGCTCAGTGTAAGTTATTCTTTATAAAAGTATACTGAGCAGAACAGAAAATGTAACTTGCAACTAGGTTAACAAACAATAGACTAGTAGCACTTCATGTCAGCCATAGATAACTGAAAAGTCAAAAGCCCAAATATATATATTTATCAAGAATTCATAAAACATTTTTTTAAATAGAAGGAGCCAAGTTCTATCCTTCATTTTTTACACTTAGAAAACACTGGTGATTATCCCAATAATTTCAGAGGGCAGAAGTCTCACCAAGACACTTGAATAATGTAAATACATCTCTACAATTTGTCATTATCTAGTTTGAAATTGAAAAACTTTCATAAGAAGAAAAACACAGTCCCCTGCAACAATCTGAGTTACTAATGAGTCCATTGCTTTTCAGACAATCTTGTACAATACCTAGACAAATGCTTCAGCCAGCGCTGTTCAGTGACATCAGCTCACAGTGCAATATATTATTTCCTGACGTGTGTAATAAATTACAAATAGTTAATAATTTATCATGGTTTCTGTGAAAGCATTGCACAGCACTTAGCATCTAACCCAACAGAAAATAACGATTGACCTTCGCACAACAAAATACAAAAGCCTCATTTTTATACCACTTTGCTACGTTTCCTTTAAATCTTCTTCTTTAATTTCTCCTCTAAATTTCAAAATAGCATCTTAGAAAGAAACTTCAGGGTTATCTAGAATCAGCCATCTCGATGTAGAAATCTCTATAGCATCTCCAACAAATGGGTATAAATAATTTCTTTATTTTCCTCAGCATCTCTGAGTTTGCCCATTGGTAGGCTGACTATTTGGTTTGGTTTGGCTTTGCTGTAGGTCTTAAGAATATGTCATGTTCATTGCGGCATTTGGATTTTGTTTTAAGAGCAGTGGAAATTCAAAGCATGTGAAGGCTAACATTCCTCAGTGTCAACACTACAGATTGGAAAGTAAGAAAGCCAATCAACGATCAAATTGTTTATCCTCAGTTAATACCAAATAAAGGGGGTATTTTTAGCACAAAACTAAAGTTGAGGTTGGTACACTCTGAGTAAAGAACAGGTAAATAATAATAGATTAACACAGTATTTGTTACTTAGGAAATCTTTTTTTTTGAGAATTTGCAGTTGGCCAACACATAGGACTCTGGAAGAATTATAAAAGAAAGGCATAGTTGTCATCATTACATGATCTTACTAGGGAACATAAACAAGCATGTGTATAGAAGCATATTATTGAGTGCAAAGGATATCATGTAAATAGCATACAGAAATGCCTAGAGACTCGGCACTTAAACTTTATTGAAGATGATTTTGATTGTAAAAAGCCCAAGACTCTCTCCCTAAGTAACTAGTCTTATAGCACAAGTGGCAAACACAAGGCCCACAGGCCGAATCTGGCCCTCCACCTTGTTTTATCCGGCCCAGCACCTTGTTTCTAGCCAGCAGCAATGCCAAGCTCTTGCTTAACTGTTAAGAAGTAGTTACATTTATACAGTCCTAGTCCTAAAATTACATTTGGCCCTTTGAAGGCAACCATGAGGCTGGTGTGGCCCCTGGTGAAAATGAGTTCCACACCCTTGTCTTACAATTTCTTACAAAGACCTGTCTGTCTTCTCATGGTTGCAAGGGTGAGGACCTCAGAATCACACCTGTTCACCAAGTACAGCTGCAATGTGGATTAGCCCCAGCAGGAAGTAATTAATGAAAACATACTTCCCTATGGCTTCTCAAAAAAAAAAAGTCGGAAAGAGGCAAGCTTCAAAAGTTTTTGAATGAAAGAAAGCAGAGGGTGTGATTAAATTATTCACAATCATATAGATATGACGGGCAATGCAGGTATATCATGCATCCTGAAAAGAATTAAGAGCACAGAAATTAATGACTGGATACAGGTCATCCAGAAAACTACTCTGGCCAGGTAAAAGCATAGCTGAACACTCCAAGTTCTTGTAAGTGGCCCAATCTCTCTTCTGTTCACACTTACTTAACTGGAGACATTTAACCATTTTTCACGTGTTCTTCTCTAAACCCACATCTCTTACTACTCCCACTTAGCATTCTGTGCTCTTTCTTCTCAGCACTTACCACAGCTTATAGTTTGATAAACCTTCACATATTGGTTGTTTATGTGAGAGGACTGTATGGTAGCCAAGACTGTGTTAAGGAGATAGTGGCTAAGGTTCAGAATTTGTTTCCAACAAATTGTAGTAAATAAACTATATTCCATGCCTCATCATGGTTACTGTAGAGATTAAGAGTTAGTACATGTGAAGGTGGCAGAACAATGTCTGGCATATAATACCTCTTCAATAATTATGGAGTCACCAGATTCATGAGAGCAGGACCTTGTCTATTTTATTCACCACCACTTCTCTGGGACACAGCAGTATTTGGAACAGAGGAGGAGCTTAGTGAATATATGCAGAGTGAATGAATAAATGATCACCCCATACTTTGTTACTCATTAAGACCTTGATATATCTGTCAATACACATTCATTCTGACCCCTTGTTCTCAAAGTTCTAAGGACAAGACATTATTTCTTGCATGCCCTGGACATTATTTCTTTTTGCATGCCCTGGACAACTGCTTGTGATGCTCATACTTAAATTTAACCAGGTACTTTCCCAATACTCAAAAAACCAAGTTGAGAGAAATGTGGGTGGAAGCAGAATCTCCCAGAGTGATCAACTATGCTATCAAAATCCTAAAAAGAAAAAAAAATGAAAAAGAACTCATGGACATGGACAACAGTGTGGTGGCTGGGGGAGGGAAGGTATAAGGGGGATAAATGATAATGGAAAAAAATACAAGTAAATAAATGAAATTCTTCTAACATTATAAATATATAAAAATTTATAATTCTAGTATATATTTAGGAAAGTCAAAGAAATGTTCAATGCCTCTAACGTATCAACTGAGAGTCTTTCAGCCACAAAATGTAATTACTTAGCCCTGCTCTAAATCATTCATAAAAATGTTTAGTGATGGTCTCCACAGCACACTTGTGACTTTTTGAAATTGATTTTAATAATGGTATACACAGAGGTTAAACCACAGAGTTAAAATGAACATAATAGTAATTTCTAGGCCAGAGAAAGTAGCAATACAAAAAAACTGAAGGGTAAAAATAAATAAAATGTATCTTCAAATGGCTGGACATACTAAAGTCAACAGACAACTAAACAGTATAAGGTTACTCTTGAAGGTCAGGGACAGAAATTTCAGGTCCTGTGCCTGCAGTTAGGGTCAGAAGGGAGGCAACTACACTCCCATGGATCAGACAAGACATGGGAAGAGACTACAACAGTTGATTGGACTGGACCTATGAGCCGTCTTTTCTGCGGTATGATTCCTATGCTTCTGAGAGACACCTGCCCTTCACAATAGGCAAGATATGCAAACACATAAATATCTGTCAGTGGATGAATGAACAAAGATACACACAATGACACACACACAATGGAATATTATTCAGCCTATGAAGAAGGAAATCCTGCCATTTGAGACAACATGGATGGACACAGAGGACTTCATGCTAAGTGATAGAAGCCAGTCACAGAAAGACAAATACATACTGCCTGATCTCACTTGTATGTGAAATCTAAAATAAACACACTCAGAAACAGAGAATAGAACGGTGGTTGCCAGGGGCAGTGGGTAAGGGAAAAGGAGGAAATGCTGTTCTTAGTGTACAAAATTTCATTTATGCAAGATAAATAAGTTCTGGAGATTTAAAGAACAGCTATGTGAATATAGTTAATAATACTGTACTGTATGCTTGACATTTGCTGAGGGTAGATCTTAAGTTTTGTTACCATACACACAAAAAAGGAAGACAGAAAATGGTAACTATGTGAGGTGATGGATATGTTAATTAGCTTGATCTTGGTAATTATTTCACAAGTATATGTATATAAAAACATTGAGCTGTACACCTTAAGTATATAAAATTCTTATTTTTTAATTTTATACTTAATTTTAATTTGTCAATCATACCTCAATAAAGCTGCAAAAAATAAAATAAGGAATGAAAAAATCTCTTACTCAAATCCCACAATTAAAACTCAATTTCTTTCACTAAGAAAGTATGTTTCTCAAACTAGAATACTTTATTCCATGGAAGTTTAGAGCCATGTGTCAAATAAGTGTGCAAAGCCACAGGATAAACATGGCTTATTTTCCTGCAAATTAAGTTTTACTTGAAGATTTCAGACAGAGGGAGATAAATGTTTTAACTGGTAATAATTTAAATCATTTACTTATTTAAACAAATGAATAAATCACAGTGTAGAATGCAAGACCTACATTCATTTTTAAAACAAAACAGGAAAATACAAAGAAGCATCCTGGTTGAGGTAGATCAAACACCCAGGAGTTTGCACTAAAGGGGAAGGTTTCACTGGAAAAGATTCAGAGACAAGGGAAAAAGGAAGGCATGTCATAAAGGCAAAGTTCACAGTTCAGCTGAGCCCCAGCCCTGCTCAGGTTCAAGGGAGTCTGAGAAACCAGGACATACCCAAACCAGGAATCCCCACCCCAAGCGGAAAAGCAGCAACTAAAACTGACAAAACGCTAGCCAACTTTTTTATCAGCACCAAGGAGATGCCAACAAGAAAGGAGAGAGAAGAACAATTTCGGGGTTGGGGTGGGACAAGGGCCAGAGCACCAAAACTGCAGCTACCTGTTGGCTCAGCAAATGGAGAGGGAAGCTAAAGCACACACCCACACACTCACACAGGCTCACATGGATTTTGACAATTGTGTTGCTGGGGATGAAAGCAGAGTTCATTCAGGTCAAAGAAGAAACTGCTTATAGGTACCCAGATAAATCTACCATATCAGAAAACAATACATGTGTGTAACTTCCAAAGCACATTTTGCAACCCTACTAACTTTTCTAAGTACCATGACTATGTTATCCTTTTCCTTGCATTTTAGATAAACCTTGTTCCCCAATGTAAACTTAAAAGCAGTTTGTCTACATGTTGGTTCAGTGTTTTCAGGGGCAACAGAGATTCAAACTGGGTAAGCTGGCCACACAGCTAATTATTTTTACATCCCCACACAACAGAATATAAGCATGCCTGTTTTTATACACATGACTACTGTAAGCCCGAATTATCCACCTGGGCCGGCAACAATGCCTGCATTAAGAAAAGATAAAAACAATCAAAAGCATGCTGCTTGGAATTAGATACAACCACAACTTTGCAGACACGTGAATAAGTTTCCATGATGGAATTATGATGTGGATGGCTAAAAGGAACTCAACAAATGATGGATAGTTGAACTTAAAGCAGTTGATCACTTGCCCTGTGTTATTTTTTTCTTAACATTCAATTCACATTGTATTTGTAAGAACAGAGGGAGAGAGCTGAGTGAACAACAAGACCTGGGGGACATTTTTCTTTCCTATTGTTTTCCATGATAGATGTCTCCTTATGAAGGAGAAAGTTTCTAAAAGCATGCCAAAATTCAGGTCACATTTTAACCTCATTTTGTAATTAGCAGGACTGTGGTCAAGACTCTCAGATTCTCAAGTATCCACTCTTTCCTCTTCCTTCTAATTGTAAAATCCCCTGAATTTTATTTAAGGGATCTCATTCCCATCCCCCTTAGCCCCAGGTTTCCAACTCTACTCCCATTTTTATACACCCTGGAGGCAGGTGCTTAAAACAAAAATGTATTCTCAGTTCACCTCACATAAAGGAGGAGAGCTCTAATTCTGGCCAGTGCCACCAAAATATGTTTTATTTTATATAGTTGATAGCACTATGTTGTTTAATTAAAATTTGCTAAGAGAGTAGAACTTAAACATCCTCACCAAAAAAATAAATAAATAAAAGGGAGAGAGAGAGTGTGCAGTGATGGATGTGTTAATTATAATTATTAATTGCATCGGAGGAATCTTTTCATAATGTATACATATATCAAATGAATTACCACTAAATACACTTTAAATATCTTACCATTTTATGTGTCAATTATAGTGCACCAAAGCTAAAGTTTTTTAAAGTATATATTATTTTATACATGGCATGTATATATGTATTCAAGGTGGCAGAATCCTTTTTTAAAAATCTGAACATAAAACAGTTAGTGGCTGTCCCACTAGAGATTATCGGCCAGCCCTCCCAGCTGCCCCAGCCTCCTTGCTTCTAGATATGGCTACAGGACTAATGATTTGGCCAACAAGGTGTAACTTGGAAAAGAAGCTTATAACTTCCAGTTCATGTTCTCATAAGGATATTATTTACCACCCATTTTCTCTCCCCGTCTCCCATGCCCTGCCATCTGGAATGTGGATATAATGGTGTGTGCCGGTCTCAGGGCTGTGTCTGAGGGAACGCCTTGAGACCAGGCAGAGTCACAAACAAGGAAACTGGTCTCTAGTCGATGGCGTGAAGAAGTGCTGACCCATCCTGGACCACCCACCTACCTTGGGACCCTTAAATGAAAAAGAAATAAATACCTATCTTTCAATTCTCTTTGTTATAGCAGCTTAGCCTATATCATAATAAAGAGTTGCTTCCTTTATTATGGAGTCTTGCCATACCTAAATCGAAAATACCTGGCAGTAGCTTAGTGACCAAGTGGCAGGTGGTGAGACACAGATACTGCAAAATCAGTGACTCCTGTTAGTAAAGCCAACTGCTTCTATGGTGGCCAACCCAGCTGTAAAGATTCCGATGGTATAGGTGTAGCTTTTCATCCAAGCCCATTGCTTCAGGTGACCTCAAGGTAGAAGCCCATAGACAGAGAGAGAGAGCTAGCAGTGGCTGTACACTGAAAGCCAATCAGTAAAAAGGAGGAATCTGCAAGGCTAAGAACTATCAGCAAAGATTACTTTCATATGCAACAGACTGGAAGCAAATAGACTGGAATTTTTGAGGAAATTGCACTGCCCAAGAAAACAAAAGCCTAGCTGATGAAACCTGGGATTGTCTAATCACTATACCACATGACCAAATATTTAGTACCAAATATCAGAAACGAAAATCACAGAGTAGAGAGACAGGCAGTAAACCTTAGTGGTTAAGAGCTTTGATAATGAAGATAGGTGGACTGATTATGTATTCTAACTCCCCAGTTTCTAGCTCTGTAACCTTGAACTCTACCTAGACTCTCTAAACCCCCACTACCTATGTTTCAGTTTCCTGTGGATTTAATGAGACAATGCACAAAGCCCTTGGGGCGATACCCAGTTCATAGAAACATTTCCATGAGCACTGTCTAAAACCATTACTACCTTATGGTGAAAAGGTCACTATTAGAAGCCAAGCATCTTAAGTTTCAGTCTTCTATGAGACTAACTTCTTTCTCAGGTTGGCAAAATCCACAAAATGTTTAATGCCTTGGGTTTTAAGGAGAGGCAGCAATCCAATCACAAATTTATTCACTTACCAAGTATGTTTGTGCCTTACCATTAAATGCATAATTAATGTATAAAATAAATATACCAATAAAAATCAGATTCACAGATTTTCTTAAAAACAACTTCTAAATTTCAGAAACCAACTTCCACTTTCCCATGCTATGCCCACTAAATAATGAACACCAGGTCCCAGAACAGGCATTTCCTAAATGTGTGATATAAGACAAGTTCCCAGACATGTTTGAGACAAGGTTTCCTCATCTGTAACATGGAGACAGTAATATCCACCTCATGGATTGTTATGAATATTAGCAAATGAGATAATACACACAAGATGCTTACTACCATGCCTAGCATACAGGAAGCATTCAGATAATGAACAATGGGAACTTTCTTATTTATATAGTTATTGTTACACAGAACAGTAAAACACTGTCCATATCATAAACAAGGACACTTTCGCGTGAGTTTGAGATTCGCTGGTTGTCAGGCTCATACCTTGTGTTGTTTTCCTCGTCACGCTAATGGGTCACCCTGACCATCAAGCCTGTTCTCTCCCAATCTTCATCAATGCCAGAACATTACTCTTGCATGTCTATGGTCCAGGGATGAAATACATTTGTGATACGTACATTCTTCTCCCCGTGAAGCTAAATGCCTCACATGAGATTGTATTGTGTCACCTTCTATGCAACTAAACTGACCACTGCAGGCTTAGCTCAGTGCTAATTACAGCAGTGCGTGTCACCTGGCATCCTCCAAGACTTAATGGTTTCACAAAACTACAATTAAGTTTGCAAAGAAAATGCTCTCTCAGCTTTCAGGGGGCTGATTGGGACAATTAGTGTCATCGGCTAACCCAACTTCCAGGGGTGGAGTGAAACCCTTTCTCTTTCACCTGTAATGTGCAGATGAACCTGAAACTAAAACACATGCTTGGAACTGAAGAGAAAATCAGCCTTTTCTTTTCTGGATTAAAATAGAACCTTTCCTCCCCCACCTGCAATTCCAATTCCTCATCCCATTTCTATCAGGGATAGAAATATTTAGCAAGGCTTCTTTTAATCCACTGTTTCATCTTTATTTTTAAAACAATTGATTTTTCCCAGGCTAACATGTTTATAGTGTTTCCTCTCGCAAGTTTCTGATTATAGTCACCACAAGTCTGACCCAATTTTCTAAGTAGATATTTCTCAGCTGTGGAGCTGCTTGCTGAATGACTTCACAGTGTATTTGCTTACATTCCCTAATGTCACAGTTTCTAGAACCATCTTGGCTGCATCTGGTGGGTATTTCTGGGCACTTCATGAAATGGTCAGTACTGCAGTCCTTCTTCACTCAGGGCCCACGGGCATATATAGAACCAGTCACATTGCTTAGCGGTGGCAGAGCTGCAAGAAGAATCCATCATCTTTGTTGTTACCATGCAGACAAGAGCACTTGAACCTCTGTAAATCAAAGAGGAAATTATACATATAGATACAGGGAGCAGAATGACAGCTTTCAGAGGGGAGGGGGTTGTGCGGTTGGCTGAAAATGCAAAGAGATTAAGACAAAAAAAATCCACATAGACACAGACAACAGGACAACAGTATGGTGAGTTGGTGGTTACTAGAAGGAAAGGGGGTGGTGGAAGGTAGAAGAGGGTAAACATGGGACAAATAGTGATGGACAGAGACTTTCCTTGGGGTAGTGAACACACAATAAAGTATATAGATGATGTATTATAGAATGGAACACTTGAAATCTATGTAATTTTATAAACCAATATAACTCCAATAAATTCAATAAAATTGTTTTTAAGAAAGAGATTTTAAAGAAGAACTCCAACTGCAGGGTTCTACTAGTTGGTCTCAAATAGGCACTGTCTGACTCCAGATCTCTGGCTATGCTGTAACATTCCCTTGTAAAGTCTTGGCTGTCTTCTGTGATTATCATGTGGAGTTATTTTTTTTCTTTTCTTTTCCTTTGAGGATGTTTTTGACTTTGTCCTGTAGGATTGTTTGCTGCTTGGCTGGCTGTCCCAGCTGAGGGCCCCAGGTAGTGCCAATGCCTACTGTGCAATCACTGCAGATTATGTTATTGAAAAGAGGGCTTTGTGTGTCATTATTTGCTGGCTTGGCCATTCTTCCGGCTATTTGCATCTACCTTGAAACAAAGGCAGTGATAATAAGGCATAGAGTTTACACATTTTAGTTCATCATCTCCACAGCAGGTTTTCTAAACCAAGCCCATTTGTCCCTGCTCCACTGAGCCTCTCTCACCTCCTCACTCCTGTTTATTTTTCTGAACAGCCACAGCACTTCTCCTTACATCTCCAATGAGAGTTATTTCCAACCACATATTAAAATGGTTCATGTCATGTTTGTCTCCCCTGCTCATTCACAAGCTCTTTGAGAACAGTCTCCATGCCTGCTTCACCCCTGGAGCCTTCCCAAGGCCCCACACTGCCTTACCATGCATGCAGGAGACACTGGGTCCAAGGATACACAATATATCTGGTGCATCTTTGCAACCTGAGTGGGAGCAAATCTAATTCTTCACTTTCTGAAACAGAATCTTGCTATTACCAAAGCATACAAATTAAAGCCCTCTCTAGGAATGGCCTAGTGGAATGGTCTTAATTTATATTTACTTAAATCTGTACTATTAGGAAGACAAGTCCACATAATTTTTAAAATAGTTAACTTATGTCCAGAAAACAGTCAACAGTTGTGGCAGGAGCTATAAACTCCAAAGTCTGTTAGATTTACAAATAATCAATATTAAAAATGAAAATTGCATCTACCTAGAAACATTACTTTAAAAAACAATCTGTTGGCAAGTCCCTTCACTCTTACATCAGATAGGGCATAAATATATTTTTCTAAATATGTAGGATAAATGAAAATGCTCCTCTTCTTTAAAAATTGAAATTTGATTTATAATTCAGATATACTTTGAATTATCTTTCTGTGATACTTTCTTTATCTGGGTTTGAGTAAATATTTGACAGAATTAGTAAAGCCTGTTAAACTTGTGAATTGTTTTCTAGGTAGTGATATTGAGACAGTGATTTCTCTAAACTTAAAAAAAAATTAAGCCGGAAAAATACTTTCTGGATGGCTTGATTACATGAATCAACAAATCTCCAAACACCGACATTCCCAACTAATGATAATTTGGTGTCTACCTTGCTATATTGAGAATGTGTCTATTTTCAAAAATTCAAAATTTCCTAATAATGAAAGAGTCACCACATGACCAAGACAAGCAACTTGCAGACCTAGGTGCTATTATATTTTCCCTTCTGCATGTCCCTTGTCCTTCCTTGTGTCATTTCCCCATCTCAGACTGCAAAAGTTGCTTGAGGGCTGAGGCCATACTGTCAATAGCTCACTATAATTGGAAGCAGTAGGTGCTTAAACACTCATTACCTGACAAGGAACATCACAATAAAAATCTCAGTTTGTAGGTCAGTGCTAATAAGGCCAAGGTCCTTGAACCATGGGTGGACATTGGCTCTGCTCCATGACAATAAGCCAAATCTGTGCTGCTGCTCACCTAGTTTGTGGGAGTGGAGGGGTGTTATGGACCATTAGGAGTATATGAATGCCCTGGTTCAAGTTTTCAACACAACCAGGGTTGGGAAGACACAATTAAACGTCATTAAACTCAGGTTGTGGTCAAGTCAAAAGCAGGTACAGTGAAGACAGGATTCATTGGTTCTCACCTCTGTTTCTTTCCCTAACACACCCAAGTGGGAGCCATGCTTCCACCAGGAACACAGACTCATGAGCCCTGATCATCAAACACTCTTATTAGGCAAGTGAAGGGGACTATCCATGTTATTTAGTGGGGTGCATATTGTATTTTCTTTTAAGAAAAGGACCCTAGTTGATAATGATCCTGACTCCTGAATTGAAATTCAGCCAAGTGTAGCAGAGCATATGAATCACTTCAGGATCTTATAAAAATAGTTTCTGATTCAGTGACTCTGATGCAGGTCCAGAGATCTGCATTTGTAATAAGCTCACAAGTGATGCTAAAGCTGATGGGCCTTGGACCTCACTTTAAGTATCAAGATTCAAGAGTTTCTCAGGTTGGCATGTGCACAGAAATCCTGGACCCCAGGAATCCAGATGGTCAGGAAAGGTTTGAAGAAACTGACAAACAGTAGCAAGATCACCACATTTTCAAGAATCCAGATATCAAACCCACTCACAATTACTCAGAAGGAGAAGTCAGAAGTAAAATTCAACAAGAGCTCTGGGTCAAATGCTCCTATGTCTCCATTTCTCAGAGCAAATGGGCAGGGACAGTGGGACACAGGGGAGGGGCCTGATCTTGTGGGTGCTGACAGAGACAAGTTACTGCAGCTGATGCTAAAGAGGAAGGGCCCTGACAGAAGGCTGGAGGCTGACGGGAGGCAAGAAAGTCATAGGTACTCAAATCTCAGATCCCTGCTGTAAGGCTAAGACCAGAATTACACAGCTATTGGCCCAAGTTTGGCACATAGCTTATAAATCACTTTACACAAAAGTTACTGGATATTTGGGACCTTGTGGGCAGTCTTCTCCATCTCAAATACATTAAATCATGGCCTTACACTCCATTTGACTTTAGCAGGGTGAAATAGCTCTGGGGTGATCCAAGGTGAAATAATATCCATTTTTCCTTTTCAGTTGAGGTCTCTTATATAAAAGGTGGCAAGGCAGCTGAAATTAGGCGTATATAGACATATTCACAGAAGTGCTACAAATGAGGGTGAGTCAGCTGTGAGCTCAGTAGAGAGTAAATAGATAGACAAATTTACATTCATATATGGATTGATTTAGAGATTTGTCAAATATTTGCCAAAAGAGTTTTCCCTTGTCTAAGGAAGTCACAGTCCTAATATTTTTCTTTCTAAATGACTTATTTCATCAGTAAATTTGATGAAAATTTAACTATGAAATGCCTAAGCTGAAAATATACAATATTGTAACACCTTCCATATCTTTCCAGATAGCTCAGCTGACCCCTTCCTGGGCTAAGTACTATTAGCAAGCAAATAAAATTGAGGTTCTTAGGTTAGTACTGTACCCAGGAGGCACTAATAGCCCCATCAGAATTAAGGATGCAGCTGTGAAACCTCCCCAGAGAACATCCAGCAACATGACACACTAAGCTTAAGTGAAACTTCTTCTGACCGCAAACACATGGAAAGTTGGACCAAACATAACAAAAATAAATAGTGTAGTATAATCTGAACTTGTAGGAAAGATGTAAGATTCTTAGGAGTCATAAGCAATTTGGGAAGTCCAAGTCAGGGATATGAGCTGGAGCTGGGGCTGTGGTGCCCCAAAATTGTACTGTGAAAATATGGGCTTAACAGGCTGAGCCTTCTGGCCCTGGACCTTGGACCAGCAGAGAACTAGAGCTCAGTATCTGGCCCACAAGGCTTCCCAGGCTTTGAAAACAGAACAGGAAAATCTCCACTGCATTCAGGGAAGCTAAAACAAAGCTTAGTCTCTCCCCTAAATAGACTTAAATTATTAAAGATGTTAAAACAGTAGTAAAAAAGCCCTGGCTGGAGTGGCTCAGTGGATTGAACACCAGCCTGCAAAGCAAAGGATCCCCGGTTCTATTCCCAGTCAGGACACATGTCTGGGTTGCAGGCGAGGTCCCTAGTAGGGCACACATGAGAGGCAACCACACATTGATGTTTCTCTCCCTCTCTTTCTCTTTCCCTTCCCTTCTCTCTAAAAATAAATAAATAAAATCTTTTTTAAAAAGTAAAAAAAAAATGACATTAAAAAAACAGTAGTAAAAAGAAATTTAGAAGTGGTAAGTCGCCATTAACATCTTAAATTCAAACTGTTCCAGGAAACAGAAAAAAAAATTAGTCAGACTTTGTATGCCCTTGATACCCAAAAGATAACATAAAGAATGCTAAAAGACAAACCACAGACCAAAAGAGGATAAGTGAATAAACATAAAATACAATTAGTATTGAGAATATGCAAAGGACTTATAAAAATCAATTTAAAAAAATCAAAGAATCCCATGGTAAATGAACAAAAGATACATATTGATATTTCATCAAAAATAAGACATTAATTCCAAATAAGAATATGGGAAGTTCCTCAATATAAATAATAATCACAAAAAGGTAAACTATCTAATAACATGATGCTATTTCCTATCTATCAGGATGACAAAAATTAAAAATTTTGATACCAGTGGTGGATTAAGATATGAGGAAACTTTCATACACCGCTGGTGGAAGGGGAACTTAGTACCAGTCTTCTGGGTAGCAAACTGGCAATGCACAGTAAAGGGAGACATGCGCCTGTCCTACAGTGCAGTAACTGCACATCTAGACCTTTCCCTTGGAGGAAATGCAACATGTGTGAGAGATGAGTAGGGTGCTCCCTGTAGAAATGTTTCTAAAAGAAGAAAGAAGGAAGGGGGGGAGGGAGGAAGGAAGGAAGGAAGGAAGGAAGGAAGGAAGGAAGGAAGGAAGGAAGGAAGGGGGGGAGGAAGGAAGGAAGGAAGGAAGGAAGGAAGGGAGGGAGGGAGGGAGGGAGGAAGGAAGGGAGGGAGGGAAGGAAAGAAAACCTAAATGTTCATAAAAAATAATTAATAAGTAAATGCTGGTATTTTCTATTTGTAGTCTTTTATTTCTTTCCCTTTAGAAGAAAGATCTGATGATATATTATAAATAGTATACTGCTCAATCAGGAAGAAGGGTAGGTTTTTATTTTTCTATGTTTTCTGTATTTTTGAAGTATGTTATAATTAGTTTTTAAACAAATGTATATTATAAAGTCTACACAAAACTAAATGTATTATCAAAGGATGATATGTATCCCTAAGACAGTTTTGCATACAACAATGTTAGTTACATAAAATGTTTATGTTATTAATGATTTGGGGTAGAATATACATATGTATAATATATACATGTATACATACATACATGCATACAGGCCCAGAAAAATACAGAGAATTTTTAACAGTGTTAAACTTGAGCAGAAAGTAGAATAAAAGAGAGTCAAGATGAGATTTTCCCCTTTTACTCTACCTAATTCTGTGCGTTCACATATTTATGAGCATGTATTCACATGCTGTAGTATATTAATTGCATTGAGCCCCCTAGTGATGTCCTTTTTCCACAGTCTCTGCCCTGTAACTTTGCAGTCTTCCTTCCATCTGGCTCACCAGCCTTGTAACTGGCTTTGGTCTACAGAATACAAAGGAAATGATGATCAGCCAAGAACAAGGTTAGGTCTCTAGAGGCTAGCATACTTCTTCTTAATCCCTCCCTTGCACAGTTGGGTTTACATTCCTGGAAAACCCTTGACTTGCCCACTGGCAGATGATAAAACAGGTAGAGGACAGTCTAGTTATTCCAGCCAAGGCTTGTTATACTTGCAAATCAGCAATTCTGCCTACCTGACCCACAGTGACTACAGAAGCCTAGTTGAGACCAGAGGAAATGTCCAGTTGACCCATAAACTAATGAACCATAATAAACACATTGTTTTCAGTCACTGAGTTTTGGAGTAGCTTTGTTATGACTTAAGAGCTAATACATGCATTCACCACAGGTTTTTTAATTCACCACAAGTTAAATGTGGAAAAAGCTCTACACATTTTTAAATATTTTTTATCCTCACCTGAGGACATTTTTCTCATTGCTCTTTAAAGAGGAAGGGAGGGAGAAATATTGATCAGTTGCCTACCATATCTGCCCAGACAGGGGATCAAACCCTCAACTCAGGCATGTGCCCCAAATGGGAATGAAACCCATAGCCCTTCAGATATGGGACATTACACCAACTAACTGAGCTATACCAGCCAGGAGAGGTCCATGCATTTATTTTAAAAGGTGACCTTTATACCTATATATGACATGTAACAACTCCCAGCCTCTATTACTAATGTCCTCATTATCAGAACTTGCCCTATTTTATCCATACACTATTCAGTTTCTCATTTAGAAGATATTTATGTCATCTTCCATGAAGTGGGTGCCCCACCAGCCCACACTCAGGTGGCAGCTTTTGGCATACTTCTAGCATGGTGCATCCTGTGCCTTTCTGTACCCTTCATGAGCCTTCTCTGACCAATGAGAAAAAAGATAATAAACCACAAATTGTTCATAAAAACATGCTGCTTTTGGAAGAACAGTTCAAGCCAATATAAATATAGAAAGAAACAAAGTGTCTAACACTTCATTAAGTCTTTCCCAAACTAAACCAACTGGGACACGGAAGCACATCTTAGCCAACAACATTATTCTGCATCTTGATTTAGTTATAGATGGAGGGCATGTGTGGTAGAAGAGTATCAACCTGAGAATCCACAGGCCACATTCTGCTGCAAACTAGTGTTGTGACTTTGAGCAACTTACTTAAATTCTCCAGGCCTTTTTATTTCAATTTTTTAATGAAATAAGTAGGCTGGATGATTTATCTCTTAGGTTCCTCCCAGTTTGAACACTCTTTGATCCAATGAAAGTGGAATAAGCCTCAAGGCCTTCCTATCACAAAAGCAACCTTGCCATTCCACTTTCATCTCCAGTGATGGTGGGGTCCTTTCTCTCAGTCCAAATCACTCATCTGAAAGATTTGGACTGAAATGGGGATTCCTGCCAAAAGCAAGCTAAAAAGTGGTTGCCATCAGAAGCTCCTTAATTCCTCCTTGTTAAACTGGTTCAATTGTAAATGTCCACCAAGGAAGAGACATTGGAAATAATGCTCAACATTTTCATCTCATAGATGAGGAAACTAAGTCCCTAAAAGTTCCTGCAATTTACTAAATGTCATATAACATCTTGATGGGCAGGGTAAATTTTAAGTTTTGGGGGAAAATGGAGACAACTGTACTTGAAAAACAATAAAAGCAAGATTTATCAAATACTGACCAGATACTGAGCTAGGCATTAAAATGCAAAGAGTACCCAGACAAACTCATTGTGCATGAGTTTGTCCACATTCCAGTGGAAACGAAGGAGGGAAGAGTTGTCCAACCCTAACACCCATGTGAAATCAGAGGTACCTGTGGGATTGAGAACCCAGAGGAATTCTCTGCTTAGAGAGACAGGGAAAGCTTCATGGAGCGCAGGACTAGGGAGGACAATTGAGCTGAATTTTTAAAAATAGGGAGTTC
>CM052549.1:65610645-65671828 GCA_028533065.1 Trachops cirrhosus
GAGAGCCTGGGTTTTTTTTTTTCTCTTCTACTCCTGAGTCCACCTCTCCCCTATCTAATAGCATCCATCAGAAGGAGAGCCACCAAGAGGTAGCTGTGCAAGTTAATCAGTTAGGGCCCAAACACCCAAGACCTGCTTGTTACAACAGCAAAGGGAATGGAGCATGCATAATGAAGCCTGCAAGAAACAGACTAATTAATACTTCTCCCTTCTTTGAAAAAAATGACCCAATATTGAACTCCAGTAGATTATTCAACATTTTAATTTACTATAGACTAAAACGATGACTACTTTATAAAAAGCATTTTTTAATTCATTCTCTAAAAACACCAGTAACATTCAAATTGGACCCCCCAGCCATGGTCTTAAAAGAAGCTTGACTAGGAAAAGGAGATATTTAATATATGCCACTATACTCACGTCTCTTGTTCCTACCAGAGGAAACACCATATGTAAAAAATATTGCATGTTGTCAGCACACAGGAGCAGCCAGTAATTTTACCTGGTGCTTCCTCCTCTCCTCCCTCCACTTTTCCTCATGCTGTTATTGATAGAGTGTTTGCAAAGATTTGCTTTCTAGACAACAATTTAGAAAACATGCAGAAGATAAACATCCTTAGAAACAACAGGAAATCTCACTTGGTAGTCATATGAAAGCCTGCTGAGGAATTAAGAGAGGCAGCTTAGCAAAGTCCTAAACCACACCTTGTTGCCTGTGAAGGGAACATGAAAACATTGATCCTGAGTCTTTCCTAGCCTGTCTAGTAAGACCCTGGGGCTAGATGGCCTCCAATGAAGTCTCCAGCTCAAAAATGATCCTGCAAATGGTCAAGTGTTCCTAGTGTTGCCAAATCTAGCAAATAAAAATACTGGATGTCCATGTCCTGTACAATATTTGGAACATACTTACCCTAAAAATTATTTGTTGGATGCAACAAGTGGCCACATAGGTACACATGACTTGCCTCCTTCCACAACCATATCAAAATTACAACTAAGACATAAAACAATCATCACTCAGAACCATCAGAAAATGAGCTGAATGGAAGTCTGACAACTATGGAATTGAAGAAACCACATCCATCCAGACTGGTAGGAGGCACAGAGATGTGGAACAGGCTAGTCCTAGATGTGCATGTGGTGGATAAAAATTCAGGAGGGAAATCTTAGGAGTGAGGAGTCCCAGCTCCACACCAGTAACCCAGCCCATGTTTCCAGTGCCAGAAAGATAAGTCCCAAAAACTTTTGGCTGCAAAAAACACTGAGGATTGAGTCGGTGGAAGAAACTTCTGGAGTACCAAGCAGTCCCCTTAAAGAACACACACATGGACCTACTTAGACTCACTCAGAGTTCCAGCACCAGGATAGCAGCTTGAAAGGCACTGGTGGCATACAGGAAGGAACTAAAATGTCTGGCATCAAGGCAGGGGCTGGGAGACAGCTTTCTCCCAGACAGAAAGGCAAGCAAAGGCCATTGTCCCATTTCTGAACCCAGTAGAGCCACAGAGCTGGCAGGTGGGTGCCATATGTGAGAATCCATCAACCTGGCTAAAACTGTTTGTTCCACCCTGGAGATCCCCTGAAACTCTGTTATACCCAACTTATGTGTCCACACAAACAGCTAACCATGATTTTTCCATATGAATGGCTGGTCTTGGCTCATTCTTCACAACTCCTTAAATCCTATCAAATTTTCAACAGCTAAGTGTCCCCAGGCCTACCACTAGCAGCAGACAGCCTAGATTTACAGCTTGGCTTTGCCTGGGAATCTCCAAACAACACAAGTAACAGCCATCTCAGATTGCTTTATAGCTCATGCAGGGTGGCTCTGGGCAGAACACAGGTGTGGGCTGGCCTTGGCCTGGACCACCCAGGAAACACCAGAGCCTACACACACAGTGAATAGCTAGAGATCACATCAGAGCACCACCACACTGTCCCTGCACAGATGATCCTCCAGAGAGGGCAGAAGTTAGTGGTCAATGGTCACAGCCAATCCTCGAGTACCCAGTTTGGGTGACAGAGGAGGCTATGCCACTGGACCCTACAGGACACCTACTACATTAGGCCATGCCGCCAAGGCAGGGATTCACAGCAGCTCTACCTAATACATAGAAACAAACACAGGGAGGCTGCCAAAATGAGAAGACAAAGAAACATGGTCCAAATGAAAGAACAGATCAAACTCCAGACAAAGAACTAAGTAAAATAGAGATAAATAATCTATCAGAGGCAGAATTCAAAACACTGGTTATAAGGATGCTTTAGGAACTCAGTGAGGACCTCAGCAGCATAAAAAAGATCCAGTAAGAAACAAAGTGCACACTAATTGAAATAATGAACAATTTATAGGGAAACAACAGGAGAGTGGATAAAAGTGAATCAAATCAATGATTTGGACCATAAAGAGGCAAAAAACAACCAATCAGAGCAACAAGAAGGAAAAAGAATATGAGGCTAGTGTAAGGAGTCTCTGGGACAACCTCAAGCATTCCAACATTTGTGTCATAGGGTGCCAGAAGGTGAAGAGAAAGAGCAAGAGATTGGAAGCCAATTGGAAAAAAAATAAAAGAAAACCCTAATTTGGTGAAGGAAGTAGACATGCAACTCCAGGAAGCACAGAGATTCCCAAGCAAGATGGATACAAAGAGGCCCATTCCAAGACACATGGTAATTAAAATGCCAAATGTTATTGATAAGGAGCGAATTTTCAAAGCAGTGAGAGAAAAGCAGTTAGTTACCTACAGGAGAGTTCCCATAAGGCTGTCAGCTGATTTCTCAAAGGAAACTTTGCAGGCTAGAATAGATTGGCAAGAAATATTCAAAGTCATGAAAAGCCATGATTGCTCTACCCAGTGAAGCTATCCTTTAGAATTAAGGGCAGATAAAGAACTTCCCAGACAAGAAAAAACTAAAGGAGTTCATCATCACCAAACCATTATCATATGAAACATTAAAGGGACTTATTTAAGAGAAAGAAATCAAAACTATGAACAATAAAATGACAATAAATACATACTTCTCAACAATTAAATCTAAAAAATAAATTAAGCAAACAAGAACAGACATAGAATAGTGGAGAGCATTTTGATGGATGTCAGATGGGAAGGATGTGTAGGGGAATAGGTGAAGAGGTGAGGGGATTAAGAATTATAAATAGGTAGTTACAGAATAGCCATGGGGAAGTAAAATACAGTATAGGAAACAGAGTAGCCAAAGAGTTTATACCCATGACCCATGGACATGAACAATGGTGTGGGGACTGCCTAGGGATAGGGAGTGCTGGGTGGAGGGGAGTAAAGGATGGAAAATAGGGACAAGTATAATAGCATAATCAATATAATATAATTAAAAATAAAAATTATTTGTTTTTTATCTGGAATTCAAATTTAACTGGGTCTCCTGTATTTTATCTGGCAATTTTCCTTCCCCTTCTCAGAAATGGATTAAGTCACATTATAATTTAATATCTAGGTGCTCAGGCAACTTCTTTAATGTTTCTCTATGTCTTCATCTGTAAAATAGGATAATAATAGTAATAACTTTCTTATAGGCTTGTAGGGAGGAGTAAATCAAATAATGTATACAGTGCTTGCATACTATGTATCCAACAAATGCTTGCTTTTATTATAACTGTGTGCATTGAATAAAATATTGGTTGGAAGAGCAAACAAGTCAATAAGCAAAGCTGAGATTTTATCAGGAAGATAGAAAATGTCTTTGCTAAGCAAGGTAAAGGAAGAAGAACTGGGAATAAATTGTGAAAACCTAAATTACACTGTAAGATTTTCTTGTAATCCCTTAATAATAATAACCATCAGGCTTCAGCATGAGGAAAACTTACAGAATTTTCTTGCAATGTTTTATACATTTCATTTTTCATTTTACTTCAGAATAAAAATCAAAAGAATTGGAATGAAACAACTGAGATAAGCCCAAACAAAAAAAAATGAAGAAAAGATATATATGTAAATTAAAAACACACTTATTGCTAGCTCTTTAAAAAAAGAATTGACAGTGACCTCTAGTAAAATATTTCTGTCTGGAGGCTGATTTTCAATCCCGTTCCAAGATTACCTGTGCTTGGATAATGGCCAATATTAAGCCCTTCTCTTAGAACTGTCCTATCTTCCTTTTCCACCTTCATTCCCTCAAGAAGTCTCCTAAGAACCCATCAACACCAACACAAAGGCTGTAAAATAACATTTTCCTCTTGGCTGAATGCAGAAAAAAACAGAACTTCAGAAAGGCTCTCAATGAAAATTGTTTGAGTCGCCACCATCTCCTTCTTTTCCTGACTGGAGAGGTAACAAATACATAAATAAAAAGAGTTCCAAGTCTCCAGTTTCACCAGCCATTTCCAGGGAGCAGGACCAACATAAATGATTCATTTTCTTTATAACTACTATTCATAGGTATCTGAGGGTGTGCCACAGACCCAAATGAGTTCTTTATTTCTTTATCTGGCCTCCAGAGATTAATTATTTCTGTCAGTTCAAGTCTGTCTTCCTGTTAACAAATCCCAGTGGGTCTCTGTCCCTACTCAATCAAATAAATTCCAGATTCCAACATTTTAAAATAATCTTTTCTGCATTATATTGCTGATTAATTGTGCAGCCTCTAAATAATAAACAGATCTCTATAGTTTTAATTTTTTCTCCTAATTTCCTCAATAAGAGACCAGTCTGACAACTTCATCAAGTTCATGAGTACACACTGACATTTGTTGTGGGACATTTTTCTATGATTATAGAAACTCTGTTATAAACATCACATTCCCATTTTTAACAACAACAACAACAATAATAATAATAATAAACAAGACTCGAAGTGGTGGAGAGCTGAATAAATTAAATTTGTACTTGTATGTGTAACATGCTCACAAGAGAGGAGCAAATGCAGTCAATTTTGTTACATTAACAACTACTTAAAAAAAAACGCTTTAAAGCTACGTGAACAAATACATGCATGCGAAAGTATTTTATAAAATCTAAGTTTATCACTATAAAATTAGGGTGTTGTATTTTATTTCATTTTATTTTATTTTAAGAAAATAAGGGGAGAAAGGTATAGACAATTACCTTTGAAGTTTTTTAAGTCCCCAAACAGGAAATGCCACAAAAGAAGAGGCAATGGATTGGGAAGTTAGATGGGCCCCACTCTATTACTTGGTATGATTTGATCTCTCTGCACCTCAGTTTCAAGTGTAAAGGCAAATAATAATGCCTATCTCAGAGTTTGTTGTTTGATTAAAGAGTGCACTGTACATAAAACCACTAAGAACAGTGTCTGCCTGTTGCTAATTCCCAGTATGCTCTTCTGCAGCATTTCCTTTGGAAATGAAAATACAACTGAAGAGGCCACCATTTGAGTTCTTTATTACTTCCTAACACGTCCATTATTAACCTGGCAGGAACATGAACAGGGAAAAAGAACAAGCACATACTAGGAAGGTATCAATAACTTGTGATGAGGAGAGATGAGTCTTGTCAGAATTCACCGTGGAATATACTAGGAGCAAAGTTTATTCTTAGGGCTAATTAAACTTGCAAACTTTATCTTTTCTTCACTCTCATAATGGAATTCTGCACCCATGACAGAGCCTACTATTCCTGTGAAAATGAGTCATGAGGATAGATCTGGAAAAAGAAAAATAATCTATGCAATGGAAGCTCTCCTAATGAGCACATGCATCTTTCTCAACCGTGGGTAACAAATCAAAGAATCGGAAGTACAGGAATGGGACCATGGTAGGAATAGTTTTTAAAGGTTCCAGAGATGATTTTGGTGCCTGACAGGGTTAGACCACTGAATTGATGTAGGGGGAACTTGTGTCTGGAAGGTAAGGATGCTCTCAGAGAGCTGAACAAAAGTAGTAAGTACAAAACATGTGACCTGAACACAAAGATGAAAACCTGCAATTAACCCCCTTCCCTGAAAGACTCAGGTAATCATGGGATGTCTTCCCTTAAAGACAAATCTACTCAGAAAAGAGGGTTTTCTCTACCTGCTCCCCAACCCCCCATGTCCTGAAATGCCAAATAGTCAATACACAACCCTGTTTACTTCACGAAGAGGTACATTCAGTAAAAGTGTTCAATGTCATCAAAACTGTGAGGAAGTCACCAGCATAGAGAATACTCCTAGACTCGAAATTTACTGACTCTTCAACAAGTTTCCAAAACACAGTGAAATTTTATGTGGGCAGATGGAAAGGGAAAACTGGAAGATAAAGGAGACGAGGACAGTGAATCTGTAAGAGTAACTTTGGGAAAAGACTTTGAAAGAGAGTGGAGGCTATTAACTCTAATTCATAGGGTCTTGTTGACCCACAGAGCTGTAAGGACTGCTTTGTTTGATCTTTAATTGAGAGTTAAAACCCCACATTAAGAAGCAGTAGGACAGAACACAGAGAGTACTGCCAGATGCTGACAGAAGAAAACAACTGACCAGACCAGAGATGCAAAGTCCCCAAACCACAGCTATGTCAAAAGCCTAGAAGCCAAGGAAAGATGGAGTGATTAGGGCAAAATGGGCAAAAGTGAACTTGAGGAACAAAGAAAATCATTTAGTTAAAGACTAGTTTTGATTCTTTATTTGAGAGAATGACATTGTCCTGGAATTGGGAGAGATACTTAGAAAGTTATTTTATTATAATCTGCTTTGAACCAGCGGACAAGGGACCCACATTTTAGAGGGAAAGAGTATACTTTCTGGTGTTGAAAGATCCAGAGTTTCCAAGCAAGAAGTAAAAACCTAAAGTTTACCTCTAAAACTTGCTTACAATCATTCCTTAATTATTTGTGTACACACCTGTTTCCTGTAAGGCAGAGATTCTCAGCCTTTTTCATCTCATGGCACATAAACTAATTACTCAAATTCTGTGGCATGTGGAATAGTATATATTTTTTCCAATCTGACAAAAAATAGGAATAATTGTAATTGATTTACAAAAAAAATAATAACAGTAATTACCTACTCTTTTTGCTCCAAAGTGACTTTTCAAAAAATCAGGTGCTGCCCTGACTGGAGTGGCTCAGTTGGTTGGGTGTTCTCCCGCAAAGTGAAAGGTCGCTGCTTCTATTTCTGGTCAGGGCACATGTCTAAGTTGTAGGTTCAGCAGCTGGTCAGGATACAAGAGGCAACCAATCGATGTTTCTCTCTCAAATTAATGGTTCTCTTCCTTTATTTCTCCCTTCCTTCTACTATTCTAAAAATAAAGAAATAAAACCTTAAAAAAAAAAAAAAAGCAAAATCAGGAGCCTATACTTGTATATAAGGATTTCTGGTACCAAGAATTAACCAGTCACTTGCAACCTTATTAGGAGGTGTGACCAATAAGATGCAACTCTATTATATGACCTGTAAACTTATGGTTCAAGACAGGGCTTTCACACCATATGGCTACCATGTTCGTTGTTGTCATTTTTTAATTTGATAACCTAAGGGTAAAGGGGTCAGTGACCCTGACTAAATAGTCAGGTATTGCATGTTTTAAAAATTCTTGCAGGACACCGGTGTGGCATGGCACATTGGTTGAAAATGGCTGTTCTAAGGGACTCTAAACTATTGTGGTCTCTGCATCTTTCATGATGCCTAGTAAAAGGCCTGCCTCCAATGTCTTGAATTTAATATGATTATATATCATAATTTGATCAGAAGCCATCTGGTCTGAGTTCTGAAATCAGATAAACTTAGGTTGAAATCAACTTTATCACTTATTAGCCATATGACATTGAGTAAATTAAGTATCCTCTCTAAACTCAGCTTCATCATCTATAAGATCTGATTATTGTAAAGATTAAAAGAGACAATGTATATAAAATACTCATCACAGTGCCTAGAAGATTGAAAGCATTTAAAAATGGCAGTCTTGTCCTAGCTGGTGTGGCTTTGTTGGTTGGAGTGTTGCCCCATAAACTGAGAGTTCACAGGTTCAATTCCTGGTCAGGGCACATGCCTAGATTGTAGGTTTGGTCCCCAGTCAGGGCACATGCTAGAGGGAACTGTCGATGTCTCTCTCTCACAATGTTTCTCTCCCCACTTCTAAAATCAATAAGTATGTCCTCAGATTGGCGGGGATTAAAAACTAAAAAGAAAAATATAAATAAATACAATATGTATTACTTATATTATTGAGGTGCTTCTTTTTCTTCTCATACACATGATCCATGGTATCTTATGCTACACATACATCAGTCCACCAGAAACTCAAGCCAATCAATAAAATAAGAAAAGGACACTAATCAATCTTCTAATTTTTCTACTGACAAGATCCTGGAAACTGATGGTGAAGAAAAAACTGCTACAAAGATGCATCATCTCTGTTATCAAAACAGAGTTAGATGATGCCAGAGTTAGCAGAAGTCTTTACAAATGAAGACACATCTACTAAAAGTATACTATTCTATCCTATTTCTTTGAGTACTCAAGCATAAATAAATAAATAAATAAATAAATAAATAAATAAATAAAAATACTCCCTCTAGAAAACAATTGCAGTGCCTTGGACTTTGAAGAAATGCCAAGAATAGAAAACATATCTTTAATAATCAAAAAGATCATGTTTTATTAGCATAAGAATGAAAAACTAATAAACTAATTAATAACATTATTCTGGCCCAAATGCAAAACTATTCTTAGAATGTTGGTTTAGAATTGAAAATAAAATATCTCCTACTTTTTAAGGTTTTATATTCTGAGAAGATGGTTATCAGGGGAGAAGCAGAGGCAATCATTTTAATGTATTTTGGGCAGATACAAAGAAATGTTTGAGCCTTAGACTAGGATGTAGATTTGACTTTGTTCTAGACTCAGAAAAAAAGTAGTTGTGTATGACATTTCTCACATTCCTATAAAAAAGGAATTAAATTAAAATATGTGAATGGCACTGGACTATGTCACATCAAGAAGATAAAATTCAAAATCTAACTATTCTTATTTTGAAAATGGTGCCTTTAATTTTGTTCTTTTCCCACTACTCCCACTTTCTATGAGTTGAATGATATTCCAAATCCCCTTACTAAATGGATTAGCAATATTTAAAATTCAGCAAAGAGCATTCCCACTCCCAGGAGATAGCTCTCCCTCATCATTATGGATGACTGACACATAAACAAATGTGAGGCCTAGAACTGGAGCCAGTTCTTCTCTTGCAAATATTTACACATCAAACAATTCTCTTTCCTCATTTTCATAAAGACAGTTCATACCATATTATCATAGCTAAAGGATATAGCTCTCAAAACTCAATTGATCTTAGTTATCTAAGTATTACTTTAAATAAAGATAACAGAAATTCTTTCTCTATGTAGAAAAGTTAAGCTCAGGAAAAAAAGTGATTTTCTGGTTCACTCTAAATAGGCTTTGGAGAAAGAATAGTTAAGTATGAAACTCCTCACCTACTGCATTTCATTGATCAAAGCATTTTGTAAAACAAGCAAATGCAGAATTTTGAGAGGCATTTAAAGGGCTTGTCTTTTGGAAGTTAACACCCTTTGCTTAATTTATCATTGATTTTCATTCTTTCTTCTACTATCACCACATGTAAGGGAATATAACAAGATTCTCATTTGTCTGGAATAAAGCTTGGATTGTTCACGCTCCAGAAACTCATCAGGGCTGCCCACTGTAGGATGTGCGCAATCATTCGGATCCTATCAATACTTACGGCACTCCTACTATGTGCCTGGCTCTGGTTAAACAGGCTGGCCCTGCCCCTGCCTCTAGACACCACAAAGCAGGTACTTCCTGCCATGCCTCCAACTCTGCAGATCCCAGGGATGAACATTTTGTTACATTCTGCTCACCGACTGCATATCAGGTGGCACATTCATGAGAGTCCCAGCATCCTGAAGGAAAGCACTTACCCTGGGCTTACAGGAGGGGTAGGAGTATTGCTCCTGTCTACATGCCCCTTTTCTCATGGACATCTGCTCACCAACCATATCTGAGCCCTGCTCCCCCGCAGAGAAGGTTCATCCAACTCTGCTACCTCCACACTCATCTGTTCTGGTCTTAAATGTTTCTCTGTATCTATTGTAGAGAAGATTTAACTCCCCAATGGTGCCAACAATAAATGAGGAAACTTTCTTGCCGATGCCCCCTTTTTCCTTTCCCCAACCTTCCTCCTCTATTCCAAACTCTGCAGTTAGAAGTAGTAATAATATTCTTCACATATAAAATACTAACTTTAGTTATAATTTTTGATTACACAAAAGTGTCCAGTTCAGAATGATTTTCAATCTTCCCATGTGCTAGGCAATACATTTTACATTTCCTCCCCTAAACATCCTAGCAAGGTATGTATTAGGACCAAGCAAATTGAGGCATGGGTAGGTTTAGTGACTTGGCCAAGGTCAGATAGTGAGTGATGGAGACCATATTCAAACCCAGTGCATTCAGGAGCCAAAGCCCAGCTTTCAAAATGACCTCATGTTGTTGCTTCATAAGATCAATATGTTGAGAAGCAAAGTAAAAACAAGATTATAGCACCAGGAATTTTCCTAATACAAATTTATTTCCCTTTAAGCTCATCAGAAACCAAATGGAAAAAAGTATTTCATTTTATTTCAACAAAAGACAAACACCTTAGAATAAGTTAATGTTGTCTAAACTTTTGATTTGTACTACTGTGCATAGAACATACAATTTTTTATCTTTAAATTAAAACTGGCAGTGGAATAGGATATAATGCGCTTTAATTGATTTATGGATACTGTGTATCTTAATAACTCACAGTTAGCGATTTCCAATTTTAACCAATCCCCTTCAATAAGAGCTTGCTTGAAAAACTTAACATCATTTTCTTTGAATACCTGTGGCTAGTGCAAATGTTGCCCACCATGATAACCCAATCAGGCAAGCCTGCAGTAGATGTTTCACTCCTACCACCCACGTATTCGCTCTGCCCAGTGGCTTGCCCTGTAGGTCAGATCGTTCCTGTGCACTCTCCTCTAAAACTGAGTATTGTGCTCAGCGTTCAAGATGGCTGTGTTTTCTAAAGTGTTCACTTCTATAGCCACCTTTCCTTCATGAAAACCTTAAACATCTTGGACCTTAACCTCCCCTCTTAGATCACTTTTCAACCTTTGTATACATATGTTTACATATGTTTATGTAAATAATTTATTCATCTCCTCTGCATGCAAACCAAATAACTAACTTAGGGTTTTGTTGGGTTTTAAGACCATATAAACTCTAGTATAGGAAGAATATTTTTACTTGCTCCATAATACAATTGTAATTACAAAAATAACACTCTGCATTCTCAATTTCCCCTTATTTGGGGCAGTTTTAAATGACTATTTCATTTTTAATAGCCCTGCTTCAGTTTTACATATCTGATACCACAGAGCCCCTGGTTTATTTCCATTTACCATGTGTATTAGTTCTCTCCTTAGCATAGTAATTTTCACAACTCAATCAACAAATATTAATTGAATCTGAATTATTTAAAACATAGATAGCTACAAAGAAGAACCATTTGTAAGTAGTGTGCAAAACATGAACACTATCAATTATTTTGCCAGAAAGCATTTATTAAGTATTTACTTTGTTAACTAAACATCTCTGTCCCTTCCATTCTAGACATCATCTAGATTAGCGCTAATCAGTAGAATATGATGCAGAGTCACATATATAATTTAAAATTTTCTAATAGCCTCATTTAAAAAGGTAAAAAGAAGCAAGTGAAATTAACTTTATTTGTGTAAGTCATTAAACTATTAATATAAATTAAATTTTATTTAACCCCAAATTTGAAACATTATCATTTCAATGCATAATTACATAAAATATAACTATATTTCACATTTTTTGTATTATAGCTTCAAAACTGGGTATATACATTTACACATACACTCAGTTCAGACTAGCCACACTTCGAGTGCTCAGTACCACATGCGCCTAGTAGTTACTGTATTGGAGAGTATTGGAGGTGTATTGGGAACACCTGTTCTCAGCCCCACTGCACATGGGAGTCACCTGGGGAGCATTGAAAAATCTGGTGCTCAGGCCACTCCCCAAAATAATTAACTCAGAATCTTTGGGAGTAAGAGCCAAACATCAATATTTTTTAAAAATTCTGATGTCATCCCAATGAGCAGCCAAAGTTGACAATCACTTACCAGAAACAGCATGGAGAATATTAGCAACCACACAAACGTCCTCATTTGTTCATTTTAATGTCAGGGAATGCAATGGTGAAAAATATCAAGGAACTCATAACTTGTGTAAGAGAGACATCATAAGAATTATTCACAATGCTGCAATAACTATTCAAATAGAAATGTGGATGAAGTACAACAGGATAGCAGAGAGGGAAAGAGTAACAAGCCTGATAAAGAACTACTACTTGTGCGTGGGCCAGGAGCGACTATTATTGTCAAGTCAGGAGAGGACAGTTTTTCTGGGTTTTTTTTTTTTGAATGAGGCAATTAGGAGGTTTCCAGGGACTTAAAGCAAAAAGCATTTCAGTTGATACCAGAAGAACCTCAGTAATCAGAACCTAACTAATTCAGACTTTATAATTTCTGGTAGACATTGGCCAGAATTTGCCTTTGCTCTGTATATGGGGAAGAAAAAAAAAAGGTTTGCTAAAGAAAAGAAGATCCTAACAGAAAATGTAAAAAGTCTTAATAGATTATCTAAATAAATAAAAATAACTGACATTCACAAACTTCCTTAATCTCTGTAAGTTTACTGCACTGTATTGCTAAAGCATTATCTAAGTCGGGGTATCAAACTCATTTTCAGCAAGGGCCACATCAGCCTCACAGTTGCCTTCAAAGGGCCGAATGTAATTTTAGGACTGTATAAATGTAACTACTCCTTAACAGTTAAGCGAGAGCTCAGCACTGCTGTTGGGTAGAAACAAGGTGCCGGACCAGATGAAACAAGGAGGAGGACTGGATGTGCCCCACGGGCCTTGTGTTTGCCACCTGTGATCTAAGTTATTCAATCATATTTTTAAAGAAAAGCATAGTAATTCAGACTTACTCCAAGTTTATGTCTTTTGTGAGATGAGCACAAATTCTCTTAAATCTTTTCTTCCACTGTCAAATATGCGTCTTAGCATGATAAGTTTTTGAGGATGTTTTCTGTCTTATATATATCTTATTATATATCTTACTATATATCATACTATAATAGATATAAAATAAGAAAATTTTATAACTAATTTTTTATGACTAACATATCCTTAATTCCCTTATATGCTCAAAAATGAGCTCAGAATGCTTCTCCTTCAGGAAGCCTCCCTGACTCTCCCCCATGACTCCTCCCTCTGTGTCACCTGGTACACTGTGGACAAACTCCTTATTATACTTAAACCTACAAGCAAATAAGCACAAAACAGTGAAGTTTTTTCTTGCAAGATTCTGAGCTTCACATCTTTTCATCTTCCTATCTCAAGTCTCCAGTGCAAAGTGTGGCACACAGTAAGTACTCAAAAACATTGTTTAAGTTAGATTAAAACAGAGAAAATGGCACTCCATGGAACCAGAGCAGCAAAATATATCCCCACAAGAATAAAAGAAAAGATTTATGTACTAAGGAAGGGTGTACAGGGATTTCTTAAAGTTGTGATTATTTCACCTTAAAAGGAAAAGGAAATAAGAAGGTGTCAGCTTGTGCACTGGAAATTTTCCTACAAAATAACATGATCACTTCCTCTTGAAAGAGAAAAACATACATATCATGATTTCTACACTGAGGGTTTAGGGAGTGATGTGCTTTGTTCTAATAGCAAAATAATTGGAGATACTGTTGTACTGGTCAGATGACCCAGCCAGAAAAGTTGTGATTTACTAAACGTGTCTTCAAGTAAAACGAAGAGAATTGAGGCCAATAAAAATAATCATGCGTTGTCCAAGCCTCTCTCCCTAGATCTTCAGAACAAATAAGTCAATGAGATATATAATTGCCTTCGGGAGACCCTTGTAACTCTGACTCACTCTGAAGGACAAGAGTCAAGGAGACACGGGTTTGTGACCTACTCTTCAGGACAAGGGGGAGATGGGTAAAACACCCATTGTTCACGGACTGGGGCTGCTGGGTTTACATTGTAATATTTTAAGGTCACTCCTAGTGCCCTACTCTACCACTTCTGATCTCCCCAAGACAGAAAAAATAGGGACTTACAAGGCCAAGCCCTGCTCCATGAGTCTCCTTCATTCCACATCTGCTGTTGGACTCATTCATCCTGAGTCCATCCAGACACAGAATGCCTGGGCCATAAATATATCGTGATGGTTTCATACAAAGGAAAGAGTAATCCAGATAATTCTGTAAATGCAATCAGTAACAGTAACCTGTACCAGAATAAAAACTTCACAAACTAAGGTTATCTGTCAACCTCAAATCTGCTCTCCTTGAAAAAAAAAAAAAAACATGGCAATACCAGGAGCATTACATGGACCTCGCTACTTCATATCTGTCTTTTCAGAAAATTATCTCCTCCTTTTCCTTCCCAAAATAAACATGTCCCTACAAATGCCTAAAAGCATCTTAAAAGTTCAGTCACATAAAACAGAAAGCAGCCTTCATGTTTACACACTTACAGTATTTCATATACTATTGCTTCAATCTAATTGGCAAGTCTTAAGTCTAAGATCCATATATAGTCCTAATAAGTTTTGAAATCATAGTCATCTCTTCAAAGAAAACAGTACTATTAATATACAACTGGTTAAGTTTAAACTAATAAATCATAATCAAGCAAATGTAGGTCTTCAGGAAACTGCCTTAAGCTTCCATGACTTTACAATTCCATATTCAGCACTTATAATAAATCCCTATTCATGTGTGTGAATATATGAATATTCATGCATAGTTAAATGGATGCCCATAAATGCACAGGGTATACAAGCAGATGTAAAAGTGTTTTATGGCTTTAGTTTGTAAAAATGTCTTACAGACCTACATTGGTCTTAGAGAAACTACCACTTTTGATATCCATTAAATGTAATATATAAATTTACTATTGTGTTATCATCATGGTATAATACCATTGTGTAAGATTTATCTATTAGACAGCTCAGAAGTAGCAAATGCTCTAGAATTTTTTTTTAATGTGAAGGCATTAAATCATGGTCAGTGCAGCATTTGTGTCAGTCATAACCTATTCCTCCAAATCTACCAAGTTTTACCTGCAATGTGTTCCAAACCCATTTATCACTGTGGGTCTTCTTCCGAATCCTCGACAAATTGCTTAGACTGGCTGACTGCTATTCCAAGGCCATGCAAAAGCCAAGCTTTAAGACCCAAATCAATGATTACGTCTACAGAGTTGCCCAACATAACAAGCAGGCAAGTCTACTTAACTAGCGCCCCCTCCCTCATAAGTTTATGAAGAAGGCTGTCCAAGAGGCTGTCCAAACACTATGCTGTAGGGAAGGTTAAGGGCTGGAATGTCTGGGCTCCTGTTGCTGAAGCCTCAACTGAGCAGAGGCACAGGCAGTCCCGCAGGATCGGGGCTGATAGAACAGAACTCCAGAGATTTCATTTAAGGCAGAAAGACCCAGAAGGAAACAGCTCTTGGATATATCAGTCAGGACCTATTTTGAGATTCAAGTCACAAATCAGAGAAAAGTAACAAACATATTAAAATGGGAGCATTTTCCAGACTTGAAACAGGGCCCTACACACTTTAGCCCTATTTATAAGGCACCAATCAGTGTTAGAGAGTATGTAAAAACCCGCAAAGTGGAGACAGGGCCTGCAGGTCCCTGTAGCCAAATACCAGGTCTTCCAGGCTGAGGGCTGCTCATGCTTCTAAAATCTCTACTTTCATGTTCCAAATGCTATGCTTTCCTGTTTTCCAGTTATCACTATCTTTATCCCCATACATGTTGCTATTTAAAAAGCAACAACAAAAAGACATCTACTTAGTTCAGTTATCTGGGAAATGCCATGTATAGTACAATACTGTGGGTCAAATAATGCATTCAAGAGTCAGTCAATCTAGTCATGAAAGAAAAGTCAGAACTGCTTATTTTGCATCATGCTGAGAAAAAATTACAATTTGAATGTCATCCTTTTCAAGTAGTTGGGTAGACATAATCATATTCACCAAGCATCTCTATACTTTGTCACTTTGGTACATTTTTTTTAAACTGTCTTTTTCTTCTTGGAATCAGATTTATTTATCCTTTTGGGGTACTTAATTCCTTAATGTTTTTTTTCACTAAGCAAGCAAGTTCTTTGTTTTTTTTCACCTAACTTCCTTAATCAGCTTTTATTCAGAAACTGTTTACTTCTATCTGCATTACAAATGGTAGATTTAACTAATCTATTGACCCAAAATAATACAAGAAGTGATCTTGTCAGTTCATCCTTTCCTCTCAGGGACAAAGATACTATATTGTGTGTTTCTGAGGAAAGGAAATAATAGGATTAAATTAAGATTAAGGACAACAGGTTGTCAGACCAAAGAAAGGCTTCTTCTGGAGCTTTACCATTTTATATGGGGAATTGTAATCCACTCTTATTAAATGCTTTGACTATGTTCATTATGCAAAAAAACATTAGAGCCAAGTATATTTTGTTACCATAGTTCTGCCTACTGGGAACTATAATTAAAGCACATTTGCACAAATGCAATTTTATTTGTTATTAAGCAACTAAATGTTTAGTCAACCTTGCAAATATGGCATTATTTTAGGATTATAATAGTAGACAGCCAGCTATCCCATAAACTTTACTAGGCCCTATCTTTATTAGTAATGCCTCCTATTCCTATTGTAGGAGACTTCTATGCCATCTAACAGTGGTTCTCCATCTTTAGGATACATCAGAATAATCTAGAGCCCTTGTTAAAACATATTACTGAGCCCTGCTCTCAGAGTTTCTCATTCCTTAGATGTGGGGTGGGCCCTAAAACTTGCATCTCTAACATGTCCCTAGAGGATGCCAATGTTGCTGGTCTGTAGAACACACTTTAAGACCCACTGCTGCATAATGTAGTCATTAGAGCTTTGAACTCAAACCCATCTGGCTCCATGTTCTGCCTCTTCCTCTAATATCTATGTGACATTGGGCAGGTTACTTTATCTCTCTAAGCCTCAATTCCTTAATCCATATAGTGGGCATAATAATATCTATCTAATAGGTTTTTTCGTAAGCATGAAATGAGATAAAAATATGGAAAGTTGTTTAGCCTAGCTCCTGTCAGGGGAAGAGTCAGTGCATGGGAGTGATCAGTTTATTATTACTGTTAATTGGAGAAATATGCCAACAGCAAGTTCAAAGTATTTATAACCAAGGAGCATGCATCATATTCACCTAGAGAGCTTTTGCAAAATTCATACAAAGAGCTACCCTCCCCCTGAGAGATTCTGATATAGTTCATATGTCATTGACTCTAAGATGTCATTGATTATAAGATGCAACATTATTTTATGTATCAGTAAGAAAGAAAATTCTGCAATTATACCATTATTAAACTAATGGAAAGTACTTTCAAATTTCAGAAATGAGAAAATGTGAAGAAATGTGCAACCTGGGACTGGTAAAATACAGTAGGTACGGATGTGAACTTGGGTTTGTTTCCCAGATTATTGAGAGGTGCAATTCTGGTGGTAAAACACTAACCTAGTCAACGTGGTAGTTGCAAGGGGAACTCAAAGGGCAGATGCCTCAAGGTTGGGAAAGCCCACAGGTTGGAAGCTCCATCCTTAGAACTATAGCACAGCTCAATATCACAACCACTATGTAATTCCATAGGCTGTTAATGAAAGAAAAATATTTCCACTTGGTTTGACCACATTCACCCTCCAAACTTGGAAGAGGCCTTTCCCCCTGAGTGCAGTTACCCACATGATGAGAACAAATCAGGCTGTTGATAGAGCCAGTCATATCTCAGGAGAGCATGGTACAGTCAGCTGGAAGGTATCAAACCAAGATATTTTTTTCTATTTAATATTAATTCCAATTCTAAGATCTGAGGAGTACTGGGGAATACCTTTAAGGGGAGCAAAACGTGATTTACTTTTGGGGGAGAAGGTAGAATTGTAGAAGTCACACTCGTTACCAGGACTTGGCCATAATAGGTTTTATTTTCCATCTTGAAACTTAAATTGTAATTCACAAAGTCTTGCAAAACATCAAAAGTTGATTTTGTATCATCTGATTGTTCTATAAAGTTTACAGCAACTGCAATTTCCCTTCATTCTGGGAATCCTGGATGAAGCAGGAGTAGCATCTGACCTCACTCAGCTTTATATTAATGTTCAAAACCATGGGAATTGCCCTTGTTCCATAATGCAACATAGAACACAGCAATATTTTCTGATATTTTTATTTGGAAACTCAGAATTTTTAATAACTTCAGTAAATGGCCTCTGGTAGTCACCATGCACATGAATTAATTATAACAAGAAAATAAAATAGTATTTATTTTAGCTTCTGAAAATTCTAAGAATGTAAATATCTAATTAAATGTTGAAGTGAAAATCATAGCTGTATTTACAAACTTTCAACTACAATAATTTCATTGTAACATGGTTCTATCTTGAGACTTACCAGTCGCTCCTTTAATTAATGGATCACTAACAGTAACTAGTTTTTTTTCTTTTTTTTCATTGTTGTTCAAATACAGTTGTCTCCATTCCCCCCACCCCCACTCTCCTCTTCACCACTCATCCCCACCTCCCACCCTTGATCCTACCCTCCTTTGGCTTTTTCCATGTAACCTTTACATGTTCCTTGCTGACCCTTCCCCTTTTTCAATGTTATTCCCTTACCCCTGCCCTCTGGTTACTGCCAGTTTGTTCTTTATTTCAATGTCTCTGGTTTTATTTTGCTCACTTGTTTGTTTTGTTGATTAGGTTCCACTTATAGTTGAGATCATATGGTATTTGTCTTTTACCACCTGACTTATTTCACTTAGCATAATGCTCTCCAGATCCATCCAGGCTGCTCTGAATGGTAGAAGCTCCTTCTTTCTTTCTGTTGCACAGTATTTCATTGCGTAAATGTACCACAGTTTTTTCATCCACTCATTTACTGATGAGCACTTAGGTTGCTTCCAGCACTTGGCTATTGTAAATTGTGCTGCTATGAACATTGGGGTATATAGGTTCTTTGAATTGGTGATTTGGGATTCTTAGGGTATAATCCCAGCAATTGAACTGCCAGCTCAAAGGGCAGTTCCATTTTTAGTTTTCTGAGGAAATTCCATAGTTTTCTACAGTGGCTGTCCCAGTCTGCATTCCCACCAACAGTGTACTAGGGTTCCCTTTTTTCCACAGCATCGCCAGCACTTGTTTTGTTGATTTGGTTATGATGGCCATTCTGACTGCTGTGAAGTGGTATCTCATTGTGGTTTTAATTTGCATCTCTCTGATGGCTACTGATGCTGAGCATCACTTAATATGTCCCTGGGTGCTCTGTATGTCCTCCTTGGAGAAGTGTCTGTCCAGGTCCTTTGTCCATTTTTTAACTGGGTTGTTTGTCTTCCTGGAGTGGAGTCATGTGAGTTCTTTATGGATTTTGGAGATCAAACACGTGTCCAAGGTATCATTTGCAAATATATTTTCCCATATGGTTGGTTACATTTTCATTTTGCTGATATTTTCTTTAGCTGTGTTGAAGCTTTTTATTTTGATGAAGTCCATTTGTTTATTCTTTCCTTTATGCCCCGCTCTGGGGGACATATTGGTGAAAATATTGCTGTGTAGAATATCTGAGATTTTCCTGCCCACGTTCTCCTCTAGGACTTTTATGGTGTCGTGACTTTTATTTAAGTCTTTTATCCACCTTGAGCTTGTTTTTGTGTGGTGTGTGTGTTGGTGGTTAAGTTCCTTTTTTTTGCATGTAGCTGTCCAGATCTCCTAGCACCATTTGTTGAAGAGGCTATTTTTACTCTATTTTATGCTTTTTTCCCCTTATCAAATATTGACTATAGACACTTGAGTATATTTCTGGGAATTCTATTCTGTTCCATTGTTCTCTGTGTCTGTTCTTATGCCTGTACTAGACTGTTTTGATTACTGCAGCCTTGTAATATAGGGTCACATCAGGTATTGTGATCCCTGTTATTTCTTCCAATCCATGAATACAATATATCCACCCATTTGTTTATGTCTTCCTTAATTTCTTTCTTCAGTGTTGTGTAGTTTTCTGAGTACAAGTCTTTTACCTCCTTGGTTAGGTTTATTCCTAGGTACTTTATTTTTCTTATTGCAGTATCAAATAGGATTTTTTTTATTTCTCTTTCTAATATTTCATTGTTGGTGTACAAAACTGCCTTCAATTTCTGAATATTGACTTTCTATCCCATTGTTTTGCCAAAGTCACTTATTAATTTGAGAAGCTTTTTGGAGGAGTCTATAGGATTTTCTATGTACACTCTCATGCCATCTGAAAACAATAACAGTTTTGCTTCCTCCTTTCCAGTTTGGATGCCTTTTATTTATTTTTCTTGCCTAAATTACTGTGACTAGGACTTCCAATACTATGTTGAATAGAAGTGGTGAAAGCAGACATCATTGTCTTGTTCCTGATCTTAGTGGGAAAGCTTTTATTTAACACAATTCCTATTAAAATACCTATTAAAATATATCTATGATATATTTCACAGATACAGAACAAACATTTTAAAAATTTGTATGGAACCATAAATGACCCTGAATAGCCACAGCAATTTTGAGAAAAACAGCAACTAGTTTTCTAGTTAGGATTCAAATACAAATGGATAAAGGTAAGATGTGAATGAGTATAAGTATATTCTGTAAAAGTTCAAATAGTGACAAATTATTGTAACCGTAATTAAAAAGTACATGAATATGAATTATTTTCTTATTTTTTATTGTTTGGAACCACACACACACAAAATCAATGAAACTTATATTTTCAAAAATATTTTTTTACCTTGGAAATCTCTTTTGGTCCTGACTCACACTAAATTCCTTTCTATAGTTACATACTCAATATTTACCAGAATAATTTCTTTAAAACTATTATATTCTTAAATTTTCATGTTTCTAATTACAGAATAGGAAATACAAGATATCATGAAACTCAACAAAAATGTCTACATAATTAAATGCCTGCACATGTAGAAAATAATTTAATATAAAATTCAGTAATTTGAATATGGACATCTTAGACATTGGCACACTGGTCATAGAGAATATCTGTCAACTTAATAAATAGGAAGCAGCAATATCTTCCAAGGAAACAAGTTCCTGTTTTACTATAAATATAGAGGACAGTATTTTTTTTAAACTGATCTGTCTTAGAAAGTTTAATTGCAACAGGAATGTTGCCCTGATTTTCCACATTAGAAGACAGAGACTGGCCTTATAATCCTTCAATTTCATCTACCACTGTAATATCCAACTGACTCATTTGCATACACTTTCCACAAGGGTTTAACTCTATCAAGAGATTCTTTATGCACCTTATCTATTTTGACCAAAACGTGTTTCAACTTCCTAAAGGTTCATGACATCAGTATGTGGCTTTAAATATTTTGAGTTCTTAGAAGACAAAAGAAAAACCTTAAGAAATAAGCATTAGCAGTGTCTTGGAGATTCTGATTTGTTTTAACGAAAACATCAATTATTTCAAGTTCTCTACTGATTAGAACATAGTGGTTCTCACTTTATATGTCAAAGCATTTTGATACTGTTTTGCACTCCCATAAAATGTCATTAATATTTCATATAATATCTGAATGTGCAGCTTTTTGCAATATGCCTCTCTCAGTCTTATGTGTCTTTTAGGGAGGGAATCAAAGAGTGTCATTTGCTTAAGAAGAAATATGCTAAGAGAGGATGATACAACATTTTAGGAGGAAAGAATAACAGTTAAATTACCCTTCCTTCTTTGGTATAATTCTTAGGATTACAGAAAATGTAAAGACCTAACATACATCACCTCCACAGAGACCTTTAGAAGATTTTACAATGTATCTCTGTGAACAAAATGGAGTAAGCAGAAGCTGAGTGCAAGAATAGTTAGGAAAATTAGTAACAACCAGTGTCAACAGCTATACGTACAGGCTGCAAATCAATGGAGGAACATTAACCTGTTTATAGGTTTCCAGCATCATATAAGAATTCTTTCCTGGGTTCCATTTGTTTCAACATTTCACTTACTGTCCTGGATGAAAATATAGAGAGGACAACATAAAATTTGTAGAAGGGGCAGTGACCCTATAGGAGGACCAAATCAGAATTGAAAAAGAAGCTGACATGTTACAAAAAGGGCTAAATCTAGTAAGATGAAAAGGTAATAGAAATAAATTTAAAATGAGGTGACTAAATCCAAAAGGACAGTCATTTTGTATAGAATGAACAGTAGCAATGGTTTAGTAGCAACCCATGCAACTGAAGCTTAGAGATTTTAGTCTATAGAAAGGTTAATATGAATCAACAGTAAGTGGAATGTTTATTGAATGAATGAACTAATAACATTAAGTGTAGAATCAGTGGGAGAGGAGAGGAAAAGATTAAGAGGAGGGGAGAGGAGAGGAGAAAAATGGATAGGAGGAGCAAAAGAGGAGAGATCTGTATGAAATGAAGTGAAAGCCACTTGGTTCTGTGCAGCCCAGACCACCCTTGGCATACTGCAGAATGAGAAGGGACAAACTGGGTACAATCAGGAGTAATCTGACATGTACAAACATTTAAATCACTGACACCCAAGACAGTTTTGAAGAAATCAGGAGATCTGATAATCATGTTCAAATATCCTAAGAACTTTAATTGGAAAAAGAATTGGAGGTGGTATTTCATCCTTGAGCCATTTCATCCTTGGAGAACTGGAACACTCTTACAGTATCTACTTCTGCTGCTGCTTCCTCCCACAGTTTGACTCCAACAGTTACAAGCAGGATAAATGAATGGAAGGCTCAAAGCAACAGAAGTAGATACTGTATGAGTGTTCCAGTTCTCCAAGGATGAAATGGCTCAGCTTGGAAGCTACTGGCCACTCTCTCTCAGATGTTGGAGCCCTGACAATAAGATCCTTGCCAAGCTTTTAAAAAACTAATTCAAGCAGACTTCTGGCCAAGATGGAGACATAGGTAGATACACTTTGCCTCCTCACACAATCAAAAGAAGGACAACAACAAATTTAAAAACAAAAATCAACCAGAACTACCAGAAAATCGAACTGTATGGAAATCTGACAACCAAGAAGTTAAGAAACATTCATCCAGACTGGTAGGAGGGGTGGCTATGGGCAGCCTGGGTGGGGAGGACATGTGGCAAGGTGGCAGCTGGAGGACAACTGGGTGGGCAAGGTGGCAGCTAGTGGACGGAGTGGTTCCATATTTGTGTGCAGAAAAAAAAAGAGAAACAACTGAGGAATTCGATGGACTGCACAACCCAAGGTCCCATTGTGGAGAAATAAAGCCTCAAAACCTCTGGCTGTAAAGAGCTGTGGGGGTTGAGGTTCTGGGAGAAACTCCAAGCCTCACAGGAGAGCTCATTGGAGAAACCCACAGGGTCCTGGAATGCTACATTCTAAGAGGCGGAGATGTAGGTATTGGGGTGGGGAGGACCCATGTTACTGTGTTGTGCTGCTGTATGTAGAGGACAGGTTCGAAAGGGAGAATCCACCAGGCTCTCTAATAGCTATAAAATCAAGTTTCTTTTTCATGAATGTATTGCTTTGAAAAGATAAGGCTAACATGAATAATTCTTTTATTAAAGCTACTGTTTCATTTTGGAGTAAGAATTACAGCCTGTTTGGTCTACGAGAATGATTTTAGACTTCTCAGGAAGATGTACCTCTTGGTTTCTATGACATATTATGCACCTACATATGTCTTCTCGTTTTATCTACTTAAAATTTTTTTAATTATCTTCCTCCCAGTTTTCACCAACTCCTCTTCCACAACACACACACACACACACACACACAGAAGGGGGAAAAAGCTTTTAGAAATAATTTGCTAGGTTCACTCGTACAAACTGGAGTTTTTAAGAAGTACAGAATACCATTTCAGCATGTTTCAGCCAATTTTATATACCTTTCCAATTTTCTTGCCACCCACGTGAAGCCTACACTATGTCTTCTTCCACAGTTTAAGTTAGAATAACTTTTAATGGGCAACTTTTGGGTCAACATCCACAAACTAAAATCAGCTCAGCATTTGACCAGAGGATCTAGAAGTGATTAATAATTCCACCACTGGCCAGGATGACAAAAAGTAAAATTATCAAACTCACGCTTGGTTGTGATCTCTAACTAAATAGTTATCCTCTTTGTTTTTAAATGTCCAAGTAGCAAAATTTCAATTTGAATCTATTAGTAATTAAAGCAGAACTAATAAAAGAGTCCTGCCCTGGCTGGTGTAGCTCAGTGGATTGAGCGCGGGCCTGCAAACCAAAGGGTTGCTGGTTTGATTCCCAGTCAGGGCACATGCCCAGGTTGTGGGCCTGGTCCCCAGTAGGGGATGTGAGAGACACAACCACACATTGATGTTTCTCTCCCTCTCGCCTTTCCTTCCCTTCTCTATAAAAATAAAAAAAATTTTTAAAGAAGTCTCTTCATGCTTTAAAAAAAAAACAAAAAGAGTCCTTATTAGAATATTTTAATTATCTTTTCCAAAATACCTATTTCCATTTTCATGAGGGTTAAATATATAAAAGAAAATTTGAGTCTCGTTTATTTTCAAAACCTGCTCTAGCAATCAGTGAAAGATTTTATTTTCTCTCATATTTTAGTTGAATTAATTCTTGTAGTTATAATGTGTCCTTACAACAATTATGCAAGTTAACTGATGTTTAACATTACTGAAGCCCAGTTTTTTTATATTTTTATAAAAATAACTATTTCTATTACCATAAATGTACTAGACTCTGAGAAGCTATATAGACTTTTATTCAAATTCCTTGAAATAGGTTCAAAATTTTTAATCAATAAATATATATACATGATATAATATACATTAATAATACATAAAAATTTTTCCTAGATGAGACTAGATCCTAGATCCTAACCCATTAATATCTAACCCATTTCTCAATACTGTTTAACAGAAGCTTCAGGTCATTAGCATTATCTTCACTGACTTGGAAAGATACAGAAGATATATGTTATATCACAGGTTACCCACAAAAAAAAAATTATGGTTAAATGCTTCTGTAGCTGTATGACAATATTTATTTAACAAACACTTATACAGCATTTGCTATGCCAGGCAGTCTTCTAACCTTTTTTAAATGTTAATTCAGTTAATTCTCATAGCAACCTTGTGAGTTAGTTAGTATCATTATCCCCATTTCACAAATGGGGAAATTGCACCATAAGAGAGGTTAAGTGTCTTGCCTAAGTCCCTAGAGCTACTAAATGGCAAATTCAGAATTTGAACCTAGAAGTCTGGCTCCAGAGTGTGAGCTCTTAATCACTCTTCTAAGCTGCCTCTCAACATTCCAAATTATTTCTACATTTGCAATCTAATTTTAATATACGGATACTATAGCTTATAATGTAAAAACAAACAAAACATTTTCCTTTGATATCTGAAATCATGGTGTGCTGCTCCCTGACCACCCCCCACAACCCCACTGGCTCAGGTGCCCTCCGACTGTGCACCATCAGGGTCTGTGCCTTCTCCTATGACAGCACCTATACTGGTTTCTGCATGTTAAATACTAAGTTCTTTAAAGTCAGAGAGTATGTTTTTTCACAGTTGAATCTACAACACGTTGTACCTGTGCAGACAAAATGTCATTATAAATCATTCAGCAGCCAAGGAGTCAAAGTGATTTCTTAACAAGTTATGACACCTGGACACCTGTAATAAATATTCTCTCTTACTGGTGGGTACAGGCACCCATTTCCATTTTAAAATTAGGAAGTATGAGGAAATAGGCTTGTGATTTAAAGGAAAAGGTACTGTAGGAAAACAAGTTGATGGATTGTCCACTCCCATCTTGGCTTTCAAAATACAAGGTGGGGAGGGTTTCAAACTTAAAGACACTAAAGTCCTTGCTTGAAAAAAATACTAAGATGACTGCATTGAGCAATTCAACCTAAAAATCAAAGAATATGTACCAAGCTGCTATAACAAAACACCTGACACATCTCCCAGAAGGACATACAGAACACCCATAGACACATGAAAATATGCTCAGCATCACTAGCCATCAGAGAAATGCAAATTAAAACGACAATGAAATACTACCTCACACCAATCAGAATGGCCATCATTAACAAATCAACAAACAAGTGCTGGAGAGGTTATGGAGATAAGGGAACCCTAGTACACTATTGATGGGAATGCAGACTGGTGCAGCCACTGTGGGAAATGGTATGGAATTTTTTTTAAAAAACTAAAGACAAAACTGCCTTTCAATCTAGCGATCCCACTGCTGGGATTGTACCCTAAGAATCCCAAATCACCAATTCAAAAGGACCTGTGCACTCCAATGTTCATAGTAGCATTATTTACAATAGCCAAGTGTTGGAACAACCTACGTGCCCATCAGTAAATGAGTGGATCAAAAAAGAATGGTACATTTATACAATGGAATATTACACAGCAGAAAGAACAGAGGAACTCCTACCCTTTGCAACAGCATGGGTGGAAGTGGAGAGTATTATGCTAAGTGAAATAAGCTAGGGTGTGAAAGTCAAATACCATATGATCTCAACTATAAGTGAAATCTAATCAACAAAACAAACAAATGAGCAAAATAGAACCAGAGACATGGAAATAAAGAACAAACTTACAATGACCAGAGGGAAGGATGGATAGAGATAACGGGGTAAGATAGGGGAAGGGGCAAGCCAAGGAACAAGGAACACAAATAGAGGACTCATCAGCACAGACAATGGTAGGGGGGGATTGACTGAGGGAGTGGGGGAGAGACAGGGCAGGGGACAGCAATGGGGAAAAAGGCAGAACAATGATTAAAAAAAACGCCTGCATCAAAACCTCCCACCAAGCAAACAATTGCCAGCTAGTACATTGCTCTCCGTGAGAAATGATGTTACGTCATTTTGTGAAAGGGACATCAAAACAACTTGTCAGTTTAACAAAGGATTTAGTTACACCATGAGAAGCCTTTCATGTACCACTTCAAGCATTCCCAAGAGAACTGCGACAGAATCTCTTAAGGCACAATAATTTGAACTGAACTAGACTTATTAACCAACATAAATGATAACTTTTCTAAAACATTTACTTCTTTATAAGTAGAAAAAAATTGTTATAAAAGTCCTACTCCCTCTTGGAAAATAAAGCCCTACACAGAAATGGTGATTTATGTGCCTTCATTAAGCAATACTCACTCAAATGGTTAATTAAGTGCCTATTATGTGCTAGGTATTTCATTGGATGTACTTATATAAATCACTTTTTTCTGTCAATAAAACCATGTTTTCTAATTGAGTTAGTAATGGTGAGATTTTTTTATTAAATTTAATAGTAGGTAGCGACTTCTTTGCCTACATGACAAAGAAAAGCAGAAATTTAGTTGACCATATAGGTATGTGTCAGCTTATATTGATACATGTAGATTGAGTGTTCTGATTAAGTGTTCACTTTGCATTTTGCATAATTTGATTAGTCAATGCACTGAAATACTCAAATTGGCTTTGACATTTAGATAGGGCCAGTCATAGGTCCATAAGATGAGAGAGCTGAACAAGCATTGGAAAACCAGCTTTCTCCCAGCCACAAGCTCTGAGGATAAGGACCATGATTTCTGTAGCTCCAGCACTGGATATATTTCCTGCACAGAATGTGCATCAGTATATGATTATTTGAATGAATGACACCATGTAACTAACCTCTCTCAAACACATGTAACTATATCCCATTTATAAAAAATTCCAGAGATACCAGACATAAAGATAGCTATTTGGTCATTACCCTTATAATATTAACCCTTCCTAATTTAGAGATCATGTTGAGGCTCTTAAGACAAAATAATTTGAAACTAACTACCTTAGTTAAGCAAGAGGAGCTGTAATTTTACTAGCAACTGTTAATTTCAGTGACATTTCTGTAATTCTCTTAACTCTTCATTACTAATTGCTTTTGTTTTTTACTGTTTTGCCTATTCTGGTTATTTAGAAATTAATAAGTAATAAATCTTTGTTTCCAGCTCAAATTTTAATAACATGTGATTATACCTGCTTATCTCCTTTTTAGAATTTTGATGATAGTATACTATGAAATTGGCAATTCCAATCATGCTGCCCTGTGCCCCTTCTATAATACATGTTTACCTTGTCTCCCAACTAAACTGTAAGCTAGAGCGGGGTCCAGGTTTCCCCCCATCCTCATACTACAACAGAACGCACATTACTGAATTAATTCCAAAGGCATGTTTGAGAAAGATAATAGAGAACTGCCAAAATGGCTAGAAGGCTAGAAGGCAGAGAGAGAAAAGCATCCTAAAGCCCCTGTGCTGGAAAACTGAATTAGAGCTTCTAAGAGAAGTGAAATACCTTCCTTTATTCTTTATATCTCGGTCACCACCTTTAAAATGTATATGTAATCAAATTCCAGTAGTGTTAAGCTGACAGCAGTGGCACTCATTAATATTCATTGTGCCAGACTGTAGTTTAGCCAACCAAAGAGCCATTCCCAGGCCCAGTCACTTTCGTCAGAGGTTAGGAATACTAACGCTTTTTTTCCATGTGTCTCTTGCAGCCAGTGGTACCCAGATGACACAATCTGGCTGACGATGCCACTCCCCCCTTCTTCTAGTCCTGAAAATAAGATGCCTGAACCTGCACTGTGCATTTTGCAACCATGAAGAAAAAAGCATGAAAATGAAAAGCCAACTTGTGGGGCACAGTGAAACAGAGGATAAAATAACATTATTGAGAAGCTAAACCAAGGCAAGCAATCCCTTACCCTCAGATAACTTGATGTGAGGAAAAAAAATAAAATACTTTTGTCTGGAGAAGCTACTATTACAGCCAAATGCCTTTCCACTAAGACACTGATTAAGAAGACAGTCATGCTTTAAATCCTGGTTCTGCCTTTCACCAACTGTGTAACCTTGGGCAAGCTACCAAATATTTTTAAACTTGTTTCTCCTCTGTGAATGGGCATATAAGTGCAATTACTACCATAAGGCTGCTGTGAATTGTTGTGAGAAATATGAGATAATACATGTAAAGTAATTAGCATTGAACTTGGCACAGAGTATTACTCTCAAACATTAGAAGCACACATTAATCCTAAAATATGAACACTTGGGGCTATGTTTTAAAGTAAATATTGCTTGTTTTCCCCCCAAATAATTATAAATGAAAATTTATATATTTAGGGTGGTAGAGAACTCAATTCTTTGTAAAATAATTCTCACTCGACATATCTTTTAGATCAAGACATCTACAAATAGCATTAAAAATCACTAATATCCTTATCTGTGATTAAAATAGCTGGTGCAAATATCAACTGATAATTGCTATAATTTATATTTTCATATTTTTCTAATTGTTGCCACAGAAAAATACACTCTTTCCTCAAGCACATGGGTAGACTGAAATGGCTTGCAGTAACCCCATACTTTCTCTCACCACCTCACTCAGAAACATAAGGCACTGTGAATCTTTTGTGTCACTTATTAGGTAATTTTCAGGACATTAAACTATTTCTCATGGATCACTGAAGAAAACAGCATGTGTCATGTCTGGGCTTTATTTTGTTTTGTTTTAGTCACAAGCGTTTCAGCTTCACTTCAACAAGATCATCATTCCAATAGTTTCTCTTTGGAAGCTTATCTTGCAAGGCCAATACAGGATTGTGTTCTCAAGTCTAGAGACTTCCTCTCCATTTATAGCTTTCCATTAAGCCTCTTACAGGTAGGTATTTATTGCAATTAAATATTTAAAAGGTAGGTCCTTTTATGAAATAGCTTTTTATTAATTCAAAAAGAGATTATTTATACTTCTAAATCCTTCCTAATAGGATTTGACTTGACCTACAACAAAAGACATGAATAGGTTAAGAATATTTTAAAAAATCAAAACATACCAAAGCACTAGAAAAGAGGCTACAAATATATAAATGATCATTGTCTTGATTGTGCACAAAATGTAGCTTTAAACTTCCATGAAACTAAGGCAAAAATGGAAATACAGTTGATTAAGCAATTCTCGTTACTTTACAGAGCAGATCTATAATAGTTTGATAAACTATTTCTAAGTATGGTCTTGGTACTAAATTCCAGTATAAATTTATCTGATAACCCTCCTTCAAGGAAAATTGAGTTTCATTATACACAGTATTGTAATCAATGAGGTTCAGTGGCTGCTTTCAGCTTCAATAAAAGTCGATAGCACATTATATCAGTAATTTTGAAGTATTTTTAGCCATGGACCCTGGAAAATAAAATATTATGCAACAGCTTGATACACCATAGATAAAAAGAACTTGCTTAATTAAAACAGATGTAAAGGGCCTGAAGCTACCACAATCACAGATTACTGAATTTGGGTAAGGAAAATGTCTATGTAGCCAATAAGCTGATCATATCAGTTACGAATGTAAAAATGTAAATAAGATGTCCCACAGCTAATATTACACTTAATGGTGAAAGATTGCTTGTTCTCTACCTAAGACTGAACAGGGCAAGGGTGTCTACTCTTATCACATCCTTCAGATATTGTGTAGGAGGTCTCAGCTAATACAATAAAGTAGAAGGGCAGAAAGGAAATAGAAGACATACATATAGAAAAGAAAGGAGCAAAACTGTCTTCCTTCACACACAACTTGATTGAATGTGTAGAAAATCTTAAGAGTTTATTTACTGTTTTATTTTTATTTGTAACCCTCACCTGAGGATATGTTTATTTGTTTGAGAGAAAGAGAGAAGGGAGAAGGAGAAAGGGAGAGAGCGAGAGAAAGAGAGAAATATCTATTAGTTGCCTCTTGTACGCTCCCTACCAGGGATCAAATCCACAACCTAGTTATGTTCCCTACTCAGGAATCAAACCTGCAATTTTTTGCTGTACGGAATGATGTTCCAACCAACTGAGCATCTGGCCAGGGCAAAATTTATTTTTTAAAAAATCCACTAGAACTAATAAGTTAATTGAGCAAGGTTACAGGATACAAGATCAATAGACAAAAATCACTCGCATTTTTATCTACAATTGAAAATGAAACAAGAATATATTTACAGTAGCATCAAAAAAACAAACTATTAGAAATAAATTTAATAGAATGTGTGCACAGGTTCTACATTTAGAACAAAATATTACTGAAAAAAATTAAAGTAGATTTAGATAAGAAAACTGCTGTATATTGAATTATATCTCACTAAAATCTATATGTTGCAGCCCAAGCTACCAATGTGATGGTAGTGGGAGATGGTGCCTTTGGGGGCTAATAAGGTTTAGATAAGATCATGAAGGTAAGGGTTTAAATGATGAGCTCAGTAACCCTATAAGAAGAGACACAGGGAGCTTACTTCTCTCTCTCTGTCTCTATCTCCCTTTTCCTCTCTCTCTCTCTCCACACACACACACATGCAGAGAGGTCATATGAGCACACAGCAAGATGGTAGTCACCTACAACTCAAGAGAAAAGAATCCTCACATAAAATCTACTTGGCTGGCACCTTGGTCTTGGACTTCCCAGCATTTAGAACTATGAGAATATTAATTTTTGTTTTTTAAAGGACCCAGTCTATTGCATTTTGTTATGGCAGCCCAAGCTAAGACACAGATGTACCATGTTCATGAATCAGAACACAATATTAAGATATCAATTCACTCCAAATTTTTCTAAAAGTCATCACAACTGCAAATAAAATTTCAGCAGCCCCATATGGCCCAGCAATTCCACTCCTGGACACATACCCCAGAAAATTAAAAACAGGGATTCAAATGGATACTTGTATGCCAATGTTTACTGAAACATTATTAACAACAGCCAAAAGGTAGAAACAACTCAAATGTCTATCAACAGATGAGTGGATAGACAAAATGTGATATATGCATACCATGGAATACTAAAAAAGAATGAAGTTCTAGTACATGCTATGATATAAATGAATCTTGAAAAAAATTACACCAAGTGAAATAAGTCAGCCACAAAGAATAAATATCATATTATTTCACTTATATGGAGTTCATAGAGACAGAAAGATTAGTGATTACCAGGCATTACAGAGTATTGAATGTTACTGCTTAATGGATACGGAATTTCTGTTTGCGTGATAAAAATTTTGGAAATGATGGTGATGGTTGCACAATATTGTGAATGTATTAATGCCACTGACTGTATGTTTAAAAATGCTTAAAATGGCGCTCTGACCCATGTGGCTCAGTTGGTTGGGTGTCATCTCACAAAGCAAAAGGTTGCCAGTTCTATTCCTAGCCTGAGTGCATACCTGGGACAGGGCCCTTGCTTGGGGCATGTGTTTCTCTCCCTTTCTCACTCCCTTCCCCTCTCTCTAAAAATTGTGTAAAAAATGGCAAATTTTATACTATATATATTTTACCACAATAAAAAAATTTATTTATAAAATATCCTAGAACATTTTTTTCATAGAAATCTAGAAGTTGATTATAAAATTACATGAAAATGTAAAAGACCTACAACAGGCAAAATTGTTTTGAAAAGAACAAAGTTGGAAGACTTACATACCTGATCCGAAGACTCACGCTACAAGGCTACAATAATCAAGGCAGTTCAGTATTGGCTGAAGGGCAGATATACAGATCAATGGGAGAGAATAGTATCTGGAATTAAGTTTATATTTGACCAATTAATTTGTTGATAAAGTGCCAAGGTAGTTCAATAGGGAGAAGATTATTTCCAATGACTGCTATAGAATATATGTATATGCACATGAATAAGTAAACTTTCAACTTTCTTCACATCATACATAAAATTAACTCAAAATGAGTCATAGACTTAAATGTGAAAGCTAAATCAATAAATCTCCTAAAATAAGACACTTTGCAAAAGCCCAAAATTGATAAATTGAACTTCACCAAAATTAAAATCTGATCTTCACAAGATCCATAAAAAAAGCCATAAACCAGGAAAAACTAGAATGAAAGGATTTACATTGTAAATATATATGTAAATATATGTGTATTTATATACAAATTCATATATATATATGAATTGGTATGTATGTGTTGATACAAGGACTTATGCCGAGAATGTAGTAACCTACAACTTAAAAACAAGACAAAAACCCATTTAAAAAATTGTCAAAAGATTTGAACAGATGCTTTATTTTTTAAAAGATTTCATTTATTTATTTTTAGAGAGAGGGGAAGGGAGAGAGAAGAGAGAAACATCAAAGTGTGGTTGCCTCTTGCACACTCCCCACTGGGGACCTGGCCCACAACCCAGGTACATGCCCTGACTGGGAATCAAACTGGCGACCATTTGGTTCACAGGTCAACACTCAATCCACTGACCCACACCAGCCAGGACTGAACAGACACTTTATAAAAGAAAATATACAAATGGCTACTAAGTACATCAAAAAATTTACAACTACATTAGTCAACAGGAAAATGCAAATTCAAACCACATTAAGATACTCTTACAAATCCATTAAAATGGCTAAAAATAAAAGTAAAAACATGAGCAAATGGAAATCTCATACAATGCTGGTGGAAAATAAAATGATACCACTACTTTGTAAAGCAGTTTGGCAAATTCTTATATACTTAAACACATACCTGTCATAACCCAACAAGCCCATGAGTAATTAAATCATATGTCAACCCATATAAGAATATCCATAAAAGATTGACTCAAAATAGCCACAATAAGAAAAACCAGTTTGAGGATAAACAGAATTCGGAGTCACCAGCAGGCCATGGGAGACCTCTGCCTCGTGCCCAGCTGGCAAATGTCCACATTCTTCTCCACCATCAGTGTACATATCCCAGGTAAACAGCTCAAGAGCCAAAAGAAAGACTATTTAACATCTTCCTCCTAGAGAAAGACAGTTACTCTTGGCAGTAGTACTTAAGACAGGTATAAAGGACACATGGACAAAACCAAAGGGAGTTAGGATCAAGGGTGGGAAGTGGGGATGGATGGGGTTGGGGAGAGTGGTGGGGGGAAAATGGAGACAACTGTACTTGAACAATAATTTTTTAAAAAGTTAAAAAAAAGAGACAGGACTCAGGAAACCTTTGCCACAGCTAGCTCTCCAGAAGTTATATATTTTAGTAAACTATTTTATCTGTAAGTGATATGCAAAAATCGTGCATTTTTGCCATTTCTATCGCCTAACTAGGACAGACCTCGAATTATCAATCTCCCACCTCCAAGACAGTCCTTTAAAACTTTTTTCAAAAACCATAGTTTTCCACTGGAAATGATTTGAAAAACATTCTCTCAGCAAATAACAGTTGATTCTGCAGCTTTTCTAAATTTCTCAATAAAGTTCAGGCAACTAATACTAACACTAATATCAATGCTAATACTGTAGTTCTCAAACATTTCATGATATTAATCCAAATCCTCAGAGGTCTATGATGGGCCTAGAAGTAGATCCAAGGATCTGCATTTTATCACTTCCCTAGTGCTTACAGTGCAGAGAGACTTCAAACATAGTTTGAGAAATGCTGCTCTGATGGGTTCACTGTTTCATCACTCTGCCAGAGAGACAAATGCGGCTTCCCTAAGACCTCCCCTAAACTCCCAGCCTTTAAAACCCTTAAGGTGGATCCAGCGCTGCTCTGCTTCTTGGCAGCATGCCCACACCTTTCCCCCCCACTCTTCTTCCCCTAGACTCATTACCTCTGCCTTTCTGTCTCCTAAGCTCCAAGTGCCCTTCCTTTGCTTCTGTTAACTTGTTTCCTGAGCCTACGCAGCCCACCTGGCTCATTTCTAGTACCTCTGTAACTTTTTAAATAAACTTTCTCTTATAATTTAAGAGCAGAGACTTACAGAGACACTTACTTTTTAGTCTTCCAATTAGGTTGGAGTGAGTTGACAGGCAGACTACATAATAATCAAATACATAATCAAAGTCAATTTTGTCATTATATACTTTCTTCAAAATGTCCCTCAAGAAAAATAGCATGATTGTTTCTGCATGAGGCAATATATAACCCATTGTTGACCTTGCTTCTGTTAAACAAGTTTTAAATACCAAATGCCATTGACTCTATAAACAGCAACATCCTAAGAAAACAACCCCCCAAAAATCTTTACATTCAACTCCTAGAGAATGATGCACAGATTGCTTTAAAAAAATAGCTTGTTGTCATAGATTAAATTTTTTCTGAGGAAAGGTGTGAACTCCTACAGGTGGCATCCAGATGGGGAATTAGTGTCTTCCCACCTACATAAGAAAATCTATAAAACCTATTCCATAACAGTGGAAGAAAGGGAAGACAATTTGTGCCCAGAAGTTTTGCAACTTGTGCATTAAAAGAGTACTGAAACTCTTGGGAGCAACCCATATTACGTGTTGTGTCAAATACAACAGATAACTGAACTACAGAAATTCAGTTGATGGAGAATATGTTAGTCTAAACTTTGAACAATGGTAGTCAGACTGACGATTTTCTACAACTATATCTGCTTTTGATGTCGAAAATGATCAATTCAACATAAACCCATAAAGGCCTGCATGGGATGCTAAAGATCAGTAAGTGTGAGGAAACTGGGTCAATAACAGAGAAGAGATCACCCACAACCAGCAAGATATGCCTTCTTAGCCTCTTATAGTTAAGAGTGTCACCAACAATTTAATGAGTGAAGTTGACAGTTAACCTTAGAACAATGTGTAGCTATTGTTAGTTTACAAACTCCTGGGAGCTTCCCAGGAGTCATCTGACACCATCCCCCATATACAGAGGGCAGAGAGACATGGAAGAAATGGCAGACCACTCCAGATGGGTAGGTGGTAGGTTCAATAAGCAAGGAAGCTTACTCATGAGATTTGTCTTGGGCAACCACAAGAAGAACAGTTTTCCTCATATGCCCACCAGAATCTTAAAAATTTATATAGAGGACTTAATTGGGTCCAGTTACATACTCAGAGGGCCTTAACTGAGTTTAGTTATGTACCCAGTCTAGACAGTCTCATCACATTACTATCTCAAGGCTGTATTCTTGGACAGCTTCTAGCATAAGGAAGGCAAGCAGAGCACACATTTCAAACACAGAAGAGGGAATGGGAGATCCCAATTATCAGCTCCAGCTCAAGGGTCATGCCAGTGGTCACATCTTCTTGGTGATCTGTCCCAACAGTTACATCAGTATGTAATTTATTTTAGATTTTTCATTGTATATGCTTAAATTAATTATTTAGTTCAGTTGAAACAGTTTATTTTGTAGGGTGTGGCCCTCATTGTTAGTAAATCCTTTTAAGAACTTTATAACACATGCATTACAAAAAAGTTCAAACTAGGTGAATCCAATCAAAAACTGCAATTATGACCAGATTGGATCACCTCTTTTTACTAGTGGCACTTAACTATTAAGAGAGATTTTTTAAGAAAATTCACTGTGAGTGCTTTTTTCTATAAAATAAATTATATGAATACAAATTCAATTAAACAAGTTCAAGAACCAGATGATGGAAAAACAAATTGAGACAAAAAGAAAGATTGCAGAAGACAATAAAGTGAGGGTCAAAAGAGCAGCAATAACTAAGAAATATTAAAGAACAGTCAAGGTTGACAAATCACTCGCTAGAGGAAACATTTGAGAAGAGCGAATGTGTAGAAAATATACAGAAACTATAACAGTCATAAGAAAATTAACATATACAGAAGACAAAAGGATGGAGAACACAGTAAATGCAATAGAAAAGGTATTCAAAAGTAGCATGGCTAAGCTTCTCTGATATTAAGGAAAAAATAAATTTGTAGCTTGAAAGGGCACATGCAATTCTAAGAAAAATTGATAAGCAATGGTCATCTGCATAAAAAGAGCTTTGATTAAGTTTTCCAACTTCAAAGATGGAAAAATAATTTAGTTTTCAGTTCTTGCTATCTATTCTATCTATACATATGAGCATAGAGAAATTTCTAGAATGATAATCATCAAAATTATTTCTATAAAGTGGAATTTTAGTATTTTCCTTTGCATTTGCTAGTATTGCTTATAATCTATAATAAATATGTGCTATTAAATAAAGAAAGAAGGAAGGAAGGAAGAAGGAAGGAAGGAAGGAAGGAAGGAAGGAAGGGAGGAAGGAAGGCAAGCTACTGATTTGCCAAGATACTGTTTTATCATTTTCCTAGTTATCTCTTTATTACAAAAGGAGGGAGAAAAGGAAGAAGAGGAGACAAAGAAAGAGGGAAATAATTCATTTTGTGTTGATCACAAATTGTACACATGAATTCTTAGGGTTATCTGTTTATACCTGATATATTTTTACTGTCAGTAATTTTGCCTCATACTTCTCTCTAACTTGAAGTATCTAAAAGAGAACTCCATGTTTGTAGAGACCCAACTGTGCTACTGATGAAAAGTGGTCTGTATTCCATAAATATTTACATTCTGCTCTACAAGCGCAGAGACAACTTAGTGTGCCTGTTGCTTTCTCACTTAAACAGACACCACTCAACAAAACAACTGTGGATCATTTTCTACATCTAATTATCTTTTCTACCAGATCTCTAGTAGAATGTCAACTCCCTAAAGATATACACTGAGCTTTCTCTTTGTTCCAAATTATGTGTGGTCCTGCATGGTGGAAGTACTAAAATAGAGAATAAAATTGTAACCTAATTGACGATTCTGATGATAACATTGTTTCAAACCCCCTAAGGCTGCCTTTGAACTATCTTGACCAGACATAATCTCCACTAAATTGCAGGTCTAAGTGACTCTGCCAAGCACAATTTTATTTGCAGTGAATCTGTTACAAATTATCTGCTGTCTCCCTAATCACTCAGTTGCATTTCATTGAGTTTTTTAGCAACCAGATCACTGGAAACCCCTCCACCATCATGCCAGGCACTATTTTCAGTAACTCTGATACTCTTTGTTCTCTTTTTTCTCCACTCTGCTTGCCTCACAAAGCTCAAACTCTGTTAAAATTCAACTCCGCTTGTACCCCAGCAGCTAAAAGGGGCTGGAGAAAAACATTTACCTGAGCTACCTACTCTTGTATAAACTTTTAAGAAAGAAGTTTAAGAAAGTCCTTTATTTTCTTAAAATATGACCACCAACCTCAAGAAAGACATCACCACTCAGCATCCTTTCATGCTCCCATAGTAAATTCATTTTGCCACTCTTTCAAAAATCTATTTTACATATTTTCCTCTCACCTCAAAGCCTCATACTCCCACCTCCCTCTACCTCTGACTCTGAGATGATGGTTTGACTGCTTTTTCTCTGAAAAACTAAAAGCAACCAGAAAAAAAGTCCTGATGTGCCATCACTGAATCTTCTTACCTAGTTGCAATTGACCTGTGGAGTCCCGCTTTCGTCCTGATGTGATAGGTGCCCTCTACTTGGTCCATGCCAATCAACCCTCCACAGCGCACTGCATTCTACCCCATCTCACCTACTCAGAATTTTGCAAGCAGAATTTTTCCCCTCCTTCTCTACTCTCTCCTCAGTTTTTCAACTGAATCATTTCCATTAGCATGCAAACATGCAACAAAAAGTTGCTCACCTTGAAAAGCAAACAAGTAAAACAAACTTCCTTGATCCTATTTCCCCTTCAGCTTCTGCCCATTTCACTGCTGCTCCCTTGGAAATGAGTGTTTCTATTTGCTCATATTCACTCCTTAATCTACGCCAGTCAGGCTCTGTCTCCACCACTCCCATGGAGCTGATCAAATCAACGTCATTAATAGCCTCCATCTTGTCATATCTATCTCCAAATTACTCAACCTCTGAAAAGTGTTAACTTAATGGAATATAGCTTTGGTCTTTAATACTTACTTCCTTTGGCTTCCAGTGAAGAATGTTTTACTGGTTTTCCTCTTAATTCTTTGGTATTTTTTTCTCATTTTGCATTGCTGGTTCTTCCTCCTCTCAATGTTAGCATTCTCCAGAGGTCATTCTGTGACTGTCTTCTTTTTCTTTCTTCCTAGATAATCTCATCTGGTTCCATGGTATGATATAATTACCAATACACTGATTATTTACAAACCATATAGATATTATTTAGTCTCTATATTCCACATTCTACTCTTTGTACCCTATTTCCAAGTTCCCACCTGTGCCCTTAGCTTGATACTCTTGATATTCTACTACTGTCTATTTAACATCTCCTCTAGGATGTCTAATAGACTTTTTAAACTACTGGACAAAGAACTCCTCACTTCAATTTTCAGCAAATTTGAACCTCCTCCAATCACTCCATCTCAGTTACTGGCACCACCATTTAATGTTTTTCTGTTTATAATTTTGACTATCAAATGACTTTAATAGCCCTTTTCCTCAACCCTGATCCAACTATTAGCAAATTCTGTGGGCTTCACCTTCAAAATATCACAAATCCAACATTTATCATACTTCCAAACCTATCACCTTAGTCCAAACTACAACATCTCTCATCTAGACAGTTGTACTAGCCTAGTAAGTAATCTTCCTGCTTCCATTCTTGCCTTCCTATAATCTCTTCTCCATGAAACAATCAAATTGAACTTTTAAAAACATGAATTATGTATGGTTCTTGTCTTCTCTAGTTTAGACTAGTTTATTTTACTTAGCATAATGCTCTCCAGTTCTGTCCATGCTGTCCCAAAGGGTGAGATTTCCTTCTTTTTTGTGGTCAAGTAGTATTCCATTGTGTAAATGTAACACAGCTATTTTATCCACTCATCCACTGTTGGACACTTACGCTGCTTCCAAATCTTGGCTATTAAAATAATGCTGCAATAAATGTAAAGTTGCATATATTTTTTGAATTAGTGTTTCAGGTTTTTTTCATCATAAATTCACAGAAGTGGAGTTTCTGGTTCATAAGGCAGTTCTATTTTAATTTTTTGAGGTAACTCCATAATGCTTTCCACAATGGCTGCATCAGTCTGCATTCCCACCAACAGGGCATGAGGGTTCCCTTTTCTCCATAACCTCGCCAATAGTTGTTCATTGATTTATTGATAGCCATTCTGACAGGTTTAAGGTTCATTTATATGTGGAATCTAATGAACCAAATAAACTTAACAAAATAGAAACAGACTCATAGATACAGAGAACAGAGACTGACAGTTGTCAGAGGGGAAGGTGGTTCAAGGGGTGGGGCTGGATGAAAAAGGTAAAGGGACTAAGCAAAAAAAAAATCTAATAGATATGGACAACAATAGATCATCAGTATAGTCATTACCAGAGTGAAAGTGGGGTGGGGGGAGGTAGAAGGAGGTAAAGGGGAGACGAATGGTGATGGAGACTTGACTTGGGATAGTGAACACACAATACAAATACAGATGATATATTATGGAATTGTATACCTGAAGCCTATATAATTTTATTAACCATTGGCACAATAAATTCAATAAAAATAAGAAATGTTTAAAAAGCTAAAATTACAAACTCACTGAGATTGGGGCAACTGCTTACACTAAGTCTGTATACCTCACACTGTAGTATGTGTAAAAGGTGTCCAGTAAATACATACAGGATGATGACTAGATTACACCACTCCCCTGATGAAAACAGTAATATGCATCCACTTATTCTTGATAGAATTTAACTGCGTATATGGTCCATAGGGTTCCACATGATCTGGCTTTTACCCACCACATGGGCTTCATCTGCTGATTCCATTCCAACTACCTCTGCCTTCTTGTCTCCACAAACACACAAATTCTATCTCTCTTAGGTCATGTACACATGCAGTCTCCTGGAATTCTCTCTCCTAATATCTTCACATACATGGACCCCTTAGATCATTTGAATATCTTCTCCAATATCACCACTACAAAGAGGCCGTGTCTGATGAGTCTATGTAAAGCATTCCCCACCCCATCTTCCTGTCACTGTATTTATTCTGCTTTCTTTTCATCATAACAGTCGACAATGTTTGAAATTTATACATTTATTTTTCTCTTTATCTATTTATTGGCTGTCCTCTCCACTAGGATGTAACCCCTCCGGGTAGTAAACTCTGCTGCACCTACTGCTGTATCCTCCTCCTGAAACTAGTACCAGCCCCAAAGAAAGTGCTTAAGAGTTATTTCTTCAATAAAAGAATGAAGGACTATCCTTTGCCTGATGAAAAATCTGGCTGATTCAGCTCACTATTGACCTAGGAAAAGAAGGTTTTTGACAGTGTTAAGTGACAATTACTCTGTCTTCTATGTAGGGACACCATAAACCATGTAAAATTTCAATGTTCAAGCTGGCAATTTTTGAACCACTTTCCTATTTTTCTAATGTCCCTTCTCCCTCGTCCACCACCATTCAGCATTTTCACACTGCCTGTTATCTGTCTGAGTGCATACGTGACCCACATCAGGGCCTCTGTTACCTCTAGAACACCCCATCCATGAGAGCAAGCACACTGCAATCACGTCATGCAATGATGCTGCAGTGCCCCAAATGTGGCTGCTTCTATGCCTATCATTTCAGCCCCCCTAACTCCTTCCCACTTTGTACAGAATTTGAACAATTTATGGGTGCTAAAAATCTTTCTGATAGTTTTAAATAAATGTTAAAGGAGAACTGTGCTGGTTAATTTTATGTCTCAATCTGACTGGGTCACAGGGTGCCCAGACATTTAGTTACACATTATTCTGGGTAGGACTGGGAAGGTGTTTCTGAATTAATTAACATTTGAATTGATAGACTAAGTAAAGCAGATTGCCTTCCCTGATGTGGGCAAGTCTCACCCAATGTCTAGAAGGCCTGAATAGAACAAAATGCTGAACAAGGGAGAAATTGCTTTCTCTGCTTGACAATCTGGAGTTGGAACATCGGCTGGTCTTCTGCCTTCAGACCCAGACTTACTTATACCTTCAACTCTCATGCTTCTCAGGCCTTCAGACTACAGATCTTGGAACTAATCAGCTTCCATAGCCAACTCTTTATAATACATTGTGTGAATGAATTCTTCATAACAAAACTCTCTAGTTGATAGATAGATGATAGATAGATAGATAGATAGATGATAGATAGATAGATAATACCCTATTCTGTTTCTCATGACTAACCTAATACAATAACCTTTGCTTTTTTGCTTCCTAAGAGATCTGGATTCAGCTTTCTCAGTTTGGAGATGCCTCACCGGTATCAGTGCTTTCCTTCTCTGTAAGTAACAGACCTTCATTGTATTCAGCCAGCCTGTCAGTCAGAGTGAAGTACACACTGGGATCCTTGGTATAGGTAGGTCCCATCCTTCCTAAGATTCTGTTTCAGAGAGAAACAGTTCCAACTCCTCTCTCTAACAGAGATGGAGAGCTACAAACGCTTCATCCCCTTCTTTCAGAACCATCATTTTCCAATAAATGATCTCAAAACTATTTGTATATGAAATTAATATAAATTGTGGGTTTGTGTGGTGGATGTAGCACTTGTTTTCACTTATGAGAATAGGTTGCCATTTTTGCTTAATTAGTACCCACATCTTTTTAAAAATAGAGACTACATTGACCATTCATGACTGCAGAAGAGGTTCTATCTCAATACAGTAGTAAAAATATAAAGGTTTCTAAACCATTTTATGCTCTATTGCTTAAAAATGTTAACCTTCCCATAAGAAAACAATTTTACCCTTTAGGGAAGAATCCTTGATTCTTCCCATCACTTTGCTTTATTTTATATTAATAACTTTTTTCATTAATTTTACTATTAACTTTTGGCTTCTAGCAATGTTTTATCACTAGTGAATTCTTTCAGACAATCATAGGGTAATATGGTAAGGATTAATATCTTAATAAAGGAGAATAACTTTTCTGCATTCTTAGAAAGTTCAAGACCAAGATAATTTTCTGAAAATCATAGTAAGGAAAAGCTTTTTCATGGCTTTTATAAAGACTCCAAACGAAACGCTATCTTCAGCTACATTATCAAGTATCTCTTTGACATAAATCCATACACATAGCTATTACTTAAGCAGCTTCAATAAGAGTACAGGACTCAGATGTCAAAGGTGCCCCAATATAGAATTCATTCTAACAAGGCTACTGTTAAAGTCCCTAATTTCCAATAGTTTCAGCAGATTTAACAAAATTCAGAGCATTGCCTAGTTTCCATGTTACCATAAAACATGTATTTATACCTAAAGGAGACACTTCACCAATTCTTTTAAATTTATAATAGATATCTAGGGTGATCTAGTGAAGATCACCCACACTGCTTATCAGGATTAATTGTTTCTTTGGATTTTATCTAAATTATAAAAACAATGAAGCAAAAAGAAAGATAAGAAAGTCAAACTAAGAGGTACAGTCCCTACCAGTTCTCTCCATTTTTATCTTTTAGGCAGAGGTTTTAAAGATGTACTTGATTATATAATATAAAGTGTAAATTGCTTCTTCCTGGAACTCCTCATGGAGGTTCAAATATCTAAGCAGGGTTGAATGTAACATTTTAACATCAACACAGTAGGTAGAAAGAATTATAACTGTAACTCTCATCTTGGTCTACTTTGCATCCAACTGATTCAAATAATGAGCTGCCTTCTAGAAAACCTTAAAAACATTTGGCCATAAGGACACAAAGAAAGAAGATAAACAGACCAGAAATTCAAATGTCTATAATTTAAAGCAAATACATGCTAATAAATACAGTACTATTAAAATTTTCCCTTCCACCTCAAGACCTGGATACCAAGTTGTCTACAATGTATTTATAAAAAAGTATGCACTGTTTTCTAAATTATTTAAAACTATTTGCATTTTACATTGAATTTTAATGTTTATTCAGATTAACTATTAAATATAAAACCTCTACTTACAGGAATAAATATAGAGGACACATGGACAAAACTAGGGGGGTGGAAATGGGAGGGAGGAGGGGAGAAATGGGTGGGTGGGCTGCAATGGGAATAAGGAATAGAAACTGTACTGAATATACTAAAATAAAAAATTTTTAAAAAATAAAAAAATAAAACCTCTACTTAAGCTTTGTTTTTCTCTTATAGCATTTCTGCTTGATTTACTTTAAATGTGTTATTTTTAAATCAATTAGTAGCATAAAAATAATATTAAAAATTCTAAGGCCAGTTGTTATAAGCAGTAATCATAGATCATGATAGTATTGTCCATATATTGAATAACTGTAGGTTGCCTCATTTGTAGCATAAGTAGAGTATATCCATTGCTTACCCCCCCAAAAAAAAGCAGTTGAAAAGTCAACTGCTTTGACTTTTCAGTCTTACAAATAGATTTCTACCTATATTAGTGGGATAAATCATTTATGAAATGCTCATTAGAAAGCATTACATAACACATGTCACCACTATCACTGAAATTTCTAAATTGTATCTTTCAATTGTCTTTTTTCTCATTGAAATTTGACTGGCTAGGCTGGAGTCACATAGCTTTTCCTAAAGTGACAGGGGAAACCAATGATGCAGAACTTGGAAGTTTCCCATCTCTACACAAAATCATTTGATTTTGATTAAAGTGACCACCAGGGGGGTTGACTAAATTGATAGACTATTACTTTACCTGTTAAGACATCAGTTCTTTTAATAAAGAGGGTAAAACTGATTGTGCTTTAGATGAGACCTAAAATGATCATTATCAATACTGAGGTAACCAGTCCAAAGCAACCACTAAAGAATAAAGTATTTCAAACTTTATAAAACTACACTAACATTTCTCTAACTCATTATCTAGGAGTATGTTAATTTGGCATTTTAATCATTTAGACTTAATCTCTGTGATTTGGTTCCATAGGACACTGAAGTGTTAATAAAATTTTACTCACACAACTATTGTAACTTCATGGGCAATTCCTAGAATGACATTCCTTATGAAGCATTATTGCTACAGAAGCATTAATGATACAGAAAGTATAACCTGGCTTAGCATATGACACCTACCTAGAAAACTGAAACATTGCTTATATAACCCACTGGGCAGGAAATAAAATCATGAAAGGAAAATGAAAGCTTCACTCTAATTATATTCCTAATTTTGTATGTGCTAAATCAAATGTTTTAAATAAAACTAAAAATAAAGAGACTGTTTTACTTTCTCACAAAAATTATGGAGTACCAAAATTTTACAAATTAAAGCTCCACTAATTTGGAATTATGAGAAATCCAGCTTCTTATTCCCTTTTGAAGTTTATGTTGGACTCAGTGTAGAGAAAAGTTATTCTTTTCTAGATTCTTTTTCAACTCTTAAAACATAGCCAGAGACAAAAGCTCAGTTCAGTGTCTGTTTGTTTAACACTTCTCTAACATTTGACTAACTCTCCTTTTACGAATGTTTATCTCAGGCTCAGTCTCTCTCCAGGCAACAGAAGCTGGCCAACATTTGATGATGCCATTTTCATCATATTTTATTTATTTTTATAGTTGCCTTCTGTTTTCAGCAGAGTATACTGGTTTCCTATTCAGTACTAATATAAAAATTTCTGTTTAAATACATTTAGATTGTGGGGCCCTGGCCAGGTGGCTCAGTGGGTTAGAGCACCGTCCTGGTACATCAAAGGTGCAGATTCGATCCCCAGTCAGGGCACATCTAAGAATCAGCCAATGAATGCATAACTAAATGGATCAACAAATTGATCTCTCTCTCTTTCTCTCTCCCCATCTGAAAATTAATAATAAACAAATAGATATAAATAAATAAATTTAGATTGCAAAGTGAATCAATTTAATTAAATAATGACTAATAACTGTATAGGTGATAAGCAAGTATGTCTAAAAATCATAAAAATAGTAAAAATAGCTAGATATTAGGAAGTAAATAAGTGTACATTAAAAATTATATATGAAACTATAAGAGGCAAACCATCTCCTCATGAACAAATTAATTCCAATCCCTTTCCCAGTACTTACTTGCATACCATCATGTTAATTTTAAATGACTCCTCTTTATTTATTAAAGTGGGTCCATAAAAACTTTTACTCAACAACATTTTCATAGCTTTTTGTTTAGTACAGTACAAGCTTGAAAGTTGTAAGACTGAACCCTTTTGAGAAAAGAAGTCTAATTTGAAAACATCATTCAACAAATGCTTATCACTCATATATCTGACATGGTGAGGCAGATTCAGGGAGGAACAAAAAGATTTGTATGTGTCCACTTATTATTCAAAAGCAATTGTTTTAGTCGCTATAATATTTAAAGCCACTTGTTACATAGGATTTCATCAGAGGAAGAGAAGAAGGAAAAGAAGGAAGATAAAGAGGAGAAGCAGGGAAAAGACAGGAAAAGAAAGAAGACATGGTGGAAATTAATTATTAAGCAAGAATCCTGAACTCAGAGATTGCCATCTAGTTCATTATTACTTATTACTGTCCTTGGGTTTTCCTTATTGTCCTAGATACTATTTCATTTTCTCACATATTGCTTTTTTAAAAAAATAAATAAAAGTCAATGTTTTATTCAGTTAGAGGTAATATTTAAGAGACATTTCCTTTGAGTGTCAGATTCTATGAAACTCAATAACAAATTCATGGAATACAAAACAGCACAATCTTAAACCTGCAACAAGGCTTATAGAATTCTGCAGACTTGGCCTCTCACATGTTCTTTGTGAAAGCAGTGATGCTGCCCCAGAAAGGAAGGGACTTGGGAAATACATTATTCATACATTTTTTAAAAAGTCACACTACTAACTTAAACATGTGCATTTAATAGGAAAACTGCTATTCTTTATGGTGCTTCCAATTTTTACTAGATTTGTACATTTCACTTAGGATGAACAGAGTTGTGATGCTCTAATAACATATTTATATAAACTATTGCATTTATATTCTCTCTTCTTCCTCTTTACTCTATGTCTGGAGCCTATAAGAATTTCTCTTTTAGAAAAACACAAAATCCATTTTGTTCTGAAGAAGGGTGGTAGTTTTTAAATATGAAAATGGGTTTTGATATTTAATGCCTAAAGGAGATTTTCATTTCTGATGTACTGAAGACAGATTTCCAAAAAAAAGTTTTGTGCCATATGTACTCATACATAACTGTTTTAAAAAATAAAAAATCTTAAAAGATTACAAGACTTTCTTCATACCCTAAATTCTCTGTGACAGTATCTTCTGTGCTGCCTTGGCATAGAACACTTTCTCAGTGCATTTTAAGCTGATGATACAATGTGCCTTAATGGTATGGCCTTCCATTTATATTGACCGCCCACCTCTCCTCAAAAGGGTTATAAAACAGCTAATCAAGCTAGTAAATACAAACATCTGAAATCAGTGAATCAACTTTCATTTTTTCATTACTTAACTTCAACCAAAAGTGTGGAAGGAGAGGTAATATTTGGTGTCACAGAGATTGAGCCCGAACACTGGCCCTACAGGAAAGGTAGGTGCAGTGGTCCAGTCCTGCACTACTCATCCCTTCACAGTCATTTCACCAGATTCTTGGGCCAGTTCTGTGATCCTTGCAGCAAATGAGGGAAATACAGGTCCAAACATCAGCAAACCCCCAACTCTATCTGAAGCCTCCCTACCTCACTTCCAATAACTGACCCCTGGGCTCTTTCTGCCATGGCCAATCTGCACAGGGAACCACAGTACTATATCTGCATCCTTTCCTGTCTTTTCTTCTTATTCAACACTGACTTTGGTATGCCAGGTACTATGTTAGCAATGGGGAATGAAGAAGAACAAGTCCCTAGAATAGGAGAACTCATAAATTCCTACAATTTCAGATAGTCTGCCTCTTGCTTCCCATAAAAGTAAAAATATTGTTATTTTTTTCTTAATGTGAAAAATTTTGCAATATTCCATAATTGCAGCCATTTGGGTCTTCAATTCCACTTAAATAGCATTTTACTGCCTCGGATATAATAATAAAAGCTTTTGCGAATTCTTCTTGCAATGTTCTTCCTTTAGCTCTTACGACAACTTCTGTGATGGTCTTGGGTTGATGGCTTCCTAATTAACTTCTCATCACATAAAATTGCTGAAGTTACCTGGTAATTGAAAATGAATACCTCAAAATTATTTTTTACCATAAAGCTATGTTTAATACTCCACAAGATGTGCCATTTCCCTCTTATTTCTTAAATCCTTTATTTAAGGTAAAAGAATGTTATTGCTTCAGGAAAGAGAAAAAAGGGCTATCACAACTCTAGGATATTCTTGGGGGTTGAGACATTGTATTTGTTTCCTATTGTTCAGACCTAACACCTTCTTCAGCCAGGGGGGAATCATTACTCACACTGAGGCTGACAGAGAATAAAACAAAAGAGACTCATTGAGGCCAATAAGATAGTAAACTAACTGAGGGCCTCTTATTTCCACATTTTTTGTGAAGTAAACAATAAAGATCTTTGTGGTTTACACCACTTTTAATCAGGAATTCTTTTACCTGCAACTCTAAGCATCCTTTTCCAGTCTCAGGGATCTGAAGCACAGCCTGACCAGTGTGCTGATTCAGTCAAGGATGGAGGGAGGGAGACACAAGATAGATCAGAGAATGAGGCAGACTTCTGGTGATGCCTATTCTGGACTTCCCAGCCGAGTTTTACTTGACAGTGTTCTTTAGTTTGGTTTTCTACAGTGAACACAAACTGTCATCTTCTGCTCAGAGTGTCAGGACAGCAAAGACATGCTAACTGACACAGTGACCTCACTTCCACCTTTTCCCCTGGCATAGACACTTGGGCCATGGCCATTAGCTAATCCGCAAAGGAGAAATAAGGCCAGCTGCCTGTGGACCAAAGGAAAGGTTGTAAACAAGACTGTCCTGGTAAACTGGCTCTCTGCAGGTGGGAGTGGATGGAGGGGGCCTTGATGTGTTACCTTTGCCAGTTTTCACGGTATAAGTAATCCCAGCAGAGATTTCCAACTACCAAAAGTTTCATACTCCACTAACAAAATTCCTGAATATTTAACAATCAATTCTAAAAGGTCAGTGCCAGATACTAATTTAATGACTTATCTTTTTTTTTTCCCCCAGGAAAACACTGTGTACCAACAGGAGGCATAGTTGAAGGAAAGTCAAGCACACAAAACTCATAATCAAGTCTTCCATTTATGGAGCCTATAGCCCAGCTGCAAAGTCCAGGAACATTTATAAGACAGAACAAAAAAAAATCACTTCTAAGGAAACATACTTGCAAGTGAAAATTAACTTAAAGCAAAGTGACATCTAAGCACCTAGGACAAGGAAAATGAGTACAAAAGCCCGTCTCCTAGGGTGGTTGAAAGGCCCAAACAAGCTCACAGACGAAAAGACTCTTGGTGAGTTATAGGCCATTACAGAAATGAAAAGGATCATTCCTCATTGACTGGAGTGAAGCTCGTCAAACAAGGCAACATCTGGGTTCCCAGAACATGGTAATTGATGATGACAAGGTCAAAGATGGAAAGGCAGGATGTCTAGGGATACTGGGAGGACAGAACAGCACAAAGAACCTATTGACCTCAAAGACAGTGGAGCGATTGTGCTCACAGAGCCAAATTATTTTCTACCACACCACCACTGCTTTTTTCAATATGTTTGTTATACAACCATGACTAAGACTTTAACTCCTCTAATGTCTCAAAAGCTGCATCGACAAAACTGTCCTCAAGGGGCTGTTTTTAGGATAGTCGGGATAAATACCTGAATGACCTTCAGAATAGGTCTCCTCAAATTCAAGAACTGACTATGGATGGCTTAGGTGTGCCACCTTTTGGTATCTCTGCACCACACTGGAAGAAGAAGGGTTGTCTTGGGCCACATATTAAATACATTGCAACATGTAATCACAACAAAATCTCATAATTTTTAATGGTTTTTTACTGTTGTTCAATTAAAGTTGTCCCCACCTTTCCCCTTTTATTCTACCCTGCCCTACTCACCCACCCCCACGTTCAATCCTCTCCTCCCCCTGGTTGTCTTTGTCCATGGGTCCTTTATACGTGTTCCTTGATTTGATACTTCCCTTTCTTTCCCCACGCTATCCCCCTGCTTCCTCCCCTCTGGTCACTGTAAGTAAATTTATGATTTTGTGTTTGGCTGTATTTGCAGCCATCCTGGGGTACATGCAACCCACAAACAGGCCACAGGTTGGACACCCCTGGTAGTAGATTAGAAACATGGTCTTTGGGACTGAATTCTGATTCTGCCACTTGCTAGCCATGTGTTTTGTGCATGTAACTTAAACTCTTGATGCCTCAGTTTTCCCATCTATAAATGAAGATGATAATTTTTAATTCACAATGTGGTTTGGCAGATTAAATGAACTAAGGCATAAAAATTACCTAGTATAATACCTAGCACAAGTATAACTTCAATAACTTATAGATGCTATTAGTATTGATTTCAAAAGTATCACATTCAAAATTTGGATTAAAGTCTTCTTAAATAAATAATAAAGACATTATAGGCAATTAAATTAGTTTCACCACCTATCTTTTATATCAGATGAGACCTTACCTTCTACCACTTAAGGTGTCAATTTCACCCTGTGACCAGCCTTCTTATGATTAAAAGTTCATTGACCAGTAGCAAGAAAGTAGCTTAATACTTTGCACACATCTAACAGAAGGGAAAGAAGGAGAGAGAGAGAGAGAGAGAGACCCAAGCAAGAAGGAGAAGTAGTCTTTCTGACCCCCCAATACATGTTTCCTCCTACCAGGTCACATGATGACCCTGAGACCAAGTCCTATGGCCAGAGTGTTAGAATATCTTGTTTTGCTAGAGCTGGGATGTTTGCTAAATTAGAGGTCCAAGTGGGAAGAGGAAAGAAAGGAAATGTGTAGTAGGTGGGCAACCTACAAGGGACCCCTATAATTTCAAAACCGTTGTCTTTACTTATCTCTTGACCTCAAACTACAAGATACAGGCCATTCAAAAATCGACATGATTTGAACTTTGCTTATACTTTTGGTCAATACCATATTACATTGAAAACATAATGTTGACTGCTAGACACTCTTTCCCTTGGAATACCCACCTCCATAAAAATAGTAGAGAAAGAGTCCTGGCTGGTGTGGCTCAGTTGACTGGGCATCATCACACAAACCAAAAGGTTGCTGGTTTGATTCTGAATGGTCAGAGCACATGCCTGGGTTTAGGGTTCAGTCCCCAGTCAGGGTATGTATGAGAGACTACTGATCGACGTTTCTCTCTCTCTCTTTCTCCTTCCCCTTCTCCTCTCTCAAAAATTAAAATAATTTTTTTAAATAGTACAGAAAGAAAAAATTCCTTATAAACAGAATACCTTACTACCTTTAGTATTCATTGTTACTGTATTTTTTGATAGAGCTGATTCTCCTATTTCACTACAGTTACATATATCAGGGCATAAAAGGTTAATTGAATATATAAAAATATACCAATCCAACCTGTTATAAAGGAAGATTTTACTCAAACAGTTTTACTGCTGAATAATGACAACCAATTTGAATGATTTTAGTAGAACTGACTGCTTGAATTATAAACACTTGTTTTGAGACACCCATGAAGATGAAATCCCCCAAACGATAAGGCACATATTTTTTGTATCTCTTGCATGGCTCTTACTCACTGTTTTTGTCATACAAACAAGCTTAAATTTTTGACTTAACACTGTCCCAGTTCTCAAGCGCCACATTTCTCTTTATGACAGTAGCTTTCTATTATTATGATGGATGAAAGCCCAAATAATGTTTACTCTAGTCCATTGGAAAAAAATATGAAAATGTCCAGAGGAGAAAAATCTCTAAAAGTAATAAATGAAATACATCTACCAGGGAAACAGAACCTTGGTCCCTGTTTCCTTTTGGAGCACTACCCCACCAATGGGAGTAAGACCATGGCAGAAATCTAAACATGGCCTTAATTCACACATTCCAGGGCAAGAGACACTCAAAGAACCAGAATTAGCTGAAATAAATTTGAAAGAAAATATATTCTTCATGGATCCCATATGTGACACATTTCTCTGTATGTAATCCCCATAATCAAATGGATTATTGAATGACAAAGCAAGGGAAAGGTATAAAATCAGGGAAATTGAGAGCTATGTAAGCTTGCTATTGATACCAGCTGTACTTCTTTGCCTCTGTGCCCTGTATATCTAAACATCTATCTACCAAAAGAACATATCCTAAAGAACAACTTGATGACAGAGATGAATTTCAATCTGACACCTTCAGTAAACTAAAAAATGAACTATATCATAAACCATTGCTCTTTCTCAATCCAAACAGAAAAAATAAAAAAAAGATCCCAAAGAAACTTACATTCTCTATAAAAAGTAACTAAGTAATATGGAAAGTGTTTATTGATTTTCTGAAGTACTCTATGGGTAATTGATCTAAAACCATGCAGAAATTTTCCTTTCATAAAATTATTTTAAAACTTTTATGTTAAAATGTAGCTTTTTTTTCATAGTGTTTTCAAACACTAGGGTTTTTGTTCCCACAAATAATGAGTTTTACTCTGCAAATGCTAAATAGAAAGTTTATCAAAAATTCCCACTTTTCAACCAGTCATGTGGCATCATCGAGACACTGCTACATTCATTTATTTATCCAATCTGTTCCTATGATTCCCTACTTCTCTGTAAAATAAAAATGCACATCTTGATTAATGAGATAATCTTTGCAACTGCGCTCACTTTTCTAAATTTCATATTTGTTAATTTCAATAAATTTCCACTAATTTCTGCATTATGAATTTGATTGAGTGGGAACATTTCACCTGTCTTTACAAAACCTTTAATTACAATAACTATACTTACATGGTTTTTGTCATACCATTTTGTGATCTTTTCATTAATACTGCAAAAGTCGTGCATACCTATCTACCATCAGGAAATGTATTACTGTCTTAAGTAGCTAATCCTCTCAGATTCTACTACAGAGTACCCAGCTTATCAAGCTGATTGTGCCATGAGTCATGAGCACCAGAACATGGTATGTAAATGAGTGAACTGCAATGGGAACTGGCAAAAGCCTGTGCTCTGCCGCCTGCTTGATGAGGACCATTTGGTCAATCGACTATTGTTCCCTTTGCTCTTGCTATCCCACACATGCCAGTACCCAAAAACCTACACACTGTGTCCTGGGGTGGTGGCAACAAAAATGAACAGCTGCATCTATTTGCAAAGGCAAGAAAACAGCAACTTCACGATGTAAGTAAATGATTCCATAAATGACAAGATTTCAAGCTCAAGTAATGAAAAGAAGATTTCATCACTTTCAGAGACTAAGAACTTGAGATGTGACCTGATGAGTATATTTGAAAATTGTTGGGTGTGGAGCGATGAAAAGACACTCCAGTTAAAAACTAGTAAGCAATTAGCCATACATACTAAAACCTGAATAAGAGAACCAGAGTGGAAATGTAGAGTTGTGAGTAAAGGTAATACCCATCTGAGGAGGGGGAAGAATAATCTAGAGAGAGAGGCAGGATCAGAGAAAAAACATGAATGAGTAGATGAACATGAATGTGAGTGGTTAAAGAATGCTAAAAGTTAGAATAGAGTAGGAGGATGAAAAGCGATGCAAAAAAAATAAAAGGAAGGACATCAGATGAGAGAACAGCCTCAAAATATATTCATTCATTATTCACTCAGTGTCCTAGGCATTGTGCTGGGCACTGGATGGGAGGCACAGCCTGGAGCAAATATCCATGGCCTCTGCCTTCATGGAGTTTGCAGTCTAGTGGAGAAGAGAACCAGACATCAGACAAATAACAAAACAGCCCTCTGCCCCTCCAGTAAGTATAATTGTGATAAATGATCCAAAAAGAAGAAGAAAAATATGGTTCAGGTGCTGGGGGCACATATAAAAAGGAACTGCCTAATCTTATCTGAAGTGTTAGGGAAGGTTACCCTGAGAAATGATATGACCTGTCAAATAAGTAATAAAAATGGAGGAAAGGGAGGGAGAGAGAGGGGGAGAAAGTGAGAGAGACAGAGAGAGAGAGAGAGAGAGAGAGAGAGAGAGAGAGAGAGAGAGAGAGAGAGAAGTGATCAACAAAGTCAGAAGGAGCGAGGATGTTATACTGTGAAAAAGAAAAGTAAAACAGTGCATAGTAGCAATAAAGAGGCCCCTTTTCATCTTTTATTATTTTGCATTTTTCATTCTAGTCTTAAAGCCAAATATAAGTAAGCAGTTCGGGGTGGGGTTGTGTTGGAGCGGACACTGCTAACTACTTACCCAATATCTGTTTCACCAGTTCTGCCTTACTGAAACAGAAACCTAAGGTTTTTAGGGTAGCGATGAGCCCTGCTAAAACCCTCATTTTGCCAGCCTGCCTTGCAGCTGGGGTTGACTGTATGACAATTCTCACCAATAAGACATAAGCAGAATGCTGCAGGGGATTTCTGGAAAGTGTTGCTTTCCAGACAGCAGCACAGCTCCTTCCTGCCTGACACCTGGGTTTCTGCTGCCTGCCTTGAAGGAGGCTGTGAGGCTGCAAATGAAGCAGCCATCTTGCAGTGTGAGGCACCAGTAAGAATAAAGTGTGAGGCACACACTGAGGACAACAGAACTGAAATACAGAAGGCCCTGGAATCTTCATGACCTCCTGGAGCCTCTGCACCAATTTCAGACTCTCTGCCTTTTTGTTATGTGAAAAAAGCTAACTTCCATTTGATTAAGCCAATGTAGACCAGTTTTTGTTAGTTTCAGTCCAATATAATCCCTAACTGCTGCAGGTTGTAGTGGCGTGGGAGGAGGAGATATCGTTGTTAGAGGTGAGCAAAGTCAAGGTGACAGAGGAATAGTAAACCATTTCTGGTCCTTTTTACAGCATAGACACTGTTATTGCCACAAATACGTAGGATAATCAAGCTATGCAATTAAATAAGTGCTCCCTTATTTAGAATGTGATCCCTGAAAGCTGTTTAGCTTTCAACCACAGAAAACTGGTATATTTAAAGATATCTAGTTATCACATCATAACACTTTCTTTTAAAAAAAATAAAACATTGCCATCATTGTACATTAATCAAGACCATCTGAGGAAGTAATGGGAGTATTCTGACAACTCCACCACGTGCTGTGGGCAGGTGGTGGGCATTAAATGGCCTTATTTATCATAAGCAGAATATACAGGAGCATCTCAGAGTCTCAGATTCCCAAAACGTATGTCAATTTGGCAGGAGACCAGTGCCTTTTTAGCTAGTAAAGCATAAATAACTTTCCAACATTTTCCTTTCCCTGATTATACACATCAACTCATCACGACACTCCCATTTAGAAGGGTATGTAAAGTCAGCTCTGGGCAGCTTAACCAAGAACCATTACACTGGCACATTCTCTAATGTTTCACTGTAAAGCGTGTCCAGTCTGATGCAGCTGTGAAGGCAAAAACCTTACGATTTGAATCCTGCCTCTGTCATACACTAACTGTGTCACCTGAAGCAAGCTGCCCAATCTGCCTGAGCTTGGGTTGTCTGAACACCGACATTTGTGAGTATTAAAGGAGACCCCTTATAAACAACACAGTGAACACAAAGGCCGACACCACTGCAAGCTCTCTGCAAACATTATTATCTCCTTTCTCTTTTGACCATTCCTACACTGAACTGCCTTGGGGAATTTTCATTAAAAGAACCAGAAGAAAAGCTAGTAAAATCTGTTCCTACAGAATAGATCCCGACCTAATTAAGTGCAACATGAAGAAAGGGTTTTGACTAAACTCTGAAGAGAAGATTATACACATATAGAGGGTGGTAAAAAATCAATTGTGCCCATTATTGGAACACCAGGCAGACCATAAAAAAAGAATATTTTAAGGTCTGTTTCTATTTTCAAAAGGCTACGTTAGTATTCTGTAATCACAAATCGCAAATCACAGAAAAGAATTTTGAAGACTCCCCTTGTCCTATAGACTTGTGGTGGGGAATATACCTGGGCACAGCCCTCAGCATAAAAGGTTAAGATCCTGTGACTCCTGCCTCCACAGCTGTCTGTCTCCCTCACCTTGAACCAGCACTGAGATGTAGCACATATCTCCCCTCAGATAACGGGGACGAGCCCCTCACCAAGCATCACCTCCCCGATGACTCATCTCTCTGTGTCACTCTGTTTAGGGCAGTCTGTCAGGCAAGGAAGGGACAGTGACAGAAAAACACTTGCAAGTGGGATCCTAGTGATAAAACAGCAGTAGTATTTTTGGATATTGAGAATTAATATTTTTCTTGCAGGAACTATGAATGGTAACATTTCCTTGGCCAGTCTCAAAAATGTCAATTCATTTCTTTGTTAATGCAAATGTGTTGCCTCCTTGGTTCTCTCATAGGCAGGTGAGGGGGTGGAGAGGGAGAGGAGAGCCATTATTATTGCCTTGTAATTTTCCAAAGATGGTTCATTTTACTTTATGGTAGAGTGGCCAAATTTGTATTAATCCTCTGTTGCCCTAATCATCATTATAAATCAGGAAACAAGAATCACAAAGTCCAATTACCATTCAAAGTAGACACAGGAAGGAAATTAAAGCTCCCTTTCTAAGTGGAAGAAAGGGCATTTCCACAGAGCTTCCTAAGGGAATGCACCCTGTGCTGAACAGTACATTATTGAAAAAGAGATAAGCAATTGTGTGATGTACAATTGCCAACACTTTCTAGTCTTTCAACTTCTGTTCTAAATGCTTACAAGGAATAATGTCTTCACATTTTTTCAAAAAGCTGCTACAGAAGAAAGCCATTTACATTTATAAGTATTGCAAATATAGCAGTTATTATTTCAAGAAGAGAGACAGAGGCCAAGAGAAACAGAGAGATTGGAGTCTTGGCCTGGGAACACCATGCCTTCTTCCCTCAAGGACCTAAAGCCAAAGAATTACTGCAGAGATGATTTTAAACACATAAACTTCTAAGAAATATAAGCCTAAACTGTCCAATTATTTTCTCTCCTTAGTAATTCTATTTTTCTGCTAATAAAGGTAGCAACTCGGTGATACTAACTTCCAGCAACTCAATTACATATTACCAATCAATTTAGTCACTAGCTATATAGCTGTGGGTGGCATAAAAGGAAAAAGTGAATCGATCCAGTTGTTTGGACAGTAGATCTACCACAGTGAATCAAAGTGGTAGATCTTCTAACTCTGTGAAATTATACCTAAAGTAAATGGTCCTACATAAACTTCATTTAGACAAAGGCAACATCCATCTATAATCTCAATAGAAAATCTGCTGCCTGTCATATTTTAACATAGGGAATTCAGCGGTTCAAAAACACCCACCATTTTTAGAAAATAGATTAATCTAGCCACACACTTAATAACTGTTAGTTATTAAGTTTGCTGAGCTAAATTCAACCAATTTTTAAGTTGGTAAATACATTATAAAATTAGATTCAGATTAGAAAGAATACTATAAAACACAATTAAAAGATGTGGACAATTTCTATCTCTCTGGCTATAGGATTTTTAAAATTTTTTGTTTCCTGCTATTCCAGCTGTATAACTCAGTTGAATTCTGATGAAACAATATGTCGTCCAAACCTAAATCCTATGCTTTAGGCAATTAATAATTGGCAACAATATATAAATTGCACTTATCAGTTCTACCTTCCTTGTGTAGGAGCTGCTGGCTCACAGCCCAAACGCATAGTGATTCATAGTTAAAACTGTATTCGGATCTTCTTAGAATCATAGCACTTATTACCTCTCTCTGCATTGATGATATTTCTTTTTTTAACATCAATTTTATTATGGCTGCATTGGTCACTGTATGGTAAATATCTGAATTTTAGAGTAGTTCTCCAAGTATAGTTCCACTGAACCTATGAGGATTTTCTAGATGTTTGGGAAATTAATCCTTTAATCATTAAAAATGAAGAAGTAGTTAAGGTATGTAATAGAGTTTCTACTATAATTGTCAATTTCTACTATAACCACCCCCCCAAAAAAAGAAAAAATTAAATGACTGGAATGACTCTCCAAACCAAAGCATCACAGACTGCTCCCCTGGCTCTCTGCAGGGAAAGAGAAATGAGGCATCTGGGGGATGGTGAGAGAAGAGCAAAGGATTCAGCCACTGGCAAAGGCAAGTAAGACTAGATCAAGCCCACAGTTTCCATGCTCATTTCTTCTAGGAAGAAACATGTGAACCAGGAGAAAAAGATCAGTGGCTGAGAACTTCTTTTAGTAGTCAATAAAATCCCATTGATTTTAATGCAAGAATAGTATACCTTTCTATAGAAAACCTAAGAGGCAACACAGTATAGTGATCTGAGTTCAAAACCTAACTTTCCCAGTTAATTGCTCTAAACATCAATTTCCCCATCTATAAAATGGGAATGGTAATACCTAATCATGGTAACACATTTTTAAGTGACTTGCAAAAAGCCTGCCTTGGGTAGCCCTTGATTCATGGTAATAATAAGATGTATTAAATATTAAAATATTGCCTGGCTTCTAGAAACACCCCCATGTCCTTTCCTGCATGTGCTGCCATTTGAGAATAGCAATACCCTTCCACTTAAAGGGGATATTTTTTCTCTCGTACTCAGAAGGAATACTTCTTCCTCTATGTTTTCAGTAGCACTTTTGCCTTTCCAAGCTATTTTCTTCAGGTTTTCTCTACTTTTATCATGGATGTTTGTTCTTTATTGAGAATGAAATTAAAATGTTTATGAACTTTATTTATTCACCTATTATTTACAGTTTCTTAGTATAGCAGAGCATATTTTTTAAGTCTTCATTGCCAGTGAATGCCAACAACCCTCATGCTGTTGGTGGAGCCACGCGGTATCTGTGCAGATGGACACTGAGAAGACTTTCCACCTGTGCAGAAAAGAGGGAGGTTCATGTGTAAACCTGGAGACTGGAAAGGGGAATTTCTCTCTCCAAGTGTTCATAACTGGTGAGAGTTGAAACCTAAAGCCATGATTATTTCTCCTTTATGTTTAAACTGTTAATTTTACATTTCAAAGGGATGTTGTGTTAGCTCAAAAGAAAAGGCTTTGATCATTTCATCAAATAAAAACTGTAAAATTGAATTCAAGGAGACAGACCCCAAAAAATCTCCTTGGCTGATGAAAATTTCCAACTTTAAATCCATGATCATCCCTCATTTAATATTTACACAGCTCCATGGAATCTGGTTTGCTCATTAAAGTGAGGCCCTCCATAAATAGTAGGTTCCAACATGGTTTTATATTATAAAATTTCAGAATATTAAAAACCACAACATCTGAAGGGCATTTCAGAAAAGAATTTGGTAATTTTTCAGAAATATATTCCTGACAATGCCTGTGACTTCAAAATATCTCTGCATCTAGACAAGAATATTTCAAGTGTTTCTTTTGATATGAAAGTCTTTTCTCCAAGGCTAAGCCTGTAAATAGTCATTTTCAGAAAAGATGGAATTTAGTCAAATATGGAATTGGTTTTAAATCACTGTATACCTAATCATTTGCTTGACTAAATTGATAGCTTGTCAAATCAGTTAACAGCTGCCATCTTTATACAGCATTTCTGGTGCATATTCTCATGAGGATTAAATAAAGTAAGATTAATTAACATGCCTAGCACAGGGAGTGGCACATAGTAAACACTCATATATGGCCACCTTTGAAAAATATGGCCATATTTTAATAACAATTATTGCACAATTGCTGTTAAACTGAGGGAGAGAGAAAATGACCTGCTCAGTGTTAGCCAGCAGGAGTTTCCACTGTTTTCTGGGGCATTTCTTTTTCCTTTTCTTTTTTTTTAATCCTCACCTGAGTACATCTTTTTTCATTACTTTTAGAAAGGGAGGAAGGGACAGAGAGACACTTTGATGGGAGAGAGAAGCATCCAGTGGTTACCTCCCACACGTGCCCAGACTGGAGATCATACATGTGGGGATGGGGGTTGCACACACCTGCACATGGACCAGGAATCAAACCTGCACCTAGGTATGTGCCTGGACCAGGAATTAAACCAGCAACATTTCAGATACAGGATGATGCTTCAGCCAACTGAGCCACACCAGCCAGAGCCTGTAGCATTTCTTTATTCTTCATTAATAATGACAACAGCAATTGAGATTTAATATTTTTCCCTATTTTAATTGAGAAAATAGAGCTAGTAGCTGTTGAATTGGCCTCCCTATTTTCACCACAGCCCTCATTCTCTCCATTTTCCACACATCACTCAAAGTCATTTAACACATACATCAGACCATGTCTGTCTCCTGACTGAACTCTCCAAAGACATGTCTTCACACCAGAAATAAAATCCTACTCTGCCCTGTGGCCCACAAGGCCTCCCAGGTACCAATCCCTGACCTCGTCTCATGCCATTCTTCCCTCCTTCTAGTCACATTGGCCTTGTTTGCTTGTTTTTTTTTAAGGTTGTACTGTGTTTAATTTAAAACTGTATTAAGAGTTTACCATTCTGAAAAATCACTAACAATCCTTTTTTTAAATATATTTTATTGATTATGCTATTACAGTTGTCCCATTACCCCCACTTCATTCCCCTCTATCCTACACACCCTCTCCCACCCACATTCCCCCCTTTAGTTCATGTCCATGGGTCCTAAGTTCTTTAGCCTCCACATTTCCCATACTATTTTTACCCTCCCCCTGTCTATTTTCTACCTACCATCTATGCTACTTATTCTCTGTACCTTTTCCCCCTCTCTCCTCCTCCCACTCCCCTGTTGATAACCCTCCATGTGATCTTCATTTCTGTGGTTCTGTTCCTGTTCTAGTTATTTGCTTAGTTTCTTCTTGTTTTTGTTTTAGGTGCGGTTGTTAATAATTGTCAGTTTACTGTCATTTTACTATACATGTTTTTTATCTTCTTTCTTAGATAAGTCCCTTTAACATTTCATAAAGTAAGGGCTTGGTGGTGATGAACTCCTTTAACTTGACCTTACCTGAGGAGCACTTTATCTGCCCTTCCATTCTAAATGAAAGCTTTGCTGGATAGAGCAATCTGGGATGTAGGTCCTTGCCTTTCATGACTTGGAATACTTCCTTCCAGCCCCTTCTTGCCTGGAAGGTCTCTTTTGAGAAATCAGCTGACAGTCTGATGGGAATTCTTTTGTAGGTTATTGTTCTCTTATCTCTTGCTGCTTCTAGGATTCTCTCCTTCATTTTTACCTTGGCTAATGGAATTATGATGTGCCTTGATGTGTTCCTCCTTGAGTCCAACTTCTTTGGGACTCTCTGAGCTTCCTGGACTTCCTGGAAGTCTATTTCCTTTGCCAGATTGGGGAAGTTCTCCTTTATTATTTGTTCAAATAGGTTTTCCACTTGTTGCTCTTCCTCTTCTCCTTCTGGCACCCCTATAATTCGGATGTTGGAAC
>CM052549.1:65672328-65759132 GCA_028533065.1 Trachops cirrhosus
TGGTATTTGCTCTGCTCTCTGTCGGACCTCAGTCCCTTCTGCCGCTTCCCCCGAGCAAACTGGGCCCCTCTGGTGCCAGTTCCCATGTGGGTAGGCTTGTGCACCCTGTGGGACTTTCCTTTTCAATCAGTGCCCCAAGGCTCTATTTCCCAGTGCTGGGATCCTGGGTCATGCGCAGTGCCTTGCTTCACAATCGCCAACTCGCTGGGTCTGCTGGTTGCCACCCCTCAGCCGGGGGCTGCCAGCCACCATCCACGTGCCCAGGGTCTGCCTGCTGTGGTCTTGTGTGCCCCAGTTGCCTTGCGCACTCCCATTGCCTTATGCACCCAACGCTCTCTGCTCTCTGCTCTTCAGCCCACGCCTGGCTGCCAGACTCTGCCCCTCCTACGGGTCAGGATGAACGTATCTATTTTAACTCATTGGGGGCCCAACTTTCATACGGTTCAATTTTCTGTCAGTTTTGGTTGTTATTCTGTTTCTAAATTGTTGTTGTTTCTATCTTGGTTGTGCTAGGAGGCACAGTATGTCTACCTATGCCTCCATCTTGGCCGGAAGAGCATGTGTTGTCAACAGTCAACAATCCTCTTTCTTTTTCAATTACAGTTTACTTTCAATTTTATTTTGTATTGGTTTCAGATGTGTAGCTCTGTGGTTAGACAAGAATATCATGGTCCCCCTGATATTTCCAGTACCCAGCTGGCACCATACTAGTTATTGCCATATTATTGACTATATTCCCTATGCTGTACTTTATATCCCTATGACTATTCTGTAAATACCAATCTCTATTCTTTAATCCCTTCACCTTTTTCACCCAACCTCCCAACCTCCTCTCCTCTGGCAACCACCAGTCCACTCTCTGTGTCTTTGAGTCTGTTTCAATTTTGTTGGTTCATTAATTTTGTTCTTTAGATTCTACATATGAGTGGAATCACATGGTATTTATCTTTTTCTGACTCACTTATTTTACTAAGCATGGTACTACTGGCCTTTTTTATGTTCTTTGTCTTGGCCAATCCTGTTCCCTCCTCAGGGCCTTAGCCTGAACCAGTGTCTTTGCCTGCACAGCTCACCACTCTTGTCTTACTTCCTTTCATGAAGATTATAGCTCAAAGCCAACTTCTTCAGGATGACCTTGCCCATTTCCTTACCTGGAAAGTGTCTCCCTCCCACAGTCCCACTGCCCTCTCCATCATACTCTGTCACCCATTCTATTTTATTTCCTTTACTTCTGCCTATAATTATTTTTATGGAACCCACTTTAGAGAGATCTCTACTTATATGGGACATAATTAGAAAATACCACCCCTAAAAGAACCATGCCAAATTCTTTTCTCGACAGGAAACAGGTTCCTCAGGGCATCTTGGCCAAACTCCATAGCTTTACAGCCACTTGTGGCTGAGAGCAGTCTCACTTTGGTATTTAAGACTTGGCTCTCTTTATTTTCAAACATACATCTCAAAGTTAATTCAAAGCCACCCTCTTCCTCTTCCCCATCATAGGCCAGACCTTAGGATTTATAGTAGTGAATGGAGTGAAATCCTCTGCCCTCAGATGCTGTGCTCTCAGGGAACCCAAATCTCACCACCACATCCAGGAGAAAAGCCACACAAAAAAAGATAAAGAAGAGAAAGGATCTCTCCCTCTCCCCCCTCCCCCCTCCCCCTCTCCCCCTTCCCCCTTTCCATCTCTCCCTCTCTCTCATTTTCTTTGACTTCTAGGATACAACAGTATTTTTTCCTCTACACTCACTCCTCCTCACCAAAGTGTGGCATTTTAGTTCACTTTTTATTTCTACTATGAGCTGCTAGTTTAGAAATAAAAAGCTACCTCATTTTTAGTCCACTAGTTTGTTTGCTCATTCATTCATATGAGCAGCCATGTATTAGGCATTTAGTGCCAGGCAGGTGCTCTTGTAGGGACATGTGCAAACATTTCTTAGACTCTCTTGTATCTTCAACATTCACTTCTTTCTTCTCTTGCAAGTCATGTACAACTCACTGGCAGTCAATATCCTGTCTAAAGACAGTCCACTAGATAACTGGCCAGAAGCAAATTCTATTATCTTGGTTTAGCAAAATCTTTATAATTCTAAAACATAGAGGAGCTAGTCTTGCTCTCAGTAAAAATAGCTAGGGCTGCTTTATTTTGGCAATTAAAATCATGTCAATTCTAGACGACTCTTAGAGCAAGGGAGGCTCCTTGTCAGATAAGCTATCATTTTTAACACACTTTATTTTTTAAACAGTTTTAGGTTTATGGCAAAGTTGAGAGGAAGGTAGAGATTTCCCATATACCCTCTGCCCCCACACAGGCACAGCCTTCCCCACCACCATCAAAAGGAATCTCTTGATGTGTCTAGAAAACCTTTTTACCCATTCCTGGTAAAAAGGTTTTCTGTGTCTTATTTTGATTCAAGATGGTTCTGACTAAGAGGCCCACTGAGATGAAGACTGGGGTTTTCTGAGGGAAGCACCCTCATGCCTACCTTTCCAGGGAGCAGCCATGACATCTTTGCCTTTCCCCAAGTGAAGAGCCCCAAGACTTGATCCAGCTCCTGCACTCGGCTACTCCACAGATGTCTACAAATAGAATCACACCACCAACTGGAGTCCTCTTGCACCCCTTCCCTTTGAGGGCTGCCAGTAACCAGGATGGTTTAAGGACAACCCTATCTTCCCAGGCACACCGCTGTCCTGGGTTCTGCCAGTGGACCTCTGGGGTCTACCATGAGACACACATCCCCTAATCCTCAGTGGTACACATCAAACACCCAGTCCTTAACCTCTTTCAAGAGGGATCAGGGATGGAGCCTTAGTGCTAGGTTCCAATAACACTCTCATAAGCTCTTCTCCCACTCTGCTCCATGGCAGCCTCAAAGAAGGTCTTCATTCACCATGAATGAAATGTTAGTCCACCATTCTGGTGACACCCCCAATATTTGTTCACTCAGAGCCCTACTCACTTGGCTCCAAGGAGAAAAGATCTACCTCCTCTTCCTCATGGGGAGGGAAAGAAATAGCCAGGCTCTGAATATACACTCCTCAAAAGGCTGACTCCCAACCCTCATAGTCTTCTTATTTTGACTGGCGAGAGTTGGTTTAATAGTCAAGCTCATTCTTACATGGTGCCTCTCAGTAAGCACTGAAGGAGGGTTGTTCCAGAGTCCAGCAACACCCTGAACTTAGAAGCACACAGAATTCTTCAGGTCTTCAGCTTTGAGCCCAAGCCCTAAGTCCAGGACTAAGGGAGAAAATACCATTCCCATGCATTGATTTATTCCCTGCCAATCTCAATTCATTCCTTTCTTAATTTTCACCATCTCCATCTACTCTCAGAACCTAGAAAAGTGTTTAATGACAGATTTGCTAAATGAATCCTGTTTTGAACTTTTGTAAAACAAGGAGTTAACTGCATCATAAGGAAACTCATGGTGAATGGCCCTAGTGATTCAAAATAGAAAGAATCTTATTTTTAATTAGCTAAAATGTTCATTCATTTTATTGTATGCCTGCCCAATACAACAACAGAATAACATTTTTTCCCACATGGTGTCCCTTTTAAAGGTTCCCAGATAGACATGGTGACTCTGACTTCTTTGCTTCTTATGTCACATAGTTTCCAGACCCACTGACCATCTTGGCTGCCCTGCTTTGAAGCATTAATATTCTTTTTAAGATGTGGTCTACCAGTGAAGAGCAGTGGACCCTCACTCCCTGAGAGCTGGACACTCCTTTTCTGTTAATGCAGCATACACTCACATTAGGATTTAGTCATTTGTTGTGTGGGGTTAATTTTTCAGTAGAGAAACCACGTAGTTGCCTCACATTAAATGTGTGGTAAACAACCTCAGATTTTGTATAGGAACTGCTGCCAAGTCAGACCTTCACCTCTCACTCTAGCTTAAGTGCCTTTTTCAAATATAAATGTTGAGCTTTATATTTAGCTCCATTACATTATCCGCCTTTTGTTTTTATCCTTTTGTTCCAGTCTCCAGAGGTTTTCAAAATTTGATATTATAGTGTGATACTAAATTTGTCATTACCTGCAAATTTAACAAACATATTTTCTATGTCTTCATTTAAACCACAATTTTTGTTCAATGATCTGTAGAGAATTGAGCCAACTTGAAGCCCTAGGGTGACCTAGAAGCCTCTGTTTTGACTGGCACTTTGTGAATATGGCCGCTCACCCAACAGCAAATCCACCCAATCTACCTAATGTTGCCCTCAGGCAGCCCACATTCTAATCTCAATCAATCTCTCTCTCTCTCCCCTCCTCTCTCTGTCCTTATCTCTTTTGTGTGTTCTTATAAACTCTAGAGCTTTTAAGAAATGATCCAGTGAAATAAAAATACATCTACAACAGTCCCATGATTTACTGGTTATATCACCTTATCCTCAAAAATATTTGTTAGTATGATATATGTATAGTTAGCTGATTTTCCTCATTTAAAAAATCATTAAATTATTTTCCAGAACCATTAAATTCTACATTGTCATAAATTATACTGATTAACATCAATATTGTTGATCTAATCCTCCAAAAGTTTTACACCTTTTTGAAAATCTGGGTATCTGTCCATCTTCAGACTTCTCTTAAGCTCCATAAATGTCTACAGAACCTCACCATTTCCAGGGACAAGTCTTCACATTCCTTTAGTATTTGGGAAATTCTATGTCTGAGCCTAGACCATTAACAGTGACTAGATCTTCTTCTGTTTTCTCCTCATTTGTCTTAGAAAATGAAATAGTCATCTCTGGCTGCCATGACAAAACACCACACACTGGGGGCTTAAACAGAAGACATTTGTTTTCTCACAGTTCTGTAGGCTGAACATCCCAGGACAGGTTGCCAGTAAGGTCACGTTCTAGTAAAAGCCATCTTCCTAGCTTGCATACAGCCACCTTCTTGCTGTGTCCTCACATGGCACAGAGAGAAAGGACCAGAAAGCTCTCTCCAGTGTCTCTTCTCATAAGGACACTAATCTCACCAAAGGGCCACAACCTCATGACCTCATCTAAACCTAATTATCTCCCAAAGGCCCCATCTCCAAATATCACACTGAGAGGTCCACAACCTATAGATCTTGGAGGGATATGACTCAGCCCGTATCAGGAATTAACTAGTTGTTTGTATTATTTATATTATTCGGGCTGCCCTTTCCCAACTTTGAGATTTTTGCTCTGCTGGAAATGATAAAATAGAACAAATTATTATTTTAGTTTTCTTCTTTAGTAGTGAGCCTATTCTTTCATTATTACTTATTCCAAATTTAAATCTTTAAAACGACACGTTATGGACCAGCATTTTTCAGAGCTACAGCTTATTCTCTTTGTAAGACCTCCTGACATCTCTGTGCTCATCCCAGGAACTAAATCCAACAGATCTCACACTTTTTGCTTCGGCATTTCCCCCCTGACCATGCTCCAGTACTTCCCACAAGATTCCTGCCCTGCAACCCGGTCACATTCACCTCAGTTTCATAGGTAGCTAACTAGCCTCCAGCAGAATTTCAGAAAGAGCAATGCTCTCTGCCTGCCCGCTGTCTGCCCAGGACCACTCCCTGGGGCACCCGAGTTCAGCAGTCCACCACCAAAGAAGACTGTTCCTTAACATCTTTCTAGCAATGTTCCTTAAAGTAAATTACAGCTCTGTACTTTCTAAAGGTCCATTTGCTGTCTGTTTGGGGTACTTAAAAAAATCAATACCAATCTTAATTCCCACTGGAGAAAAAGAGCCCAAATCGTTAACGATGCATGAACATAGGAAATTTAAGAAAATATAAAAAGATTCTTTAGCCTTGAAATCATCCATTCTCTTCTCAGAACTCCACTTTTTGTGATCTGGATGGCATCCAGATTTGGCAATGAGAGGGAATGAGAGAAAGAGTTTGTGGGTTTTATTTATTTTTTCTGTAAGGTAAGGAGGGTAAGAGTTTTCTATTTTTAAATTTTGATTTTGCTTTCTTTGTTGTTGTTCTTATTTCTACTGGAGGCTGAATTGGGAAAGATCTTTTCCTGTATAACCTGGAGAGCTTTTATCTAAAACTCTTCTCAAAAAGTATTTTTTAAAAGATTTTTATTTCTTCAAATTATATTTTATTGATTATGCTATTACAGTTGTCCCAATTATCCTCCTTCTCACCCCTTCACCAGTTCCCCCATACCCTCAGGCAATCCCCATAACATTGTTCTTGTCCATGGCTCATATATATAAGTAAGTTCTTTGACTAATCCATTTCCCATACTGTACTTTACATCTGCTATTCTGTAACTACCTATTTGTACTTCTTCATCCCCGCCTCTCTGAACCCATTCTCCCAACCATCTGATAACCATCAAAACACTCACTATATCCATCATTCTGTCTCTTTTCTTCTTGTTTGCTTAGTTTGTTTTCTAGATTCAATTGTTGATAGATATGTATTTATTGCCATTTTATTGTTCATAGGTTTAATGTTTTTCTTAAATAAGTCCCTTTAACATTTCATATAATAATGGTTTGGTGATGATAAACTCTTTCATTTTTTTCTTGTCTGGGAAGCACTTTATCTACCCTTTGATTCTAAATGATAGCTTTGCTGGGTAGAACAATCTTGGCAGTAGGTTCCTGCTTTTCATGACTTTGAATATCTCCTGCCAATCTCTTCTAGCCTGCAAAGTTTCCTTTGAGAAATCAGCTGACAGCCTTATGGGAATTCTCCTGTAGGTAACTAACTGCTTTTCTCTCTCTGCTTTGAAAATTCACTCCTCATCAATAACCTTTGACATTTTAATTACCATGTGTCTTGGAGTGGGCCTCTTTGTATCCGTCTTGCTTGGGAATCTCTGTGCTTCCTGGAGTTGCCTGTCTACTTCCTTCACCAGATTAGGGTTTTCTTTTATTTTTTTTTTCCAATTGGCTTCCAATCTCTTGCTCTTTCTCTTCACCTTCTGGCACCCTATGACACAAATGTTGGAATGCTTGAGGTTGTCCCAGGGGCTCCATACCCTAGCCTCATACATATATATATTTTTTTCTTCTTGTTCTGATTGGTTGTTTTTGTTTCCTTATGGCCCAAATCATTGATTTGATTCTCAGTTCCATCCACTCTCCTGTTGTTTCCCTATAAATTGTTCATTATTTCAATTAGTGTGCACTTTGTCTCTAACTGGATCTTTTTTATGCTGTTGAGGTCCTCACTGAGTTCCTAAAGCATCCTTACAACCAGTGCTTTGAACTCTGCCTCTAATAGATTTCTTGTCTCTATTTTATTTAGTTCTTTGTCTGGAATTTTGATCTGTTCTTTCATTTGGGCCATGTTTCTTTGTCTCCTCATTTTGGCAGCCTCCCTATGTTTGTTTCTATGTATTAGGTAGAGCTGCTGTGAATCCCTGTCTTGGTGGCATGGCCAAATATAGTAGGTGTCCTATACAGTCCAGTGGCACAGCCTCCCCTATCACCCAAGCTGGGTACATGAAGTGCACCCTTTGTGTGGGCTGTGTACACCCTCCTCTTGTAGTTGAGACTTGATTGCTGTTTGCAGGTCAATGGGAGGTACTTACCCTGGCCAGTCAGCTGCAAGGACTGGCTGTGACCACTGACCACCAACCTCTGCCCTCTGTGGAGGATCAACTGTGCAGGGGCAGTATGGTGGTACTCTGACATGGTCTGTAGCTGTCAACTGTGTGTACAGGCTCTTGGGTTTCCCAGGTGGTGCAGTACAATGTCAGCACCACCTTTATTCTGCCCAGGGCCACCCTGCATGAGCTATAAAGCAACCTGCAAATGGCTGCTACTTGTACTGGGCTTGGAGGTTCCCAGGAGAAGCCTAGCTGTGAACCTAGGCTGGCTGTTGCTAGTTTGGGGCCTGGAGCACATAGAAAGAGGTACAGGGGACTGGGGTTCACTGAGGCCAGGTGTTGCTCGTTTGATAGGATTTAAGAAGTTGTGAAGCATGAGACAAAACCAACCATTCATATGGAGAAGCCATTGTTATCAGCTTGGGTGTGTCCATAAATTGGTTAGGATGGAGTCCCAGGGGGTCTCCAGGGATGGGAAAACAGTGTTAGGTTGATGAAGTCTCAGATATGGCACCCACCTGCCAGCTCTGTTACTCTGTGGGAGAAGGGTTCAGAAAAGGGACAAGGGCTTTTGCCCAACTTTCTGTCTAGAAGAAACTGTCCCCCAACTCTCATCTTGATGCCAGACATTTCAGTTCCTCCCATATGCCAATGGTGCCTTTCAAGCTGCTACCCCAGTGTTGGAATTCAGTGGGATTGAGTCTGAGTAAATCTATGGGTATGTTTTTTAAGAAGAACTGCTTGAAACACCAGCATTTTCTTCTACCAACTCAATCCCTGCTGGTTTTTGCAGCCAGCAGTTATGGGAACTTATCTTCTTGGCACTGGAATCCTGGGCTGAGGGACCTGGTCTGGGACTGGGACTCCTCACTCCCCAGATATTTCTGCTGAATTCTTATCCACCACACTTGGAGGTGCGACTAGCCCACTCCACATCTCTGTCCTCCTACCAGCCTGGATGGATGTGGTATCTTTAATTCCTAGTTGTTGGACTTCCATTCAACTCTATTTCTCACAGTTTTGTGTGATGGTTGTCCTATAATTTAGTTGTAATTTTGATGTGGTTGTGTGAGGAGGCAAGCCGTGTTTACCTATACCTCTATCTTGACTGGAAGTCCCATGGGTCCTTCAAAGACTTGTATTTAATTTTAGAGAGAGATGAAGGGAGGGAGAAAGAGAGGGAGAGAAACAACGATATGAGAGAGAAACATAAATTGGTTGCCTCTCGTATGCATTCTAACTGGGTATCAAACCTACAACCCAGGCATCAAACATACAAGTTGGACATGTGCCTTGACCAGTAATCAAACCAGTGACATTTTGGCTTGCAGGACAATGCCCAAAAAACTAATCTACACCAGTCAGGGCTCAAAAACTACTTTAAATACATTTAATCAGTAGGTCTCTTAAAAAATACTCTCTTTTCTTGATTTTTGCCAATATAGTATCGTGTTTTAATTGTATTTTCTTGATAATAGTGAGGTTAAGCATTTTTTTCATATGTGGATTATCTACATATTTTGTGCTTTTATCTGTCATATGTTGTCTTTAAATTATATTTATGGATTTAGAGAGAGTGAGGAAGAAGAGAGAGAGAGAGAGATATCAAAACATTGATTTGTTGTTCCATTTATGCATTTTTTAGTTGAATCTTGTATGAGCCCTGACTAAAGATTTAACCTGCAAACTTGGTATATTTGGGATGACATTCTAACCAACTGAGCGACATGGCCAGAGCTGTCAGATGTTTTTTAATTAAATGTAGATATTATTTATATATGGTAAGCCTCTGTCTGGTGTATAAGTCATGATTTGTGTTCCTAGTCTGTTATTTGCCTTTGGAATTTTTTTATGATGCCCCACCCAAAAATTGTAAAAATATTTTTCTATGTAAACTTCTAATTGTTTTAAACTATAGAAATGAATCACATGGGTTTTTATCAGAAAACAAAACAATATTGTCTTTCTTCAACCTCATCCTCTCTGACCTAAAAATCTTAACACTGGTTTTTCCCAGAGTTCTATATTTTAAGCATTATATCATCCTTGAGACTTACACCAAATATATTCTGTGGCCCTTATGTCAGATTGTTATACCCATAGCTCTAATATGAATTATAATTGTAATAATACTGACATTCTGAAATGTATTAAACACCTATTATGAACCATGTACTTTCTTATTTATTTTACTTGTACCATTGTATTTGAGCCTTACAAAAATTCCACTTTATAGATGAGGGAATTTAAGATTAAAGACGTTAAGTGGTTTGCTCAAGGTCGTACAAGTCATAAATGCTAGAACCGGAATTCAAACCTGAGAACTTGGGTTTTCTGTCCCCAAAACCCATAATTGTGGCATTTTATTGACTAAGAAAATAACTTGGCATATTTCTCCAACAAACCTCTAGCTGAAAGGAAGTTTCCTGAACACTAAACCACAATTTCTAGGTTTTAGAGTATATATGTGACAAATAATATATATAACACCATACTATGTAGTATTATAAATATTATACTATATAATATATATACTATATAGTGTATATGTGTGGTGTGTAATATATGTGTACACACACATATATATATATGGTATAGTACTGATGACCCACAGAACAATCTTCCATATAAGTTCTGGGATGTAGATATTAAAAAGAATTGACTCTATTAATGAAAGCTAAAATCACATGTGTAAACACATTGTTTTTAATCTATTCAATTATTTCCCCATAAGCACTAACTGTGCATCACAAATTGTGCTGGACATAAAAGATACCATAAAACTTAAACCTTGGAAGATCCATTTCCATAGTCTAATGGAATAATAGTTTTCAGAGATGAAAATTCTGAAGCTCCAAGATTAAATGTCCCTAGATGCTGTTTTCTTCTTCCATTAATAAAATTGAAGATGGGCACAGAAGGCACACTATACAGGCACACCACTGCATAATTAATTTCCACATCTCGTGATCAGTTACATGTAAATATTTTTTTTCTTATGTGCTTTAATTCAGGAGTTGCAAACTGGTAATGGTCAGTGGCCAAAATCAACCTGCAGAAAAACCTTCATTATTCTACATAAATGAGTGTACATTTCTTCAGTTTGCCACAGGCAATACTAGTCCCTTCTGCATGTGCTTCTATCTGTCATATGTTTTCTGGCTTGATGTGATACATTTATATAACCTGACCTCATCTCTATAGGCATTTCAGCTTATGGTCCCTGAATAGATCATGTGATTGTGAAAACAGTGAGACAAAAGAAGCCCATATTAGAGACCTTACAATCTAAGCCCTTACAGGCACATTGCTCCCTAAATAAATTGAAGGAGTAAAATCACTTTCCCACCACTCAGTCATCCAGTAGACACTCTGCTATCCTAACTCTCTTCTCTCTCTCCTCCTTTCCCTCTCAGTACCAAGCCCTAAATTACAAAATTTATAATTGTGCTTGTTACTCAAGTTCAGACCAGGATGCTGCAGAGTCAGATTACAAAATCTGTTACACAATCTATGTCATGGAGATACATCCCTGATCTTCCACAAATCCAGTCTTTTTCATTGTGTCATGTTTGGTATAAGATCCAGGGAATAAAAGCAAAACTGACTCACTCTATCTTTCTTTCTTTCTTTTTTTTTTTAATTTTTTATTTTAGTTTATTCAGTACAGTTTCTATCCTTTATTCCCATTCCAGCCCACCCACCCATTCCTCCCCTTCACTCTATCTTTCTAACAACCTTGAACATTGCTGTAAAGTGGATCATGGAGACTAAATTGGGTTTGTTTGTTTGTTTGTTTGTTTAGGAAAAAGAAAGGACCAAAGATTCTGCTTTCCATCTTAAAAATTGTACTAATGTAGAAAAGCTCACAAAACTCTGAACTTTTCCCCAAGTCATTTTAAAAATGCTTGGTTAGCCCTGGTTAGTGTGGATCAGTTGGCTGAAGCATCATGCTGTGCACCCAAAAGGTCATGGGTTCGATCCCTGGTCAGGGCAGGTACCTGGGTTGCAGGTTCAGTCCCTAGTTGGGCATGTATGAGAGGTAACCAATCAATGTTTCTCTCTCACATGGGTGTTTCTATCTCCCTTCCTCTCTCTCTAAAATTAACTAAAAACAAAAGAATAATAAAATCAAAATAACATAAAATAAAATAAAAAGTGCTTTGATAGGGCGGGCATGGAAAAAAATTCAGAGCTTTAAAAGCAAAACCTAGGAAAGTGGTTATGGTCATGAACTCTAGCAGGTTGGTTTATTTAGATCAGTTCCTAGTGAATGGTCAGGCAAAGAACTTTAACCTTCAAAAACAGTTTTCAAATATATCTTTTTAAATCACAGAAATAATGTCAATGTTGGAAATATTTGCAGAGCTTTATTTTAAGCAATGAATGATATTCTATAAAACATAATTCTCTTCTCATCATAGGGCTAAAAATAAAAAAAAAGGCTAGACTCCACTAGGAGCCCAGATTCCCTGAGGAGTCCCATCAAATCATTTCAAAGGCAAGAGATTATAATAATATTTGCATTTTAAGGCTGTGTTTAAATGATGCCAGCAAACATTTGATTAGGTTGATGTACTCAAGTAACTAGGCAATTTGGTGAAACCTTTATTCAAGCCCACATTGTTTGGCTACATTAACCAAGTTATTGACTGGCTTGTTTGATTGGCTGGTCACTTTGCTAGATCCTGTCTGCTCACCCACATCCCTTTTGGCCACATGGAACAATCATACACAACATTCATTTCCCATTTGTACATTCCACAGGGTAATCACCTATTTACAAGTCCATCTCCCTCACTAAACACTGAGCTGCTGTGAGCGCCAGGGCAGCTTCCTGTCCATCTTCTACCTTCAGCGCCTTGTTCTGTGTTGGGATTTGTACAGTGTGGGGAATTTGTCCATGGCATGGTTATTGGCAAGCTACCTTGTGGTGTGATGGAAATCTGTCACATTTCTTAATGTCTAAATGTTTAATTGTTTCATCAGGGCCAACTTAAAAATGTTAGTTAAGTACTTCCCCTAAGGTGCTGTGCATATTCCCATCTCTACACAGCCACACCTGCCTATCCATCAGATGGCTTCTCTATGGTGTTCCCGCCACCCAAACCTTTCACTCCTCCATTTTCATGTGCCACACCTTCCACGAAGCACACCCTGACAAACTGACAGATATTTTCTCCTACTGACTTCCTCTACCATCTACCCCAGGTATTTGAGTATTTAATAATGAATACAGAGCTGGCTTGCTCTATATTTTTACAGCTGTATTTTTGTGATCAATTAAATAATAAATGATAACTGAAAGTTGTCCAGTGTTCTATACTTTCACTCAATTGCTATAAGGGCAAGTCTAATACCTACATCTAACATATTAGAAAAGGGAAGCCTAAGGAAGTTAAGGAACTTAACTTCTGATAAGTCCCTGTTAGTAGAAGTGAGGTAGCTTTCTATTCAGGCACTTATTCTACCAAAAGTTCTTCAGTAGTCCTAAAAAGATGCTTGCCCTTTCCCCAGCATTATTATCAAGGCGCGTGAGTCTCAACATAGATTTTACAATCTTAATGCAAACTACATCTCATTAAGTATTATAGGTGGAAGGAATCCTTTATCTGGCAGGACTGCTTACAGCAAATATATGTTCCATATGCTGGAAAATCTACCACCCACTGGACACAAGACCTGGGCAGCTGGACCCCGCAGCATTGGCTCATCACAGAGCCACAGAGTTGGCTCTATTACAGACTGAGTCAAATGGCAACTTTCCAAGTAGCTAACTCTATAGGATTCGACTATGGGCCCACAGTTAGGAGGTTGTGAGGATGCTGTTTTTTACATTGTAGACTCCCCTTCATTAAGATTCTTGGGAGAAAGTTCTTTCTGGTCCTGGTACCAAGAACAAAACTTTTCCAAATCAATTGTTCTATCTTTTCTTATGGACCCTATGGCATTTTCAACTAACCAAGCTTCCCTTTTTGACTAGAGCTGAATTTGTGACCTATGCTAAGCAAGTGAAGACGTTTTATAGTCATCTGAATCTTGTTCCTGATTCTATTTAATGACCCATGTTTACTTTTCCTTTTAGTTTTCCCCTGCTCTTAAAGTAGATAAATAGAAGGATAAACTGACCTAGATGAGATGGAAATGTCTGTCCCCCTACTCTCAACCGTCCCCTATCCCAGCTACTAATGCCTTCATACCCCACCCCTCCCCCAACACCATCAGCTCCAAAATAGATTTTAGAAAATCATTTTACATGATGCTGAAATGGTTTATAACCATTTTTTATCATAGACCCCTTTGTTAAAGGGATAGATCTCCCCAGTAAAATATACTCTCCCAACCCAAAAATGTTTTTTAAAAAAATTCTCACTTGAGAATATATTTACTGAATTTAGAGAGAGAGGATGGAGGAGAGAGGGGGAGAGAGAGAGAGAAAGAGAAACATTAATATGAGAGAGAAACATCAATTGGTTGCCTCCCATATGTACCCTGACCAGTGATCAAACTCACAACCTAGGTACATGCCCTAACCAGGGACTGAGCCCACAACATTTTGGCACTCCAACCCACTAAAGCATCCAGCCAGGACTTAACCCAAAATCTTTGATTACATAACCAGGAGCTCTTTAATCTCTGAAATTGAACCCTGGCCCATGCAAGGAATAAACCCTTGCTCAAGTGAATGCACAAGGCTCTGGAATCACCTCTCAGAACTTGCTGCAAACCCAATAGAAAGGGGACTTGCTGAATTTTCCAAGCCTCTGTCAGCAACGCAGGCAGGGGCCCTGGCCTCCCACCCAGCTGAGTCTCCCAACTCCCCATCCACACTTCTCTCTCTGCCAAAAGACTATGAAATGATGGCTCCTTCAGAACCCTTTGCTATGCCCTTGCCTTACTTTATGCCACAAATAAAATCCTAAGAATACCATCCAGATGTTTTTTCTCAAAGTTTGATTTTCTGCTGAGTCCACCAGCCCTGGACTCAGGACCCAAACTTTTGATGCCTCACAACTGTAACAGTGGACAGACATAAACAAGAAGAAGGGGCTCACAAAACCTTGTAAGTGAGGGGACAGAGAGAAGGAGAGAGAAGCTTGCAGAAGCAGGGACCAAAGATCCCAAGAAACCATGGCTAGATGCTGAATTCCACCTGATGCTAAATTCCAGCTGTGTAGATGTGTGTATAAAATTACACTATGTATAATATCACCAAAAAACTGCCAACTCTAATGATTTTAATATATACCTAAGAATTAGAAAAGAGAAGAAAAACTGAAAAACAGTTTGAGTGTGTAGAAGGGATGGCAATTATAGTTTTACATACAATGTGTTTACCATTGATGAATAATTACCAAACGTAAAATAACTAGTATGGCAGTATACTTACACATCACTACTCTTGTTATAAACTGTGTTTGCGTTGCATGCTAAAGTTGTTCCCTGTCAGTTGGATCTCCAGATTTGCTGCTCACAGTTTCCAACATTAAGGAAGACATTGACAAGAACCACATCTTATTTTTGTTTTTCCCTTATCATCTAAATAACATAGCAAGAGATGCCTGGAAACTGAGCACCTTGCTGTGGGGACCAGATTTTCCATACCTTTCTGAAATCATTAGAGGAAAATACAAAATAATATGAAAAAAGGCTACAGAACATTTGATTTACAGAAAAATGGGGGTTGCAACAATGTAACAACATAAGACTAAACAAAGAAGTAGGTTTTGAACTTAGCTTTGAAGAAAATCTACAATATGAATTTGGTAGAAGAACATTGCAGTCCAGGCAGAAAAGTGTTTTCTGTGATATACAAAATATTCAAATAATTCTTTATTTCATATTAATGTACCCATTATGTTATAATGAAGAGAAGCTTTGAATGCTCTCTCATAAGTTTAAAACATTATTTTTATTTACCTACAGAAATATATATTTATATTTTGCCTGTTAGCTTAAAAAAACAAATGAAAAATTCAGAAGCCATAAAGTTGCCTATAAATTTTAAATAATAAAAATAATTTATTATAAAAATAGAATAATAAAATCAACAGTAGATAACACAACCCAACTTGATATTCCTTGCTTAAATAGAGTAGTAGGTTAAGAAAAGGTGTTTCTTCAATTTCTTGGTTTGAACCTACTAAAATCAGGACTGTACTTGATCAGATAACAACTAAAAGTCATGACAGGTGTTAGTAAACTCATACAATCATGATAACTACAGCAAAATGTACTGTAAATGGTGACAGCAAGTAAAAAGTTTGTAAGTCTGAGTTAAAGCTGAAGAGTTTGGAAACTCACCAAAAACTCAGCTAGTGGGTGAAGAAGGCTGTTGCTCCCCTTGCTCCAGTGGCCCAGGGGCTTAGCAAACTCGCAGTGTTGCAGTCTGAATCTGGAGCCCAGTTAGGGAGGCTGAGTGTGTTGGTCCATGTCCCCCAGAAAGCAAACACCCAGATAGGAGTAAACATGAAAGATATTTTTAGGCATTATAGGCTGAATTGTGTCCCCCACAAAATGCATTTGTTCAAGTCCTAATTCCCAGTACCTCAGAATGGGACTACATTTGGGGATGCAGTTTTTAATGACATTAAAGGGTCCTAAGTAGGTTAAAAGGTATCTACCTTAAAATAAGGTCACTGGTAGGGGGTGGAGGGATCCAGCAAAAAAGAAAAGGGACTCATGGACATGAACAACAGTGTGGCGATTGTGGGGGTGCAGGATATAAGGTTGATAAATGGTGATCGAAAAAATACAATAAAAAAGAAGTTTAAAAAAATAAGGTCACTGGGGTAGGTTCTAATCCAATAGGATTGGTGTCCTCAGTAGAAGAGGAAATTAGGACATAGACATGCACAGAGGGAAGACCACAAGGAGACACAGGGAAAAGACCGTTACCTCCCAGCTGAGACAGTTATATATGACCTCAGAAAAAAGCAACCCTGCCTACACCCTGATCTCAAACTGCTAGCCCCCAGAACTGTGAGAAAATCAACTGCTGTTGTTTAAGCACATTGCACATCCCACCCAGTCTGTAGTATTTGTAATGACAGATATAGCAAACTAATATTCAGGAAACTCCTACGAGAGAAAATGAGGAGGGAGCTGGTAGAGGATGAGAGAACCGGGACTCCACAAAGCTGATCTGACCCAGTGTGAAGGAGACTGGGAAGGGAGGGAGGGAGGAAAATCTGAGTCTGTAGTACAGATCTGAGATAAGTTTGGCAAGGCAAAGAGAGCCCTGTATCTTCCAGGAATGCGCTGCCTTGGTGCCCCTGTCCTGCTCAGTCACTGGTGGAAAGCTGCTCACTGACGGCTCTGGTGATGGATCTCAGAGCACAGCTGCTGGAGTTGCCCGTTTGGTACACTCCCTACGTCAGGAAATCTGAATAGTGACTGTCTACACGGGAGGACCTCCGTGACTCTGGACAGTCCAGGAAAGGCTTGACAATGAGACAACACAAATGCCTGTAGAAATTCCCATTGAAAGAATCAGTTTTCCAATTTGGTTGCCATGTGAAGCTACAGAATGTTCTCATTTTCCCTCAGACACAAATACTCTTCCAAGCTCTGCAGAGTGAAAACCAACATAGTCAGACCCCACTGACTGAAGAATTCTGGCCACATGGAAGATAATTATCCTGCAAATTACCCCTCTATTCCTATGTGGAAAATAGAAATACAGATAGTGATGATGCTGCTGAGGACCTTTTACAGCAGGAGCTGCAGGTGGGACAACCTATCTTTGCTGACCCTGGAGTGGGAAGATCAAAGGTGATTTTAAGGGTTTGGTCCTCACATCCCAAAGATTCACCCAGCCCCACACAGAGACCGCAACCCAGACATGTGTCCCAACTGGGAACCGAACCAGTGACCTTTCTTTCACTTTGCAGGATGACTCCCAACCAACTGAGCCGCAGCAGTTAGGACCAGCCGCACACCTTTTCAGCTTGCCTTCATTCCTTTGCATGGAAAATCAAAATGTCTGGTTTTCTTTAAAGCTATGAGTTGTCTAGCATGCTGTGTAAGGAACAGAACATAAAAACAAGCATGGAGACAGAGAATTTGACAGGTTCAAATCAACCAAAATGCAACCAAGAATCTAACATGCAGGTTGTCTTTGCATCTCCAATACCTAGCATGGTGGCTGAGAGCAGATGTTCAATTCATGTTAAGGGAATAAATGGCACACATATTGAATTACAGTTTCATGGTGATTAATAATAAATGGAAGTAGTTCCTGTAAATAACTGTAATTAGCATGTCTGTGGTCAGGTAAGTAGCGGGTAAATTACTCAGAGCAGAAAGTTGTAGTGCGCCTCTTCCGAGGTCCCCAGAATTCAGAATCAAACCCAAAAGTGGGGAAAGAAAGTGGGGCACAGACAGTGGACTGGGCTCAGTAGCTTTTAGGGCAGGGATGCACTTGTAGGAGGGAGGAGGCTGAGGCATTTCATTCTACTTCACCTTATACTTCCAGTGCAGTGTAGTATTTAGAGTGAGGGGGCTGAAATATACGACATGCAGGCTTTCCCAAACCAGCATCATCCCAGTGTCTTCCTGATACTGATAAAATGGAAGTTTTTGTCCATTCATTCAGTTAGTGCCAATGATCAGGAACTATGCTATGCACTTGGAAAATGCAAACTAATAAAATGTATTCTCTACCATAAAAGAAGGTAAATGTATCACAGGCAATTATATTACATATGTGTGAGATCTGATAGTAGAGGTTATGTATAAAGAGCTTCCAGAGCAAAGACGGGAAGAAGTGGCTGCAGGGAAAGTAATGGGATCACAACAGTTGACATTTGGGTCGGCCAAGTGGAACACCAGAAAGCAAGGAAGAATATTCTATCTAGAAGAGCAGAGAAATAGCAGGTGCAAAGACACAGAGGAGCAATAGTTTTGATTGAAATGAAGTGGGAAGGTGTAAGGGATAATAAGGCTGTGGGAAGGGAAAGAAAAAGAAACAATTTTAAAGATGAAATTCATTACAAATAGGTGGCCCTGGAGTCACCTGAAGGAGATGCTGGGTAGCAGGGCCATGGTGAGGCCCTGGGCTTTTGGAACACCAGTAGCCAAGAAGCTGCAAGAGATGAGGAACACAGGGTCCTGAAAGGGGAGTTGGAAAACACTAAGGACAAGCTTGATTTCTTTTCTTTATCCTTTCACATGTCATATAAAAATTATTTGTCTAAGCTCTTCTTAGGCCCTTAACCCCTTGCTCAGAGTGGACAGGCAAGCAGTGGCTCTGTGATAATGTGATACTGCCCGTGGGGAAGGGAAACTCAGACCAACCCAGACACTGCGCAGGGCAGCTGCATGGGAGGGCACCTGCTCCCAGAATCGTTAACTCTCTTCTGAAATCATCCCCCAGGGTGCCATACCCTCGCCCACACATATACACACACCCCTCTCTAAAGCAGAAGCAAGGTCAAGAGCTGGGGATTTCCAGTTCCTCAGGGTCCAGTGGGCAGCCCACCCTCCTCCCAATTCCACCTGCCCACTGAATGGAATATTAATCTAGACGGTTAACAGGCCTGGCTCTGGAGTAATCAAGTTTAGAAAAAGACATTTACCTTTCCACATGGGACTTCAAATGGAGTCCATTTATAAGTCGTACTACAATTCAGATATTAAAAGTAATTAAAACAAATCTTTACTAGCAATTTACTTAAATTATTCATATAGTATCTCTCAGTAGGTACTCTTTAAGACGAGAGTTTAGCTACCAATCAAGCAATCACCCTGGTATTTAATTTAGATAACAAAGTTTGGCTCAAAACTCCACATGCTCCATATTCAAGGAGGGCAGCAGAGCTAATTCAGTGGGAAAGTCCAGTCAGGACTGCGGTCAGGCAGGTTAAGGGCTATTTAAGGCTGCTGTGGGCAGAGAATTAAACATTTAAGATATTGCAATGACAGCAGGAATGACCAATATTTACTGACCACTTCTGTGGGTCGGGCATTTTCCTATTCAATTATGTCTTTGAATTTTCCAGAAAGTACAGCAGCACATATGTACCCACCATCCAAAATTAACAAATGATATTTTGTCATATTTGCTTTAGATTTTTATTTTTAAAAACTTACAAATAAATTTATATTTCCTAAATACCATTTCCCTCTTTCTCTCCTCAGAGTCAGCCACTATGCTATGAATCTGGTGCATATTCAGTAATATTTTTATATTTTAATATGCTTATATGTACTTGTAAGTAATATTATAGAGTATTGGTTTAGGTTTTTGTTTTATTTCTTGAAATTCTTTTTTTTTCAACTCAAATATATGACCTGATTGATCAGTTCCATGGCACTTATCAACTTTGACCATGCCATGAAATTTATTCATTTGTTTTATTTATCATATATTGTCTTATCATTTCACTATAAAAGAAATAGAAGAAATTTTTCTGCTTTATTCAATACTGCATTCTGAACATATAAACACTGCCTATAATATAGTAGATACTTAACAAATATTTGTGGAATGAGTAATAAAAGTTCAGTTAATTATTTAACTTCTTTTTTGATTTATTGTTATTGTTATAGTTGTCCCACCTTTTTCCTGATTGCTCTCTCCTGTCCTGTCTCCCCACTCCCACAGTCAATCCCCTCCTATTGTCCATGTCCATGAGTCCTCTATTCATGTTCCTTTGCTTGCCCCTTCACCTCCTTTCCACATTATCCCTGTCCTCCATCCCCTCTGGTCACTGTCAGTTTGTTCTTTATTTCCGAGTCTCTGGCTCTATTTTGCTCTCTTGTTTTATTAATTAGGTTTCACTTATAGGTGATACCATATGGTATTTGTCTTTTACCACCTGGCTTACTTCACTTAGCAAAATACTCTCCAGTTCCATCCATGCTGCCACGAATGGTAGGAGATCCTTCTTTCTTTCTGCTGCATAGTATTCCACTGCATTAATGTACCACAGTTTTTTCATCCACTCATTTACTGATGGGCACTTAGCCTGTTTCCAGCACTTGGCTATTGTAAATTGTGCTGCTATGAACATTGGGGTGCATAGGATCTTTGGAATTGATGATTCAGGATTCTTAGGGTATAGTCCCAGCAGTAGGATTGCTGGATTGAAAGGTGGTTCCATCTTTAGTTTTTTAAGGAAATTCCATACTGTTTTCCACAGTGGCTGTACCAGTCTGCATTCCTACCAATAGTGCACTAGGTTTCCCTTTTCTCCACAACTTTGCCAGCACTTCTTGTTTGTTGATTTATTAATGATTGTCATTCTCACCAGTGTGAAGTGGTATCTCACTGTGGTTTTAATTTGCATCTCTCTAATGGCTAGTGATGTTGAGCATTTTTTCATGTGTCTTTAGGCTTTCTATATATCCTCCTTGGAGAAGTGCCTGTTCAGGTCCTTTGCCCATTTTTTAATTGGATTGTTTGTCTTCCTGGAGTAGAGTCCTGTGAGTTCTTTATTTTGTAAATCAAACCTGTGTCTGAGGTATCATTGGCAAATATGTTTCCCATATGGTTGGTTCTCTTTCCATTTTGTTGATGCTTTCTTTAGCTGTGCTGAAGCTTTTTAGTTTGATGGAGTCCCATTAGATTATTCTTTCCTTTATATCCCTTGTCCTAGGGGATATATTGGTGAAAATATTGCTACGTGGAATATCTGAAAACTTCCTGCCTAAGTTTTCCTCTAGGACTTTTATCATGTCACCACTTACATCTAAGTCTTTTATCCATCTTGAGTGTATTTTTGTGTATGGTGTAAGTTGGTGGTCAAGTTTCATTTTTTTGCATGTAGCTGTCCAGATCTCCCAACACCATTTGTTGAAGAAGCTATTTTTACTCCATTTTATATTCCTGCCCCCTTTATCAAATATTAACTGATTGTACTGACATGGGTGTATTTCTGGGCTCTCTATTCTATTCCACTGGTCTATGTATCCGTTCTTATGATATTTATGCATCTTTCAGAATTTATTTATCCATTTCTATACTAGGGTTTATTTGGATTATTTCTAATTTTTGATATTATAAACAATATTGCACAAAATCCTGTACACATACAAATGTCTCTCTGAGGCATTTACTTACAGCAGATAACTAGGTCATAGGATATGTGTACCTTAAACTTTACTGAAAATTATCAATTTACTCACCAAAGAGGTTCACCACCTTTCACTCTTACTGCTTTCCTACTTGTGCATTAACACATGGCATTATCAATTTTTTTTCTTTTTCCAGTCAGATAAAGTAAAATGACATGTCAGTTTTCCATTAATTCACATTGTCCTGGTTACTTACTAGTGTGACTGAATGTGTCTTCACACATGTCCTGGCTCTCTGGATTTCTTCTTCTCTGTGGGACCTATTCATATTCTTTGCCCATTTGATGTCTATTATTTGCCTTTAAAAAATAAACTTACAAGAGTTTTTGATCTGTCATATATGCCAATATCTTCTATCAGGATATGGCCTAGCTTTGTTTTGGAATCTTTAGTCATTCAGATTTCTAATTTCATTAATTTTTTATTACCCTAATCCATTCATTTTTCCTTACCCTAATGTCATAAAGATATCCTCCTATATCTCTTATCATCTACCTACCTATTTATCTTATAATTATATTTCTTATATACAGTTATAAACTTTCTTTTCTACATTTCATCTCTAATCCATCTTAAATTTATTTTTATAAATGCTATAAGGTAATGACCTAATTTTACTTTTTAACAAAAAAAATCCAACAAAGAGTCCATTCTTTCTGTACTGATGGCAGATACCAAGGTCCCATATACATGTGAACACTTCCTCAGCTACTTATTCCATTCTATTTGTTGTATTTATCAATCCCTATGCTAATTCCAAATTCTCAACTGTCCCATGCACTGCAACCATGCCCAATTTAATATATGAATAAATCCTTGATTTTTGCTTTTTTTACTTTATTTCAGAATTGTCTGGCTATTTATATGTCATAGAAAGCATTTTTCTATTACATTTTGAATAGGTTATTTCTGGTATATAAGAGGAAGAGGGACAATATCACCAGCTGGAGTCAGCTGACCTCAGTTCTATCACATACTGTCACCAGAGGCAAGTTCTTTAATTTCTCTGTGACTCAGTTTTTTCAAATTTTGATGAGAACAGTAACAGTGCTACCTCATAAGGTGGCTATGAGAGGTAAATAAATCAACACATGTGAAGTACTGGGTACGGTACTTAGTAATCAAATATGTTAGCTTTTATTATAAGATTATTAATTTGCATAAATTGATTTTATATCTAGCAGCCTTGCAAACTCTGTTAGTTCAAATAATTTGTAGATTATCTTAAATTTTCTTTTTAACAATAATATGGTCTGTAAATAAAACCTAACTTGGTTTCTTTCTTCTTCTTCCTTATATCTATAAATATTCTCTTTCTTGTCTTACTATAGTCTCCAAGATTAAGAGTATCCTAAGTAGAGCAGAAAAAAGGAATATTCCTGTCTTACTCTCTTTGAAAGATATATTCTGAAGTTTCACCTTTAAGAGTTATGTGGCTATTATTTGTTGTTAGATAATTATAGGTTAAGAAAGGCCCATTTCATTCTTAATTTGATGGGAGTTTTTTGTTTTGTCTTTATATTTTTATTAAATTAATAGGTGACGCTGGTTAATAAAAGTATATAGGTTTCAGGTGTACAACTCTATAATACATCATCTGTATATTGTATTATGTGTTCACCATTCCAAGTCAAGTCACCACTCCTTCCACCACCCTTTATTCACCTATGCTCTCTTGTACCTTCCCCACTCTGGCTATCACCACACTGTTGTCCACGTCCATAAGCTTTCTTTTTATTTTTTATTTTTTGCTCAATCCATCTCCACCCCCAAGCAAGACCCACCACTCCCCCACAGAGAGCTATCATCGGCTCTCTGAGTCTTTCTCTATTTTTCTTGTTAGTTCCTACTGTTCATTAGATTCTACATATGAGTGAAATCATATAGTATTTCTCTCTCTGACTGGCTTATTTCATTTAGCATAATGCTCTCCAGGTCTATCCATGCTGTCACAAAGGACAAGATGTCTTCTTTTTTATATAGCCAAGTAGTATTCCATTATGTAAATGTACCTCAGCTTTTTTATCCATTCATCTACTGATGGATGCTTGGGCTGTTTCCAAATCTTGGCTATTGTAAATAACACTGCAATGAACATAGAAGTACATATATTCTTTTGAATTAGCATTTGGGGTTTTCTTTAAATTGCAGAAGCAGAATCACTGGATCATAAGGCACTTCTATTTTTAATTTTTTGGGGAAACTCTACCCTGCTTTCCACAGTGGCTGCACCAATTTGCCCTCCCACCAGAAGTGAACAAGGGTTCCCTTATCTCCACATCCTCACCCAACTTGGTGCTTGTTGATTTATTGATGATTGCCATTCTGACAGACATGAAGTAATATCTCACTGTGGTTTTAATTTGCATTTCTCTGATGATTAGTGACATCAAATTTCTTTTCATATATCTTTTGGGCATCTGTATGTCCTCTTTGAGGATGTATCAATTCAGGTCTAGTGCCCATTTTTTAATTGGGTTTTTTTTTTGGTGTTGAGCTGTATAAGCTCTTTATAAATTTTGGATATTTAACATCTTAGATGTATCATTGGCAAATAACTTCCTCCATTCAGTGGGATATCTTTTCATTTTGTTGACAGTTGCCTTTTCTGTGCAAAAACTTTAGAGTTTGATGTAGTCTCATGTTTATTTTTGTTTTCCTTGTTCTAAGAGATATATCAGAAAAATACTGCTATGAGAAATGTCCAAGATCTTACTGCTTATGTTTTCTCCTAGGATTTTTAAGGTTTCCTGTCTAATGTTTAAGTCTGTAATTCATTTTAAGTTTATTCTTGTGTATCATAAGAAGTTGGTCTAATTTTACTTTTTGGCATCTATTTGTCCCATTTTCCCAGCACCATTTATTAAATAGACTATTTTTGCCCCATTTTGTGTTCTTGCCTCCTTTGTCAAATATTAATTGGCCATTAAGGTGTGGGTTTATTTCTGGGCTCTCTATTCTTTTCCATTGATCTGTATTTCTGTTTTTATGCCCATACCATGCTGTTTTGATTACTATGGCTTTGAAGTATAGTCTAATATTAGGTAGCATTATTCCTCCAACTTTGTTCTTCTCAAGATTGTTGTGGCTATTCAGGTTCTTTTGTGGAATCATCTTGTTCAGCATTTCTTTTTGGCAAGTTTTTTTTTTATTACAACTGCTTTGATTTTGTTGGTTGTAACTGGTCTGTTCTTGATTGAGTCTTGGAAGATTTTTTGTTTCTATAAATTTATCCACTTTTTCCAGACTGTCACATTTGTTGGCACATAGCCGTTCATAATAGCACACCACCTTTAAAGGATAATAAATTTATAGCTTTATATATTATCTTCTTTACTTGCTGTTAGGAATGCCACATATGAATGCCATTAGAAAATGTATACCTCATTAAAATAGCTTTCTAATTGCCATTTTTAAGTCATTTAATTTCAAATTTTTAAATATTAATTAAAAATTACCAATGGAAAAATTTATAGTTTACTCATTGTCATTGGTATTACAGTTTAGGTAATTAAAGATAAATAGCATTAAAACTGGTCTATTTTGTTTATATACTTAGTTACCAGTGAAACTCAGTAAAGAACTTTAACAGTTTCATTGGAACTTTGAAAGCTCTCCTGAGGTACTGCAAATTTTCCCCAATCTTCACTTTCCATTCTGAATTAATGGTTCCAATGGCATTTTTCATGTTATTTTTGGTTGCAAATTCATATCTATTATAAAATATGTTTATATAGGTAGTTAATTCACGAGGACAAGATAGACAAGCATGTTTGCAAATTGGACAAGCTTAATGGTGGGCCCTCAAAGAGATTTAAATATTAAAGAAAAATAAAGTCAATACAGTTGAACTGGAAATAATAGAAGATAGATGTTTTCATAGGCTTCAAAGAATTTTGTTTTATTATATCAGGTTAGTTTAAATTTATACTCTTTCAGTATATGCAGAGTTTGCATTTACTTTTAATTTCCTTTGGATAATGTTTCATTTGAATATTTTATTTGAAAATTTAACAGTCTGAGTAAAAGGATGAGCTTTCCCCTAGTCCCAAACAAATTTAGTGTCTCATGTACCCCTGAGCACACCCATTGAAAGCCCCCAAGAGTATCTCTTCTCCAAAGACCCTCCACTGCCAGCTGCTCACATCTCTGACAGCTCTTCCTTTCCCCCACTCCCTGACTTGTGTCTTGACTAGTTGTGCATTGTGACCCACCCTCCTTCAAACCTGGCAAAGACTCTGCCACTAATGCACCTGTGAACAAAGCAGAAAGCATTCTAGAAACCACCTGTCATTCTGTTTCTAAAGCCTAGCTTGGAGGTCAACGGCAGACTCTTCCCCCACCCCCACTTCCTTAGCCACTTTTATTCAAATCCATACTCCCGCTACAAACTTCTCTTCACCCAGTTTTTACCATTGGATGTCTGTAGAAGACTGTTCTGCATGGCATGGGCCCAGCTCCCACTTGGAGATCCACAGGACCCACGACCATGGACAGGTTCTCCCATGGGGAATCAGGCCTGCATTGTACCTAGGCTGCTTTGAGACTTGCTTTTGCTAAAACTCCCTCACCCTGAATTGAGACAGCAAGTGCTTACTATAACTTCCTAAAATCCATGCTAAACCTTCCAAGGATGACTGTAACCAGTTCAACCACTTTTGCCTTTTCATTTGCAAATATCCCTCTTCTGTGATGTGATTAGTAGCATTGGCTCCTTTGTTTTCTGTAAAAGGTAACCACCTAAAGCCAACTTGTGCATAGTAAATGAGGATCATCATGTAATATGCCCAGAAAAAGAAATAAAGGCCAGTCACAGCAAGGGCTGAGGCTTTTTCTCCCTTTGAGAGAAAAGCTATGCTCTCCCTTTTCCTCCACAGGACTCGGTAGTACTTGTGAATGTCTCCTATCTCATCCACAATGTGGCGGACCCCAGGAGCCGAGGGCCACATCAGCTAGCGCCCACAAACAGGGACACAGGGCTACAAGCCATTGTTGTGGACAACATACCAACTTAGTGGGAGTAAGCGCATATCAGCCCAGTTAAGGGCTGACGACTCCGAGTGCTTTTCGGGAATGTCGTAAGGGTGTGTTGGATTTCAGAGGAAAAGGGCTTTCTTCCTAGGTCACTCTCTCTTGTGATCACTTTGCAACTGTACCTTCTTTTGTAAGCAGGAGCCTTGCTCTCTTTCCCAAGTATTTGCCACAACCTCATGGGCTTGGGTGGAGCAGTTAAGAGCCACAAGGATGCTTGCCGCAACACTGTAAAAACAGCCAAAAGCCAATCCCCGCGGCACAACCCCCAAGTAGGTCTAGGCTTGGGAGAAAGAGCAGAGATTTTCCCTTTAATCAGCTTTCAAAACATCAACTAGTTACATGACAATTTACAAGCATCTCAGCAAATCCTTTCTTGTAAGCCACCTCTTGCAGTCCCTTCAGTTTTGCCTTTTCCCTCTGCCCACTGGCATAAGGATTTAAAGGTGCAGGCAGAGAAAAGGCAAAATTGAGACTGGTTTTGTAATCACTGTGCTTGTGGTAGGAGGAATTTCAGAAAAAGGTTCTTTTATTTGTTAAAAAATTTCTTTAAAGGTTTCTGCGAATCCTCAACCATGGGGAACAGGCTCTCAGGAGAACAAAAGCAAGTCTCAGAGCGGCCTAGGTACATTGCAGATTCCCCACGGGAGAACCTATCCATGGGCATGGGTCCTGTACATCTCCAAGTGGGAGCTGGGCCCATGCCACGCAGAACGGTCTCCCACAGGTGTCCATTTTAATATTATGCTTTAAGGATCTCTTCAAAGTAAACACGTTTATTTAGTCATAATCTTAGGGATGCCTGTATAGGTAACACCATTTCTCATCTTTAAAAAGGAAATTATAGATATTCTGCTCTTTGTCCAAATTTCAAAGACAAAATTAAAATAAAAACAAAATCAGGTTGATTCTGAAGTGTTTGAAACATGCCTTCTTTGACCTTTTTATGGAAAATGTTGCATGTGAAATAGACGCAAGGCTGTGAGTGGGCAGCAGTTTGTAAGTGACTTTCATCACGTTCCCTGTGAGGGAAAGACAGACCGCTCCAAAGAAAGGCTAATTTTGTTTTCTTTATACTGTATTTTTTAAAAATTATAGATGAGATGAAAATACTCACTTAGCTTTAAAAGTATTTAGAAATGTTACTAAGAAGAAAGATAAATAAAATGTTAATATTTTCTATGGTTAAAATATACTTCTCAGAGCCTGAATATTTTCAGTGATTTGACTTTTATACTGTCTTTATAAACAAAATTAGTTTGTGTATATATATGACACCTTGAGAAATTAGCTGAGGAAGTTGATGAAAATAACTAATGTGCATTTTGTTTAAAATCAACATTTCAAATGAAATTTTCATGTCCTTGATACGGGAAATGCGTTCCATTTGTGTTTGACCTCCTCACGACGGAGACAACATGCATCCGAGGCACCACTGCACAGCAGTAAACCTGAGAGCTTGTCTGCTGAAATCCACTGCGTTCCCCTCCATCTGCAGATCAGGCCCGGTAGAAACATAGTGCAAGAAGCAAAAGCGAACCATACATATAATTTTAAATTTCCTAATAGCCACAGTGAAACAGGAAAAATAAACCAATATAAATTTTAATAATATACTTTATTTAAACCAATATGTTAAAATGTACTTTTTTGCCATGTGTTCAAATCAATATATAAGTATTGTGACATTTTCCATGATTTTTATTGCTAAATTATGACATCCAGTGCATGTTTCCTACTTACAGCACAACTGAAATATCACACCAACTCTACACGTGCTCACAGCCACGTGTCTAATGGCTCCCCATCAAACAGCAAAGCTCTTCTACTTATCTCAACTGTTCGACTGCTACTGATAAATCACATGATTAAAAATTTACAGGTTTGATCCTGAACATGCATATAACCGTAGAGACAAGGAAGCACATATACGCAGGAAAATTAAATATCTCTCTTGCTGAAGTAAACAATAGATTCTATTTTTAGTTAAATTCAATAACCATTTTTATTTCTAATTTTATAACAGTGAATTTTTGCTTGATGCCACTGTGATACTGTACTAAAAAGATTATCAACTTTCAGATAGTAATTTGAACAAGAGTTCTTGAAGTACACTAGATTTTTTAAATTTCCACCATAAAAGTTACTGCTATTCTTAAACAAAGTTCAGAACCATGTTTAAGAGAGATAGCCTTTGAACATAGAAAATAATAGAGAATATAGATTTCACAGTTACAGGGTAATCCTTTTAACTAGAAAGCCTTAGCAATCTTAGATAATAGTTGACCAAAAAAAAGCAGCAATCAAAAGAGCAACTAGAGTAACTCATCAATCTGTGTGTTACACTGTTTGATTGATTTGGTTGTAGCATGCCCACATGTTATGTTTAGTGACTTACTGCTTCCTGCAGACTACTTACTACCTAAGAACTTTTTTTTTGGTTTTTTCTATTTTACATTTCTACTCCTTCAGCAATTCTAACTAATCTTTGATATTGGTATCCAGCTTCTATGAAGTTGTCCTGAGAGAATGAACTGTGTACATATGCTCAGTATTTCTGTGCTTATTTAGGCAACATCACTAAACTGGCTTGTCTGAAATTCTGTGATCAAATCATTCAGTGCTTTAAACATTATTGATGTGGGGTTCAATAAAATTAGATGAGTAGTAACTTACAAACACCAGCAGGTGGTGGTCAGGTGAGCACACGCACGTGTACACACACACACACATCTCTCAGCAGTAACGAAAGGTTAGAAAACCTGTGAAATATGTAGTACGTGGTCAAAAAAAGCATATCTGTAGAGGTCAAGGAAACTGAGCATTTAAATGTTCTAACACTCTTTAAATCAAAGAATATTATTTCCACTTGGTTAAAATGACCGACAAAGTAAATGTATGCCCACTGTGCAAAACTAAATAAGGGTAAAAATCTGTTACATGTGATGTGACTTTCCTCTTTTAAATCTGATAATGCAGGTCTTTTCATGGCCACACAAGATACAACACTTATTTTTGTCAGGCAATATCATTTTGTTCATTTTTTTTTCTTAAAGTGTTCAGCCTAATAAAAGTAATGGGGCACTGTGCCTTCAGTGGTTGAGACAACAGTTATATACAAATTAAACATGATATATAACCCAAAGTACTTCAAATGTTGTTTTTAAGATTTTTTTCTGGGCATTTCTGTTACTTTTCATGAATTTTACTTTAAAGATCTTTGGCCTCCAGGGACCCCTGGGAAGGTGCTAAGGGGCCTGCAGAGCCAGCGCCAAGTGGAGTGAGCTCTGGTAACTGGGGCCTCCATGGTCCTGAACAGTCCCCACACGCTGGCCCATCTGGGGCCAAACATCTGCAACCTACAGTAGGAAGTCTGAGGCCCTAGGGATATAAGAAGGGGTTGGCCAGCCATTGGGCTGCTGCCCTTTGCCCTTTGCCCTTTGCCCTTTGCCCTTGTTTCTTCATTCACTGGAATGGTGCACCTGTCCCACCTCCCCACCATCTGGTGCTTCCCTCTCCCTCACATACACCCCACCCCCTCAAGCCCAGCCCATTTGCAGCTTTCTCTGTGACATCACAAGGTCCTGGCTGAAGTTAGTTCAGTGCCTGCGAGGAGTGGAAAGGAAAGGAGAAGCTCTCCTTGTTTCTATTCCATTGTCAGGGTCGTTTGGCGCACAACTAGCTCTAGATGGACAATTTGCTTTTTAAGTTTTGACTGTCATTCTGCCACTGCCTTCCCTTGCCCAGTGGTCATCACACGGTAGCTTTTCCTGTCCACAGTGATGATGCCCCTCCTGGCTGGGACCACCTGATGCTCCTGCACCTTCCATGGACCTTGGTCACAGGCTATTCTACCAGGATTATAATCCTTTACTATCTGGCCTTTACATGGCACCAAGAAGGCATCTGTGGTCCACAGACCACATGCTCTCCTCCAGGGCTCCTCCTTTTGGTGAACTGGAAGGACTCACCAGGCTCAGATTGTAGGCACCCTGCCCCTGGTCACTCAAGCTGGGCAGGTCCCTGCTTCCACCACATTCAGGGCATCTGCCAATTTGACCTCTCAGCCTACTTCATATGATGATGACTGGAAATGGACACTACTGCCCCTTCCTATGCTGCCATAATCACATTTTCTTCAGATTCCTGTATGAGGTTCCTGCCATTTGACCAAATCCAATACAGTGTGGGGCACAGGTATCCTGCAGTTCCCTCCACTGGCCCACCTGTATTAAAGGACCCCTGCCCTGTCTCTAACCATCCCATTGGCCCTGAAACCACACTTTAGGGACCCCTGATGGTCAGCAGAACAGAACCTCTCTCCCCAGTACTCCTGTCAGAACAGGACTATACCTTATGGGTTCTGCAGCAAACAGCACCTCCACAAACTTCAACCCTGCAGTTGGCACTGAGGAGGCTATGGAAACCATGCCCCCACCATAGGTTGTCCCTGGTCTCTATTGAGATAGCCACTACTGCTGACATTGGTGTGGGCACCAAGATGCTAACACCGGGGACAGAAGCTCACTGTTTGCCAGTACATCTGCAGCCCCACTTGCTGTGATGGGTGCTATAGCTCTCATGGATGGTAAGAGCTATCAGGTCAGTATTTCCACCTTAGGCCCCACTCACTCACGGGTATCCAGGACATCAACGTTACAGATGGACTTAGGAAGTCACGAAGCTGCGGGACATAGAAGCTGAGAAATGCCTGACTTAAATGGCAAAGTGATCATTCTGCATCTAAAAAGTGGAGTGAGGGATGTGGAATTCTATACTATTTTTCCTTTCTTTTTTTTTTACTTCTCTACTTCTTAATTTTTTTCACATTGAACATACATTGCTTGTGTAATAAAAAGTTATGTGTTCATAAAATGGCAAAAAGCAGTCTGTTTACATTAATCAAAAGATAATATCCTGATCCAAGGAAACCTACCTCTGGAAATAACAGCCACACTCAAACTTTGCTGATCAGCTTACCTCTACATACAATTCTGATATCGCACTTTAAGGGAATTGAGTTTTTATCATGAGTGGATCTTAATGTAGATACATAGATTTTTTTCCTAATTCAATCCCTACATAGTAGTTTACACTGAACACTGAACAATACACACTGAGGCAGGAGTCAGTAAACTACAGATATGTTTCGTAGAACAATAAAAGTTTTTTAAAAGGTTGATGGGAATAAGCCACGCCTACTTGTTTACAAACTATCCATGGTTGCTTTCAAACTGTAATGACAGAATTAAGTAGTTGACAGAGACCAAATGGTTCACAAAGCCTGAAACATTTATCATCTGGCCCTTCACAGAAAAAGCCTGCCCATCTTGGCATATATCATATTAAATCCCTCATCTTACAACTTTCACTGTACAGGCAGTGGGGAGGCAGACCAAAGATGCCTTTGGGGGAAAAAAAAATTAAACACCTTTTATACCTCCCTAATTTCTGTTCCTCTACTTTCTCTCTTGCCTGTGGTCTTTCCTCTCCTCTTTCCTTCCTCCTTTCCTGTTTGCCTTCTCTTCTCTTACTCTTTTTCCCCACTTACTGCTCTCTATCTTTAAAATAGCAATGTAAAATCTCTTCCTCTGATTAAATCAAAAGGGAAACTGGTCAGGATTTTCTCTGGTTGTGCCAGGTGCTATACTAATTACTTCATTCAAAATTCATTCACTCATCAAATGTGTATTGAACATTGTATGTCGGGTACTGTCCTAGGTGATTGAACCAAATAAAGATTCCTGCTCTCCATAAGCTTACAATGTAACAGAGGGAAACAAACTAAGAAATAGAGCAAATAAGAGGGATTACAAGGGTCAGCTTTCGGAGGCCCTGATTGGCTTCAAACTGATGGGAGTTAAGAAGCCACTGAAGAGTTTTGAGCTGACAAATTAAGGTCAAAGGGTGGTATGTGGGATCAGACCAACTGGATTTTACAATGTAAAAGTGCTTCATCAAAAACCTGTATTTAATGTATGACATTACCATTATTTCAAACATTTCATGATTTTTAGATCACTAGTATATCTATTTAATATATCATAGATTTTTAGATAAATCCTATTTCTTTGTAATAAAAACTATGTGGATGCTATAGAGCCAGACTCCTGGATTTTGTTCTTGAATCACCATAAAATTAAATTAAATTAACCTAGATTTTTAAATATTAGGTTTGATTCACATAAACCTAAGGACCTTTAGATTTATTCACTCTAGCCCCAGACATTAGGGGCTCAACATTATGTTCCTACTCTCCTATAGAGTCTCTCATTATATTCTTTAAAATTCACTTCGTCACTTGAGTCTTGAGTCTTTTTTTTTTAATCTGCTGACTGATAGACAGATTCCCAAACTTAAATCCTATCTTACACACTGTGAGTGCTGTCTTCTGTAATATAACTGATGACAAAGACAGTCATAGAGAAGTATTTGCTAATGAAATGTTTCTTCTTACTCTTTGGTGACAAATTAGGTAGCTTCAGCCACTCGACATAAGACAAAAACAATATAAAAATAATCATACAAATTTTAACTCTAGTCTATTGGTGTCAAGTGGTGAAACCAGGCAAATTGACCCAGGTTTATATGTAAATAATATTGAGAAATTTAAATATATACATGTCTATATAATCAACATATAGAAATGCAGTCAAAAAAATTTAAATCAATCAGCCCAGACATTTACTGCATTTTCTGAGTGGCCACTAGGCACTACCCCAGGCCCTGGGAATTCAATGTTGAGAATAAAAGAGCCAGGACCTTGTTCTCATTAAGCTAACAGCCCATTAGGGAAACCAAGCAATAAATACATAATTAGAAGTGTTAGGAGAGTCATGAAGAAAGAGAGAGGGTACAAGGCTGCTCTTCACATGAGATCAAACCCCAGTGTGGTAGAGAAAGGATTGTCAATGAGCCTGCCCTGTGTGACTTGAAGGGTGGTACAAGTTATCAAGGAGATGAGCAAAGAGATGGAGGAGAAAAGGGAAGAACCTGTGCAAAGGGTTTAATGCAGGAGTGAATCCAATGCAATGGGGAAAAAAAGAGAAGTCTGATGTGACTGATGGAGAGCAGGTCATGTTGGGCTAAAATGTTTGGATTTACCTCTCAGAGCAGAGAGAAACCCCTAGGGGGGATTTTTAGAGTGGAGTGACATACCTTGTTCCCATTTTGAAAAGCCAGTGTGGCTACTGTGTGAAGAATGGATCAGAATAGAACAAGAATGGGGAGCATTTAGGATGTTATCATCATCCTCCAGAAGAGCAGGGTCGGGGTGTGGATGCAGGTGGAGGAAGTGGAATGGGCTGAGGTCAATAGATTCAAATCAATAGGGACTCGGTATGGGAGATGAATGAGAAGCAGGAGTCAATGATGAGCCCTTATTTTCTCACTGGAGGATGTTAGGGTCATTCACTAAGATGGGGAACAAGGAGAAGGTGCTGCTTCACACCAGACCCCACTTTAAGAGTGTTTTAGGGGTGGAGGTGGGAGCGGTGGTCCATTTTAGCACCACTTCTCCCTCCCAGCTTGATTTCTTGATTGCAGAAGACTTTATTTCATTGGTCCATTTTCACTAAAGGTATGAGTAGCATGTTATCCTTGTAGCTAGAGAAGAGATGCCTTTTGAGAAGGGCAGAGGACGAGGGAGGGAAGTTCTGAAGGCAGAGCTTTCCAAAGAAGGCTGAGCACTGCATTCAGTGCAATGGGAGGCACAGGAACCAGAGTGGACATCATGAAAGATGCCATTGACCCAAAGAAGGTACAGATGGAAGAACATTCTGATTACTTTCCAACTTTGCTGAGAGCTCACAATGCTCTAACTGCAACATTTCCCTTTGTGATTTCCTTTCTTCGTGAGTGGGTGATGCACCTATTGACTACACCATAAAGATAACAGGACACGGAAGGGCAGACTGCTTTTCTCGTTCAATTGTCTTTCTAAAGCCCTCTCCCTGGGCCCAAGCACTCAGAAAGGAATGCTGAATTTATGATTACAGAGAAATTGTTTCTGAGCATGGTTAAATGTTCCCCATCTTTCTTTCACACAAAAGTGTGCAAATACCAAGCTGCTAGGTTATAAAATCATATAGTTTATTTTAAAATTATATTATATATTACATAATATACTAATTATGATATACTAATTATGATGAAACATTTTACAATAATACAAAGGCATTTGAATAATCAGTTGGGACTTCTTATGACTTCCTAATCAACCCCTAAATATATACCCTTGTAGCTCTCAGATGTGGTCTCTAGACCAAGAACATCAGCATCACTTGGGACATCACTTGGAAATATGTGGGTCCCAATCTATGGAACCAGGAATACTGGAGCTGGGGCCTAGCAATCTTTTCCATAAGCCCTCCAGGTGATTCTGAAGCATGATAGCATTTGAGAACCACTACCTTAGAACACAGCTTCCCAACCTATTCACATCTCGGCAAAAATAGAAAGTGATTGGGTATATTGTACATTATCCCATGTTAAAAGGATGAAGCTGCCAGAAGCCTGAAGCCACCATCCCAGGGGCTCCAGCTGCCCTAGGCCCATCTGTAGTGCAGGCCCAGAGCAGTTCACTTAACACCCTTTCACAGCCCACCAGCAGGGAGACTCTAACCTGGAGACACTCACACTAGCACCAAAGGAAATGCGTATAAATGCTCACCTGAACACCTATCCACAGAGAAGAATGGGTCACTTGTGGTATGGTTCTGCATTGGAATTCCATTCAAAGTTAAACTGAAGTAATTGCAGCTACATGTTTCAGCACAGAAAACTCTCAAACAAGCAAAAAAAATAAAATTAAAATAAAATAAAATAAATAGCTTGTAGTTTGATAATGTTTGTAACATGCTGAACAATTGTCTGAGGCATGTCTACATGTAGTAAGAAGCCATTCATAGCTCTGGAGAAAGATGCTGAGAGAAAAGGGGGTTAGGGATATGAACCAATAGGCTTCCCCAATTCTTATTTTATTTCTTAAAAGAAAGCTAAAGAAAAGATAGCAATAAATTAAGATTTGACATGGAAAGTGATATATAGGTGTTTATATTACTTTTTATTTTTTCTGTATACTTGAAATATTTCAGTTGAAATCTGCTATCAAATTATTGAAGTTTTAAGGCTAATTGTGACAACAGATCTTCCCTATTAGGCCAGATATTTTCTCTTTCTGGACCTGAGTTTTCTCATTTGCAAAACAGAAGAGGTTTTATTCCATGACCTCTGAAGTCCAGCTGCCTCTTTCACCCTCTATGATCGATTTTGGTGCCCAAGTAGAAAAGTTCCCAGCCCATTGCCTTTTCCCTCTCCATACACCTAGGCCGCAGCCTCCTAGGCTCTTGTTCCTGCCTAGCTGTCTGCCCTAATAGCCCCATGTTTACAATGTCCTCGGATACTAGGATGGGGTCTAATAACACTTTGCAAAGAAGGAATCATAGGATTTGTGTTTTAGATATATTTTAAGGTGAAAAGAATAAAAATAAAAGCAGAAAGGTTTGGCACGGAGACAAGCTGCATGGTATTTAGAAAATGACTTTAAATTTGTAAGCAACTTTTCCTTGAAGGAGAATCTTATCCCTAAGCAATGGATTTCGCCCAGTGGAAGAGAATTTTGAATCAACATTACAAGGTTCACTACATTATTCCTATTCTTTGGGCATCACCACCACCTCCTTATTCCCACCTCCACATCAGATATGATTCAACACAACTAACTAGCAAACTCTTTTCAGGAAGGAAAGCTTAGCTTATTAATTTCTTACTAATTCTTTTCAGGTCCCCTCAGGTTATGCCTTATATGGGCAATTCCCTTTCCAAATAGGTTTGTTTGTTGATCCTCTGAATGTGATTAGTCATTCAATAACATGAACAGCATCATGTTGATGAACTATGCCTACAAAGGGTGAGGAATTTCAAAGAATTTATTATTTACTACAAAATATTTCAACTGCACAAAAAAAGTAAACCCAACCACCAAGAGTTGTCACATCTTTTTAAGTTTTACTAACTTGCATATTCAAATCAGCAGGCCAGGTTAGAATGGAATTTTCCACCTTGTGAGTTGTAACACCATATCACAAGTTTGAGGGTGCCAAGCCCTTCTTAATGCATTTGTTCAACTTAATGTGGTAGGAAATATAATGTTGACTGACTAGGAATATCAATCAAAAAATAAGTAAATCTAGTTTTAGCTCAAAGACATGCTAAAAAATCATTTCCTAGTCTCGGTTTCCCAATATATGATATGTAAAAATTGGACTTTATTTATAAGGTCCCTCCAATCTCTGAAATCCTCTGGGTCTATGGAATAACCAAATAAACCAATTTTTCTGGCCTTGTATATGTAATTTCAGTCTAAATTTTATATATTTTTTGTTGAAAACATAATAAATCATTAATGAGTCATGTAGACTCCAGCTAGATTCAGTGCAGTGTACACACACGTGCATCTTATTCATGTTTTTTATATATGTTATTTGTGTTATATATGATATATATTATATGATATATATTATATATATAACAGAAAGGAAAATATACATTGTTGTGTATATATATATATACATACAGAAGGGAAAAATATACATTGCTTCTCACTTTTCATATAAAATAAATGCCCTGTATCTAGTATATATTAGGATACAGTTAATACTTGCTGAATTAATTAATTAATAGGTCTAATAAATTCATATTATGTCAGGGAACTATGCTGGGTACTTATGACAATTTCTCATTTAATCTTTTCAAGCAGCTCTGAGAGACAGATACTTCCTACCTGGTATGATCACAATACTGTTAAATACCAGTCAGGTTTCTAAGTCTCTCTTGGCACATCTCACTGACAACATTAATACCCAAAAGACAGACATGTGCTTTGTAAATGAACTTTTTAAGAACTTCCCCCTTGAGTATCACTCTAATAACTTATAGCCTCCATTCAACATTGCCTACAACTTTATTCTTCTTTTCTTAAGTACTCCTATGGTATTTTCTGTTATTCATTGCCATGATGATATGCCTCTCTGGTGACTAGCAAACAAAGCTAAAATTATGGGGCCTAGAATGAGAATTAATTAGCAGGATCCACCCAGACCTAATTGTCCCTTAGATAAATACAGTTGACTTTTACTATCTTGTGGATGATTTACTTTGTGAATTACCTGTGGCACCTATTTTATCTTCACCAAACTTCTTGATATATTATACTAAGTACATCAACTTTATAACTTCCTTTAAGGGGGCTATTAGTCTGGTCAGAAAATGCAGCCAATGATGTGCATTGGATTACGACAAAATTATCTGACAGGGATTTTCATACCCAAATGGAAAAGACAAGCAATGTCAACTGAGGCTAAGGCAACTAGTAATTAGTTGAACAGCTGTACTCAAAAGGCTAGTGATTAAGAAAAAAATCTCAACCTGGATAAAGAATTGTGCCACAGGGTTCTGTTCTTGACTTGCTCTGTTCCCAAATATTATCAATAGTTTAGATAACAGATGGTAAGGTCCTAAAATGTGAAGATGATGAAAAAAATTGAGTGGGATAATGGATTTTATAAACCAAAATATACTTGACGGTGTGAAGAGAGGAATCCAGTCAAAGACACTGAAACTTAACAGAAATAAGTTTACAATCCAAAAAACAAACTTCCTGAGTATAGAATGTTAAAAAGAAAGTTTTGTCAGACCTTTAAAGAGACATAAGAACTTTCATTGACAGTAAATTTCATATGAATCAATAATACAGTATGATTACCTAAAAGGGAGCATCTCTTTTAGCAATGATAGAAATAAGTAAAAAGTTCCTGCAAAAACAAGTAACTGTCTCATATAAGTGAGGCCACAGGCCTGTTCTCCTCAGCACTGGTAACTTACTTCCATACCGCATTTGGTTTCTAGTGATGAACCTTAAAGACATACACAAAGTGGTGTTGAAGCTTAAAGATGTAGACAAACTGGTCTCAATTTCTCACACCAGAAGGGTCCCATGTCAGATGAAAAGACACTAAAAAATAAAAATAAAATTTGTAGAAAAAGATATGTTTAGTCTAGAGGAAAGAAGACTAAAGAAGGATATGATAGCTATCTTCAAATATTTTTAAAGTGGTTGTATGGAATACAAATAGTCTTAATGTGAAGAACCCATAGAGGTCAAATGAGAACCAATAGGTCCAAAGAAAACAGAATGCTCTTTGGCATAGGAAATTTATGATATAATGTTATGAGATTATGAGCTCCCCCATCTTAGAAAGGAGGAAAAGAGACTGAACAATCTGCTGGGAAGATGTTACATAGGAGCTTAACACATCAATGGAGGTTTTGTCTCAGTGAACTTTGAGGTCTCTTGCAACCCTGAATAAAATTAAATTCACAATCTATAAGTTGCCTAAAAAAAGTAACATTAAAGACTTATTCATGTTACTCGTGGTCTCACCAAGACATGGTTTGAAGTTAAATCTGCTACCCACCCACTCCTTAAATATGTATATACATATGCACACATTAAAAAAATCATATTATTTTTGTCAAGGTGAAATAACCAGCAAAGTCTCATAAGTTCAGATTCTACTATTTGAAATCTAATAATTCAAAGGGGAATAGGATCAAAGTTTGCCATCTCTAAGGCAAAAAAAAAATGTTTGTGAAGCAAATTGTTAGTATAAACAAGATTTGGGGCTGAAAGCTTGGCTTTATATCTAAAGTCAAGAAAACATACCATTAAAAATACATGTAATTTTAGCTTATGATTTCTGTACAAATAAATCTTTCCAATTCCTCAATAACCCATTCTTTACCCTATATCAAGTAGGACTTAACAGTTATAAGTTCTCGTTAGCAGCAATTATTCTGAATACTGTAGAGACATGAAAATAATAGTTAATTTTATTAAATGTTAAGAAATTCAGCTTTTATGTGAACTGAGCATTCACAAGTTTAAATTAGGCCCCATTAATTCAAGTTACTTAAGGGTCTTTTTTGATGATACATTGCTTTATGTCCTTCTTGATTACAGATAAGCAAGATATGATGATAGATCACTACTAACAAAAACAAAGCAATTATAATCTAGAGAGAGGTAAAAGTAAATATTCTAAGTAGTCCAAAACTTATCTTAAAGGGTTCAAGCAAAGCTAGAGGTCATACAAACTGACCATAAATTACAGAAACTGTGAGTTGCACATAGGATCCAACGCTGTTGAGTACATAACTAGCAAGGCCACGAGGGCATGTGACCTCTGCAGGTGCACAGGGCCCCACACTCAGAATGGCTGCACACTGGGGTCAATGTTCATAATTTAGTATCTTGTAGGTCTTAATTTTTTAACACTGGGCCCTACAGAGTATGTAGGCGGTCCTGGAGACTGAGACAGGAAAGGCAACCAAATGAAATGCATACACACTAGCAAATTCTAAAAATATCTCCATTTATTAATGAGCAACAATATCCTGTAATCAAGACACAGCCTGTTGGTTAAAGTTATAAAGAATCACTTTGCTTGTTTAATGTGTAAACCAAAGCTAATTAACAAATTTGCTAATTGTTTTTCACTGCTGCAGATGTGAACTGCCAACCAGTAAAGCTTGAGTATTCAAAAGTAATCAGCCACCACTTCAAACTCCATCAAAAAGTCATGTATCACTTTCAGGAGGCACAAAATTTAGGTACATTTTTACTGGAGTTACAGAAGGAGTGATGCAGCAAGTGTGAGTTTTAAGACAACAAACAATCTCTTCACTTCACTATGGAAAATCAGAAGTAGCAAAGAACGCTTGTAGCACTTTATGCTTCCTCGGTATTCCTTGGACTGTGAACTACCAAAGCCACAAGTGAATGAGGGAATTCTGAACCTTGGCTCAAACTGTATTCTCCTTGAGGTGGATTGTAAAGCTCCTTTCACCAGTGAAAAACATATACCTTAAATCCACATTTGCAGGACAGAAGGAATTTCTGAAACTTTAAATGTCACAAATAAAATCTTGCATATATCACTATCTTCTCAACTTCAAAATCTAGTTCATTTCTGAACACAAATCTAGAAATGAAACAATCAGAAAAAAAGCCAGGATGAAGTATTGAATATGAAACCCAACTTAGTTTTAACTTAATTTTTTCCCTATTTGATTTCAAGTTAGTAAATGGAATCTATATAGCTCTGGAGAAGTTTGTTGATAGTACCTTAGATTTATATAACAACATTTATTCCAAAGAGCACAAAGAACATTCACAAACAGCATATAACTTGCCCATATACTTTCCCTATAAAAATCAGGGGGAAATGCATTACGTTCACTTTTTAATGATAGCACTGGGGCACAAAAGGATAAAAGCTTGCCCAAGACCTCGCCCCTCCCCCCCACACAGAGCAATTCATCTCTCCTTTTTAATACTGTTATATTATTAGAATCTCAGGGCAAGATTACTATTATGAAATATTTTCCTACAAAATATATTAGTTACAATGTCATTTCAATTATAAATCATTTTATCTGCAGCATTATTAAATAATTTTTAACAAATATGTAAATTAAGAGTAGATTATATTTTCTTAATCTCATTCTGAAATTATATTTAAATTTACCACCAGCTCACATTGCACAGGCAAAGGAAAACTAATATATGGACAACCTGTGATAGGAGAAGTCTATTAAATAAAATTATACATTGATTTATAAACCTGACTGTCAAGAACAGGGGTTTTAATTTCTGTTAGGGCTCACATACAAATTTTAAAAGAGCCATAATTCATTCAAAAAAACATTTTCTAATCTATAATTAACAATTCACTTGCCTCACTACCTTTCATCTCAGGCCCTTATTCAAATAATTGCACATCTGTTGCTCAATTTTAAAACCTTCCTTGGAGTCACGTCCTTAATTGGCGTTGTGACGTCTTACGTCATGATGTTGCGTCACCATGTGATGACGCTGTGCCATCACACACATCATCGCATATTGACACAATATCATGGCATAATATCATCAAATTAAATTCATCAGCATTCCCTCAGCCTGGCCCCAGGAAGGGCGAGAGAGATCAAAAGATTTTCTTTGCTCTTGTCAACATTCCTGGTCTGTAGGCGGGTACAGTGGACTTCACAAATCATTTCCTGGACCTCAAATTAGGGGCATTCGAAAAGTACAAGGGAGAGTTTATGGGTACGATTTTCATAGGTTATTTGCTTTGACCCACAACTAATAAAATCTGAATCCCATCTTAGAGATAAATATTCACATACGTTAGTCTCTCTCTCTCTCTCTCTTTTTTTCAGGTCATATTATAAAGTAGTGTTTGGTTAGTAAAATAAATAAATAAATAAATAAAAAGAAAAAAGAAACCTAATTCTTTGGCTCCTCATTTCTTGCCTTCACCATCCACCTCCCTCCAATTCCTTTTCCTTCTCCCCCACATTGTGAAATAGCAAGTAATGAGAGGGACAGAGGCAGATGCAGTCAATAGCTTGGATTAGAAACATTCACATCAGGTCAGAGGCAGTGTTGAAAGCTATGACAGGGACCTTTTGCCATCACAACTTTCAGAGAGTCTCCCTATTAGTAGCCATTATAAACATGGGGCATTTAGATGAGACAAATCTCATCCAAACGTTATCAAAATGACATCTGGACATTATCTGAATTTACTTATACATTCTTCCAAAAACATGTAGTTATCAGTTAATTAAACATAACATGCAATTTGTGCTTACAGTCAGTGAATGCCCTCTCTTTTATTAACTCAGTCACTATGTACCAGGCACCGTTCTAGGTTCAAGGGCTCAGGTAGAACAGAAGAAACAGTGTCACTTTGAGGAGCTCACAAAGCATTTAGGCAAGCAATAGATTTCAAACAGGGCTCTAATGATGTTAAGACAGATGAGTTGCCACAAGGATCCTGCACGGGAAGTAACATGTCTTTGAATCTTGAAAAATGAATAGGCATCCCTGACCATGTGGCTCCATTGGCTGGAGCATCCTCTTGTGCACCAAAAGGTTGCGGGTTCAATTCCCAGTCAGGGCACATACCTGGCTTTCAGGTTCAATTCCCAGTGGTGGTGCACACTACAAGCAACTGATCTCTCTCTCTCTCTCTCTCTCTTTCTCCCTCTTCCATCTCACCTCCTTCTCCCTCCCCTTCCTCTCTTACTCTTGCTCTAAAATAAATAAATGTATCTTTGGGTAAGTATTGCAAAAAAAATAATAAGTAGAGGAGAAAAAAATTCCAGGTTCAAATTTTAAAAACTGGGCATATGGGAGACGCCAAAGTATTACACTAATTCATCCTTTTGATGTTTTCTCAAAATTATTTGTTTATGTAAATGCTATTTTGAGGAGTATTTGCAATTTCTAAGTGCTGACTCACACACCTCACACACTAACATGGCCATAATCCTTGATCATAATTACAAACAGCTTCTAGATGACTCTTAAATACAATACATCAGTGCAGTAGAGTTATCTTTTAGGAGAATTTTCTATCCATGAAGCTACATATGTTATTCTGTCTTCATAACCAAATAAAAATTGAAAATCAAAGTCACTTGTGTTTTCTTGAAAGCATGTGACTAGCCACAACAATCTTGGTAGCTTTTTTCCTGGTATGTACATAAGATGGATTAGAAAAATCCGTGCTGACGATTTATCATTTAAAAATAGGCACTGAAGGATATTTGGTTTTTATATACTGTGGAAGAAACTGCAGCTCAGTCAATAGTAAGTGATTATATATTCTGACATTTGTTCACACATCAAAGCCACTGATAAGTATTTTCTACTGTTACTATAATCCTCAAGAGATGTTTAAAACTGACGTGACAAGAGAGTAAAACTTTAGAGGATTTCAGCCCCCAAAGACTCACCACCATCTTCTCAGAATTAACTGATGTTGAGAGGCAAGTTTTTAAACAAGTTTATAAAGTGTCACTTTCTAGCTTTTGTCACATATCCTTTTGGAAGTCAGTGATTATTCAAATATATATAATAAAAAGCAGAGAATTAGTGCCTAGACTCCCAAAGACATACAATAAGTAATAACTGGTGAGAGAAGAAAATTTCCAAATACCAATTCTCCCCTACATATAAAACATACAAAATTTTCTCATGAATTAGTAAAGAAAAAAGGTATAATAAGAAATTTACTTGAATAAGTGATTCAGTTTAGAAAACAAAATATAGAAAATATGGGGGGAAGTATCTGAAGAAGATGGAAACCCATAACTGTAGGCTATGAAGTTAATGAACTTCTTAAGACTTGTTTCCTCAAGAATTTCAAGTGCATTTTTTTATTCCAAATCCAGAAGAAAACAATAGCAACATCAAAAATGCCTTGTTTTTGCAGGTTTATTCAGGTGGCTATTAATATACTTTTAACCTAGACAGAATTCATTTTATGCAACAGAGACATGTGGCAACACTTTTACTTGACATATCTTAGAGCAAAGGATATTTCGTAGTAGAATAATCACTCATAACATGCCTGTTTTATAAGTTTGGAGTTCCATGTGCTAGCTTTCTCAGACTGGGACTCATTCCTGCACCTCTGTCTCAGTCACATGGCGATGGACTGGGCCAGGCCGTGGGGACCGAAGTGTTTGCATGGAGCCTGTCTGCCTCCAGTCTATACCTGTGCTGAGATGTATATTCTACACCTACATGTGAGACAAGCACGACGGACACCTGTACTCATTTCCTACTCCCAGACCTTTTCTTCTACTTCTTGAAAACTTTTCAGGTTCTCATGAACTAGAGCAAAACAGCCCACAGGGAGATTTTAGATTTTATTTACTTATGCGAACAATTTTCTTTAAATTATTCAATTCAGGGAAAGGAAACAGTAAAAGTACCCCCATTTATTAAGGACCTGCTAGCTACTACTACTAGAATTGTGTTACATGATGTTATTTAATTCAGCCATATATTTAATGATCTTGAAGAGGAACACGTTTATTAGCCAATATAAACTATAAAATTCAGCTATTTGAATTAATCTGATAGCTCATCATTTTTAAATAATAGGTATATTAACATTTTCAAATGCCTCTATGACCTGGGCACTGTTATTTTAAAATTAACCCAACTTATTATCATTTCCTGCAATTTCTAAGTAAGTGGATATAGATAGAGTTACAACTTGAGTAATAATCTCTGGCCTTGTGGTTCCTCTAATGGAATACTCAGCCCCAAAACCATCTTCCTTTCCCCATACTCTCCTTCTGCCTGCTAGCACTTATGGACATTCAAGTGCTGCTATGTCCCCCAGCCCCTACTCTACCACCTGGGATGTCTGTTGCCATATCTCTGCTACCCTTACTAATGACATGGACTTTATCAGTGCTGTCCTGGTTCCCACCTGGCCACTCCTAGAGCTCCAAGGCTTCAGATGCCAGTGTTGGAAAGAATGCTTTCCTTGATAATGGAAGTACATCCCGCACTTCCATACAAGAGGTACAGTCATAACTTGGTACTCATCAGCTTCAGAACTTATCAAACCCTGTAAGTGTTGCATTTGGATAAGAAAAAATGTTTTAGCACTCTGCACTTGCTTGGGACTTGTTGCACTTGCCATAACCTGTATAATTCATAACACCGCCCCGCAAGAGAAAACGCTTCATCGTTCAGTACTTGTCAGTTTCAGCACTCATCACAAGTTCCAGAACAAATTATCGATGAGTATCAAGGTACTACTGTATGTTCTTTTTCACAATAGAGAGGGAGGGTCCCAGACTGTGACAAACTGGAGAGCACAAATTAAGCTAACGGTGGGTGAACCTCCATTTCTGAAACACCTTCTTGCCTCATCTGCTTCTGGCCTTTCCCAAGGTCCCTGCAGGGGGAAGGCCAATCCCAAGGAATTTAGATACTCAGAGCTAATCAGAGCTGCAAGGGGGAACAGACTAAGTGGCTGAACTGACTAAGACCAGTTCAGAAGCCGAGTCCCAGCAAATCTGGTGAAATATACATGACAAAAAAATAAACTATACCAAGAAAAGAGTTGGACTTGATGCAGCACACAATACAGAGCCACTGCTATTTACCAAGAGTTGATGGTGTAATGAAAGTGGTATTATGGAAAGATCCAGGGGGCAGACTGGAGGAAGCAACCACTGGAGTCAGAGCTGCCATGATACTGCAAACATGAAAACTGGGGTCGGCTGCTGGCAAGGCCTGTGGGGGAGTGAGGGTCCAATCAGGGACATTCAGCAGGATAACAGTCAGCACTTGTGAACATAATGAAAGACAAATGCAACTCCAAGTAATTTTAGCATGAGGAATGGGAAGAACGTTGGGCTACTCACAGAGACGGGAATGTCAGAGTTTGTGGTGGTGGAGATGGTGGTACAGGAAATCAGATACGTAGATGTGATCGGTTTGAGAAGACAGGGGTGCCCAAGTACAATTCTCGAGTCAATTATCACTGCCATGGTTCCAGGAGCTCACTGGAGAAGTCAGGGATAGAGATGGTGGGGTGGGGGTGGGGGGCACCTATTTCCCAAGGGGAGGTTCAACACGAATCTTTTCAATAACAATTAAAATTCCTAGTCAAAACAAACTAAACCCATTCATTCACTCATTTAAAAAATAACAAGTTAACATGGCTTTCCATGTGAAAAAGAAATTGGTTTTTCTTTCTTACTCAAAACTATTCAGTAAATGATTCAAATCATTCACACTCTGAAACTTTTACTGAAAAGCTCTGATCTGTTCAAAGAAGAATTACTTTTAAAAAAGGATAATTCCTTTAACACTTCAGTCTGTAACTTGATGACATTTTTTTCTCAGAGATTCCATTAATTGGATTTTCTTAACATTTAATAGTAGCAAAGTCATCACACTGGAGAAAGCTTATGTCATTCATCAGCTTCCTCTCCAGGGCCCTGAGAACACCTGATGATGATTTCAATCAAACTGATCATTCACTGAACATATAATCATTAATAATTTAGTAGAGCAATAGATCTATTACTTAATATAGTGCTAACCTTTTATAATGTTTCTACCCAGGGAAAGGACTAATAATTTGTCACAGAATAACTTATATCAGGCCTTAGCTTTTGGAGGTAACACTGTGTGACTCCTGGAATAGCTAAACACATGCAATTATAAACCACATTATGAGGAAATAGTTAACCTTTGTGTAGCATTTAAGAGTTTACAAAGTACTTTCTCAGACACTATGTTATCTGATGCTCAAAACAACCCTGGGAGAAGGTATGATCACCCAACCTATTTTCTAGGTGAAGACAACAAGGCACAGAAAAGGGATGGGATTTGCCTAAAGCTGCTTAGTTATTGAGTGGTGGAGCTGAGATTCCCCACGCCCTCCCCCCGCTGCCCCAGAATCTGTGCTCTGTCTTCTGCACCACGATTCTCTTGCGGTGTGAGAAACACTGATGCCAACAGCCTTTTTGAAGCAGGCCGTCCTTCACACACAGATGCAACAGCCCATCGTGCTATGGCTCTGCTTCCTTCTCTTTCTTGGCCACCTCCCACTGGTGATCAAGGGTTCTCACGTGGGCTCTGCCAGGAGAGCATCATAAGCTGCCATTTTTAGGGTAAAACCACTTATTTTCTCATGAACCAAATCACATGCAAGCATTTCCGCAATGCACACCCATCATCTCTGTAGCCAAGGAAGTCGCACATCTGGTAGTAACAGGTGCTGTATTTATTCTGTTTAAAATGATTCCTGCCATGTGACAGTTCGTGTGAACAGCAAACAGAATTCTACCCAATCAAGAATTACTCTTTATCTCAAATTCTTAAAGGAGACTTGCCTTACTGTAAGCTAATTTTGTGAGAGTTCATTTTATCCATTCAAAATTTAGCTTGATTTGAGAAACTATCTGGGATGTTCTTTATTAGGTTTCTCTCTCTCTCTCTCTAACCAAGACTGCCTATGAAGAAAAGCAATTCTTTAGTTCTACAATCTGCTCTTGAGAATTCCTCGTTATGTTTAAATGTCTCCCCTTTGTTTAAAAGAATATTATCCTGCAATAGATACACACAATTAAAAGTGTCATTAGGTAAAACTGACATTTCTTTTATAGCAAAAGGAAACTTGATCCAATTTAGAGTAGCCTGTCAGGCCCTTTCTTTACTAGTAACATAAATCATTTTGTTACAATAATCTTTATTTTCATCTTAATCGTTATTTTTTTTTACTTTTGTGAGTGATATTTTTGTAACAACACTCTGAGGACCACATAAAACATACTTTTAGACAAAGCTCCTGAAAAAGTGGTTTGTGATTTAGGGGAACAACAAGGGGAGATTTGACTACCATTGCACATATTTAGGTAACTGTATGTGCCTGATTCCTTTAGACCAGTAACAGCAGACGACAGAGAAGAGTGTTTTCCCACTAAATAAAGAATCTACTCTAATATAGTCAACACTGAGTTTTCCCCACCCCTTTCACCTTCTCATATTAGTCAAGGATAACCTTCCAAAATACCTGGTATTAACAAAACTCTTTAATAAATTGAAATTTTAATAACTTAGAATTCATGCTCAAAAGACACAGGTGATTTTTTTTTCAATTTTCCCATTATAGCTGACATACAATCAAGATATACAATACAGTGATTAGACATTTATATACCTTATGAAATGGTCACCCTGATAAGTCTAGTATCCATGTGACACCATACATAGTTATTACAATATTATTAACTATATTCTTTATATTATACTTCACATCAAGACATAGGTGGTTTGCTAATCAAAATCATATTCTTTAGGGGAACTTGCTGCCAAAACCCCTAATTCAATTTATTAACACACTCAGCAATAACTAAAGGATATTTTACCAATTTAGTCTGAAGTTTCAAACTTAGAAAAAAGCCAGTAAGAGCACCAGGCCTGGTGCTAAGGAGATTCCAGGTACATTGTCCATACAGAGGCTTCTATGGTGACTGACCATTCTGGGACTGTGAGATTTCCCAGAACGTGGGACTTTTGGTGCTAAAAACAGGACAGTCCCAGACAAATGAGTCTGCATTCCCTAGATTCACAATGAAGAAAAAACCTCCAATAGAAACTGGGGCACATATGGAGGAGGACTTGCTCCTAGGAACAGGGCAAGAGCTACACTGCAGGAACCAGAACACAAGGTCACAGCTAGACTAGTGGCCTTGATGCAATGTCACCAGAGTATTAAACTAAATCTATTTACTGACCCCCAACTGAGGACAAGATTAGCCCCAGAGCAGGAGACAGGCTGAGTCTGCAGAAGGGGCACAGATGGCCACACAACAGAGCTTGGAGCAATATGGGAAGAAGATTTCCAGAAGGCCTACCCTCCATGCCTAGCTTCTTTGCACTCTTCTCTTATCCTGATGGGTCAGCTGTCCTCTCGCCTGCATTTGAACTGGGATGCACCACTCTATGCCTCCATGGATAGAGTAGAGCTCCCCCTGCAACACTGACATAAGGATCGTACCAGAGTTATAGCACTTCCCTGTTTTTGTAAAGGAAAAGTCTCTATGTGTTATTAGAAACACATAAACTTAGAACTTAGTTTGAGTTTCTGTTATACTGAAGTAGTTGTCAATGGAAGGGAACCAAAGCTCCTTTCCACTCTCCCTACAGGCAGCCAGAAACCTCTCCCTTGCACTTAGGAAACCAACCCTTCCTTCCTTCCTTCCTTCCTTCCTTCCTTTCTTCCTTCCTTCCTTCCTTCCTTTTTTCAAGACAATAAGCTCAGAATATGGCTGCTCGGGCAGTGGTTGTACAGTCAGGTAAACAGATGAGAGAACCCCAAGGAAAAAGTAGAACTGTCAACATTCATCCCTTCCCACCCAAAGGTTCCTCTCTCAGAACTAAATGTTAGTGACACTCAATACACTGACTTATTTCACTAAAGGAAACAATGACGTCCCTCCACACTTGAGCGGCATCATGGTGCCATGATTAGGAGCACACACTTACTCCACTGTTAAATGTAGGATCATGATTTGTTTTTAACTGCTCTGATACAACTTTCCTTATCTGAAAAAAATGGGCAATCCAGCTCATAATTTGCAGGGCTTTTGTGAGAACTAGACAAGATAACAAATATAGAATGCTACATCTGATACAAGATGTTCAACAAACGTAAGTTAGCTTTCTTTCCCATTTCCTTGTCAATTCCCTGTCTGCAATTGAACAAATAGGTCACTCTCAAATTTGGGAAAAATATTCATTTTACCATTTATTACCAATCTCAGTAGCAGCATATAAGGAACTAATTTAGTTCATTTTCTTTTACATTGGTCTTAACCTTCAAAATCCAAATGTCTTTCTAAAATACCATTCATCAGAATAAACAGGTATCTTGTAGAGACAACCCAATATTTGCACTTACAAAGCTATAAAATACACTTGGACAAGCAATTCATCGACTCATTTATGAGTGTGTTATATCCACAAGTAAGCTTGTTTCTACACAAGGGCCCTTATATACAAGCTCCATTCTTAGCACCTCACTGAATTTGATTGTCCTTTAAGTAAAATCATGATTTATAGGTAAAATGGTGAATAGTACACTTAAAAACCTCTAAAGTTGATTTTTACTTATATCACCAACACATACATCAAGTAGAAGATGACAGAGTTCACCATCATTTTTGAGCAATAAAAATGACAAAAATCTGGAGTTCCTTCTGTAATAAGGTATAAAAGTCAATACAGTCCATAATTCTCCCTATACCTTGTCCATGCAATGACTTTCCAAGTCACTATAAACCAGGAGGCATCACAGGAGCTTGTTGGAAAAAGGGAGTTAGCACAGGGATTCTTTTCCTTAATTTTGATAGCTATTATTGCTGAAAATTAAGTTATTACCATATGCCAGGGACTAACCCAAGCACATTATAGATATATAAATCATTTTCATATGTTTATCTCATATATAGTTATTACATATGTATATACATATATATGATAAATTGGCTCATTGGTTCCACACTCACAATAATTCTATGCTGTAGGGGCTATGATACAGGTGAAGAAACTAAGACTTGGAAAATAGTTCAAGGACTCAGAGGTAAGACTTGAACCTGCGTTCATCCGACTTCAAAGCCCATACCTTTTAGCCATTGAACTGTATAAGATGATAAAGAAATTTTTTCTCCTTTGCAGTAACATTAAAATTCTAACTAAGAAAGTTACTGAACCAGTTAATTTCATCTTAAGTGTCTAATAGCATTAAATGATGTGTCATAATAGATACTTTGGTTTTAACCTCCAAATTGTCCACATACCAGGATCTGTAGACTGTGCTTCCTAAGAGTTTCAGGCTCTGGATTATACTTACTATCCTACAGGAAACACTGTCACTGCCAAAGAAGTTCTTTCCCCAGACTAACTTCTTAGATTTGATGTAAGTAGTTTAAGCAATCGTCCTTTAATGTTCTCTTCTTCGTGGCTGAGGAAAAACTAAAAAGCTTGGAGTTTTATCCACTTCAAACACCAAATCTCAAAAGACTTGAAAAAATGTTGTTTTCAACCAAACTTGCAAAGGTTTATAATGGTTAATTTGATGTCCTAGAGTATTCAAACTATCCCTTAATAAGATTAAAACTGGACTTTTTCTTACAAACTTCAAATAATGATTTAAGACCACCTCATCCTGCCTTCTTTGTCCATTGATGTCATTAGGCCCACTCACAGTCAAGCATGAAGGTGAACAGATATCAATTTAAGAACATTTAGAGCTATGCTCTCTATATCACCCACAACAAACCTCCTTAGGGGCCTCCTTTTAGGCCCCTGATGGGACCTTCATTAGTTGGAACAGATTAAAAGCTAGGTGGAAATAACCCCACCTGAAAACTCAGGCATATTTCTTATCCCTCTTCTTATTTGTACAGGTCAGTTCAGAGACAATGGGAAACACTGGAACTCAAAAGAAAATGTTGTCTCTGAAATGTAAATCAAATTCCTAGATTAAAAATATAGTGACATTTCAAAGCCATGGTTGACTTTCACTACCCTTTTTTTCTTTTGGCAGAAATAAATCACACTGGCCTCTTCTCTGTTCAAGATATTTCAAATTGAATTTCAGACCCCCAACTGAAAATGAGTATGACAAAAATAGAAATCTTGTTTTTTTGTATCAGGATTTCCCCCTCCTGTTCCCAAATGCCCTGCTTTGCCATGAGTGGAATGCCACTGATACTGCTGATAAATTATCTCCTGAACTTATTGACTCCTCTCCATTCCCTTTGATCGCTCAGTTCTTACTCAAGCTGTCTGCAGTGCTGCCACTCCTCCCACTGGGACATAGTGAGGCTTATGATCTGTTCCCAAGGCTTTGCCTAGCTGTCCCTGCTCTGTCTAATGTATTCATGCCTCCCTGCCCATGCTAACCTGCTCAATACCTGCATCACTCAAACATCACCCTGTACAATCTACATCTACCCAATCAGCCCTCCAGTATTAGCTAGGCAGACGTCTCCCTTTCCTTCATTTTTATCACACTTGCATTGGAGAGTCTCAAAAGGCTCTCTCTGTTTGAACAGGCTTTTTATTTGCATTTTACTGAGCCACTTCCTTCACAGCCACAGAGATTTCTTGTGTGCTCATCTCATCCAACAAGATGCTTTGAGAGTGCTCACATATTTCAAAAGTTTCCCATTATCTATAGAAAAAAAAGTACAATCCCCTGAGCCTGGTATTTGAGGCTTTCCAAGGACTTGCTGTGTTTGTGGATTTTTTTCCCACTCACTCCAGATTATATTGACCTCCTTTTCTCTGAAACTTTTTAGCATTTATATCTGTATCATTTCTTCTTGAACTGAGTTATGTATTTCCTTGCACTGTCTCATAAGGATTCTATGTGTGTTTCTTGCCTATGCTACCAGTAACCAAATACTGAACCCTTATATTACATTTCTTTTGTAGCTTTTGGCTCAACACCACATATATCATAGGCACCAAAGAAATAATTATTAATTCAGCAAAATTGAATGAATGAATAAATAAATAAATATATAGTGCTACCTCAAAACATATAGAAATACAAAGAATGTTAATAGAGAGGTAAAAGGTACAATTTAGGGTAGAAAGCTCTCAGTGTTTTTCCAGCTCACATGATAAATCTTACACATTATTTTTAGGCAGATCTTGAAAAAGGGTGAGATAAAGTCAGATATGCTAGCTTCCTTCGTCCCCTTCTTTTATTTTGGCAGGGGACCAAACAAGGTAAAACTAGCCCACCAACAGCTTACAAATAAACCATACTTTTTTTTCTTTTTTCTTCATGCTTCAAAAAGTAGTATTCTATAGAGACAGCTCCTGGAGGAGAGGAGGGAAGGTGAAGGGGGAATAGAAGGAGAGAGAAGTCAGTCATTTGTTACTGTCACAGCTGGAGGAAGGCAGACTTCTTCTGTACAAAAGGCAGGAACAAATATCAGTGCATTCCAGGCCACTGAGCAGACCTTTGCAGGGATTAAAATTTCTCAGGACTGCAGGGACTTATTAAGGAAGGAATCACTTAACAGCTGAAGAGGGTCAGCCACACAAAAGGCCTTCAGGGTGAAATCCCAAATGCCTCTGGGTAAGTGTGATCACATGAACAGGAAGAAAGAAGTAATGGCCCATGACTCCAAAGGGGGCAGATGAATAAGCACAGAGAGAGATGCTCTACATCCTATCAGTGAAACCCTGAAGGTATCTATTCAGGATACTTATGTTGGCAATGGGTTTTGAGAAGATGAACACTTTCAAAGGGGTTCAAAGGCTATAGTTAGCTTAGAAGTTTTCATATACTCTTTCAGATGAGGCATAAGTATGGGCCAAGAAACCTTATTTTGCCTGATTGTGTAGTCTGAATGGTTTTCCCCAAGTCTATGAAATTAAAGCTGATCCAGCAAAAATTGGTTTTAGTAGAAACAGCATGAAGGCATTTTGAGTTGAAGCTTATGAGCCACCCAGGCACTCATCCCTCATGTGGAAGGGGAAACCCGCAAGATCAGGACCCAAGGAAAGACCCAGCCCAGACTCTTGGGCACAAAGTCCCACTCACCCATTTTTTTATACATATGATGAGATTGTGCTCCTCTAACTAGGCAGAAAATCTTGTTGAGTATGAATCCTTAGCTCTTAAATAATTTGAAGTTTCTGTAAAAAAATTTTGTCCTTGAAAAAAACTCTTCTTCAGATAGGGCTGTAATACTAATAAAACCTTAAGTAACCAAAGCAGTATGCTTTAATTTAGCTTGTGTTTTCAATATTACAGAAGTTTTAGTAATGCCAGAATATTTCACATACAAATTGCTGTAATGTGTTTGGTTTAATAAGACTTGGAAATGAAAGTAGTTGCTACTGATAAGCCCAGATGGCAATACAATAGTATGCTGAATTAATCCGATATTCCAAACAGTACTGGACTTTTTAAATGATAAAATGGTATTCTGATTAATTATAATCCAGAGTGCAGGCATCATTAGGGGGGTGGGGAGGCTTTTGAGACTTCACTGTAAAACTCAGCTTCTATGCCATTTATGAAAATTTCATTCCATACATTTTACATTTCCAATTCTCATTCATGCATCACATCTGAGCATGAAATCGTGTAATATAAACAAAGGACAAGGACAGCAGAGGGTCACAGATGTGTGCATTGGAAGAGAATGAAACAGAGTGCTGCTCCTCCTCTGGGGACAAAACTTATGGGATGTCCCCACTTGCCCTGTTCTGGGTGATGATCCTCAGCTTTGCACAACCAGCAACTCTGTTAAACACCTGGGAACTCATTCACACTAACCAATGTTCATAAACTTCCCTGTCATTTGAAAAGAGAAGATAATTTTGAGATGTGCTTCTTGAAATAACAAAAAGCATCTTTCGCCCATTATACAAATTACCTTACCCATGGGCCCATAAGATTCCACCCAGGCTACTAGCCCTCTCTCCTAATAGTATTAGATATACATTAACTGCCTTCTACAGTGACTCTTCTCTCCTTTCAAACATTGCACTAATTCCATCTTCTTGAATGCTAATCCCTTCAACCCAGCCACAGTTTTGTATCCATTGTCTATGTCAAGCAACCTAGGTCACTGTCTAGTCAAGCAAGCTCTGTCTAGGGCTATACCATGATCTCTTGATTGGACATTCTGAAAATTTTAGACCCTCTTCAGGCAACCAATTTATAAATACTCTCCCACGTGAGGTGTTCCAACAGAGGGCTGGCCTCATGCTTTATGTATTTCTTAAATTCATGTCACTCTCAGTACTTCCTACACTCAGACAGCCACACCTACTGTAGAGGTCCCTATACATTCTGTAGGAAGGTTTATTTTATTTTCCCAAAGACTTCAGGGATAAGAAATGCTGCCCTCAGCCAAGTTCCTAGGAAAGACCTAAGTAGTAGAGGTTGGATACACAGTGGTGGCAGCATTAAACTCAATTTTCACCAGATGAGGCTCTAAACTCAATCTATAGGTTGCTCAGCTACAGATTATGGACCCCTAATATGTTAAATCATGGCAACAAATACTGCTTTCCACAGTAAAACACAGCATTACTTTAAGTTAAGCCTTAAATCCATTAGAATTAGATAATCTCTATAATAACATAGCTAATGGACTACTCTGCAGAAAATGTGATTGTGCTAGTAGTTTGGTAAAAATAAAGTTAATTTATTAAAATGAAATTGGTAGAAATATATTTGCTTGACAAATGCATTCACAAATTGTTTTTGTTGGAAAGCGATATGAAAAATGTTATGATAAAAACAGAGAAATCAGAAACCAATAGGGTTACATTCTCATTGTCCATGAGATAAATCTACCTTCTTGGTTTGGAGATGGAATAAGGTGGAGGAGGTTAGAAGTGACCTATACAGCCTGCCAAGAATTTGTTGAATACAGTTTATGAACAGTGTCCTGTCCAGGTTTTGAGGCAGTCCCCACAAGGCAAGGGCACGTGAGAAGCCAGCAATGACTAACCAGTTGGGTCTGCGCTCATAAAGATGTGGTGCATATATGCGATGGAAAACTACTCTGCCACAAGAAGAGATGAAACACTGCCATTTGCGATAATATGGACAGACCTTGAGAACATCATGCTAAGCGAAGTAGTCAGTCAGAAAAAGCTACAAACCATATGATCTCACTCATATGTGGGCTATAAAACTGAAACTCACAGACATGGACAGACAGTAGCATGGTAGTTACCAGAGGGAAGGGGGTGCGGGTAGGGTAGTAAAGGTAAAGGGGGCCAAGTATATGGGGATGGAAAATGATTTGATGGTGGGCACACAATACAATATACAGATCATGTATCACAGAAATGTACACTTGAAACCTACATGATCTTATGAACCAATGTCACCCCGATAAATGTAATTTTAAAAAGATCCTGAAAAGGGGGGAGAAAAATAATCAACTCACCCACACCTATCTCTCAAAATCCCTCTGGAGTCCAAATTGAAAAGGGTGGCAGAGCACCTTATTCATGTTTATACAACCCAATAGCACCTGGGAGATACCCTTATGCAGAAAATGCTAAGATATTTATTTAACTGAATTATATGGTGGCAAATACCATGCTTTAAAACTGTGAAAAGACTGTTTGATACATTTAGTCTAGTCGAAAACATTGTATTTAAGAGACACAAGTTTGGAAAGGTGGCTGGGAGAAAGCCAGATTGGCTAACAGACAGTTTGAGCGTCTGACAGCTGTGTTAAAAGCAGAAATTGGTAAACAACTTCCCATGGTATGGTAAAAGATTCATTAAGGCAGCTCAGAGTCCCAAAGAGGAATGGAAAAGCTGAGAGAAATCAAAAAAGGAGGCAAATGGGCTTTTTAAAATGAACTTTATTATCTTAGAGCCGTTTGGAGCTCATAGCAAAATTGAGCAGAAGGTGCAGAGATTTTCCATACACCCCACCCCCTCCAACACACACAGCCTCCCCAATTATCAACATCTCTCACCAGAGTGGTACATTAATTACAACAAATGAACCTACACTGACACATCATCACCCAAAGTCCATAGTTTAAATTAGGGTTCCGTTTTAGTGTAGTATATTTTATGGATTTAGACAAATTTATAATGGCATGCATCCACCATTAAAATATCAAACAGAGTAGTTTTACTGCCATAAAATTCCTCTGTGCTCTGAGCACAAATAGACTTTCAATGTTTTAATACACAACAGGAACAGAAACCCTCTACTTCCATTCCACATTCAGACCCATCTTGAAAGCACAGGAAACAGGCAATCAAGAGAAGGCCGGTTTTGAGTCATCATTATCAACAATGAATAAATACTAAAAGACGTGCAGCTTCAAGTACAGGAAACCAGAAAGAACAGAGAGATACCACCAGGTTGAGACAAGGCAAGAGCAGCTTTAGGAAGTTCCTGGGATGCCCAGTTCAGGAGGTTTAGTACCTGCTACAGAAGCAGCTCCCATTCTTTTCTTCCGTTTCTCCTGTCTCCTCCTGTGACAACATCAAGATTGCAATGCCCTTTAATGAGTGCCTAAAAACCAAGATCTAACAGAAACCCTCCAGGGATCTGGTGGCTGATTGAAGCCTCAGGCTGAAACAGGATCCTTTGCGTCATGCTTGGCCACAGTGACCAGCCCAAACCTGGGTCTGGCGTTTGATGAGATGCTCTAGCCCAGACACTAGAAACAAACATCCAGCTCCAGTAGAGAACATGAGTCACATCAGAGATGCTTTAGGTGTCTCATGGATCCATGGGATGTCAGAGCAAGAGAGGTCTGTGGTTAGATAACTTAGTCCAACCAGAGTCTTTTTTTTCTGTAGCAGAAATTTTATTTGCATTCATAAAATATATCACTAAATAGCTATAAAAGTTACATATTATTTTAAAACATAGATTTAAAAAATCATATTAGCTTCTCCTTAGCAAAATGCTTCTGTTTTATGTATTTACAAGAATATAATATACTTTAGGTACACAATTTTCCCTCAACCAGAGTCTTTAAAAAGGAAGAAACTAAAGTCCAGAGAGCTGAAATGATTTCTAGGGTCACATGGGGAATTAGAGGGTGAACCAGGAGAGAAACCATGTCTCTTGATTCCCTTTCCAACCACTACCCACACATCGTATTCATGCACTGCTCTCCCTTTAGATGGCCTCTGTTATTCTGAATTGTTTTCTGTCCATACTATTTTTCCCAGTCCAGATCGCTAATGGAGTGTGTGTCTCTGCACATGTATGTGTGTGCTGAGCAGGGCCCCTATGCTAGAGTAAGAGCATGTGCCGAACTTGAGAGTGTCCATGTGCTCACTCTGGACCTCTGCTGTTCTGCCTGGCAAAATGCTTCCTCATAAAGAACATTTCTCTACCTGGTCTTTTCTCCCATATAACCCAGATCTCAACCAGAGGTGACCCTCTCATCTTGAGATTTAAACTGTATTCGTCTAAACCTCCATTTTATTCTCTGTGATTTTCAGAGCAGGTTCCAGTCTTATGGTTACCTGTGGGTCTAGCTTCTTTCCTAACAAATAGTTATAGTTACGGCTTAGTTACTAGGCATGGAAGAGGGAGGAGGATGTGACATTGCATATTCTACACTGTATGTGGAAGTCAAACCCCTTTCAAGTACTACATCAAAATGAAATCACCTACACCAGACTACCACGTGTATGAGAAGATTTGAGTGAGACCATTTGCATGAAAACAAAGTAAACCTCTTCAAGTTGGTCAAGTTGTTTGGTTTTATTTTCTAAGTTTCTTCCTCCAGAAATTTTTTTTCTGGCCAGGCAACCTTCCTTGGTAACCAAACGTTTTACCATCTCCCTGAAGCCTTTTTTCTATTCTTTCCCATCCCATTCTTTTGTTCTCCCTTCCTCCTTCTTTTAGGATTGCTTCAGAAACTGTATTCTTTTTGTTCTATTATCAAGAACATAATAATTCTCAACTGGGGGTTATTTTGACCCACAAGGGATATTTGACAAAGGCTAGAGACATTTTTGATCATCACAAGTGCTACAAGCATCTAGTAGGTAGAGATCAGGGATGCTGCTAATGTCCCAAGATGCACAGGGCAAGCTCCCATGACAATGAATGACCCAGCCCCAAACATCCTGCAGTTAAGAATCCTGAGGGCTGAGAAATCTTTAGCTAGAGGAACTTGATGTAACAAGTTTTATTCTCAGTGCAGTTCTAGGCTTATCTAAATTCCTTCCACCCTTCTTAGAATGTGGCTATAGTCTAAAATAGTGTGTTCTTATTTCAGCTGCACTAACAAGACCCAGACCAATTGTCACCTCCTCTGTAGCCTTCTCTGAAGCCTCTTTCCATTCCTCCATCTGTGCTTTAATGGGACTTTTGCAAACTACCATTCTATCATCCATCCATCTCGTTAAACCACATTTGCTTAGCTGCATAGAGCATTCTCTTTTAGCTCCTCTAACACAGACCCTCACATGGAATACATATTTAATATGTTTGTGGAATTGAATTCAGTGTTCATAGAGCAGCTCCCCCAACCATAGTACCAAGCCTGACAGAAAGTGAAGACTGTGTTGACAGCAGAGAGCAATCATGACTCCTATTAGACGAAGAAGGCACACGTGCCATGAGAATGACTATACAATAATGCAAGCTAGGGCCTTAGTTGAAAAGACCACACAGTGTTCCTCTTAGTAAAGACATCCAAAGATGACTGAGCACAGCTACCGGAAGTACCCATTATCAACACAGGGTATCAGCCAGATGAGGTTGTTACTATTTGAATTTTCATTCATGGCCTCACAGCTTGCAATTTGCATTGTAATCAGGACTCTGTTAAAGGAAGAGGTGTAACAGTCTATCCAAATATTGCTAAAGCCCACATAAATGTCCATTTCTCTTGACTCATGATAAGTGGTACAATTATTTTAGAATTAGCAGTAATTTTCCTAAGCTTTGTGTGTAGTTCATGAAGTAATGCAATTCCAAATGGTAACTTCTAGATAAACAATTGGTTACTAAAAAAGAAAAAATGATGTCTATATATAAAGAAGAGCATATACAAAATACAAAACTTTGTGTTAACATTTCTAATCAACCATTTTGACCACACTTTCCAAACATTGTTATATCAAGTCATTCAACCTTGATATACTGAAGCCCAATTAAAAAATTATGCAATATCATTGATATTTCTTTTAAAAAGTCAGTGACAATCAAATTTGGATGCTTTCTGAGGGCAGAAACTTTACAATTTGTTTATCTAAAAATTAAAACAGTGGACAGAAAGGGCAAAAGGAGACAGAAACCATCTGGATTTTGCATGACTTAATCCCTGCCATAGTTAATGACTCTCTGCCATTACCCAGTGACTGATTACCCTTCCTCTTGCCTCTCAGCTTCAGACTACTTCCCTGGAACATATCCTGCTTCCTTATGAACCCAAAGCTATTTTCCCTTCCTTCTTGCTAGTGGATTGCTCGGGTAGCCCTAGCCATCTGCCACAGGGGCCAGTGGCCTCTCAAAGCCCAACTAGTGAATCTTGGTTTAGTTAGCCTAACTCAGTATTTCTCAACCTTCTTTAGCTCATGCCCCCCAGTAGAGTCTTTGTAGACATTTTCTCTTCAAATACTACCCAACCTCCTCCCCATGAAATTTTAGTACCTCACATATATCTGTTTGTGTACTACAGCCCTTTGGAAAACAACAAACCATTATAACGTCTAAGGATTTTTCCTCCAGTGGTAGTGAGAATACTTGGTCTCCCAAATGTTCCCATGTCCTAATCTCTGGAACCTGTGAATGTGTGAGATTACATGGCAAAGGGGAATTAAGGTTGCAGATGGAATTGAAGTTACTATTCTGCTGAATATGAGGATGGAAGATTATCTTGCATTATTCTGGTGACCCAATGTAATCACAAAGGTCCTCAAATGGGGAAAAGGAAGGGAGAAGATCAGAAAGAGAGAAAAAGCATAATGAAAGACTCAATTGGTCATTAATGGCTTTGAAGATGGAGGGAGGGGGCCATGAGCCAAGGAATTCAGGCAGCCTCTAGAGAAAGGAAAAGGCAAGGAAATTGATTTCCTCCCTAGAGCCTCCAGTAAGAACACAGCCCCACCCACATCTTAACTACAGCCCAGTAAAACACATTTTGAGCTTCTCACCTCCAGAACTGTAAGATAATAAATTTTTGTTGCTTTTAAGTCACTAAATTTCATAGTATTGTAATAAGGGGCATAGGACCTAAACCCCTCCTCACCCCAAACCAATTTTTGTCACTAAGTGGCAATTCTGCCACCATTGAGAATGCATGCTCTACCTCTGTCATTGTACTTCCATTCCCCTAACAAAGCACTGATTTAAAAATAGGCATGTGATAGAATTTTGGCCAAGAAGGCACAATGGGAGGCCTTCTGAAGATTTCTGGGAAAGGTTTTTGGGTTTTGTTTTGTTTTGTTTTCTTAAAACATGGAAATATCCACGAAGAGAAATCTCTCTTTGTTGCTGTATAGGTGTTGCCATCTACATATGATACCTAGACCTGCTACAATGAGAACAGAAGGCTGAAGAGAAAGGCCACATGCAGAGGACAGCAGAGCAGAAAAACAGAAAGAAGCTAAATCCTTGCTGCCTTCATTGGGCACTGGCATAACCAACCCTGGAAGTGACATGCGCTCAGCCTTCTTATTATGTAGGAAGAAAAGTGCATTTACTGTATTTTTTCGGACCATAAGACACATCTTCTCTTTCCCCTCCCCCCAAATTTGGGAGGAATAATGGTTGTTAATGCTGCTATTGAGTTCTGTTTACATTTACACTAGTGAAATATTGTGTTATTTATATTATTAAATATTTTACCACATTTTTTTTGCTTCAAAATTTTTTCCCCTATTTTCCTCCTCTAAAACTTAGGTGTGTCTTATGGCCTGAAAAATACATTATTATTTAAGCTAGTTTTGATTGGATCCAAGGCTTGCTATCAAAAGCAACCTTTCTTCCCTTTACCAGAAATGAATTCATTCTGTAAACAAAAAACCCACCACTAGGTATCCCCTCATTAGCTTAAATTTAATATGGTAAACAGAAATACTTGAAGTAAAGGATGACTTTAGTTGAGAAATTATAAAAAATGAGATTCTTATTAGAGATGTTGAGTAAACAGTTAAAAAAAAAACCCTACTTGAGTAAAGAAGGTCCTTTTTGAGCTAGCCTTTGCCCCTATTCCCACCCAATTATTTTCTTATTCACCCCACCACTGCCCCAACCCCTATCTTGAACTCCAAGTCATACCAAACAACTTATCTTTGCAAACATATGCTTCTCAATCCTTGAGCAATAGAGCAGAATGGTATCAAGAGTTCCTTTTACCTGGCTAACACCTTTTTTTAATTTTTAAAATTTTTTTTGATTACACTTTACATTCAATATTATTTTGTGTTAGTTTCCAATGTACAACATGGTGGATAGATAGTAATACACTTTACAAAGCAACACCTTCTATTCTTTATAATTCAACTCACATTGGCTTCAGGAGGCCAACCCTGGCATCACCCCTGCCAGACAGAATTAAACATTAATAATCTAACTTTACCAGTGTTCCCATAGAATCTTAGACACACCTTCATCTGCACTTCTCAAATTGTGAGAATAGCTGTGACTGTGTGGGACAACATCTGTCTCTTCCTCCACTGACCTAGGCTCTGAAGGAAGAACCTGTGGGACCTTCATCTGTAACTCCTAGTACTGTGCCTGGCCCAGAATGGGAGGGAGGAGGGGCAGGACAAAGAGAGGGAGGGTGAACATGAATGAGAGAGTGATAGTCTGGAGCTTGGGTGAGACATCAGGACTTTAGATATTTGGGAAGTCATCAGCACTCGGATGATAGTTGAAAGTGACAGTTTGGTTGAGATTGCCAAGAACAGATCCTTCAAAAACATTTACTGTTTGGGTGGGAGGAGGTAAAGAAACCAAAAAGGAAATAGGACAAGGAGCTCTGACTGTTGTTAAAGGAGACAGTTTCCAGAAGAAGAAGGGATTGGCAGCAGTGGATGGTTCAGAGGGGTCAAGGAGGAGGAAAGCTGGGAAAGGCCTTGGACTTGGCCTCTGTGAGATAACGCCCAAGAAAGAAATTTCACTAGAATGAGTAGGAAGAGGTCAAGCGGCGGAGGACTGAGGAGAAAGTCACCAAAGAATCCATGTGCTACACTGAGCACACCCTGCATGGGCAAGTGCTCGAGAGGAAGAGGAAGAGAACAAAGTGTGCAACCCTTTGCCTTCTTTGGTTCCATATCAATATAAGTTGATAACCCTAAAAACATTTTTATGTAATGAAAAAATATTAACACTTTTACCCATTTTGGCCCATTCAGTCCACTTTAAGGATTTACCAAACTGGTCACTTTGATATACAAACAAGGGTATGAAAAACAATCTGTTCTGCCTGGGACAACCTTGAAAGCCTAGAAATTGGATGCCTGGTGGGATTTCAGGCTTAGGCACCTTGCTCCGAGACAAAGGGCACTAGACAAGAGCCAGGACACCTGACTTCTAGTACTAGATTTTCCAAAGATTCACTCTATGACCTTTAGTGACTCATTCATCTTTCTGGGCCTCAGTTTCTCCCTTTCTAACCTGCTATGGTTCTCTGATCCCACTCACTGGTACTGGGAAATAATTCAAGCATTCAATGAATATTTACCTCTAGTTCAATGTGTAAAACATTAAGCTAATAGGGTAATTCTTCTGATGGAAAACTCTGATTCCTGTTATCACATAAATTCCTCCCAGGAAAGATACCAATGTGAGCTGTGATTAGTCATTAACACTAGTGTGGAAATGTTTCCTTGGTTATAATAATAATGGCAAACATTTCTCAAGAGTTTACTGCATGCTATATCCTAAGCCTACTACTTTGCATGGCTTTTCTCTTTTCATCATCACAGAAACCACATGGGTGAAACCACTATTACCCTCAGTTTCCAGATGAAACAAGTGAGGCTTGGAGAAATCACTTGCCTAATGTCAGTGCACAGTGAAAACACTGGGCAGCGTCGGATCCATGGTAGCATGGCTCCAAAATCTGTTGTGTTGGTCAGGGTTCTCCAGAGAAACAGAACCTTTTTATTTGTAAAGAGATTTCTTTTAAGAAATTGACTTATGTAATTACGGATGTTAGCAAGCCCAAAATCTGCATGGTAGACCAGTGGGCTGGAGACCCAGGGAAGTGCTGCCAACGGTACAGTTCAGGTCTATAGATTTTCTGTTACAGAATTCCCTCTTGCTTGGGAGAAGCCAATCTTTTGTACTATTTAGGCCTTTGACTGATTGGATGAGGTCCACTTACATTAGGGAGAACGATCTGCCTTACTCGAAGTCCACTGATTGAAATGTTAATCTTACTGAAAAAAAAAAACCTCACAGGGACATTTGAAATCTTTGACCATATATCTGGGCACCATGGCTCAGCCAAGGTGACAAATAAAATTGGCTATCATACCTGCACACTTACAGTGAGGTACTCAATAACATTTTTTGAAATTATTAGTTCACTCCAAAATAATTCCTTTTATTTTTCTCATTTTGGGTAGTAACAGAATTATCCACATAGGTATCCAAGCCAGAAGTCTGAGAAGTATCCCTGACTCTTTTGTCTACCTGCCTCTCTATATCCAGTTGCTTGCAAAGACCTATTGATTCTATTTCCTAACGTTGTCCCTATTTGTCACCTCACCTCCAACCTCACTACCACAGCTTTATTTAAGGCCTTGTCACTTGTTGCCTGGACTATTATAATAACCTACTAACTCATCTCGATGCCTACAGATAGATTGAATCTCGCTGTCCATCTTTCAGCCTACTGTCAGTGGGGCCTCCCTAAAACACAAATCTGGTCGTGCTGCTGCCCTGTCTTAAATCCTTCAATAGCTCTAACTCCTTAGTGTAGAAAGGTCCTTCACAATCCTGTCCTCATTTATTTTCCACTTTCATCTCTCATCACCATCCCCAAAAGCCCACACTCCCTGTACCTGACTTACAAAAACTTTTGCACTTCCTTAAAATTGCCATACCCTTTATTTTCTAAATTTTTGCAAATGTTGTTCCTCTCTGCCTCAAGTGCAAGCCCCCTTTCTACCCAAATCAGTTCAAACATCAGCATTTTGTGAAAATGTTTCCTGAGACCTCTGAGCAAAGTACTTTCATACTTGCCTTCCCACAGCCTTTTGGTTTAACCAACCACTGTAAGTAACTCCTCCTCTACAATGTAAATCCCTAGAGACAGTGTTGTGTGCTCATCATTTGAGTAACCCAAACACCTAATGGCATAATACCTAGATATAGACCAGGTATTTTATAAATGTATTGGAGACCTTAGCAGAAATATGACCTTCCAGATATCACATTTGTGGTTTTATCCCTTGCTTATTGAAAAAAAGTACCTATCATCTCATAATGTAATACAGGGCTTAAACATCACTGAAAATACCTAGAAATAGCAAGCAGTCCCACTTTTCCTTGGGAAGGAGTATAAGATATTTTTGTCTTTCATTTTAAAAAATTGTTTAAAAACTTGTTTCCCAGCCTCTAAGGAGAATTGGGAACCAAGAAAGGAGCGATTGCTGCAACAGTAAAAAGGGACAAAGCTAGACTGGGCTGCTCTCCATTGCAAACACAAGAATCTTCAGCCACAAAACAAATTAGCAGGCAGATTCTTTTAAAGAGATAGGCTAAACTATAGTCTTCTTGCTGTCTCCAGCAGCCATACACTTGAGTACTTGAACTGTGAGAATAGACTGGGAAACTTTAGGTATACTCCACCAGGGGTATCAAACTCATTTTCACCGGGGGCCACATCAGCCTTGCAGTTGCCTTCAAAGGGCTGAACATAATTTTAGGACTGTATACATATAAGTACTCCTTAACAGTTAAGCAAGAGCTTGGCACTGCCTCCAGGTAGAAACAAGGCACCAGGCCAGATAAAACAAGATGGAGGGCCGAAGGGCCTTGTGTTTGCCACCCATGCTCTAGACCATGTTTGTTATACTGAACAATACTTGAAGCTACAAGTCACCTTCATTATAGCAGAGATCAGCTGTACAGTTCTTAATGGACACACACCATCGATAATCCAGGGAACATGAGGTTGTAATAAACCTTGGATTCTACAAGTCATTAAAATAAAGCCATAACATAACTGTGTCACATCACAATAGAAGGTAACTGTTGAGGAAGACAGTGATTCCAGGTCCCAATCACTGGGACCAACCCTGAGGATATTAAGAAGTTTTTCTGTCCCTGCAATGACTTATCCACCCATCCTGGTCCCTGTTTAGGAATCACTGCTACTGAAGGCTAGGTAAGGAAACAGCACAGTACCAATGACAGTGACACTCAGATCACTGAATGTTTCAGGAGGAGAAGAGAGTAGCAAATCTTTATCACTATAAGCACAGTAAAGTTGATATGGGATAAAACAGTGCATACTGTATTTTGCCATGTATAATGTGCACCCATGATTTTGTGCGCATTATAAACAAGATTATTAGGCTCATCATTATACCCAAAGTATGTAATCATTATACCCATGTGTAATGCACATCCTGATTTTTCCCTCAAAAATTTGGGCAAAAAAAGCGCACATTATACACAGCAAAATACAGTACCAATAATGTAGGAAACTCAGAAACATAAATCCTGTCAATGGAGTATGTCCTTGTTGATTATAAAATTAAGGTGAAAAAAAGAAACAAAGGCATGTATGCCAAAAAGGCAAACTAGTTTTTAAGACTGAGAATTCCAAAGCAATCTTGTGTATTTACCAATGGAAGTCTTTACTCCATGAAGCACATATTGTTTGAAATGCTAATATCTATTTCTCCAATCTCCACCTGTGTGCATCTCCTCTTCCCTGGATGGGGCCTTCCCATCCATAAAAGCCCCCTGCAATGTCCCTGGTTGGAACCATTCACCTCACCCTCTGCACTTATACAGCTCATGACCTGTACCTCTCTCCAGCAATTATTTTCTCTCATCTTGGCTCTAAGTTCTTAGAGTCTTATAGTCATACCACATTCATCTTTGGTCTTTGTGTCCCTCCTCAGTGCCTATCACAGTGCTGTACTTACAGCCAGTGTGCAATACACCTTATCCAGGGTGACCCCGGGGCATCTCCTATTGTAGCATAAATAAAGGAAAACCAGAGTCTGCTCTTGTTCCACCTTCATTAATCAAGTCCTACCTCCAACTTTTTGTTTACAAGCAATGGAGAGAAAAGCTGAACTCACAAGTTCATGCTGCTGAGATCAAGACCCAAAGCATATGTCAGCCCACATGGAAGGCCCAATGCCAAAAGCCAGGAAAAAAACCAAAGTTTGTCCAAGGAAAAAATAAATAGGGGAAGAGGAGAAAACACCCTCAATTAAAGAAGGACAGGTACTATAGCCATACACACCAGGAATACCTCTGCCAGCGCTTCATTATCCGCTGCAGGATGTTACAGCAGGACCATGTGGCTGGGGCAGTGCCCAGGGGCAGCAGGGAAGCAGCCAGCCACTGCCCTACCCCCTTCTCCACTGCAGGGCTCCAACCTAAAGCAGCCCAAGCTGTGGGAGGGGAGGATCTTTTAGTTTGGCAGAATTTCAAAGTTTTATTCCACTGGGCTGGAAATTTTAATAACTAAAACGAGACTTTTATATATTTAGAAGTGACTAGAGGACTAAGAGTAGAGGCCAAGAAATCCTCCAGAGCCAGGTGGTGGGGGGAGCTTGATCATCACACATGAAGAATCAGCAGAAAAAAGAAATATAAAGAAGTTGCTTCAATAACACAGTTGCTTAAAATAAAGGAGCTGCAAATTTAAAATAAAGAAGTGATATAACACAGTATATTCAACATGTTAATTACACTTACATGTTTTAAATCAGCTCTCAATAACAGGGCTTTCTCAGAGTGCCTTTTGCCCTCCAGGATTCACAGAACATATTAGGCTTCCATGCTTCCTGACACAGAATTCCATTTTTAATGAAGAAATTAAAAAGTCATTAATTTAGAAGCCATAAAAAGAATTAAAATATCTTCTTTGAAAGTAGAGGATTCAGCCATGTTTATGACAGCCTAACAAAATGTCCTAGTTCTTTTCTTCTGACCTGGGCTCCTCTGATTGCTATCCAATTAGCTCATGGTCAGAAGTGGCCCATGGCTGAAAAGCCCTACTAGGGCAGCCCTTTTGTTGTGGGGGTGGACAGTCCACATCTTGCCACAGACAACTGCTAGGTGAGTAGACAGGGCTCCCATCCATCAACATGAAGCCCCTAGGTTCATTCCTTTGGTTTCTAATACACTGGGGCTAAGAGAGTCAGGACAATATGCAGATCTTTTTCAAAGGTGAGAAAAAGACCCCAACATAATATTTTTCACAAATATTGTGATTCACAGTTACATTTAAATCTTATTTTTCAGGGAAATTTTAGCTACTGTAATTTAATTTAACACATGTTGATGGAGCTCTATCAGGTCCCAGGCACTGAGGAATAAGCCAGGTTGCTGTTACCCTGAGAAGGCCATGGTCTAGGTGGGTGGCAGAGACGTCAACAGGCTGACATCACACAGTGTGTGCAGTGGACATCTGTGTGGTTCACCTGCCTGGCAGCCTTTTCTTCTTGTTCTAGAAGAGCATCTCAGTTTAGCTTTAAGGAATGACCCCCGCTCCCTGTGGCTTTGACCAAGTGTTTCAAGAGAGGCTCATCCCACCTGCCTCCCCCAGTTCCAATGTGACCCTTGCTGGACCAAAGTGAGCAGTGCCTTCCTGAGCCTTCAGTGGTTGCTTAAGTGTTGGACTATAACCCGACAGGGTGGGGCAAAGCTGGGCCTCCATTGGAACTGACGGGAGTGAAGCAACCTCATTCCACTCACATTACTGGAATGGGTTAAATGGTATCCCCGCAGAAGACTTGTCTATCTGAAACCTCAGAATGTCCCTTTATTTGCAATGGGGTCTTTGCAAATATAATTAAGGGGGGGAACTTAAGATAAGATCATTCTAGATTAGTGTGGGCCCTAAATCCAATGACCAGTATCTTTACAAAAGACAGAGAAGGAGAAGGCACAAACACCCAGAGAGGAAAGCAATGTGACAATGGAGACAGAGTTATGCAGCCACAAGCACAAGCTAAGCAATGCCAAGAACTGCTGGCAGCCACCAAAGGCTAGGAGGGAGGAAATGGACGGATTATCCCTCAGAGCCTCCAGAAGGAGCCAACGCTGCCACCACATGGATTTTGGACTTCTGGCTCCACAATTATGGAAGAATAAATTTCTGTTGTTTTAGGACACACAGTGTGTGGTGACTTGTTAAAGCAGCCTAGGAAACGAATACAGTTGCTAAACTGGCAGTAAGCAAGCCCACAGCTGCTGGTGGCCATCTTCCCACCATGTGGCAGAAACCTGAGGATAAAGCCAGCACACAAGGAAGCCAATCCCAGAGCTGGAACAAGACACATTCCTGCCGACTTCATTTTAAAATGTGGAACTAAACCTACTTGGAGTCAAATTCACTCCTAGACTTTTAAAATTTCTGAACCCCAAATTCCCTCACTGGCTTAAATTTAAGTCCTCACTGAGTGAAATAAACGCTTTCATAACTAAATGTGTGTACAAAAGGGTGCCATTCAAGAAAGGGTTCAACTAACCTTACCAAGGGAATCCAGGAAGGCTTCTCTAGGGAGGTATCTTTAATACTGGGTGTTAAAGAATGGAAATAGCTCCAGGCAGACACTGGGGACACATTAGAAAATGCTCAGGTCATAAAATGCAGTGCAGATCACAATGAGTGAAAGGAAAGGGAAGGTAAGAAATTTAAAGAGCAGCCTGGCAAGCCTGGCAAGGCAAGAATGGGGATCATGACGGCAGACACCAAAGTCTGGAACCTCCGAAGAGAAACAGCAAGACGTAGTGAAAAGAGCATGGACTTTCAATCAGAACACCCAGGGTTTGTACCCCATGGGTACGGGTTATTACTAATCAGGTTATCTGGGGCTGTTACATACTTTGAGCCATGGTTTCCCCATCTATAAAAATGGATACTATATGCCTCATGGCATAGTGAAAACTCAATTAGATGGTACATGTAAAGTAAGTACACTAATAAATATTAGGGTCCTCTCCTTTCAATGAATCATCTGAGAATCTTGGGAGAGAGAAAGAGAAGACAGTTTCCCTCTTCCAATGAACCTTTACTGAGAATTTGGCCAAAATTCATATTACCAAAATATAGTACATGTTAGAATTTATAAAAGTAGTTAGGTCAGATAATAATTTTACCAAAGTGTCAAATCACCTGTCTCTATGACCCTTGACTATGGGGACCCAGAAATGTTTGCAGAATCACCATTGTATTATGACAACACACAAATGTTCATAAAACTGGATTAATGATTAGTGAGGCTTCAAAGTGAATCAGTAACATGAGAGTAAAAAAGCAACAAGAAATATGATTTAAGAGGAAAATGTTCAGACCTATGAACAGGAACACTCTAAATTTCAGGGCCTCCTAGAACTCCAGAGAAATAGCAATAAAAATCTCTAAATGATTTTGTTTTATAAAAAAAATGTAACAACAAACTGGGGGATATTTACCTTTGTAGATCTTTTTCACTGAAGCATTAGATAAAGTGAATTTTGCCAGGAAATAACTTATTTAATTTCCCATGCCTAAGTCATCCTTTTAGGGGGTCACATAGGCATTTGAGACACAGCCAACCCAGTCTAAAGGTTCCAGGACATACTCTGCTGCTGGCCAACTCCTTTAAGTATATCTTAAAGGAGTTTTGTTTCAATGGCTTAGATACCTGTAGTATCAAATCACCTCATTCCCCCAGGCCTGGAACTTTAAAAAACAATTTTAATGCCCACCTGAGGATATATTTATTGATTCCAGAGATAGAGGAAGAGGGAGAGAGAGAGAAACATCAATGTGAGAGTTGCCTCCCGCACGTAACCCTACTGGGGGCCGAACCTGCAATCCACATATATGCCCTGACCGGGAATCAAACCCATGACCTTTCAGTTTACAATATGACACTCCAACCAACTGAGTCACACTCATCTTCTGCTTCCATCTTGCCCATATAATCCAGTTTCTAAAAATGATTTCCTTAAAATCTCAAGCATACCATGCCACTCTCCAAATCAAATCCCTTCATAGGCTTTCTGCTGCTTGAGAATAAAATCGATCCTTCCTGCCACAACCCACGAAACTAGTCAATCAACTACTCTGCGTCTCACATGCTGCCACCCTCTCCCTGGCTGGTTTCTAGCCACACTGGCCTCCGACTGTCTCTCAAATAAACTCTAATCATGCATGTGCTTCTGTCTCAAAAAGACATGACTTATACTTATGAGCTTAAATTTATAATTCTTAACTTGTTTATTTGTTTTCTTTTCAAATCAATCTCCTCACTAGAATCTAAGCCCCGTGAAGTCAAAGACCAGACCTCAGCATGTAACACAGTTCTTGGAACTTTCTATGGACCCTAATTATTTGTTAATGAGTCATGAATTAACAAGCTGTTCAGAGCCTGAAGTTGTAAGTCTAAATATAAGAAACCCTATCACTTTAGGACATCCTGTAGTCATGAATGACATCACACTCTTTCAAATACTATGAACACTCAAAACCAGTTGAAAGAGGAGTACTACATTCAGTATATTTACCTACATTCTGATTTCACATCTACGCTATTTGTCAGACCTGGCAGAGTTCTACCCCTTAACTCAGCTTTGCCCCCCTGGAAATGCAGATCCACTGTCTGGTTATGGTTCTCAAAATCAAGTTTAGCAATCTGGACATCAAACTTACTGTCATCTTCCTGAAGTACTGAGTCTGTTTTCCAACTTAAACCTGGCCCTGAACTCTGATTTCCTGGTTCTCCCTCTTTCCTATGTAATTTCTTGTTGCAGATCCAGCTATGCCCTCAGACCCCATGTCTCCCAAACACCAGCCAGTAGTCTGTGATGCCAGATCCTTACCCTGGGCAGGCTCCCACCCCCTTCCACAGACACTTTCACGTGGACTGCTAGCCTGACCATCTACTGACCTCCTCCTCCTCCAAACCACCTGATGTCCTATCACCAGGATATATTTACCTGCCCTGTGTTTATTTATTCACTCATTGAACAAGCATTTTTAGAGCATCTTCTGGACCTTACAACTATAGTAGTATTCAGAGATTAAATAGGTTCTAGTACTATTCCAACGTGTATATGTGGGAAGGACCCCACAACAACAAGAAATTCTTGGGACACCAGCTGGGTATCCTACAATTCAACTTAATTCAGACACTATTTAACCAGAGATAACATCAGATTCCACAGGATGATGATTCAGTCTTATAAGACTGCATGCCTGCCCAGCACTTCAAATGCCAATCACAAGCCCAGGTTATCACCTGTGCTGTTGGCTGATCAGCTGTAGACTGAGGGTTCCAAGGACCCTCTCCATGGACTTCAGATACCAGTAGTAAGTCCAGGTTGTTATCTATACTTCTGACTGACTGGCTATACATCAGAGGTTCCCACAACCTCCTCTTGGATTCAATCAATTTGTTAGAACAGCTCACAAAACTCAGGGAAACATTTAACTTACTAGATTACTGGTTTATTATACAAGGATATAACTCAGTAAGAGCCAGATGGAGGAGACGCATAAAGCAAGGTATGTGGGAAGGGGTGTGGAGCTTCCATGCCCTCTCCAGGTACGTCAGTCTCCCCCAATCTCTCTGTGTTCACCAAACCAGAAGCTCTCTGAGCCCCTCTTTTTTTTATAGAGGCTTCATTACATAGGCAAGTTTGATTAACTCATCAATCAACTGCCATTAGCAGTTGGTTCAACTTCCAACCCCTCTTCCCTCCCTGTGGGTTAGGGATGGGACTGAAAGTCTCAACCCTCTAATCATGGTCAATCAACCCCCATCCTTAGGTGCTTTCCAAAAGTCACTTATTAACATAACAAGAGACACCTTTCTTCCTCCCATCACTTAGGAAATTCCAAGGGATTTAGGAGCTGTGGGCCAGGAGCTGTGGACAAAGTTCAAATACATGTGAGAAATATAGTTTTGGTCATCCGAATAACCAAAAGCATATTTATTTATAATAAATCACAAAGTCACAAAGATAAACAAGGCATGCTCCCCAACTCTGAAGAGAGAGAGAATTAAAATACAATGTGATGTGGTACCTGCATGGCACCACAGAGACTGACATGTTCTCAATTGCCCTCTTCTTACTTTCCATTTATCCTGACAAAGGTTAGCCAGGATTCTCTCCTTCCCACATGCCCCTGAATTCTGCCTGTCCCCAGATCTGGGCAAGCACTGAAAAATGGACCCTGTCCCCTTATTAGCATCCCATTGACCACAGCAGGACACTTTCCTGTCAGTCCCCACTGGTCCTTTCCCCTTTGACTACTCAAACTTTCCTTTAAAAGTCTATCAAGCTTTTGTTTACCCCTCCCAAACATATAAATGAAAAGAATTTTCTCTTTGATTTTGCGATGCTTGTGGATTTCTGAGTTTGTAGTATTCTCTCTAATGCAATAGCCCTTCTTCTGAATAGTCTCTCTTTATTTACGTCTGGGTTTGTTTTTATGTGAGAGAATACACAGAAAACTAACTTAGGTTTCTCTGGGAGGAGAAGGGGGCGGAGATCAGAGACTGCTTCCCAGAAATAATCTAAGAATGCAAAGACAAGGAAATGTTAACCAGACCAACAGGGGGACTGGCAGGAATTCCAGGATGAAAGGTGGTGCGAGTGAATCTCTTGCCACGTGGCAGTAAACTCAGTTATCACCTACTACCCTAATTTCTGAGCCATGCCCTGAATGGCTAAATGGAGTTCCTCGTCCCATCTGCACCTGGCATCACCACACAGCTGCACCTGGTGAGCTTCCTCAGTCTAAGTCCTTCCCTCTGTGTGTGCCACACACATGCCTTTTCCTTCAAATATGTGCCCCATCCCCCAGCATGCTATGGGCACCTCAATAGAACTCTGGCATCTTCACAACACCCAAGGGGTCAAGTTGTTCATGAGACAGATCCAGGCCCTCTCTTACCATTTTCAAGGACTTCTGGTCCAAGGCATCTCCCACTGTAGGTTAGGTTGAATTCCCTTAGCCTTGAGATAGCAGGCTAAAAGAACACAAGAAATATTAAAGAAGAGAAGCTTCACTGGAAACCCTACAAGAGTGGGAATCAGGTCTGATTCATCCAGCTCCTTATCCCGAATTTCCTAGAACAGGGACCAACACAGAGTAGGTGTGCAAATGCCTATTGAAGAAAATGTCACACCAGCTCCCACAAATACTCAATAGTTCCATCTAACTTAGGAGTTATTCCTTCTGGCAATAATATTAAGCATCATTTTGGAAGGGAATGCTGTGGTTGCCCTCCATGACATCGAACACAAAGGGCTAGCAATGTACTCTGCACATCCCTCTTTCCCTTAATAGCTTCTTCTGGGCATGCCAGCCATGATACATGATGCAAATGTGGCCCCAGAGTCACATGGCTCTGAGTACCAGTGCCTTTGAAGTGTGTCTGAGCTGCTACAAGAGGCATTATTTTTTTTCACTGCTACAACTGCCAGAAGATATGTTTAAATCATTACTTAAAATTTCTTTCCTGAGAAAACCTCTTCCCAGAGCTGTTAACAAGAAACAAAATGTGCTGACTTGAGTTCCACTTTCTCTCCTTTCCCCTGTTTCCCCTTGTGGGGCCCCCAATGAATCACAAAATGGCTCTAGTCAGGTAATATTAAAATAAGCCAAGAAAGAAGCCCAGTATCTGTGTCAAACATGCAGATGTTGGAGAACAAAGACTGTGCAGCACAGCCTTGCCGAGCCACATAACCCTTGAAATTGGCACTTCTTTCAATAAACTATTCATCTTATAGCCTTCTGATTGTGCTCTTTTTGAACCAGTTATTTTCCAGGAAACTATAATTATTGTTTAGTTGGTAAGTTATGAAGTAAACCAGGGAAAACACACTAATTCTCAAGCCAACTCTTTTAGGACCTACAAAAATGACATAGTGAATAGGTTCTGATGTTGCTTCATTTCTGCTGAAGGGTGTTTTTATGTTATGTTCTTCTCTCAACACAGGAAAGTACAGATTGCACCTTATAGCTCCCATCTAGTTCTGGAGTTTCCAAACAGAATGGCTTTAAAAAGGAAATGACTTTGGAAAGGGAAATGAAAGAATGCACTTTCTTTTGGGCCAGGCTCAGGGAGAGAAGCACACTCTCATCATGACTCAGGCGTTCCATTGTGGGGCAAGCGCAGGCCAGCTAGCAAGGACAAGGGGAAACAGGGCTGGCTAACCTGGTTACAGAAGCTGATCCCACAGGACAAACTGGGTAATCCAAGACCAAAATCTATTTCAAGGACCAAAACACATGTGGGTTTTGTTCAGATAGAACTCCATGTATCAGGGCTCAACTGAGCAGTTATGATTGGTGTTATAGGCTGAATTATGTCCTCAAATATTTAGTACTTCATACGTTGAAATACTAACTCCCAGTAATTCAGAATGTTACAATATTTTTATTACAGATGTAATTAATTAAGGGTTACTACAGATGTGATTAAGCTGAGGTCATACTTATCTTCTACAAGATATTGGATTAGGGTGGGCCCTAATAAAAAGGAGAAGTTTGGATATAGACGTACAGACACAAACACACACAACAGGGACAATGCCATGTAAAGATGAAGGCAGGGATCCAGATGATGCTTCTAGATGCCAAGGAAAACCAAAGATTATCAGCAAACCAGCAAACCACCAGAAGCCAGAGGAAAGGCATGGAGTTGATTCCCCTGTACAGCCCTCTGAAGGAATCAATCCTGACAACACCTTGATCTTGGACTCCTAGCAGGAGAGTCAGGATCATGACCAAATAGATTTACATTATTTAAGCTACCCAGTCTGTTGTACTTTGTTACGGCAGACCTTGGCAACTAGTACATTTGGCAATGAGAGTCAGGTAACAGGAAAAGATAACTCAAAACAGGCCCTATACTATTAACACAACAGATCCTAGTCCTTTCTAAGCATTTGCATGGGAATCTCTGAGAAACTCAAAGCATCACCTGAGACTGAATGCCCTGATTCTAGGGATATAACACTCAAAACATGTGAGAAATGTAAAGACAACAAAGACAGGGCCGGATCCAGAATATATTAGGGACACAACAGATAGGCAGGGCTCTGCTCAGTGGCTTCACGCAGAGTCAGACCTCAACAGCTGTGTGACATACAGCTGGACCAGACATCTCCACCAGTCAGGGAGAAGAGTTGACCAGGAAGAGGCAGTGTCACAACCCAAACCCTGGAGGCCAGACACTCAGGCAGAGCCCAGGCCTAGCAATCTGGAGTGTGAATCAAGGGTAGGACAGCATGGCAAGTTTGTAGTGACCTATAAAGGGGCTCAAGGATCACCCTGGGACTACCAGCTATAGGGTCTATCATGGCAAAATCATTCCAGAGCCAAGAAACTTGTAGGGTGATTTTGGGGACAAACTACTGGCCCTGGATCTGACTGAGAAACTAAACAAAATTGAAACGTCTCACAAGGGCCTGTGTGATGCTGGGTGGGCATGATCAGGAAGAACAAAGGTTAACATGCTGTGGGGCATCATACACTATCTGTAAGTGGACACATCTGAATGGTCATCAGTAGATCAAGGAAAAAGAATGGTCACAAAGTCTATATATCACACATATGAAACATTTCACAAGTATACACACCACTACAAAGTGGGCATCATATTCTACATTCAAACTTTGGTGCTTCCTCTTTTTCTCAAAAATCAGTGTTTCTGCTAAAGTTATCTAAATTAATTTCATTCATATCAATCACATGGTGTACACCATTTGAGCTTGAGGTCCACAAACTGCCATCCTCCACTGCTTTATGCCAGGTCTTGTTGTGACACGAGCTGAAGGATGTCCTCTCTTGGGCACAGTGTTCTTGGGCAATGCCTCTAAGGCAGTTGATGCCATCATTAAGGCAACGATCGCATCTGTGTGTAATTGTTTGTTTGAATCTCCTCCTCCTCCAATACACAGCTAGAAAGCAGAGGCCACAATTCACCTCTGTATCTTGAAGGCCTAACACAGGTGTGTTGTGATCCATGGTGGTACAAAATAAATGCTGGCTGAATCAGAGGAAACAGACTTAGTGAGCCAACAATGACTAGCAATTAATTAATTCATGCACTCAACTAGGTGCCAACACTATTCTATGTAGCATATTAGTCATGCTAAGAAATAAATAGCAATAGGATTGGTCACTGTTAGGGGGAACAAAGCAAGTTGCAGGAATGAGGAGTATTGGCTGACTTTAATTAAGTACTTATTTAGGCCTCACTCTTCCTTCTTACTTGCTCATTGAGCAAACTGGATACAGGCTCAGGGCAATAAGACTATTCCTGAGCCACCATTGGTAAGGATGGGTTCCTAACACAGTACTATGAGTCAAAAGTTGTTGAGCACTTACCATGACTATACATTGTTATGATGATTTCATTTAACTCTTATACAGTTGTTATCCCAATTCTACAGACAAGAAAATTGGGGCACAAGAAGATTAAGTAATTTACCAAAAGTCTCATAGGTAGGATATGACATATCTAGAACTCAAACCCAGCTGGTAAGAAGCTCTTAAACATTCCATAGCACTATTTGGCCTAAAAGATTGGAGATGGGGGGATGAATCTACATATTACAAGCTTTGATGTTTGATAGTAATTTTTTAAAAACTGAATTCTAAGTGTTTTAACAGCAAGCAAGCCCCTGGAGGTTCCCATAAAGGTTACACATTAGCAAAGAAAATGCATGAGCCATTGTTGAAAACATCTCTGACTTTCAATTCCCAGAGCCTCAGCAAGCCTAACCTCTAGGCTCACAATATCAACACTACCAGGAATCTGGTGACAATGGCCATTCAAAGTAAGTTCATGAAGCACCTGTTATGTGCATCCCGGGGGGAGGGGAGAGGTCCTTCCACTGGGAAAAACAAATTCTGGAAGACATCTATGGAGAAATTGGCATTACAATCAGACCACTAAGTGGTGCATGACACAGCTCAGAGAATTACAGGAGCACATCATTAAGGACAAGTCAAGATACCCCACGCTTGTCCTGATCTCAACCCTTTTAAGTGGCAACTGAATGAACAGAGTGAAGCAACGACAGCTGTCAAGTGACATGATAACTATTTTGACAATCAGGGATGACAAGAATAAGACATAGGGTAGAATACCTACCATGGTGGTTGTGAAGAATTTAGAAGAAGAGGGAGGGCAGGTGCTCAGGAGCCATCCGTAATCTTTCTCTCTGAACTTTCAGGCAGAATATGACTAAATTTGAAGGCAATTAACATATCAAGCAAAGCCCTCTGGCTATTAATCCCACACACCAGGCAGTACATCTATGACCTTCATAATAATACACAGCTTTGCCACACACTGGGGAAAAAATGTATTTGCCCCATTCTTTTCACTAGTAACACCTGATAATCAAATAGCACGTTAGAGTTTATGAGGATCACAAGTATTCTATCATTTGATGATCACTGAGCAGAGACCTCCCATATAACTGACAAGGAAATTAATCCTTAAAGTCTCATACTTGAAGAAGAGGAATTTAAAGAAGTTCTTGACTCCAAAACAGGTTCCACTGCTTCAAATTGTCATTGTTTACTAAACACTTAATGACAGCATTAAAATCGTAGGTTTGAAAGCATTTATTGAATGCCCTTTACTGTTTTACATTAACAGCAGCTATAGCTACTCAGCAGTTCCTAAGTCCTAAATATTAAGAAAGGTGAGGGTGAGGAACAGCTTTGAAATGACTTTCTATTGGATCACGTTCTGCAGTAACTGTTAAAATTATATACACTTTCTTTGGATCCCTATAAAGCTTCTGTAGGATCCGTGTACCCACAGTTCCAATTTGCAATTTCCTCAGCCCTCCTTTGAAGTTATTCATGCCAATTACCTGGTGTTAATATTAATTAAATATAATTTGCAACTTGAAATGCAGTGTTATCAACTGGAACTCAGCTGTGGAAATATAAAGTAAAATTTTCTATTGAATTAAAATGTTTCCTTTCATTCGTAGTATTTTACAACACTAATACTTCTGTCAAATTGATTTTTGCCTGCTGGAAGTCATTTTTCCAAAGCGCTGAACATCTGAAGAAAAAAGCTGCTCTTTATGTATTCTTTTCTCTGTCGTTGAAAATACTTTGTTTTAATCTTGAAATAAATCCATTTCAGTTAACAGAAACTTGGTTCTTGTTTACAACCCAAAAGAAAAAAATGCTTTCTTTTTAAAACAATACAGAGATAGTTTAAAAATATGAATGTGGGCACTTTTCAATTGTATAATAAGAATGAATTTTCCTTAAGTTATTTTTTGGCCCTCACCAAAAATAAATCACTATTAAGTGTTTAGGCAAGTGTCAGTCATTTCATATACAAAAAATGAATTAATTAAATTGGTCTATTGCATTAACATTTCAAACAGGTCGTGCCAATGCAATGACCTCTGTAGTCCCTTCCAACTCTGAGATTTTAAGATTCTGAACATGTGTCAGACAATAGTCAGAAGCTTCCAGCACTTGCAAGTTAGGGGGGAAAGTCACATTTGGTAAAAGATTTGACAGAATCAGGTCTGTTCTGCCCCCTATAATGTGTGTGACGATGACTCTCAAGCCCCTCATCGTCAATGAACCATTCATAAGCCACAGGGCTGATTAAAGGAGGTGTGCTGCCACACCGTGCAAATCCACAATGAAAAAACACTACGCTTTCACAAAGTCCTCTTATCTTCAAAGATCAAGCTTTAGCTTCCTTGCCCATTATAATAATAGTGGTAGTCTTAACATTTATTATCCTGTCTTCTTTTTTAAAGTAATATAATAAAGGAAGACAAAGACGTAAAAGAACCTGTCTAAAGACTCAAGGAAGTCATTTCTTGAGTCGCAAGCTATGAGCCCCAGAGCTTATGATGGAAAAGCATGAGCCCATATTATCAACCTCTTTATTACAATATCAATGAAAACATCATACAGATAATTAAAACAAGACAGAAATATTGAACTATGACAACTGAGGTCCTAACAACTGAGGGTGTGTAAGACGGGTGATAGCTAAGCCTTAACAACCAGCAGCAATTAAGCTACTTCCTTCCCTGAAGCCAAAAGAAATGAAGGGGTAAATAAAGACCAGAAATGACTCTCTGGATGTCCATAATTTTCCAGGTATCATCAAAAATCAGAGCCTCTAAGAATTACACAAAGCAGGGGTTTGAACAGCCAGTAGACCACTGTATAGGAAGTGCCCTCTGTGATCCTACTGGGAAGCTCTTGACTACGTAGGTCCCTGGGAAAGTCAGACACTAGGATCCCACCACCTAACCCAGTCTGGAACCCTGTATTACCTATTAGATAACCTCATCCACCCAAGTAGTCAGAATTGGGAGAGTAGAATCCTGTAACAGTCCAAAGGAACTTCGAAACTAGTTACATTACGAGCTTTCCCATTAACCGAATTCTGTCTACTTAACACCCCTCTCATCCTTACTGCTAACCTATTAACTTTCTGGACTACCTCTCATCCCTGTCATTGGAAATTATCTCCCTAAATACATCCTCCTTCACTATTACCCCTGTTAATCTGTATTAAATTGTGTCTCCCAACAAGATACGCTGATGTCTTAACCTCAGTACCTCAGCATGTGACTTTATATGGAAATAGGTCCACAACAGATGTAATTAGTTGAGATGAGGTCATGCTAGAGTAGGGTGGGTCTTCAATCAACATGACTGGCTTCCTTACAAGGTGAGAATGTGATGAGAAAGGCATGGATTGGGCTGATGCATCTACAACCCAATGAACACCAAAGATTACTAGCGAACACTAAAAGCTGTAAGAGGCAAGGAATAGTTCTACTCTACAATTTTCAGAAGCAGCATGGCCCTGCTGACACTCTGATTTCAGATTTCTATCCTCCATAACTGTGAAACAATACATTTCTCTGTTGGTTTAAGCCACCCAGTCTGTGGTATTTTGTTATGGCAGCAGTAGGAAACTAATACACTTCCTCTCAAGGACACTGCTTGATTCTCTGTCACTGTACCACACACACATTCAGCTATCCCTGCTCATAAAAGTTCATGTTCTGTTATGAAAGTCTGCTGAATATCCTTGAATTTTTCCTCAGGAACTCCTACCATCTCCCACCATGGAAATATTCTTCAGAGGAGATTGAGGGCCCTCCCATGGCCATAAACCCATCAAGAGAAGGGAACATTCTGCTACACTCTTAGCTTTCCATTGCTAAGTCTAGGCTGTTATTCCCATACCAATTTTTTTCATTTATAACAATTTTATTTTTTCCAGGCTTGTTGAGGTATAATTGACAAGTGTTGTATAAATTTAAGGTAGACAACATGACGTTTTGACATACATATACATTATGAAATGATTAACACAATCAAGCTAGTTAACATATTCATCACCTCACACAGTTACTATATTTTGTGTGTGTGGTGAGAACACTTAAGATCAGCTCTCTTAGTAAACTTTAAGTATGCAACACAGTCTTATCAACTGTAGTTACAATTCTGTACCTCAGATCTCCTGAACTTATTCATCCTGCATAATTGAAAATTTGAAAGATTTGTCCAACACCTCTGCCTTTCTCCTGCCTATCCTTTATCAGGCTGAGATTGATATTGCAGTGGCCTCTCAACTGATCTCCTTACCTTCTGGCTCTCACCTGTATAATCGTAAATACACATCCTAACAAATCCCTCGCTCCTCAGCAGTTTCCTCCATTGTCTGGCATGTAAAAGATAAAATTACCACCCTATGGAGTAAAACACTTAACCATGTGTCCACATTAAGCTTTCTTATTTTGTCTCCCTTACTATAGAAACAGTGCTTCAGTCAAATTGTGCTATTTGCTGATCTCAAATATATTTTTAGCCTTCTTCAGTAAAAATCCTACAGTAGGGGATGCATTGGGATAAGACTATAACACCTTAGATACCAAGAAGCTATTGGTCTTTGTTTTATCAAATAACTCCTGTCCCTGCATCCCTCTGAAGGAGTTTGACTAGGAAGGGCCATCACTGACGTCTCTGTTCATGACCATCACTTACTCAAAAACTTCGTTCTCCAAGATGCATGAAAGATACTTCCCCCAATCTCAGATTTTGTTAAAATTAACAGGTTCTAATCAAACCAAGCAATTTACCACTAAACGTATTTTCACTTCACTGCCTGAATTAATCAGAGCTAAAACATAGGATGCCTTATTCTACACTGAAATATCTTAGTAATGAATATTGCTAAAGAGAGAAATTCAGAACAGAGTACAGGAAAATGGATTAGAGTTGGGAAGATGTATAATTTTATTAATAGGCAGACACTCCAGAAAATAGATTTATTACTTGACTCCTATGTCAAGATACTAAAATTTTTAAAAACACATTACTAACATGGTGACAAAGATGTCATCGATATTGTAGCAAGAAGAGCAAATGTTACAGAACTAATGAATTTTCATTAGAGTCATCACTTCACTTCAGAACGGGTTAAGTTGCTACCATTTGCCATTCCCATTAATATCATTGTCATGTAAAAGGTTTAATTTTCAGCTATTTTTGTTCTAGATAAAATCTTTGTCATTAAAATGAGGAATGATTTTGATATTTAATATATTCCATGGCATACTCTAGTGTGGTACTAATTTGGCATTTTCAGTATTCTGCATATTAATTAACAATCCTGCCTTCCCCCATTCCCCAGATAAGTGATAACAGAAATAGAATGGACAGCCAATCAAGTCACAGAATACTGAAAGGATCAAATAGAAGAAACATGTTGCTCTAATCAGGAGCATACACAAGGCACTAAAATTATTTTCTCCCATAACAATGACTAAGATAGAAGCAGGAATAATGAATGGCACTGTCTGAATCCTTTTATGTGACAGCCTTACCAAAGCATAGCAATGCTCCCTAAAAAGTGAAAACATTTCTTGTTTTAGTCAAAAGAATAAAACTGCAATCTCACTTAACTTTTAGAACAATGTGTTTTATCAGATTCTCCAACACCTGGGAAATTGTGTCCTGTATTTAATATCTCATAGTCATCTCTTTCATGCACATAAAATGTGTCCTGTAGTGGAAGGATATATAGGATCACTACAGAAAACTTACAATTTCAATACATACTCTGTTAGTTTCCTTCTCTTGATGAATTATCATTCTGGTGAGAACTGACATCAGCTGCTTAAAAAATGCATTAACCCTAATTCCAGAAGCTATTATTTTCATTTTAGTGAGCATTTCCTCTAAGGATAATCTTGGGATTCTTATCCAAGAAGGTAATAAAATTTGTCAGCATTTAAAGTGCTTTGCATCATTTTTATAGCAATAGTACTATAGGCTTAAACTCCAAAGAGCAAACATTATGGCATCATGGACATTCACAACAGGTGTGACTAGTTGTCCAATTAAATCAATTATCCCAATCTGTCCAAGAACACCAGGCCCTCTCTCCCTTCCTAGGTCTTACTCAACAGTACAGCACTGCAACAAATTTTAAACATACCAAACATGTGTGAAAATACATTTCCATGCCTTATTATATTCAAAACATATCCCAGGCATCTGCAAACCTTTCAAGAGAAGATCTTATTCCAATAAATTATTCCAATAACTCTTTGTTCTTGCTAATTATGAATAAATCCAAATCACTGCCATGATTTTTTCCTGAGTTGAAGTCTCCAAGAAAGACACTAAATTATCAACATAATTTCTTCCTTCAAGTTCAAAATTACTCAAAACAGCCAATAGGTACTTTAATTTGGCCACAAAATATTATGCGTACAGAAAAAATATGTAAATTTTATTCAGTAATTCTTAATAATAATATTTCTTAAGTAACAGTAATATGTCTCCTTTCATCCACAAAGTTATGTTGTCAACCAATCAGGATTAAGATTTGTCCTCTAAGTTGTTTTTTGCTTTGTTCTATTTTGTTTCCCTACATAGTGAAATGGATTTATAACCTCATAAATAAACATGCACCTGGTGAAATGCCTACAGAGATTTGGATAAGCACCTTGAAAAAAATCCAGAATAGAGTTCATCAGCACCTTGTTCTAACCAAGTTTTTATTACATTCTGCTCTTCATCCACTGCAAGCTCCAGTGTTTAAGATAAGAATAAAAATGCAAGAAGTCAAATATGACAGTATGAATATTGCTTAAGCATAGTCTTAGAGGCTACTTCAGTATTGTTTTAAAATGATTACCAGTCTTAATCCCTCTAGAGGTGGATGTAAATTCCACTGCCTTTTTTTAAATTTAATGACTTGCTAATGTAAACTTCCCTCTAGAACAATCAAAAAGTATGTCATTTATTCAAATTTACAGTGGCTCTAATGTGCCAGCAAGCTCCCTTGTCAAAACAGACAAGTTTAAAAAATGTCTGACTGAGTCAGGAGCTCTATTTCCTAAATTAGCACCAAAGTGTCACCTTGATAGACCATGAACAACAAAATCATTTATAATAAACCCAGCTTCCCCCTAGAGTGGACAGCCTAGGTCATGCATCTGTAGGAGCTCTAATTATTCCATACAGATCAGAGAGTGCTTGGAGATGATAGGACTTCCGCAACCTGTCACCTCCAAATACAATCATCTGATAAATAAATGCTTACCAATCTCCCTCGAGATCTGAGTGAACGCCTCCACACCACTCTCTCCATAGTTGCCCTCAGAAGCCAATGTCGAAACATAATTCCACCCCAGTGCCGTCACAATGTCCACCATGGCTTGCGCTTGGTAGGAGTCAGGTGGGACCACCCTAGAGAAGAAGTCATACCTGGTGTTGTCACTTAGCTCTGGGGCTGTGGATGCATAGCTGATTTGAGGTATCTGCAAAACAAATGACAAGTCATTTCAACCCATGAGGAATCGTGTAGAATAATGGATTGTCACAAGAGACTGAATAGCCACAACTCTATCAGAAACCTAGATACAGCAACTTGAGCCTGAAAAAAGGTTTTATAACCAACAATTTAATCAGAAAGTATTTTATAATGGTCTGTAGGCTCACTTTCTTTCAAAGCACATTTCTAAACAGCAGGAAAGAATTTAGTTTTGCTTCAGATTCTACTGTTTCTGAAAGCAAAGCAAAATATTTGTGCTTTTTCTTGTTGCTTTTTTATTCTGTACATGACAAGTTCTGGAGCAGAAACAAGGCAGAAATGAAGGTATAGTATATACATGCATCAGAAATTGTCTCTGAAATTGTCTTTGGCTTTAGGACATAAAAGCTACACAATGACAAACAGAGACTTTAATATGAGATTTTTTTTACACTTAATACCATTTCAGTTTTAAGATTACATTTTTAGTAAATTATTTGAAATATTTAGTTTTGCAAGTCTAGACACTGATTATTAATATATGATTATCACAGAAATAGTTGAGACTAGCCAACCATGTATCTTCTAATAAAAACATTTTTCCAACCCCTCCAAACATCACAAAACGGGAATCCATACAATAATAATTCCTTAGGGAAAAAAGACTATTTTCTGAAATTAAGGGGGAGAATTGCTAGATTTTCAACTAGGAATCCTATGTCACTTCCCCTAAATATATTTGAACTGAGCAACAAATTGCATGTCATAAATCTGTCCCTTAAAAAGCTTTAAAAATGTGACATTCACTCTATGTCCAAGTGAGGACTCAGTCTAACAGAAGAATACATGGTTGCTAAACAAGTACCTTGGAAGCACATGAAGTCTAGACACAAAGTGGGAAAGAACATTGCAGCCACAGGAACTGCATGTCCAAAGGCAAAGAGTCAAGAAAGGGCATGGTAGGATACCAAGGAAAGGATGTCAGAGAATAAAACTGCAAGGCTAGACAGAAACTAGATGATGAAGGGAAAAAAGGAAAGTTGGGGGACCTCTAAGTACCAAAAAGACCAGGAAAGGTATAGGTTATGAGGAGAAGTGTGGAATGACTCTCAGTCCTATGACTTTGGTAACTAGGTCAATGATGTTTGCTATTTACCATGACAGATTTTTTTAAAGGAAATGCGTCAGACAAAAAATGGTAGGTTCAACTGCTGCTTTGCTTCTCTTGAGATTCTTGTGAGATGAATGAAAGCAACTAAATTGTGGGCAATAATATTGGGGGATCTAGAGTTTCAGAGCAACTTTGGAACTGGAGGTAAAGAAAGGTGGGAGCATAATGTAGGTGGTAGTAAAGCATGTGATCACCCAAGGAAAGTGTAAAGGGTGAAAGGAAGGCAATTGGGGAGGGTGAGCTGGCTAACTGTGTATCTCCTCCCTCCTCTGCTACAATGATATGATGTGAAAAAGTTCAGAGGTCAAAATGACTACACGATGCCCTAACACAGGGTGCTTAGTTGAAGATGCAAGTTTGATTCATACATAAAACAATTAACTTTACTCTCCATCAGATACTGCACACTCTGGGACCCACAACCCCCTCCCTGGCCAAATGATTCCCAATCCATATAAAGGTTTTGACTCTCCTCTTCACACCTTTGAAAAGCACTCAACATCTGGATTACTTAGATCTAGAGGGTCCAAGCCCCAATGGTGATCAGTGAAGTGACACTGAACTTCCCAAAATTAAAAAAAAAATCCTTCCCGAGACTTCCGGCCAAGATGGAGGCATAGGTAGACGCACTGTGCCTCCTTGCACAACCAAGATAGGGACAACAACACTATAGAAACAAAATAACAACCAGAACTGATAGAAAATTGAAGTGTATGGAAGTCGGACAACCAAGGATTTAAAAATAGACACTTTCATCCAGACCGGTAGGAGGGGCGGAGTCCGGCCAGGTGAGGGACGCGGAGCGGAGAGCTGAGCACCCCCCAGGGCGGCGTGCAAGTCTGCAGCAGGCAGACCCTGGACACACAAGCAGCAGTGGCTGGTGGGCCCCAGCCAGGGGGTGGCGACCGGCAGACCTAGCAGACCCTGGGTGCACAAGCAGCAGTGGCTGGTGGGCCCTGGCCAGGGGGTGGCGACCAGCAGACCCAGCGAGGCGGCCATTGTGAAGCAAGGCACTGCGCCCAACTCAGGGTCCC
>CM052549.1:65759632-65903340 GCA_028533065.1 Trachops cirrhosus
TTAGCAACAGGGGAGTGGGAGGAGGGGAGGGGGGAAAAGGTACAGAGAATAAGTAGCATGGATGGTGGGTAGAAAATGGACAGGGGTGGGTAGAATAGTATGGGAAATGTAGAAGCAAGGAACTTATGACACATGGACTGAAGTAAGGGGGGGAATGTGGGTGGGAGAGGGTGTTCAGGGTGGAGGGGAATGAAGGGAGGATAATGGGACAACTGTAGTGGCATAATCAATAAAATATATTTAAAAAATAAATAAAAATAAAATAAATAAAATCTTTAAAAAAAAAAATCCTTCCCTGGCTGATGTGGCTCACTGGATTGAGTGCCTGCCTGTGAACCAAAGGGTTGCTGGTTCAATCCCCAGTCAGGGCAAAGGCCTGGGTTGCAGGCCAGGTCCCCAGTAGGGGGCACAGGAGAGACAATCACACATTGACATTTCTCTCCCTCTCTTTCTCCCTCCCTTCCCCCTGTCTAAAAATAAAATAAATAAAATATATTTTTAAAAAAATCCTCAGTTACCTAAGAAAGCAGAAGCACAAGAATGTGCTTGGAGCTCTCCAGGGTGCTACAGAATTCATTCAGCTTCTGGGCAAGCTGCATCTATGTATATTGACTCTAACAATGACTTAGCCTATTTAACCCCCAACTCTTCCTGGTCCTGTTCTAGTGGAACCATGTTAACTTGCTTATTAACATTGTGGGCTCATAAAAACCAGCCTGACCTGCCTCCTTCCTGCCCCTTTGCTTTTTCTGCCAGATACACCAGCCATCTCTTGGCAGATAGTTCCTTTGATTAGGCTTTGTGCTTTTGTAATGCATGACTACGCAGCCATTTCTAACAACACACAAAATGTTGGCCTTTTTTCCCTTTTATTGCTTACATCTAGAGGACCTGGGAAATAGACAATAGATGACTCAGTAAGATCTACCCATTACGAGGTAAAACTTTCCCAAAGATCAAGACCATGTAAATTTCTATGTTCCAATGAAAGATGTTCAGCAGCTTGACCTTTGCTTTGGAAGGAATTCTGTGCATGATAAATGTGGTATGGGGGAGGCAGGGGCAAGTATGGGATCATTCTATAGGAAACGATATGACACACTTCTTTGCCCTATTAAGGTATATAATAATCCTCCCACTGAGGGTTATTCAGAGTCCAGTAGCAGAGGAGCTTCTCAGAGTCCAGCAGTAAAATGCCTTACACAAGCTCCACCCTGCCTATAATAATGAGCCACCCCTTTCTAAAAATGATCACAAAGTGTGAAAATTGAATGTTTGAATCCAAAACTAATTATCTCAAATTACTACCTTCAGTCAGTCACTTTCAGGGCTCTTTAATTAGCAGTCAGCATCATGTTTAGGATTAATTAAACAGGTGTAAAGGGTATATAAAATAAAAGTGCAGATTAAAAAATGGTTGTTTGAATAACTGGATAAAGGACTTTCTCCCCAAACTCTTGAAGAGTTTTCTCTTTGTCCATCAACTTGTAAATAAGTAATATGAGAGTATGTTTCTGTGTTCCCAATAATTCAACATTTGCTCTATTATCATCTACAATAATAGACATCAGGGTATGTTGATAGTATTTTTAAGTATATTTTATTAATTGTGCTATTACAGTTGTCCCATATTTTTCTCCCCTTTATTTGCTTCTGCCCTGTACTTCCTCTCCCACCAACACCTGGTCTTAGTTCATGTTCATGGGTCGTACATATAAGTTCTTTGGCTTCTCCATTTCCTATGCTATTCTTAACCTCCCCCTGCCTATTTTGTACATACCAATTACTCTTCTCATTCCCTGTACCTTTTCCCTCATTCTTCCCCCTCTCCACTGATAACCGTCCATGTGATCTCCATTTCTGTGATTGTGTTCCTGTTCTAGTTGTTTGCTTAGTTCCTTTTTGTTTTTGTCTTCTTAGGTTCAGTTGTTGATAGTTGTGAGTTCATTTTCATTATATTGTTCATAGTTCTTATCTTATTTTTCTTATATAAGTCCCTTTAACATTTCATATAATAAGGGTTTAGTGATGATGAATTCTTGAACTTGACCTTATCTGAGAAGCACTTTATCTGCCCTTGCATTCTAAATTAAAGCTTTGCTGGATAGAATTATCTTGTATATAGGTCCTGGCCTTTCATGACTTCAAATACTTCTTTCCATCCCCTTCTTGCCTATAAGGTTTCTTTTGAGAAATCAGCTGATAGTCCTATGGGAACTCCTTTGTAGGTTACTGTCTCCTTTCCTCTTGCTCCTTTGAAGAATCTCTCCTTATCTTATCTTTAATCTTGGCTAATGTAATTATGATGTTCTTTGGTGTGTGTTTCCTTGGGTCCAACTTCTTTGGGACTCTCTGAGCTTCCTGGACTTCCTGGAAGCCTATTTCCTTTGCCACATTGAGGAATTTCTCCTTCATTATTTTTCAAATAAGTTTTTAGTTTCTTTGCTTTTCTCTTCTCCTTTCGACACCCTTTTGATTCAGATGTTGGAACATTTAAAGTTGTTCCAGAGGTTCCTAAGTCTCTCCTCATTTTTTTTGAATTCTTGTTTCTTCATTCTGTTCTGGTTAAATGTTTATTTTTTCCTCCTGCTCCAAATTGTTGATTTGAGTCCCAGTTTCCTTCCCTTCACTGTTGGTTCTCTTTATATTTTGCTTTATTTCACTTTGCATAGCCTTCACTTTTTCCTCTATTTTGTGACCATACTTAACCATTACTGTGAGCAACCTGATTACCAGTGTTTCGAATTCTACATCTGATAGGTTGGCTATCTCTTCATTGTTTAGTTCTGTTTTTGGAGTTTTGATCTGTTCTTTCATTTGGGACACATTTTTGTAGTAAGAGGCAGAGTTTTAGGTATTCACCAGGGTGGGACAACTCATGTAGCTGAACTGTGGCACTGTATGCAGGGGGAAGGGTCAGAGAGAGAACAATGCTGCCTGCTTGGCTCTCTGCCAGCTTTCAGTCACTTCCCCTGCTATCCACAAGCAAATTGAGCACCTCTGGTGCTGATTCCCAGGTGGGTGGATTTGTGTATATTCTAGAACCCTGTAGTTCTCCCCAACAAACTCTACTGTGAGGCTGGGGGTGTCTCATACTGCCACAACCCTATAGAATTTTACAGCCAGACATTTTGAGGCTTTTGTTCCCCATGCTGGAACCCTGGTTTGCACAGTCTGTATCACTCCCCAGTTGTTCCTCCAAGTTTATCCACAAGCAAACATGGGACTACCTGGTCCACCAGCCACCATCTCGCCTGCCCAGTCCTCCAGCTGCCATCTTGTTGCACATTCTCTCCACTCTGCCCCTCCTACCATTCTGGATCAATATTTCTTCTTTAACTCGTTGGCTGTTCGATTTTCTGGCAGATCTGGGTCTTTTTTGTTTTTAAATTTGTTGTCCTTCTTTTGGTTGTGTGAGGAGGCAAAGTATATCTACCTACACCTCAGCTGGCCATCAGTCTGGTATGTTGATAGTACTTCAAGACAACTTTTCAAGTTGTCATGAAATCATCTCACTTATATTTTATTGTAGTCAACCACTAAACATTGGCTCATTAAGTTTTCTAATTTCTATTCCAGCATCCGCAATATTCCCACCATCCTCAAATTAAACCCCTACTGGCAACTGAAGTGGGAATACTTTTAAAACCTGAAATGTTTATTTTTCTTTTCCCTACACTAAATCCATCCTAATTAATCCCTCACCCTGGAGGTTTCATCTACCAGGAACAACAACACTAAAAAGATGGTGGTTGGGGAATAGAAGTAGAGATTGAAATGAGAGGGAAAGGAAAAGAAGGTGTTAGGGGAAGCATTCTGCATCAGCTCTCCCATCCTTTGGAAGAAGTAACATCCTATATAAACCTCTGTTAACTCCCACTTGCCCATTCAAAGGATAATATCCAAACTCCAGTCTGGCTCATGAAGTCCAGATATCAGACTCTGTCTCCTCCTCATTCCAACTTTATGTCTTCCCTGCCATACCCTGACACCATCTGCACCCCTGCCCATGCTGGTTTCTGTGTTGACTTTCTTCTGTCCTCCACCTGGTGATCTTCTGCACAAATGCAATATCCACCTTCTTGGGAAGCTTTCACTAACTCTCTCAGGTACTCCTTGCTCCCATAGCCTCCATCATCTGACATTAGAACCATGACAATATTCCGGCTTATAAGCCTCTCAGGAACAGTGGCCCTGTTAATTTAGTCGGCATCCCCAGCACCTCACAGACAAAGTGCTCAAGGACAGTTTGGAGCCAATTAATAAAACTAGCAGGAATTTTGGTACAGCCTCTTTCCCACAACCTCCTACCCTACAATCCACCAAAATACTGTGTGGGTTATTCTCCAGTTATCCCTCTTGACCCTTCTCTGCCCTGCTGTATGTCTTAGGAGGCTGTTCTATGACTGTAGCACCTGGGTCTGTTGCCTCAGGCTTTCAGGTGAGTTTGGCCAGTGGGAGACAATAAGAGATGGGAGGGAAGGAGAAGATAGGAGCCAGAGCATTGCTTTTCCCATCTCCTTCCTCTCCCTACCCCACCAACTCAGTGTTTCTCTATGTAAACCCTTATCCACAGCTAAACCTCTTGCCAGGTTCTAGTGACCACTCCCTCCCCTTGTCCCTTCAGGTCCTGTCACTGTTGCTAGTACCTGAGTATTTCCTCATTCTGTGTTGTTTCCCTTCACAGTGCCACCTTATAAATATTCTTTTTGTTAACCTCCTTTGAATTACCCCTTGAGTGTACCAGAGTCTAATAATATATCCTCTCTTCTAGGTCTCTGTAGCAGGGGCATCTCTTACCATACTTCCCTACCCTCAACCCCATCCTACCATTTCACCCTTCTCCACTCACTGTCCCATCCACTTCTACCCCTGTCCTTACATGACTTTTTTCCTTTCTCTTCTCTTTCAGTGCATTAAGGCATCCAATTGCATCATTTGAAAACACCTGACATTTTGTTTTTTTTTTTCATTTATTTTCCTTGTGCTGAGGTTTCACAATACGATGTGTGCTTAAGATAAAGCTATATTTCCATTACCCAAATAAAGCATATTTGAAGCAATTAATTGCACAACTCAATATACTCATCACAATACCCAACTTAAAAATTTGCTTTATATCCCACTTTTCTGATTGTTTTAGTTATGAAAAAATCCTTCTCCCATCACATTTTCACTTCAGCCCACAGAACAGGAGATTTCTCAGGCCTCTTGGGGAGTTCCGCATGCATATTTTCTGCCTAGATCTCCATCTCTTATTCACTCTTCTCAAATGGGAGGGGAAACTGGGAAGTCAGAGCTTTATACTTATTGGGAAAGAGTGCTGAATGGGCTCTCCCTTTATTCTCTGACCTTTCCACATATATCCCAGGCTTCTTTTCTCTGCAGGGTAAGGAGACCAGGCAGGACCTCTCTTCTTAAGGATGAATCCCAGCCCTCTTCTCCATCTTCCACTGACAGTCAGGTGTGTGAGAGAGGCCTAAAGCCAGATCACTGGTTGAATAAGTGGACTTCAAGTCTTTTGTGCAGGCAGAAGCAGATCCTAAGGTTGAGATGTGGTGTGGGAGTACGAAGCACCATTTTGACCTCAAGTCCACACTGAATTCTTTCCAGTCGAGCTCTTAACAGACAGCCGTATGTTTGGGGAGTTATGTGGTAATTGCTCAGCTGTTAGTAAAACTAATTACTTGATCCTCATTTACTTAGTTATTCTGTGAATCTTGGACTTATACACTCTATGAGAGTCCAAAAGTCTGACTTAGAGCTCAGGGAAGCAGAAGTTCTATTTCAAAAGAAAGAAATTCATTTACAACCACTTGGATATGTTTATAAAAATAAAACAATTATATACTCAATATATATGTGTGCAAATATATATATATTTGCCCAAAATATGCATATATATTTAATATATTATACATATATACATACATATATAAATATATGTTTGCCAAGAGTATATATTTCAGAAGAAGTTAGCAGAGATTATTGTCCCCTACTATTCTCTACTTCTCCTAGATAGAACCTAGATTTTTACCTAGGACTTGGCCATTCAGAAGGAGACTACATTTGCCTTCTTTGCAGCTATGATCATTAACACAGTGGTGGGTGTAACTTCTGAAAAGTGGCCTTAAAGGGAGAAGGCATGCCTCTCTCATGCTCCTCCCTCTTTGCTGTTAGTAAGAATTTGGATGTAATTTCTAGAGCTCAATTAGCCATCTCAGGCCATGACCTACAGATAGTAGAGCAAAACACCACACCATAGTTCAAGTCACTGCAATATCTGGATTTTTTAAACCACCTGACCATTCTTTCTGTTTCCATTCTTGCGCCTCTCAAATCCATTCCACAGCAGCAAACTGATCTTAGAAAAAGAAAAAATCAGTTCATTTTAAAATCTTGCTCCAAGCACTTCACTCATTTCTCCATTGCTTTTAAAATAGAGAAATTAGCTCTTAAAATAAAGTTTAAACCTTGTATCACAGGATCCTTGTGATTTGGCATCTGGCCACCTTTCCCATCACTCACATGATCTAGCCACACTCGCTTCCTTTCTGTTCCCTGATGCAGCCAAGCCCCTTTTCTTCTCCACACCTCATGCCTATTGCTTCTGATGTTTTTTCCCAAAATCCTTCCAGACTTTTCTCATCATTCAGCCTCAGCTTAGTTGTCTACTCCTCAAACAGGTCTTGCCTGACCACCCCAACTAATATGGTCTTCCCCCCCATTAGTAACTCATCACCCTACTTTTTTCCATCATTACACTGAGCTCTCAACCTGTGTTAATTATTATGTTTGCCCTACTAAAACATAGATTCTACAGGGATCTTCTCTGTGTTGTTTACAAGTGTAACATGGGCTGCTGGCAGTTGGTAGAGGTTCAATAAATATTCATTGAAAAAAATGGTCCATCCATCAATTAAGGATCCCGTTTATTATTTTTCTCCATATATTACAATTTTAAAGGATTTTTCTATAAAACTATTTAAGTAAAAATTCACTCATTTTCGATTTTTATATTACTCAAAAAGCTATTCAGTTGCTAAATTTTCAATCAGCATGAGATAGCCACTGTGACGAAGCTGAGGTGATAGAATTCTAGTTCAAATCAGCCAAGTGCCATTTCAGTCACATCCATGCAGACACATTGTAGGGAAGCATACAATTGCCATGGAGTGCTTTGAAATGCTGCAAATGGCCTTGAAAACTTCATCACTATGTTGGCAAACACTTTCACAGCTCATGGACTTCAATCTGTCTCTAAGAAGAACAAAAATTACATTTCTAAACAAGGACCAAAGATATAGATTCTTTAATCATTTGCTCCTTCTTACTTACCTTTATCTGTAAGATGGATATGGTAGATGGGGCTGAAGGTTCTTGTATCTCCCTCCCACGGACTGTGCCTCTCCCTGTTGCCATCAAGAGTGTGACTGCCCATGGTGGGGAGAATGAGATGTGAAGGGGCTGAGGGACTTTTAGGCACCATAAATAGTCTTTCAGGGTCTAAGAAGGTTAAAATTACATTCCAGCTGCCTTTTTAAGGCTTCCTACTGTTTGACATCAAAATACTGTGGTAAGCTTGAAACTTTTTGTGTTTGCTCAAAATGGCATAAATCTTGTATCCATTCCACCCACCCCCCGTTTCTGGTTTGTCAAAGATCTTTAGGAAGCCAAGTCACCCACAATGAGCAGAGTCTCCTAAGGCACAGATCAGAGGAAGAAGCTCCTCAGAATCAGAGTAAACTTAAATCTTCCTGTAAAAACCTGCACACATCGAAAGACAGGTTTGCAGACAGAAAACAATTTGAGACTTGAGTCACACACATCTTCACCATCACTTCCTGCCAAAAAGGTTTTTGTTCTTTTTTTATCTTTGCAAACAAGCTTGTCCATTGATTGTCAAACTTACTGGTGGAGGTTGGCAGGGTGTGAACTTAGTGCTGTTCAATAGCTTCATTGGTTTTCTCAGGAGAAAGATCAGCTTGAAGCTGTGCTCTCCCCCCAGGAGGTAGGGCCTGCCTGAGCACTCCTTCGGTGATCCTGGCTTTAGCAACAGCAGCCATCACTATGATAGCTTCCTGCCACCTGGTCTTGGGATGGATTTGTTGTTGCTGCAGAAACAGGTCCAGACAGCAGAATGATTACAGTCACTAACTTTGTCTTTTCAGACTTAACTGCCCTCTGGTATTAAAACTATTTGTTGCTTGTGGCAAAACATGAATATATAATCAGAAATTAGATAAAAATAAGGACTTGGGCCACCTGCCTCCATATGACCAGGAAGCTGTACTGGCCACATTGCCTTCCCTCTCCCTTAATACTTCACACTTCCATTCCAACCTGGGCCTAGAAAAATGGCTCCCACAAAGAAGGATGGTGAGAATAAGTGTCATTCTGCCATCAACAAGATAATAACCAGAGAGTACATCATTAACACCACAAGCACATCCATGGAGTGAGTTTCAAGAAATGTACTCCTCAGGCATTCAAAGAGATCCCAAAATGTGCCATAAAGTGTGAAAATTCAGATGTGCCCATTGACACCACGCTCAACAAAGCTGTCAGGGCCAAAGGAATGAGGAATGCCCCATACCATATCTGGGTGCAATTGTCCAGAATACATAATGAGGCTGAAGATTCACCAAATATGCTCTATACTGTTGGTCACCTATCTCCACTTTCAAAAATCTACAAACAGTTAATGTGGATGAGAACTAACTGCTGATTGTCAAATAAAATTATAAAACTGCCAAAAATAATAATGAGTCAGGGCTAGAAGTCAATGTCTAGCACTGACCCTCCCCTCCTGACCCTGCCCTACACTTTTATGCTCCCCTCAGCTTCATGAAAATGGAATAAGGAGAGAAAAAAGGAGATGTAGAACCAAAGAGTGCAACAATAAAGAAGAGTGATGCTAGTCTAAGTTTGCTTCCCAAAGCATCAGGAATTATTCTTCTCCTTTCAAACCAAGACCTGCTCAAAGCAATCCTGACCACACGATGGACAGATTAGTAGGTTTCCTGTTTGTAAAAGTTAGTGCCATCTGTGAAGTTCAGGCCCAGTCTGTTTCTCAGTTGAATTCCTATAGTTGATTCAGGGAAGAACACAAGCGTTTGTGTTTTGATGCATGGTGGAGCATAGCGAGAAGAGAGAGAGACACACAGAGAGAGACAGAGAAAGAGAGAGAGAGAGGGAAAGGAGGCTTATTGAGACGGGAAATTGTGGAAATCATAGAGAAAGAGACAGAAAGAGATTTCCTTGTACTGCATTTTTATCCTTCTTCCTAATATCAGCTCATCCAGAGTAAGCTAACTGTCCACACCCACACTGAAAGGGCCTGTGATCAGTTTACATAGCTGAGGATAGCATAAAGTTAGTAGGGTTAAGGTCACAAGTTTAACTCTATTATGAGCCAAGATGCAGACTGTACCCCTCACCAGAACCTTCCTCCTCACAAATGATCAGCACCAATAACAAAACCAACCAGAGAAAGGAGAGACAAGGTTAATTCATTCTCATTACTAGACAAATAAATGAAAGATGGCTTGATACTGATGGTGATGCTGAAATTTCAGCAGCAAATATGAAGAGGATAGAGTCATAGAAGGCACACTTCAAAACATAAAGAGTGCCTCTTTGTACATATGTATGCTTGAAAATATACAAAAATGTTATACTTATAAAGTTATTTCATGGTTTCAGATAATCCATTTAGACATTCTACTGAATTGTAAAAGAGTACATTTCTCACCACTTTTTCAAGGGTTCTGGATGAGTTCAGTCAGGGAAATGGCACATTCAAATTAGGATAACTCAAGGAGGGTTCAGAAATGGACTATTTTCAAGTCAGGGGCAGTATATAGGGAATGGCCATAGAAAGCTACAATCCAGTAAAAGTCAGAGTGAAGCACAGGAGATGGGAGAAGGAGTCATGAACAGAAGTCACCTTGAGAGAAGAAGTGACCAGCCTGTAGGGACAGAGCCAGCCCCTGGCAACCCCACAGGGAGGGATCCAAAAAACATATCCTGACCTCTCTTCCATCCCTGACTCCTGCTGGCTCTCCCCATGACAAAACCCACTGGAAACCAAGGGGCAAGAGGACCTGCCGTTGTCTGGACAGTTGCCTACCAGGGTAATGAACAGAAAGCAAAAGAGAAGGTGGATGTAAGGAGCAAGCAGACACTATCTGTCCCACATCTCATTTATCATTGACCATTAGACACTAAATACATTTATGAACCTATATTACTGTGCATTATATTACTTTTTATAATTTGTGCAGTATATTACTTTTTATAATTTGATGCCCTCAAATACTTTTGGCAAAACATCTTCACTAAGACATTTTGATTTGGTTATTGGAAATTCCAACCCTAAAACTAGGTCAACTAATTAGGATTTCTTTTGGAAAATACAATATCCTGTTTTATTTTAGAGTGTAATAGAGGGGGATCCAACATGGCTGCAGAGTAGCTGGAAGTTCCATCCACTTGCTCCCAGACCCAGACTGGTCTTGCAGCCAAACTAAAGAGCAATCAACTCCCAAATCCAGCAGAGAGTGAGTGAAAGGGTGTATGAGTGTTCAAGAGCCTGCCTACCTGCCAGATACATGGGAGTGGGTGACCCAGGCTCTCCTAGCAGAGCAACTGCCACCACTGCTACCCAAACCAGCACTTCTGGCTGTGCAGATTCAGGGCAGCTGCAGATCAGTTCAGGAGCCATGAGCTCCAGGGCCTAGAGAAATGCTCAGGGAGGTACTGGCTATAGAAACAGCATGACAGGAGCAGGCCCACCCAAGGCTGATAATCTCTGAAGGGAATGAGGACAGCAGCCAGCCATTGTCCCATGTTATTGTATGGCTGTGGGACTCTGCCTAGCGGCATTGGGGAGAGATCCAGAGAGAAACTTTATGTAAAACTATCAGAGGCTCTGGCAGGCGGTGGCCAGCCCTGACCAAGAAAGACTGTGTGATTTTGGGGGAAGAGGAGCACAAGGAGAACAGGCCCCTCAGGGTTCAGTGCTGGAATGTGGGGGCCACACAGAAACTCTTTTAAAAGAGGAGCTGAGGTGAGACTCCAAACTCAGCAGGGACCTGGTGTTCATGTGTGCGTACATGTGCATAGTGGCTCTGCTAACAAAGAACTCAGAGGGATAGAGTCACTCTGAAAGAACTATGGGTCCCAACCCAACATGACTGGTGAGCAGAGGACTGGAAAGAGTGGAGAATTTGGGCCTGAGCCTCCTGTGAGAGTGGCATGCTAAGGGCTAGATGGCCAGGAGCTGAATGCCTGAGATTTGCTGCAGCCAGGTAAACTCCTCACAGAGAGTTGAGCCCAACCCCACCTGTGGGATCACAGGCTTTGCAGGTCAGCAAGGCTAAATCGGGAGTCCCCTGCTGGTCACATTTCTGCAGGGGAAGAAGAAAAAGCCTTGAAAGGGCCCTTTACTAGACACTACAAGCCACACTGTTCCTCAGGCCCTGACCCACTAAAACCAGCAAGCAGAGAAATTAGAGACAGGCCTAACAAGGATGGTTCAGAGCCCCACCCAGCCTCAGGGCCTAGACAGAGCTTCTGTCTGCACCAAGCAGGAAAGAGCTGCCCTTTTTATACAGATTGGCCCCCTTACAGAAAACAGACAGAAAAATCACCAGAAACTACACATTATTGGAAAGAATATATGACAGACCAAGACGTGTGGCAAGGGGACAGGGAAACACTTCCACCACCTTCCCTTAAGACTGAACAGTGCTCCCCAGTGATGATCCAGGGTTCTCACCCTCCCAATCCCACCAGAGGCCCCCTCTGGAAACAGGTGGAGAAGGTACTGGCAGTCCTCTCGGGTCATTAAATGAACCACTCCTGGGCAGTGGGCTGGTGGAAAGTTGGCAGGGCAGAACAGTGGGGTCTAGCCAAATCTGAAGGAGACAGCCATAGACTGTGGATCACTTGGAGTCTCAAACAGCCTACCTAGGGCCACTAGGACACCATCTGACATTACCAGAGGCAGATCCAGAAAGAGAGGACAGTGGTAAACACTGGAGTCTATTGAAACAAATTCCACCGTGGTCTTCTTCATGATTTCCATTATTTTCTCTCCTGAGTAGCTTTTAAACTTTTATTTCTTTTCCTTCAAGTTTGTGCCTATTATTTCACTAGTTTTTATATTTTTGTTTTTTTCAAATCTCATATTTTGCTCCTCCCTTCTCTTACTCCATTCTTCCTTCCTCTTTTATTTTTGCTTTAAATTTTATTTTTTCTCTTCCTATTACTTGTTTCTATTCCACATTGTTACTATTTCTCCCTCTTCCAGCCTCTCAAAACCATTGTTCTTGTCATTAGCCATCCCACACTCTTTTTCCTGTCTTAAAATGCCATTATTCTCTCTCCACCTTTATGAATCTTTGCTCATTGGCTGTTGATACGATGGTTGTTGTATTTCTTTCCAGATCTTCACTATTTCTCTTTTTCATATCTCAAATTTTACCAATCACTTCTCCTACTACATTTTGCCTTCCTCTCACATTTTTATTTTGGATTTTAAATTTTAATTTTTCCCTGTCTTACACTGGTTTTCATTCCTTACTCTTAATATTCCTTTTCCCTCTATCCACTCAAAATCACTTTTCTTACCTCTAGACACCTCATAAGCTTTTCTTTACCTCTTTTTTTCCTTCTTATTCCCACTCTACCTACATCAATCATTGCTCATTTGTTGTTGATTTGCTGTGATGGATCTTTTTCTCCAATTTGGTTCATATTTTTTTCACTATATATTTTTTTTAATTTTTCTTTAAACCTAATACTATATGTTTCTGTTCTCTTACTCCATTCTGCCTTCTTTCCTCCCTTTTTTATTTATGATGTAAATTTTACTTTCTTTTTTCACCTTGTTTCCATTCCCTATGCTTACAATTTCCCCACACTGTACACTCTTAAAATCATTTTTCTTTCAGTTAGTCATCTCATATTCATTTTTCCTTTCTTATAGTAGTCTTCATCTTTTTATACCTTTATCAATATTTGCTCATTTGCTGTTGATAGTGTGGTTGTGGGTGGGGGTTATTTTTGTGGGTGTGGGTTTGTTTCCTGGATTGTTTGGTTTTGTTCTGGCAGCACCTGTAAAACAGCATATGAGAAGTGGTGGGTCATGTAACACTCAATCAGCCAGCAGGTGGAAAGGACCCATCAAAGAATGACCCAACAACAATCAAATGGCATCAAGGGCATCCCAAGACCATCAAGATCAAGAGATCAAAGATACTGCACCACTGAGTCCTACAAATGTCTGACCATAGAAGGTCACACCACAAAGACATGGAGTCAAAGCAGATCAATCTAATATGCAGAAACAAATAAGAATCACCTAACTAAAGAGACAGAGAAATAACCCCCAATCAAAAGGAAATGAAGAATCCCCAGAAAGGGTAATAAATGAAATTGAGGCAAGCAAACTATCAGACAATGAGTTCAAAATAATGGCTATAAGGGTGCTCAAGGAGCTCAGTGAGAACTACAAGGAGCCCCATGGGAGCTACAAGGAACGTACTACAAACTACACCAGTATGAAAAAGGACACAAATTATCAACAAAAGCAAGAAGGAAATGAACAATTCAATATCTGAAATGAAGAATACATTAGAAGGAATTAAAAGCAGAACAGATGAAGTAGACAATTGAATCAGTGAGCTGAAGGACAAGGTAGAAAACAAATCCCAGAGAGAGCAACAAAATGAAAAAAAAAAAGATTAAAAAAGAACAAAAAGAGTTTAAGGGACCTTCAAGAAAACAAGAAACATAATAACATTTGTATCATAGGGATACCAGAAGTAGGAGAAGAGGAGCAATAGAAAACCTGTTTGAAAGTAATGACAAAACTTCCCTAACTCAATGAGGAAAAAGGTGATGCAAGTCCAGGAAGCACAGAGGCTCCCAATGATCTCATCTATAAGTGGAACCTAATCAACAAAACAAACAAGCAAGCAAAATATAACCAGAGACATTGAAATTAAGAACAAATTGACAGTAACCAGAGGGGAAGTGGGAGGGGATAATGAGGGTAAAGGGGGAAGGGTTTTCAGGAACATATATAAAGGACACATGGACAAAACCAAAGCGGGGGAGAATCAAGGGTGGGAAGGGTAGGGGGGAGTGGTGGGAGAAAATGGAGACAAGTGTACTTGAACAACAATAAAGAAATGTGAAAAATAAAAATAAAAAAGATGAACTCAAAGAGGACCAATCCAAGACACATCATAATCAAAATGACAAAATTTTAAAAAAGAGAGAATCTTAAAGGCAGCAATGAAGAAACAAGAAGTAACATAAAAGGAAGCCCCAATAAGACTAGCAGCTGACTTCTCAACAGAAACACTACAAGCCAGATGGGAATGGCAAGAAATATTCCAAGTAATGAAAAGTAAAGGCCTGCAATCAAGACTACTCTACCCAGGAAGGCTCTCATTTAAGAAGGAAGGCAAAATAAGGAGTTTCCAAACAAAAAAAAGGGGGGGAGGGCCTAAAAGAACACAGGGTCAAGTACAAATAATGCCCCTTTTATTACAAATTGTTTTATTACAAAATCTTAAGTATGTAATTCTGTAAACATAACAATGTCACATTCAAGCACACCATATGATATTTTAGATGAAATGTTCAAATTAAAACTATAAATTATTATACCCATACTACCCCACCAACCATACTCAAGCAGGCATTACTCCTACCAGACCCTATACATCTCCACCAAACCAGTATTGCAAGAGATGCTAAAGGGACTGCTTTAAGAAGATGAAGGAAAACAGAGAGAAAGAGAAAAGAGAGAGAGAGAAACATAGGTATAAAAGGAAAAAATGGCAATGAATAAGTACCTATCAATAATAACCTTAAACATAAATGGATTAAATGCTCTGATCAAAAGACACAGGGTAGCTGAATGGATAAGAAAATATGACCCTCATATATGTTGTCTACAAGAGACATACCTCAAAACAAAAGATCTACACAGACTGAAAGTGAAGAAATGGGAAAAATATTACAAGCAAATGAACATTTATAAAAAACTGGTGTAGCAATAATTATATCAGACAAAATAGGTTTCAAAACAAAGGCCATAAAAAGAGACAAAGAAGAACAGTATGCACTATTTAAGAGAGAATTGCATCAAGAAGAGATAACCCTTGTAAACATATATGCACCCAACATAGGAGAACCTAAGTATATAAGGAAACTCATGGAGGACTTCAAGAAAGATATCAAGAGTAACACATCATCATAGGGGATTGTGACACACATTGTCAACAATGAATACATCTTCCAAGCAAAGATTTACAAGGATACTGTCGCACTGAACAACACTCTACATCAAATGTACTTAATTGATATATACAGAACTTTTCACCCCAAAGAAGTAAAATATACATTCTTTTCAAATGCACATGGATCATTTTCAAAAATAGACCACATGGTAGGACACAAAACAAGCCTCAAAAAACTCAAGAAAATTGAACTCATATCAAGCATCTCAGATCACAATGGCTTAAAACTAGGAATGAATTTCAAGGAAAATGCTCAAAAACATTCAAATACATGGAGACTGAATAACATGTTATTAAATAATGAAAGGGTCAACAATGATATCAAAGAAGAAATCAAAAAGTGTCTGGAAACAAATGAAAATGAACACACAGCAACCCAAAACCATGGGACACAGGGAATGCAGTACTGACAGGGAAGTTCACAGCAATGCAGGCCTACCTAAAGAAGATAGAAAATTCTCACATGAACAACCTAACTCTACATCTACAAGAACTAGGGGAACAACAACAAACAAAGCCAAGAATGAGTAGAAGGAAAGAAATAATCAAGATCGGGGCAGAATTAAATGTCATAGAAACTGAAAGAACAATTTGAAGGATAAATCAAGGAGCTGGTTCTTTGAAAAGATAAAAAAACTTGACAAGACTATCCATACTCTTCAAGAAAAAAGCAGAGAGGACCCAAATAAATAAAATCAGAAATGAAAGAGGAAAAGTCAAACCTATACCACAGAAATACAAAGGATTGTAAGAAATTACTATGAACAACTATATGGCAGAAATTGGACAACCTGAGCAACAGAGACAAATTTCTAGAAACATACAATCTTCTAGAACAGAATCAAGAAGAAGCAGAAAGCCTGAAGAGACTGATAACAACTAGTGAAAGTGAAGTGGTAATCAAAAAACTTCCAGCACACAAAAGCCCTGGACCAGATGGAATCACAGGTGAATTTTACCAAACATTTAAGGAAGAACTAACTCCTGTCCTTCTTGAACTATTCCAAAAAATTCAAGAAGACTCCCAAACTCTTTTTATGAGGACAGTATTATCATAATTTCAAAACTAAGTAAAGACACAATGAAGAAAGAAAACTACAGGCACAGTTCATCCCTGATGAACATAGATGCTAATATCCTCAACAAAATACTGGCAATCCAGATTCAGAAATACATTAAAAATATCATACATCATGACAAGTAGGATTCATCTCAGGGATGCAAGGATGTACAATATTTGCAAATCAATAAACGTAATACACTACATATCAAAATGAAGGACCACAATCACACAGACAGAGAAAAAACATTTGGAAAAAAACCCAACACCCATTTATGATAAAAACACTCAGTAAAGTGGGAATAGAGGGAGCATACCTCAACATAATAAAAGCCATATACAAGAAACCTACAGCCAACATTATACTCAATGGGCAAAACGTAACGCTTTCCCCTTAAGATCAGGGACAAGACAAGGGTGTCCACTTTCAGCATATTCAGTATATTTCAGCTTATTCAGTATAGTACTAGAAATTCTAGCCACAACAATCAGACAAGAAAAAGAAATAAAAGTCTTCCAAATTGGAAAGAATGAAGTAAATCTGTCATTATGTGCAGATGACATGATAGTGTACATAGAAAACCATATAGTCTCCACAAAAATTTATTCAACCTAATAAGTGAATTTGGCAATATAGTGGGATACAAAGTCAATATCCAGAAATCAATGGCATTTTAGTACACCAACAATGAAATATCAGAAACAAAAAATATGGGGGTGGAAAATCCCATTTACTACAGCAACAGGAAAAATAAAGTACCTAGGAATAAATTTAACCAAGGAGGTAAAAGACCTGTAGTCAGAAAGCTATAGATCACTAAAGAAAAAAATTAAGGAAGATACAAATAAATGGAAGCATATACTGTGTTCATATATTGGAAGAATTAACATCATTAAAATGTCTGTATTACCCAAAGCAATCTATAGATTCAACACAATTACTATTAAAATACCAATGGTGTATTTCACAGATCTAGATAAAATATTTCAAATATTTATATGGAACTGAAAAAAAGCCCAGATAGCCTCAGCAATCTTGAGAAAGAAAAACAAAGTAGGAGGGTTCACACTAGCCCATATCAAACTCACTACAAGACCAATATAATCAAAACCATCTGGTACTGACATAAGAGCAGGCACATAGATCAACGGAATGGAATATAGAGCCCAGAAACAAACCCAAGTCTTTATGCTCAATTAATATTTGAAAAAGGAGGCATAAGCATACAATGGAGTAACGAGAGCCTCTTCAATAAATGGTGTTTGGAGAACTGGACTGGTACATGCAAAAAAAAAAATGAAACTAGATCACCAACTTATACCATACACCAGAAAACTCAAAATGGATAAAAGACTTAAATATAAGTCATGACACCATAAAGTCCTAGAGGAAAACATAGGCAGTAAAATTTCAGATATGCCATGTAGCAATATTTTTGCTGATATATCTCCTACGGCAAGGGAAATAAAGGAAAATATAAACAAATGGAACTACATCATACTGAAAAGCTTCTGCATGGCTAAAGAAACCATCATCAAAATGAAAAGGGAACTGACTGTATGGGAGAACATATTTGCCAACGAGACATCGCACAAGGGTTGATCTCCAAAATATATAAGGAACTCATACGACTCAATACCAGGAAGACAAATGCGGGTAAGAAGGCAAAGAAGCAAACAAAGGAACATAAACAGAGGATTCATGGGCATTGACAATGGCAGGGGGATTGCCTGTGGGAGTTGGGGTGATGGGGTAGGAGAAAGCAATGGGGAAAAAGGCAGGACAACTGTAACTGAAGAACAATAAGAAAAAGAATAAAAAAGATTATATACACTTTTTAAAAAATGAGCAATGGATCTGAATAGACACTTCTCCAAGGAGGACAAACAGATGGCTCACAGACATAAGAAAAGATGCTCAATGTCACTAGCCATCAGAGAGATACAAATTAAAACCACAATGAGCTACCACCTCACACCTGTCAGATGGCCATCATTAATAAATCAACAAACAACAAGTGCTGGTGAGGATGTGGAGAAAAGGGAATCCGGGTGCACTGTTGGTGGGAATACAGACTGGTACAATCACTGTGGAAAACAGTATGGAATTTCCTTAAAAAACTAAAAATGGAACTGCCTTTTGACCCAGAAATTCCACTGCTGGGAATATACCCTAAGAATCCTGAAATACCAATTCAAAAGAACTTATGCACCCTTATGTTCATAGCAGTGCTATTTACAATAGCCAAGTGCTGGAAACAGCCTAAATGCCTACCAGTGGATGAGTGGATCAAAAAACTATGGTACATTTACACAATGGAATGTTATACAGCAGAAAGAAGGAATTCCTACCTTTTGCTACAGCATGGATGGAACTGGAGATTATTATGCTGAATGAAGCTAAGTCAGTCAGTGAAAAATAAATACCATATGATCTCACCTATAAGAGGAATCTAATAAACAAAATAAACTAACGAACAAAATAGAACCATAGGCATTGAAACATGGAACACACTGACAGCAGCCAGAAGGTAGGTGGAAAGAAGGAAAAGGGACTAGACGAAGAACTTGTATGAATGACCCACAGACATGGACAACAGTATGGGAATTAACTGTGGGAGTGGGGTGTGGGATGGGTGGAGGAGGGCAAAGAGGGAAAAATTGAGACAATCTTAATAGAATAACAATAAAAAATATTTTTAAAAAGTATAATGATTTTCATCAAATTGCTAATGACATTTGACTTCTAACCTGTTTGTTTAAAATTAAAGACAAATAATCCATTTAGATGAAAGAATTTACACATAAACTATCATAATTATACCCAATAAGATTAATAAACCTCTTTTTACATCTGCTAATTACATTTTACAATGAGAAAGCAAAGCAGCCCTTAAGGGAAAGAGTTGTTATAATCAATCAAGTTGATAGTAGTGTGAGATTTTTTAACCCTAACTACCCTGCATATATTCATCCAAAAGTTCTAATAGCAAGTTGGATTTAAAACCTTTACTTTTTAAGGAAGAGGCTTTAATATTTCAACTAGTTCTATAGTTTGCCTAGTTTATGGCTTCTCCTGACCTTCAATTTTTTCTTATTAAAAAAAACACTTTTTTCTACTTTTCTTATATTTTAGAACTCTGTGATTTCTAGAAAATGATAACTAGTACATATACAATATTACATCCAAATTAAAAAGGTTAATTCAATACATACACTTTTTCTGACTGGTGATTAAATTAAGTTTAATATCTTTTTAATGGTTACAGTTTTTTAAAATCCTCACTCAAGCATATGTTTATTGATTTTAGGACTTTTAGAGAGAGAGGCAGGGAGAGAAGAGTGAAGAGCAACAGAGAAACATCAGTGTGAGAGAGAAACATTGATCAGTTGCCTTTCCTACACACCCTGACCAGGGATTGAACCTGCAACCTACGTATGTGCCCAGACCTGGAATCAAACTTGTAAACTCTTGATGTTCTAGATGAAGGTCCTGCCAACTAAGCCACCTGGCCAGGGACTAATGGTTATTTTTTTATTAATTCATTCACCAAATTAGCTCCCACTATGTGTAAGACATCAGACACCATGACAAGCTCTGGGGATAGGGCAGTAAATAACACATGGTCTTCCCACCCCAACCAACCATATGGTCAGATGGAAAAGACAGGCATTAAGTAAACAATCAGCCAAATAAACATTTAACAGGAATTGTAATGAGTGCTGGGAAAGAGAAGTGTAGGCTGCTAAGAGTAATAACTCATCTGGTCTGGTTACTGAGAAGGCTTCCTGAGGAAATGACATTAAGGTGACATATAAAAAAATGATCGAAAAAAGGGAATGAGCGCTGTACACAAACTGCAGATTACCTCTCACTTCAGACTTCCTTTAGATGTGTAAACCAACTAATTTGTAGAAGTGAGGAGGAGGGGTGGTTGACTGACAGGTACTTAATTTTAGAAACTTGCCACACACCGAATAATATTAAACAAAGACCACCATTCCCTGTGCTTTTTACACACAGAATTTTCAGATGGTATATGCATAATTTGGATTCTCATATTAGAACTATTTAAGGAAATAACTATGTAATTATTAGCAGGAAATTGCATTGTGTTCTCCTAGGTCCTGAGGTTTGTACAGGTCAGAAATAAATGAACAAATGAATGGATAGATGGAAGATAAAAAAAAAAAAGAATGAATCCAACAGAAACTAAGCCCATAGAAGACAAACAACTTTAAGGCAAGAACCCAGCAAAAAATAAATGTATACTTTATATTACTTCTTAGCTATTTGTTTCCTCAGGAAACTAAAAAAAAAAGTGATTGAAAAGTAAAAAGAAACTCTTCATTTTTACTCTGGTGGTAAAGACTTCGCGATAGGATTTCAAAAGACATGAGAAGCAGGTTAGAACTTACCCAGAAGAATAATCTGGCCCCCTTTTTTATAGGATAATAAACATTTTCGGCACCTCTCAGGAGGAAGAGAGAGAAATAAATGGATCTGTCCACCTCTGAAAACTCGGCTCAGTGACCCAGCATCCCAGAGAGACAAGGAGAATGTCATTCACTGATTTCATTATTTCTAACGACTACTGCCAGAATTCCACTACATTCTGGTATAAAGATACTTCTTTGATACCTTCTCAAAAAATGTTTTCAAGCAGCATGGGATTTCAAAATGAAATCTATCTCTAAGAATTATTTTATATAAAAGGTAGAGAAAACTTTGCAGTGACTTGCATAGGACAGGAAAAACTTTCTGTAAACAGTATTTTCTTCTACTTGCATACAATATATGATCAATTACACATATTAGTAAAAAACAAAGTGATGCTGTGATACTTTCTTAACGTATCATTTGCTAAATCATTTAAAACTCAATTCTCCTGAACTTCCAGCCAAGATGGAGGCATAGGTAGACACACTGTGCCTCCTCGCACAACCAAAAGAAGGACAACAAATTTAAAAACAAAAAACCAGAACTCACAGAAAATCAAACTGTATGGAAGTATGACAACCAAGGAGTTAAAGAAGAAACATTCATCCAGACCAGTAGGAGGAGCGGAGACAAGCAGCCGGATGGAGAGGACTCCCAGCAAGGCAATAGCTGGAGGACTGGGGTGGGGAAGGTGGAGGCTGACAGACTGGGTGGTCCCACATTCACATGCAGATAAACCGGGAGGAACCCAGGGTTCCAATGCAAGAAAATAAAGCCTCAAAACCTCTGACTGAAAACTCCTGTGGGGGTTGAGGCGGCAGCAGGAGAAATTCCAAGCCTTACAGGAAAGTTCATTGGAGAGACCCACAGGGTCATAGACCATACACAAACCCAACCATCCGGGAATCAGCACCAGAACAGCCCAATTTGACTGTGGGTAGCAAGGGAAGTGACTGAAAACCAGCAGAGAGCAGAGCGAGCAGCACTGTTCCCTCTCAGACCCCTCCCCCACATACAATGCCACAACACAGTGATGTGGGTTGCCCCACCCTGGGGAACACCTAAGGCTCCACCCCTTACTATGTAACTGGCATGCTGAGAAAAAAAATGGCCAAAATGAAAGAACAAATCAAAGCTCAGAAAAAATACAACTAAGCAACAAAAAGATAGACAACCTATCAGATGCACAGTTCAAAACACTGGTAATCAGGATGCTCACAGAATTGGTTGAATATGGTCACAAATTATAGGAAAAAAATGAAGGCTATGAAAAGTGAAATAAAGGAAAACGTACAGGGAACCCACAGTGATGGGAAGGAAACCAGGACTCAAATCAACAATTTGGAGCAGGAGAGAGAAATAAACATTCAACCAGAATAGAATGAAGAAACAAGAATTCAAAAAAATGAGGAGAGGCTTAGGAACCTCCAGGACATCTTTAAACGTTCCAACATCTGAATCATAGGGGTACGAGAAGGAGAGAAGAAAAAGCAAGAAATTGAAAACTTATTTGAAAAAATAATGGAGAACTTCCCCAATCTGGCAAAGGAAATAGACTTTCAGGAAGACCAGGAAGCTCAGAGAGTCCCAAAGAAGTTGGACCCAAGGAAGCACACACCAAGGAAATCATAATAACATTAGCCAAGATTAAAGATAAGGAGAGAATCTTAAAAGCAGCAAGAGAAAAGTAGAGTTACCTACAAAAGAGTTCCCATTAAACTATCATCTGATTTCTCTAAAGCAAACTTGCAGGCAAGAAGGGGATGGAAAGAAGTATTCAAAGTCATGAAAGGCAAGGACCTACATCCAAGGTTGTTCTATCCAGCAAAGCTTTCATTTAGAATAAAAGGGCAGATAAAGTGCTTCCCAGATAAGTTCAAGAAGTTCATCATCACCCAGCCCTTATTACATGAAATGTTAAAGAGATTTATCTAAGAAAAAGAAGGTCAAAAATATGATCAGTAAAATGACAACAAACTCACAGCTATTAACAACTGAATGTAAATAAAACCAAAAACAAAAACAAACTAAGCAAACAACTAGAAGAGGAACAGAACCACAGAAATGGAGATCACATGGAGGGTTATCAGTGGGGGAGAGGAAGAGGCACAGAGGGGAAAAGGTACAGAGAATAAGTAGCATAAATGGTATGTAGAAAATAGACAGGGGGAGGTTAAGAATAGTATAGGAAATGTAGAAGCCAAAGAATTTATATGTATGATCCATGGACATGAACTAAAGGGGGGGAATGTGGGTGGGTGGGGGTGTGCAGGGCAGAGGGGAATAAGGGGAGAAAATGAGACAACTGTAATAGCATAATCAATAAAATATATTTTTTTTAAATTTAATTCTCCCACCCACTCATTTCCATCACTGCTGACTTCAAACTAACGCCTAGCATTTAATTTTTCTCTTCTGCTGATTTCCTTGCTGTGCAATCACAACTGTAGTGCAATTTCCCTCCAAGCATGCCAGCACTAAAACATTAAAAAATAAAAAGTTAGTAATTATAACCAACAAATTGAAGTCAACAAAACTTAAGCTGGCAAATATTCCATTAAGACCAGCATTTTGCCACTCAATAATGAATGATTAGAAAATAAGGGAAAATGTTCATAAGGACATTTGTCTGTGCAAATAAATTTCCCAGTTGACAATTTCTTGGATTTTCTGTGATTAACTACATTCATTGATATCTGGGGGTTGAACTGGTTATTTACACCCCAGCTGACATTTAGGTTCTGATTCTGAACACCAAATACCACTGGAAATTTTCATTTTCTTTACATTGTCTAAGCTCAGTATGTTAGAAAAGGGTACATATGAGGTTAAAGATCTTAATTGGAGCTCTGTTACCCACTGGGGGAAAAGAAAACACTCCATGTCCAAAGACCAAATAGATGATCTCATAAATGGCCATCACTGGATAATAGGCACAGTAGGTGAATATAAATGACTCAGATTCCATTATTCTACTCTATATTCATCAGAGTATCCGAAGGGCAGAATGTTAAGTTTCCTCAAAGTGGACTGATTAGCTCTTTTTGCCCATTCTCTGCCCCCCACCACAATCTTTTTTTCTGTGGAGACTAGCTTACAGCTCTTGATAACCTCATTTATGTGTCATATTCCATCTACACCTAACTCATGAAATGCCGTGTGCGCCCATGTGTGTATACATGCACACCTATACATGTATACAAGTGTTTCTTTGGTTGATATTTCCAACATGTATTTATTTAACACATTATATTGGCCAACTACTGCATAAAGTGCTGTATCTCCATTTTATGGATAAGAAGACTGAGATCTGGAGAAGCTAAGTAACTTTCTTGAGGCTGAATAATTTGTGAATGGCAGAATGGGATTCAAACCCAGATAGTCTCTCAACTTATCTCTTAAATACCTCTACTTTTCACCACCTTGAGTCCATTTTACAATGTTCATTCTTCAGTAGCTTTGTCTCTCATGAGTGCTCAGTTCCCTGTTCTTACTTCTTCTGGTCACGTACACACCCGCTCAGGGTCACAAATTGTGGTTCAGCCACAGCTTGGACAGCACCAACTATCACCACATATGGCATAGTGAAAAGGCGATACTAACATCTGCTATCAACACAGGGATGGAGGCTTTCTAGCTGAGTTGGGGATCAGCAAAATGGCCAGAGAAAGCGTTGGCACATGCAGGGCTTGGGCAGATTAGGCAGCAATCACTCAGGTCCACAAGGGCAACCAGGAGCAAGAGGGAATAACTGAGGTTCAGAGGCCAGAGACAGCATGTGCAAACACAACAGGGGTGGGTGGCAGAAGCAGAGATCAGGAAAGAAGAAGGAGGATGAAGGGCATTTCAGGCAAAGGAGACAGCATTTGGTAGAAAGAAACATATGGAAAAAATATGCTTAAAAAAAGCAACCCATTCAGTGGTCTTGGTACAAGGTGTTCATGAGTCCAGTTCATGGCTTTCTGTTGGTTAGTTTTGTTTTCATTTCAACAAGCATGTGGTAAATACCTACTGCATGCCAAAACTCTTACTTGGCTTCTATGAAAACTTACTCTCCCAATTTTCCTCGTAAATCTCCATCTCCTTCATCAGTTATTACTTCATTTTTTCTTCCTTTAAGTGTTAGTATTCATTAGGATACAGACTAGGCTCTCTCTTTTTTCACTTCCCACCTATTCCAAAGTGCAGTCTCTTTACTGAGCTCTAGATCCATGTACTACTTATTTGAAATATCCTCTTGAATGTCCATCAGCTATGTTAAAACATGTCCAAAACTTGTCACATTTTTCCCAACATAAACCAGAGGCCAACTGGCACAAAAAGAGCCTCAAATCACAGCAAGCCAATCAGCCTGGTCCCAAATTTATATGACCGCTACATATTTTATTATGTATAACAGTTTCCAACTCTGCAGTGCTTTGCTTTCCTCCTATAGCATATGGTGCTGTATGACTTTGATCTACCTTGTCTGGCCCTCATCTTTCTTAATCTTTCATTGGCCAGGTTAGCCACATTAATGAAGACTTTTTAAAAATTAAATTTGGGTCCATGTTTCCTTGAGAGTAAAAAAAATTACCCATGCATTTTAGTATGAATGATATATTCACATTGCAAAATATCGATTTACCAGCATCGACTACAGTTTCTGTATTAATGAGGTTTTCTCTACAACCTTGCTGCCCACTGTTGCTAGCAAACCTGCAGCATCAGCATCACCTGGGAGTTTCATGCAAATGCAGAACCTCAGGCCTTACTCCAGATGTACTGAATGAGAATCTGCATTTCAACAAGTTCTCCAGGTGATTCATATGCACAATAAAAGCTGGAGAAGCACTGCCCTACTCTAAAGCATTTAATGCATACTCAGGAGCCCTGGGTTTTCTTTTGAAAAATTTCCATATCATGCACAAAGAATTTAAGTGCATTCATTGCAAGGATTATTTTGGTAGATCTAGATGTTGTCATCATCAGGAGATGTACAAGTTTCAAGTTCACTTTATGATGAAGTTGGTGCCATGAACACGATGCTCACTTACCCTAAAGTGAACATCTCCTGATTGCTGAAAATTTCTTTTCAAAATATTCCACTACTCAAAACTTATAATTATATGATAAGTGTATCATGTTTCAATTCTTGCATCAAATGCTGGCATGAAGTTTTAGTGTCATGGCAAATAACGAGTGAATATATAACATACAATGTTGAGTCAGTAAGACATTTTAATGCATTTCTTCCTTATTTGGATATAACATATGACACTTTGAGAATTAAAAGTTTGACAAAGGCTGCATCATTGAAAATCGAATATAAGATGCAATGTTCCTTGTCATCACTACATTTCCCACATAATTCATGTGTAAGATAATTTGATTAGATATTCATTTTTATCTGATTTTTGTTGCTTTAGAAGACCTGTGGAAAAATTTTTTTCTTTCTTTTTCTTGTTTCATGTGTGTGTGCATGTGCATGCCCTCCACAACAACAATGAAGCTTGTGTGCCCTAGAGAATGAACAGCCTTCCTATCTGAAGACTCAGCCTGAAGATACTCTACAATTGAATTATCTATAGAAAGGGGACCACACAAGGTTTGAGGAGGAGGATTTGTAAGTGAAAATGGAGGGAGAACTGTGCTTTATCAGGGCCTAGAGGTAGTGGAGATCTTCATTTGGTTCCATTCCATGCCTGGAAATCCAGGAAACTCACTAGAAAAGCCCCTTTCCTATGTTGGCCATGGAAGGAATAGAAGCACCTCCTTTTAATAGCCCATGGGGCTACAGTGAGCATCCCTATACTGCACATCTCTGTGGCACTGGAAACAGTGATTGAATTTCTTGACATTCTAGTCAATGTGTTTCAGTGCCAGTTATCTGCTATAGGAGAAAAAAGTTTCTTGCACTTGAGTTTCAAAGAGCACATTCATTCCTTACACCTACTCCTTCTCAGAGGGTAGGCTTGAGAGCTGACTCTGGGATGCACTTACTCTTCAGCAGATGCCAGGAAAGCTCTTTGCACATAGTAGATGATCACATGCACTGCTGATTAACTGCCTCCTAGTGACAGTGAAACAACTCAGAATTTCTGACTTTTAATACTGCAGATTACCTGGTAAAACTGCTTCTCAAATGCTTCCCACATTTTTGGTGCTTAACTGAAAATATACTTTACTTTTTTATGGAGAGCTAACTCCTTTTTCATAGACCATAACTTAGATATATGAAGACGTTTATTGTCTTTCCAATTCTCTCTAATTTTCTAAATAGTCTAAATATGTAAATGTTTTCATAATAGTTTGCCAGAGACTGTATGTAAATATCATTGGGTCCTTTCTAAAAAAAAAGAAGAAGAAAAAGAAGCAAAAAAGGAAACAAAACAAAAAAACCCTTGAGGAATTTCTGCATTTTTTAGATTTTATTTATTTACTTTTAGAAAGATGGGAAGGCAGAGAGAAAGAGAGGGAGAGAAACATCAATGTGAGAGAGAAGCATCAATTGCTTGCCTCTCACCCGAACCCCAACCAGGGACCGAAATTGCCAGCCAGGCATGTGCCCTAACCAGGAATAAAAGTGGTGACCTTTTGCTTTGTGAGACAATGCCCAACCCACTGAGCCACACCTGTCAGAGCACTTCTGTCTTAAAAAAAATACTATTTCAAACTTAAATTTGATGAGACTTACATATTCTTCTTTAGATGCCCTTTAATGTTTTAATTCTAAGAAATAAAATTTGAGAAAATTTAAAGCACCTCAAGATGGCATTTAAGAATATAATCTACCTAATAAATTGGGACAAATAAAAGTAAAAATGTAAAAAGTTTTCTTTCTTAAACAGAGAGTGGGACAATGGAGAGATTCAAGGTGGCTAAAAAAAAGCAGTAGGACAAACATATAAGGTGAGGAAGAATTGGAAATGCTGAAAAAATTGGGGACAAAAAGATTTTCAATAAGTAACGGAGAAACTATTTTCAGGAGAGAGACCCAAAACAGTGAGAAGGTTAAATATTGGGTAAGAAACCAGGATTAAAGAAATAAGGCTAAAGACTGAGGAGAAGAGGATGAATGGAGATAGGAGTGGGGCTTGAGGACTAAACATATGAAACAGGACAAGAAGCCTGAAAGGAGAAGAAAGAAGTCGAAGACTTCAGCTGGGCATAGAATAGGCAAGAAGCTGCTCTTGCTAGTCACCTCCAGTCATCTTTCTGGGCTGGTGTAGACTTGGATCAGGGTGGTCTCATTCCACCCATACTAGTCTTCTGGGTCACCGAGTCCCTTTGTGACTAATTATCAGCCAGATATTACAATGGAGCATGTGTGGGCTTACAGAAACTTACCTGCATTATTCTGTGCACAGTTCCTGATTAAAGTTTACCAAATTTTCTTTAAAAATTCTCCACATCTATGTCAATACCAGTCTTAGTCCTTAACCTCCTGGGGAGCTTGCTGGTTAAAACCTGAAACTGACCCCATACGCAAAGGGCAAGGAGCCCTGACTGCCCAGTCCAGTTCTGGGCTCAACTGACACATCTTCTACACTACCTCCTCCAGCAAAGGGTCCAGTATTTTTAAAACATTTTGTAGAAAGCATCTTTTTATTCTCCCCCAGCTATCAATTTCCTACCACCAAAGTGATCAACCTGACTTCCTAGGCACCCATTCTCTCACCTTTCCTTCTGTTACAAGAAAATATATCATTCTTTTCCTAAGATCAAGCCTCATGTGCATACACAACAGCCTTTCTACTCCTGATACTAAAGGTTATCACCCCTCTCAAGTCATTAACCTCATACTCTCAACCAGGTCCGTCCTGCCAGCATTTCTATGCATACAAGCCTCTCTCACTTAAAAAGAAAACTTTTTCTTAATAAAAGAAAAGAAATGAGACCACTTCGAAAACTCTCATTCGGTTTCTGCTCTTAAGCTAATGTTTCCCCTACTTTACAACTGAAAATTTTAAAATACCTAAAATTATCCCTTCATTGCCTTACCTCCCACTCTCCCTTTAGCATTATATATGACTTCTGTCCCAGAGTTCTACTGAAGCTGTTCTGGGCAAGGTCACTAAAACTTTTCAAGTCACAGATTCAATGGTTAAATTGCAGTCCTCATTTCACTTGAACCAACATCATTAAAATCTTGACAATACTTTCCCTGGCCTCTGCAACATGACCCCCTGTTTTTTGGGGGTGGTTTTGTTTTTTTTTCCTGCCTATCTAGACGGTCCTTCTTTGTCATGTCCTCTAGTTTATCTGGTTTATCTGCCTGAAATTTAAAGGTGAAGTTCCTTGAGGCCTCATGCAAAGCTTAATTTTCTTCACACACTTTCATCTCATAAGGTGATAACATCCAATAATGCTTATAACTTTTATTACCATCTATATTATGAAAAATCCCAAATTTATCTCTTCAACCCGTTTTTTATTTAAAATACATATCTAACACTAATTAGATAATGGACCCCCACTTAGAATTTTCAAACTTACCTTAACTTCAATATGATAAAAACTGAATATACAGACTCCTGCTTCTGGCCGTGATGGAATAAATGGGACTAGATGTACTTCCCCCAACACTCTGTAAACAAATACAAACCTGGACTAAATATATGAAATAACTATTTTTAGAGAATAGGGAGTTCAGGAGGTGATCTCTGAGTGGAGCCCTTTGACTGTCCTGGCTTTCCTGCCAGTGGAGTAGGGAAAGTCATCTCAAGCAGAGAGCAAGGTGAGCCCACTGAGTGGAGAAAATAAAGTTCAAAGAAGCTAAAGTGACAGTACTTTGTAGGTCAAAGAACCAGAAAAGAGGAAGCTATGCAGAGAAAGAGCTCCACACTCTGCAGGTTCCCCCTTGGCTCTGTTGCTAAGTGCTAAGTACGTTGTTCGCTTTAAATATATCACCATTTTTTTGTCCATTTTATACCACTAAAGGTGAAAAAAGAAACTCATTTCAATATAAAAATACAGGGAGGTTAAAACTAAAAAGATAAAAATATATACCACTGAAACACTAATCATAAGAAAACTTAAATAGCTATAACTAAACAAAGAAGACTTTAGAACAGTATTTTCTAAATTAAAGACAGATATTTCATAATGATAAAAACACAATAAAGAAACAATCTTACATTTGTATGAGGCTAAGTATAGACTATAAAATATGTGAAACAAAACCTTCTCAAAGGAGAAGCATATAAATCTATAATTGTAATTGGAGACTTTACCACTCCTCTTTCAGGAACTGATAGAACCAGAAGATAGAAAATAGTTCCAATATGGAACATCTGAACAATACTATCAGCCACGTTGACTGAATATACATTTATAAAATGCTATGTTCAACAACAATAGAATATGCATTCTTTTGAAGTGCATATAAAATATTCACTAAGGTAGACCATATGTTGAGCCATAAAACATGTTTAAAATTTTTTTAAAGAACTAACACCACATCAAGTCTGCTGTTTGACCACAATGGTATTAAATTAGAAAGCAATAACAGGAAGATATCTGATAAATCTCTCAAATATTCGATATTTAAATGCACACTTAAAAAATCAATGAGTCAAAGAAGAAATCTTTAAAAATTAGAAAAAATATTTGAATTAAATAAAACTGATAATGAAACAGATCATAATTTGGGAGATGCAGATAAAGCAATGCTAAGAGGAATTTATAGCTTTATCTGCTTACATTAAAATAAAATCACAGCCTCAAATCAATTAATTTTTGGCCTTAACTTGACACAGAAGAGATAATTAAAACCAAAGTAAGAAGAAGAAAAGAAATAACAATGATGGGAGTAGAAATCATATCTTTAGGTATAAAAATATAAATCAAACAACAATGAATTAAAAATCTATTTCTTATTAAATCCCAATAAAATTTATAAACTCTAGCAATGCTCATCAAGAAAAAATAAAATATTGATAACAGTAATGAATTAAGAACACCACTATAGATCCCAAAGTTATAAAATAATAATAAATAAATAAATATTGAGGACAAAAATATCTTTTAAAAATCTATAGTAAATTTGAATAGCACCATATATATTGAAAAACTTGAATTTGTTATTACAAACTTTTCCATAAAGATAGCTTTTCTCCCATGAGTGTGTGCGAAGCAAAGATGTCAATCTCACCACTTCTATTCAGACCTAGATGCTTCATTGGTAAATTTTTTTACACATTTAAGACAGAAATAAAACAATTCTACACAAACTCTTTCAAAAATAGAGGGTAAATGTGCTCATTTTATGAGGCCAGCATTATCTTAATACCAAATCAGAGACATCAAGAAAACTAAATCTACTGCCTAATAGTCTTTATAAATATCAATAATTGCTTACTAAAATATTGGCAAATCAAGTCCAAAAATATATAAAAATGAATAATAAACAATGACCAACAAGATATATCCCAGGAATACCATCAATTCACTATATTAACAAATAAATAGAAAACTATATGATCATCTCAACTGATGTAAAAAAAGCATTCTTAAAATTCAACACCTATTCATGATATTTAAAAACTATGTGATTAAATAAGTAAAAAATAAACTCTCAGCAAATTATGACTAGATAGAAACCTCCTCAACATAATAATGTCTATTGGAAAAATACATCCAACATCATAGCTAAGGGCTCAATGCTTTTCCCCTAAGAGTGTATACAAGCCAAAAATGTCTATTTCACCACTCCTATTCAGTGTTATGCTAGAGTGTAGCCAGTCCAGTATGGCAAGCAAAGGAGAGAGAGAGAGAGAGAGAGAGAGGAAGCATACAGATTGAAAGGGAGGAAGTAAAACCTATTAACTGGAAGACAACATAATCATCTACAAAGAAATCCTGAAGAATCTACACCAAAGTAATAAATGAAAGGGTAAATTTATCAAGAAACATTGAAAAATAAAAATTTTAAATACCATTTATGACAGCATTGAAAAGCATTAAATACTAGGGATAAATTTATTAAAATACATGTAAAACATGTAACTGAAAACTATAAATGTTGCTGAGAAAATATAAGTAAATGAAGAGATATGATGTGTTCATTGACCAGAAAACTCAATTGTGTTGCAATATTAATTATCCTCAAATTTGTAGAAGTTAACAAGCTAATTCTAAAATTTATATAGAAATTCAAAGAATCAACAATAGTTAAAATAATTATGAAAAATAAGAATATACTTGGAGAACTTATCTGATTTTAAGACTTATTATGAAATTACAATAATCAACAAAGTGAAGCATTGGCATAAAGATAAACCTACAAGTAAATGGAATAAACTACAGAGTCTAGAAATAGTAGCCTGAGTTTCTACAAAGATGCTAAGACCCAAAGGAGAAAACACAATATTCTCAACAAATAGTGGCAGAAAAATTGAATATCCATATGGAAAAAAAATGAAACTTGACTCTCACACCATCCATAAAAATTAGCTCAAAATAGGTAATAGACCTAAATGTAAATGATAAAACTATAAAAATACTAGAAGAAAACAAGAAAATCTTCACAAAATTGGTTTAAGCAAAGATGTTTAGACAGAACACAAAAAGCACCAAGCACTGTCCATTAAAAAAAGTGGTAAGTTGGCCTGAATGTTTGTGTCTCCCCAAACGTCATTGGTTAAAATCCTAACTCTAAGATGATGGCATTATGAGCTAGGGCCCCTGGGAGGTAATTAGGTCATAGAGGCAGAGCCCACGGTTGGGATTATAAAAGAGATGCCAGAGAGCTGGCTCATCCCCTCCAGCATGTGAGGATGTAACCTAAAAAGCAGGTCCTCAGTGGACACCAATCTACTAGGACCATGATCTTGGACTTCCTAGACTCCACAACTGTGCAAAATAAATGTTTATTATTTATAAACCACCCATTTTTTAGTATTTTTTATAGCAGCCCAAATTGACTGGTTCTTACATACCTCTCCAATTTCATTCTTCCCATAGGTTACCATACTCCAGCCATAGTGGCCTTTCTTTCAGTCCTCAAAGTCACTGTGCTTCTCTCTTTAAGGACTTTTCAGTCATGTGTTCTATGCTCAAACACACTCATATACCTGCTTCACCTAAATCCTTACTCATCCTTCAGACCTCTGCTCAAACATCACTTCCTCAGGAACGTCTTCCCATCCCCCTCCCCAAGCAGGTCAGAGAATCCTAACACAGTCACTCATGACACTCTGAGTTTCTCCTCCACAGTATCTACTTCTATTGGAATTGAATTATTATTTGTGTGACTTACTATTTAATGTCTATATCTCCTGCAGAATTTAGCCTGCAACAAAGAACAAAGTATGAACAAGTGAGTCCACGGTGATGATAAAATAAAGTGGCAATAATGGCCTTCCCTGAGAGTAAGAAGTTTCTTTAATCACTGACAAAAAAATAAAAACCCTTGCAGACAGACAAAAATATGGCGATTACTAGAGAGAAAGGGGGTGAGGGAGGTAGAAGAGGATAAAGAGGGAATAAACGGTGATGGAAGGATACTTGACTTGGGGTGGTGAATAGTTGATGTATTATATAGAATTGTACCCTTGAAACCTATATAATTTTATTAGCCAATGTCACCCCAATAAATTAAATAAAAATTAATTAATTAATTTAGAAAATAAGTCCAGAGGAACCCAGAACTCAGAGTAGAATAAACAAGCTTATAAAAAGTGAATGTCATTTTTATCTTTTAGGCCTTATTCATTTAATTTCTGTTTTAAACTCTAAAAAAAATGGACTCATTACCTGGGAAGGGACAATGTGCATCAAGAAGAATAATAACTAAAATGAACATAAACATAAAAAATATATAATAATTCATGAATTTACAATAATATTCAAAAATTGTTCACCATCAGAAGCTGTTTGGGCACAAAATCATTATACTGAAAATTGTAAAAAACACAGAAAAAAATTGAATACTTAACTTGCTTTTTTAGTACTTCAAAGTATTTGAACAGTGAATGAGAAAATGTTCTTTATTGAAGACTGCCATCTAACAAATTCAGAAATAACCATCCCTATGATGGTGATACCCAAGTTTGTTTAGTATTTTAAGCTTAATTTGACTTGGTCTCCTTATGAGACATTTCAAATAGCCCATCCCAAACAGGTCAGGAATATTTCTCTACCTTCCAAGGATCTTTCCTACCAATGGATCAGTAGGCTGAAGTATGGTTTGCGTGATGAGAAACTAAACATAGGGTTAAGTTTGTGATAATCTGTGCAAAATATGGAAGGCCAGCACTGAGTTTGTGCTTAATTCGGTAGGTGATGGGGAGCCACAGGAAATTTTCTTTCTCAGTGATGGTGTAACATTATCAGAGCTGTGTTTTATAAAAATAAATCTGACAGCATATATTAAAATAGACTGGAGAATGAAGGGACTGAAGGTGGTAAGAGAGTTGTGAAGTTACTGCAAAATCTAAGGAGGCTGTCAGAAGGGCCTGAAGTGGGAATGGTGGATTCAGAAGCCAGAGGGGAAGTATAATTAGACAAAGGCTACAATTATGATTAAAAAGGAAAAGCATAAATGTATGAAATGATACCCACAGTGTGATGATTAATATGCCTTGTGATAATGATAATAATGACTGTCAGGATTCAGTTTGCAAGCCCCGAAGAGTCCAAAATTCACGGCATTCTGTTGATAAAATAAAATGTTAAATAATTAAGCAACACTATTTTACCAGAGTCTAACCAAGCAATGTAAACCACTTGACTATTTAAAATAGAAAGACTATAATGTAGGGAATTAGTTACACAGATAATAAGGGAGGTGAAAACCCAGAGGACAGTGAGACAACCCCAAGATTAGCACCAAGAGGAAGCTACTACCATGCCTAAGCCAGAGAGAAAGTGAGCACTAGAGCCAGGGGCCAGGGTCACACAATGAAAGCTGAAACTATGGCAAGTCAGTACAAGGGGAGCTGGGGCTTCAGAGGAGACACAGCTCATGGCAGAGTATTCTCAAAGCAGAGATAGATATGCCAATCTCCTAGCAGTGCCCCCCACAAAGATAAACTAGAAGCTAATGACAGGGGAGCCAGGGAAATGCAGCCTGCTGGGGTCAACCTCCCATAATACAGGGTAAACCAGAGGATGGGTGAAGAATGCATATAACAATAGATAGACCACAGGCCAACACAACCATGCATGTTCGACTGATAGCCTCCAAATTTCCAGCATAAGACAAAAAAGAGAAAAAACTTTATTTTTAAAATATAAAAATCAAGCAAATTAAGTAAAAATTCTGTGACCTTAAACTTGAATTAGAAACATGCCTATAGTTATGATTTATTTTTAAATATGTATTTCCTAACCCTATCTCCAGAGAAGGCAAAACACACTAAAACACAGTAGCAGTGAACTCTCCTGACACTCAGATTGTGGTCTTTAAGCACCATTCCTCAATGAACTAAAGCAAAGCTCCTTCTAGGAACACTGATTCAAGACACACAGCAAGATGAACCTGCCTGGCACATCCTGCACCAGAAAGCAAGGACATTATCAATAACTAATAGGTTTGTGTCAAAGGACACCAGAGCCAATATGAAGGAGTCCCCACTGACCTGAACTGGGACAGTTCTCCTCAGAAAGGATAAATGCAATGAATTAGAACATGTTAAAATATAATAATCCAAAAAAAAATAAATTGAATCTGAATCAAGCCAAGCTTTTATATCAAGTTACCAGTTTACTTTAATACAAAGATAGAGCAACAGGTCAAATGACACATGAGAGAGCAATCGGACAAATGTAAAATGTGGAATACTTTATAGTATGAATGGCACAGTGTCTCCAACAAATCAATGATATAAAAAAGGGAGAAATACGTAAGGGACATATCAACCAAATACAATGTGTGAACCTTGTTGTGATACAGATTCAAACAAACCAACTGTAAAAGACATTTTTTTAGATAATTTGGGCAATTTGTATATGTATGGATATTAGATGATATTACAGAATTGTATTAATTTTGTTCAGAGTGGAAAAGCCTAATAGTTTTTTTTAAAGATAAAATGATTTCAGAATAATTTGTAGCTCCTCACCCAATGATGCCCAAAGTTGGTCTCACAGAGCCAGATCTGAATCTTAAGAAGTGGTTCCTAAAACTGCCAGATTATCAGAATCACCTAGACAAGTTTTAAAAAATGCATATTCTCTGTTCCAAGATGACACTAAACAGTTCCACTATCTTAAAAATCATCCAGTTTTGAGTGTCATACTATGAAGTTAATAGGGCTATTTGGAGAAAAGTCCCACTGCCAAACCCTGTAAGCTAAGTCATTTTGTTCATACCACTGTTTCTATACAGCACAGAAATCTGCCCTCCAGGCCCAAGGTTCATCACTCTTACCAAAGTGATCTGTCTTTATCTGAAAGGTTTTTTTCCCAATGTAATAAAGTAACAGTAGTAGTATTTACCATTTGTCATAAGCCTTCTACACACATTCTACTATCTCTAGCTTTTAAAATAATCTTGTAAGGCAGGTATTGATATTAGCTCTATTTTACAGGTAAGAAAACTGAGACATAGAAATGTAAATAATTGTCCTTTGGTTATATACAGCTAATAATAAAGGGCTAACATTTGGACTAGAATCCATTGGATTCCAAAGACCACATTACTTCCATGATACTATGTAACTTCCCTGGAAACAGCAGGAAGAATATCCTGCCATATGCAGAGCTTCCTTTATATCTACACTCAGAATTTGTTCTTCCCCAGTGTGCTTGTAGGTGGCAGCTGCTGGAGTATAAGACCCAGCAAAGCACTGAATAATAGCTAATATCTAAGTGGAACAAGAAAAAATGACAGAAAGAAAAAACCCACATGAATTAAGGTCCTATAATAATGTATTATTAGCATTAATCATATGATTTTAAAGGAACACCTTTCTTACCGTATCTGACCTAATAAACTGGAATTATTTCTTCCTACAAAAATGATATGTATAAATGCCCAGAAGTATGTGAGAATTTCATGCATGATGCATTTCACAACAGGAACCAAGGTAAAGTCAACATATTTTCAAGTCCTGACGTGTTCAATACATCTATAGAATCATAGCCATAAATAAAAAAATCACTAGGCTTTCAGTTGAAGCATAAACAGGACAACATTTTTATTTACCCTTCCCTGCTACAGCTATTAACCAATTGCCTTACTTCATGAAAAAGATATTCATTTCCTTTGAACTGCTTTGCCCACATCAAAGCAGAAGTAGTCAATATCTTTGAGAAACTAAATTGCTGGGCATAAACCAAACTCCCTGTTATTTAGTACAATTTCTAAAGATATTAAAGATAAACACTGACAAATACTTATATTCATTGTTGGTTCACAGCCCTGGGAGTTCCCCCTGGTGAAATCTGAAACTGGTCCGGGTACAAGGAGGGCAAAGAAAGACAAGGAAAGAGGTGGGAAAGACAGAGAGAGCCCACCCCAGCTGGTAGGTGGTAGGTTCAATAAGAAAAGAAACTTACATATGAGGCATGTCTGGCTGGGTGGTTGCAAGGAGAGTAGATCTCTGCACCCACACCAGAAACTTAAAAGCTTATATGGAGGGCTAAATGGGGTTTGGTCATGTACACCACCCAGATGGTCTCAACAGCACCTTGTTGTCTCAAGGTGGTGTCCTTGAAACAGCTCCTATTGTTGGAATGGTGGGCAGAATGTCCATTCCAAGGACAGAGGCCGGGGTGGGGAGCCTCTGACTGCCTGGGCCCAGCTTGCCAGTCAACCAGCAGTCATATACTATCGATGACCTCCCCCAACACTCATGTAAATCAAATATTCAAAACAAACAAAAAGCAAATTCCCAAACACTGGTGCTAAAGATTTCATTTTTTCATCTTTATCCAGGCACACCAAGAAACACCTTGCCAAGAGACCAACTTTCTCAATAAGTGAAAATTGCACACAGTGGGGGATTTAATTTCCAGGCCACAGGAAGCTAAACCAAGGAGAGAATCAATCTGAAAGGCTGTCCTTGTCAGCCATGAATGATGTTATTAACCCCTGTTCCAGAATCTTGGTAAAGAGTTTTTAGTACAGAAACACTGATCTCTAAACTCTGAGAAATCTTGGAAGTAAGATTTAAGCATTATCATGGTATCAGTTATGTACTGCTGTATAACAAACCACCCCAAAACGGAATGGCTTAAAACAACAAACATCATTTTATTCAGGAATCATTACATTAACAGTTCCTCTGTACTTAACTCCTTTAATTTTTAGTTCTATAGACACAGCCTTTACCTATCTAGTAAAAAAATAAAATAAAATAAAATAAAGTGCACCCTGGTCAGGTGACTCAGTTGTTTGGAGCCTCATCCCATAGACCTAAAGGTCATGGATTCAATTCCCAGTCAGGGCACATACCCAGGTTGTGGGATCAATCCATTGTCGGGGTGCTTATGAGAATGCAACCAATTGATGTTTATCTCTCACATCAAGGTCTGTCCATCTCTTTCTCTCTCCCTCTCACCCTTCCTCTCTCTCTAAAAGCAATAAAAAATGTCTTCAGGTGAGGATTAAAAAAAAGAGTAGCATATTGTGATGGGTTGAATTGTGTCCTCCCAAAGAAAATACATTGGTGTCCTAACTCCAAGGTCCTAACCCCCAGAACTTCAGAATATGACTGTATTTGGAGATAGAGTTTTTATTGAGGTAATCAAGTTAAAATGAGGTCATTAGGGTGAGGCCTATTCCAGTATGACAGGTATCCTTATGGAAAGGAGAAATTTAGACACACAGACAGTCATAGAGAGAAAGAAGATGATACGAAGAGACAAGCACACTGGGAGAAGATGACTATCCACAAGCCAAGGAGAGAGGCCTGGAACAGATCCTCCCTCCAGCCCCCAGAACACACCAACTCTGCCAACACCCAATTTCGAACTTCTGGCCTCCAGAACTGTGAGACAATTAATTTCTGTTCTGTAAACCTCCTGGTTTGAGGCACTTGGCTACGGCAGCCCTAGCAAACTAATACATGGCTCAAACAGTTTTCTAAATTTGAAAAGCTCTGGTAGCCAGCCAATCAGGATAATTTTGAATATACCAATCATTTCTTAGCAACAGAGTTTGGTGTCAGGATAGAGGTTTTAATTTGAAAGCTGAATTATAAGGGTTCTTAGGTGTCTGAGAATGTGTTATTCAAGTCGCCTCAATAAAGGGATTATATAAAAAAGCAAAGTTGTCATAAATGAAAATATTCACTAATCCATTGGCCTTTGACCTGTGGGACAGTTAGATCAAATAACAGCTGCAGACAACATATAGGTTTCAGAGGAAACTAGTTTCATAACTTTCGATTTGATTTTTAAAATAAAGCCCCAGTCACGTGTTTTATTTTGTTTTACTGTTTACCTTGAAAAGTTGGCTCCCACTTTAAGTAGATCCACATGTAAGGGCCTCCTTCCAGGGTCAGGGACCTTCATTAATAAGGGCTTCTTTGTGTCATTTTCTCAATCCTTACCTGCCCAACAGGACACTGGTTTAAGGTATCTAGTTTAAGGCATTGCACCATCCCAGAGTCCTAATTTTATTTTTATATCATATTCTTAAAATAATTGTATGATTTACATATTTTAGGCAATCAATTTACCATAAGTCTCATTTCTGTGTCTTTTCAATACAGGATGTAAAAATGGAATTGATTGGTCACATCCATGGTGGTTATGTGGTCAAAGAAGATTTGTCAAATGTCTACTATTTCTTGCCATATTACTGCTATAATTTAACATTTTCTCCTTTTATTCCTTGTTTCCTGTTACTTATGCTTAATTCTGTTTTTCTCCTTAAAGCTATGGAGCTCTGAACTTTTAAATGCAAAAAGTAAACTGAACAGTATGAACTTAATTTTTAACTCTAATAATAACATTTTCAAAATAAAGAAAAGTACTTTAGAACATGTTATTTATTTTGTATCCTATAGTCTTGGGGAAAAAATAGGGGCAAACTAGACTCCATTATGACCACAGACCAGCCTTTGTTATCTATGGCAAGGCAGAAATAGCCTTCTGGGATACAGCAAATCTGAGGCCTGAATTTAGGATCAGCGTCTTGCTTTGTCAAAAAAAAAAAATTGATCAGGGACACACCTGTTTCTCAGAGCAAAAAACTGTGACTCCTTTGTTTAGTTTCAAAGGGGAAAGGCAAGTGGGCACTTCATACACCAAGAGAAAAATTCTCCCACCACGATCCCTCACTTTGGTGCTACCCAAACCAATGCATCTGCTCAGACTATAAATTAAAAAGTTACTTTCATTGCATTTTTGTTCAACTATTTCTCTTTTGTCCCCAGATATTTCCTATTCATTCATTCTTTTATTCATTCATTACTCAAATATTCAGTGAGCAGCTATTACATGCCATTCTGCTCAATGCTAGAGACACAATAAAACAGACTTGGTTGGAGAAGCTTAGCTTCCCCATCCAAAAGTAAATGAAATAATATATGTAAAATATTTAATACAGAGTTAGGTACTAATTGGGTATTAGCTGCTATTATTATATCATTTCATTAGCATATGGTCATTCTATTAATGAATTGTCAGGCAAATCAAGAACTCATTACTAAGTGCATTTGTATTCAGAAAGTTTTCTTCCTTGAGGAAAAAACAGAAATCACTGAGAAAAAAATATAGATAATATTTATAATATTACAGTAGATAAAGTTGTTCAACACTTCAAAGATCAATTTAAAAAGCAGTCACATCTGGCTACAGATCTCATCTCCATTTCGGATGTATCACCTCTGAAATACCACCTTGACCTGATAAAATACCATTCCATAAATTCCAGTGGGCCTGATTTAGCCTTAAAACCTGCTATGAATTCAGTGAAGGAAGTGTGAGAACCAAGTGAGATTATTTCAAGAATGAATTAAAACACTTTGCTACCAAAGGTACAGACAGCTAAAATAGAATTTGAACTATAAGAAAGTCAAAATAATTTTAAAGAGGAAAAAATTAAAAATAACATGCAATATTGTTCAACTTGCTCCCATCATATTTGGAAACACTGGAACTGTCACAGCAATGCTCATGAAATTTTCTGGTCTGTTAACTGATAAACATTTTTCTTACATATGAAAAAAAAAACCTTTATGCTCTCAGCTATAAAATGTGGGTTTGTATCTTATAAACATATAAAATATTTCAGCTAAGTGAAGTCTATGCAAATTTCAGCAAGCTTTCCTCTGGGTCTATTAAACACAGGTCTGAACTTTCAAAAAGATCTTGTAATAAGCTAACATTTCTGCAAACTTCAGAAATAATTTTTAATATGGAATGTATAACTAATAGAGAAATTTTATGTGATAAGAATTTAATAGGCAAGGGGATTTTTATATTTAACTCATCAGAGGTACTACCTGTTATGTTGAAGAAAATCACTGATTCAAATTACAGGTCGAGTTGATGTTTATGTTTTTATCACCCATTTTTAAAAGGGAAGTTTATTCAGTAAATTAGTAAGATGGAAACATTTTTAGGAAAAAATACTTAACCCATTCAAAAGAAGAAAAACTATTTGAAGGAATCTAAGTATGCCTATTTCCATATAAATACATGTGAACATTGTGTAAAACTAATTATAAATCAGTTTTTTAGCCATTCATTAAAGCATGTCCATAGAAATTTCTAACTGAAATATTCCAAGCAGTTCCTTTTAGGCATTGTTTGAACTATTACAGATGTTTGAAAATAATAAAACTGAATTCTAAAATATTCACAATAAAGACTTTTTTACTAATTCCAACTGAGTTCTCGAGAAACAACTTTGTTTGCACTTTATGGTAAGACAGACCCAGGGGAATAGATGAGAAGAATTTACTTCCAAAGTCAGAATTGGGAGATAATGAATTAATGGGTAATTTATTTTTTTATAAAACGAACCAGGTATAAGACTTTCAAAGTAGCTGGGCAAAGAGATTCTATTTACATTCATCCAGAATCATTGTACTTATTCCCAATAAGAATTGAAATAGGATAAGATACATCATTTTTCCCACCTGGCTAATTTCAAGGAGGTGCCCCTCTCTGACAAGTAACAGGAGAAATGCCAGTAAGAACTCTTGCCTGTTATTACCTCAGTAGGCACTAATTTCCAGAGAGAGTGGGATTAGTTCTTTTTCCTCCTCCAACTAACTATACCTTGTACAGTACTGTGCACATCTCAGAAATTCCTCAAAAGTTCAGTGAATTCCACTGAAACGAAGATTATTCACTAATCTTAGATTCTTCAATGTCAACACATAACAATAAAATTAGACAAGAGCACTGAATTCTGAACTAATTCAGTAAGAGTCATAAATTATGAAGTCCTTCCACTAATATATGGCTAAGTACAGCTACCTAATTTTAAAAAGACTTAATTATTAAAGGATAAAAATAACACAAATGTCACAGAATTTCCAAAGGAGCTTTATAATTTGTATAAGTTGTTAGATTGGGCTTATCAAATTTAATATGAACAGCTTTCATCAAATTTGGATTTCATGAATGCAGTTGTCAAATGGGAAAATTCAATATACTGCAAACAGCCCAACTCTTAATTCATTCCACAGATATGATTTACCCCTAATAGCCCGAAGCATCACTTCTAATAGCTCATGTTATGGCAGAATGAATTATGTTGTATTCATTCTACCTCTAGGAAGAAAGCTAACATCCATAATGGTAGCATTCAACTGTGTTTTATAAAGCACAACCTAGCAAAACCTTTATAACATAAAATGTGAAGATATTTAAAACATAAATTTAGTAGGTTGTAGATCAGAGACTTCTCTCTTCTCACTAAACAGATACATATTTTATTCAAATCTTTCAAATTCTAGTACCTGAGATCAGCTACAAAACTTACCCAGGACTGGAAAAATGTGTCAACCTCTGCTGTATACTTCTGAGACTCAGCTCACTGTTTCTATAAACATGTACATGCACAGACAGTGGACACTTCTGCAAAGAATAAACTTATTGTGCTTTAACAAGGAGGATGTGTCTGCATTGGAGAATGTAATGGACTATCCACATTTCTTCCTCCACAGTAATGTGTCCTACACAGAAAAGCTTGAGTTGAAACTACTGAGAATTCTATCTCTCCTTTTTAATATTACATACCCGAAAAAATCCCCCATTACATATAAACAATTTCTAACATATTTCCAATCTAAAAAGAATTCCATATTTACCTGGAAAAATGAATAATTGCATATTATTGATAGCTTGACAGAAGGTATACATGAATGAGAGCAGAGGGTAAAAATTGCATTATTATAATGCAGAGGTTTCAAGGTCATTCAGAACTACAAGCTCAAATCTCAGTTCTGATAAAAACTACATGATCTTAGACAACTTAATCACTCTCAGTCTTGATTCTTTCATGTGTAAAATGGGGATAAAAATAGGACTATTGTGGAATTTGGAGTTACACACACATACCCCATACAGGTCAATTCTCCGGCACAATCCCACAGATTAGGCACTCTATGAACTGTAGCTATACAAGCATAGTAATGTGTGGACATCTCCACAGCCCCACTTCCCACATTATATAACCATTATCTGCTCATGTTCTCTCCTCCTCCCTACATTAGGGGCCATTACAGGCAAGAGCTATTTCATATTCAATTCTGTAACCTCAGGATGTACTACACGCCTGGCATATAGTAGAAGCCAATCAGCTGCTACTTACATTTTATCAAGTAAGTCAAACATAAAATGAAGAGTGTTCATTCTTAACCTATTAATTTTCTCCCTGCTTTTGTTGAACTTGTGTAGGTGAAAACTCACTTAGCTGTGACAATCAGCTACAGGTTTTCAAGTTCAAAACTTAAAACTCCCCCATTGTTTTACCCTCTTTGGGTTCATCTGGGTACCTTTACAAAAATTTAATATGCTTTGCTATTACAAAATAATAATAGAATTGTGGGTCCTGAATACCAGGTGATTTTCTTTTTTGATCCAAAACACAATGAGTACCCTGGGTAAAAAACTTGAATAACTGATTTCTGCCTAGTGCCAAGATTCCTGTTTACAATTCTTTGTTAAAGAGAAGAAAGAAAGAAAATAGTTTTGACAGATTGTAAACCCAGAAAGAAGTTACAGATGAGAGTCTATACTATTCATTCAATCTCATTTCCTTTTTCAAAAGGAGATCCTAATTTTTAACAACTTGCCATGATTATAGCATTACAGTGGCTATTTGGTAAATTGCTAAAATCAGATTATTCTCTCTATCTCTCTTTCTTCCTTCCTCCTTCCCTCCCCCTCTCTTTCTCCCTTCATCTCTCTCCAACTTCCCCTTCTTCCCTGTCTCTCCTCCAAATTGGTGGCCCAATCCCAGTCAGAAATACAGGCAGCAACTTTAGTTTCCTCTCTCCAATGTGTGCCAAAAACACAAAATATTACCAAGGTGTTTCCAAAACTTTTAATTTGACCCTTTATGATCCCTTTAGTGAAGAGCCACAAGCCCTTTTTTCAACTTACCTTTCCAAACAAACCATGGAAAAAATCCCACCCCCACATTCACACCCACTCTCCTTCTGAAATATTTTTTTTAATTTTATATAACTAGGCACACATACCCAGAGGCTTAAATATTTCCTACACACTGCCTTTCAAATCAGTTAGCAACCTGCAGAACCTTTCCATCCCCTGCAGAGGGCCCAGAAACCTGAATGCCCTTTAGGGGATTCTGATGAGCATTCAAGGTTGAGAACCTCTGCTCCAGCTCTTCAATAGGAGCACAGCCAGGCACATTTTCTTCATGGCTTTTCTTCATTATAAACATGCTGAAGACTTCCAACCACTTATCCCAGTACCAAGATTCGAATGACTTAGTGTTTAAGCATAACTCTGAATGGAGTCACACTTCCATTTCACAGTAACTAATATTTGGGTGAATAAAGATTTGTGTCTTGAATTTTGAAATACATCTCTATAAATTTAATTTTTTTATGTGTAACACATACATCCACACACACCAAAGCTATTTAAAGGAAACCCCAAAGGGAAAAGGCAAAACATCTATCTTTAGTGGAAAAGGCACTGAAGAGTGTCCAGTAGCCCCACCAACATAAAATCCAAGCCTCAGCTCACACTCTCTACCTTTAACAATAAGAAAATCAGAAGTGAGTGTTTGGATGATTCAATGCAATTAACAACAACAGCAATAATAACAAATAATTAATATTTATTTTGTCCTTACTGACATAGGCACTCTGTCAAATAAGCTACAACATATATTATTTAATCCTCACAATTTCCCCCATTTCAAAGATAAGGAAACTGAGTCATAGTGATGTTAAGCAACATGGCCAAGGTCTTAGAGATCTTAGGTGAAAGAGTTGGAACTCCAGCTTGGGTAAGTCTGACCCGAGCCCACAAACTCTAACTACTTGTCTGTGTTGGTTTCCAGCCCATCAGATTTGGTAGACAGTGAGAAAAAAAAAATGTGTTCTAATAATTTCTTGATTGTGAGTTATCCAAAAACCACTCCCATGAACTAGGACTCTATAGTTTGGAAGTGAAGTTTGTCAGTACCTTGAATGTCTCACAAACCTATTTAAGGGCTCATTTTCTTCCTTCTACAGGAGAAAGATTAGAAAATGTAACCTGAGGACATTAGGGCACAAGGCAAGCTTTACTGATCACTGTAACTCACAGTAGTCACACTGTGGTGTTACCGTCTTAAATAATGGAGCCAGTCATGAAAGCAACAACATCAGAAGGGAAATAGTAGTGAGCAAACTGCCTGATCATCAAGTCTAAATAGACTTATTGGTTGAGAAATAACCCTAGATATATTCTTCAAACTATTCACTGACTCCAGAAAAACAAGTTTAAGTTTCAGTTTTGGGATCAATTGCTTGTTTTAACGTTACCAGACCATCTAAAGAGAATTATCAACCCTCCATTACCACCCTTCATTGTAAGTGCTTCATCACCATTATTCTTTTCCCTTGTCTGCACTATATCTCTGTAGCTCATGGAAAGCCTATGTTAAAGTGGACCAGGATTTGGGCACTGAGCAGAAATGCCTGGAAAAAAAGGATGATGTGAGTTCTTAACTTTAGGCTCTTACCATCAGCAGTTCCAAAGAGGGCAAAAGTCAGAGTAGCTAGAGAGGTTGAGTGACCTCTGGTAAACACATTACACACAAAACCCCATAGATTCCAGGCCACAACTGGGGACAGCTCACCACTCATACTGGGAGCTCAGGTTCCCTCATAGACCTGTAAATAAATGGTCAAATGCTTCCTCACCTAGCCCCACTCTGCTTGCTGCTGGGCTGCTCTGCACCTTGAGGGTGATATACTCCTAGTCACACTTACTCTCTGGAAGAGTCATGGTTTGCCAACAACAAAGTTAGACTAATTTAGGTGCACTCAGAAACATATTGCATTGCTCATAAAAATTCAATATTCAATAAAGTCTATGTAGTAGTGACCTTACTTTATTTCAGGTTTTCTCAGTCTGGGCACTATTGACAGTTCACGTTGAATAATTTTTTGTTGCTCTGCACATAGTAGGATGCTTAGTAGCATCACTAGATGCCAATAGCAAACCCCCTCCCAAGTTGTGAGAACCAAAAAAATGTCTCCAGACTCTGCCAATGCCCCTGGAGAGCAAATAATTGCTAGTTGAGAATCTAGTTGCTCTATTTGCTCTAGTTGCTCAATTTGTCCCATATCAGTGGTCTTTAAAAGGCAAATGTAATTCTTCTGGACTACAATGCAACTAGTTTAAAGATATTTCATATTCCACATTACTGTGAGTCTCTGGGATTCTGACTCATTCGGACATCAAGTGCCCTGCCTTTCTTACTCTGGTGTTGTTATTGTATCAAATGTCCTTGAATGAAGGGTCAGGCCCTGCCTTGTTTCCATCTCTTCATCTTCCTATTCCAAACACCTGTAACCCTTGAACTCTACACAGCTTTACCTTTAACTTCATCTCTCGAGGACCGATCTTGATTTGGCAACATCAATGTTCTCATAATCAACATCCAGTTACTCCTGCTGTTTGTCATTAAACCACATCCTTGTAACACAGGCACATGCTTGAACAGTAACCAAAGTCTCCACTTACCACTTGATGTTGACCATTTGTCTGTATTGTTCCTATACTTTATAATCAGTTTCAGAACCCTTGATTCTGTAGGATCATGACCCTGAAATTTTCTGGCCAGTCCTGACTCAGAATTTGTGACTGCAAGCTGATAGAATTGTTAGCCCAATACTATTTGTCTTCTCCTTGCAATTCCAAATATCACCTCCTTTGGAGTCAGCCATCACTGAACTTTCATGACCAGCCAACAGATGATGATTAGCCATTGATACACCTACAAGATGCCAGTGACTGTGTTAGCTGCTTCCACCTGCTATTCAGCAGCACCTCTGGATGCCACTCTCAGCTTGTCAGTCTCACTCTGCAATCCTTCTCCCTGCTAGTGTCCATTCTACACACACAGTTGGGGGTTTCCACATCCAGGTTTTTGCTCATGACATTGCAGATACCTTAGGTAGTGTATGGCACTCAGACCTAGAGTGCACATTACAGTTAATATCCAATTAACTCTTCTAGAAAGCCTACCCAAAGTTGACTTAAACCTTAAGCCAGAAGATAACTTTTCTCATTCTATTATCCAAAAGGAAATGAAGGTGAGAAACCCAACAGAAACAAGATCTCCATTGCTTATTCACAATGAATGTAAATTTGAATACATTTTCCTTTTTACTCTCACATATTTTTCTCAGGAAATGAAAGACTGTTGCAATTCCCACTCCCATCAAAACACTTAATTGCATCAATTTCTCTACTTCATCTTCTTTCTTCTTCATAACGGCAGTGAATATAAAATTTAAGTATAGATAACTCAAAAAGAAATCAGAAAGATTTTAAAAGTGCAAAAATCCACCAAGTAGTTAATTTTATCTTCAGCATCCTCATGGAACATAATGTGCTCATGTTAGAGGACACCTTTACAGGTCACTCTTTCCAGTCCTCTGTCTTCATGGAGAACTGCATCCACACTGTTCCAGTCAGGCATACAGACACTGGCTAGGCTACAGCACTACCCAACAACTAACAATTACATGGGAGCTTCAAAAAAAACAAGACCCAGTCAGGTGCAGCAAATACTTTCAGAACTTTCCAGAAGTTGAGAAAGAATCCTCAATACTAGTTGACTTATTCTACCAGCCTGTGGCATGGTTAGGGTGAGTACCCAAGCCATAGAATGGGGAAATACACTGCAAATGAGGCACTGTGACAGACAGAAAGATAAGTTTCAATGACATAGGCCAATTCACATGCAAAGCCAATTGCTCCCTCCCAATGATAAGCAGTGCTTTTCAAACTGTAGATCATAACACAGAGGACTGGAAAGAATGATCTATTAAGGTTCTCTCTCCAATGAATATACTTAATTTAGTAGGTCTTAGTTGCATTGTTTTATGGAACAGAATAGAAAGTTTCAGAAAGCATTGCCAACATATAGTATGTGTGAGGATGTTTAATGAAACTTCTTTCCTAGATAGATGATTTATTGATTGATAGAGATATTCCACAACTATTTATTCAGCACCTATCACATACCAGATACTTTTCTAGATGCTTAGATACATCAGTGACTACAGCACATACAAATCCCTGCACTCATGATGCTTACATCTTAGTAAACTAGAATGAAAAGTAAAATGTATTTCTTAGTATGTCATATATTTTTTTCAAGTTTGAAAACTACTGTGTATTATCTGGAGATGCCCAAGCATTCTCTCCAGTACTCCAGCAAGGGCAGATTCACCCAATAATTGCCCTGCCACATTGGGAAGCCCGGGTCAGGGATGAAGTGGAAAGAACAGTCCAAGTCATCCCCTTTCTCTGCTTCCAAGCCTGCCTTCAAGGTCAAACATGGCTTCTTGAAGCCCTATTCTTTCCTCTATTTTTCATCTTTCCCTTTAATTCTTTCTCTTTCCTACAGTTCTGATGGGTAAAATTGTTGAAGGGGAAGGAAAACAGCAAAGTGAACCAGCTCTTAGTGGTTATTCCTTGGTACTATAACAGATGGAGAAGTTTCACTTTAATTTTTAATAAATATTCACGGCTAGTAACAGGCAAACCATTGAAATTGTAATAACCTATTCTCTTAGGCCAGTTAAACAACAATTCTACATATATTCTCCCTAAATCTCTTCAGAGATATCCTAATAGATACTAACTAATGTCCAATTTAATACTTCTCAACATAATTATTTGCACATTTAATTTATAGTAGCTCACATTTAGTGTGTCTGTAGTGCGAAACTGACACTGTGCTATGTACTTTATCTCTTATCTTCACAACGACCCTGTGAAGGAGAAATTATTATCTGCATTTTGTTAAAGGAGACATTAAAGCTTATAGAGGTTAAATAATTTGTCCATGATCATTTGGCTAGTAAGTGGCAGAGCTGAAATTCTAACACATGCAATGTAGCTCCACAAAATTACTGATCCTATCCCCATTAAGGGCAGAAGGTTCATTATGTATGAACAATGATTAATTCTTAGAAAATTACTTTACAAGCCTATGCTGCCCCTTGTTTGCTCTTAACCACTCTTTAATATTTTAATGGCCATTGAGGAAGACTATAAATAATCCATTAGATTTAGAACTGAAGTGTCAACAAAAGCACTTTCTCCTACCTTTGCTGCAATAAGTTTAAATATCTGGTTGCTCAAAACATTTTCATATGTCTTGCACTAAACCTTTTTAATATTGGTAAGGATAGTAGGAGGATAAGAGGACAAACTCTGAGTCCAGAATGTCTGTTCTCAACTCCCAGCCCTATTGACTGTATGGTCTTGGGAAAGCTGGGCCTCTCTTCATCTGTAAAATGAGAATAATGATAGCACTGAGATGATTGTTTTGAGGATTAAATGAGATATTACAAGTTATGCACTTAGAATAATGTGAGCATTAAATAAACATTATGCATGTGTTATCCTTAAGATTATTACTTCCTAAAAAGCAGCAGCTCACCTCATTCCACTAAGCATGAAAGTCTTATGGTTTATAAAGAAACAATAGAGTAAGTTCTAGGGGAAAAATATTTAAACTTGATTCTCTGCAAATAAAGACAATTGTATCTATTCCATCACTGTCCCTCATTTCCCAATTGCTTGGGTTGCTGACTGGTGCACAGTGGATGCTATTGCCTCACTGATACTGTTTTTGGAAAGCATTACACTTCATAAATTATTTGAAAAGGAACTCATTTTGTTTTTATGCTGATATATGACATCTTTGCTTTGCAAAATACAACCAGCATGTTTATTTACTGAACAGAGGTCAAGACCATAGGTTTGCATGGAAAAGAGAAATTGTAACCATTGTTATAGGAAAATTCAAACCAATTCTGCAGCATAGGTCTTTATGTTGTTTTAAACAACTGTCTCAAATGTTTGTCAAATGAAAAGGTCAAGTGTACATCAGTATAAAAAAGGTAAAAGTTTTCAGCATTCTTTAGCCTATTCTGTTAGGAAGGCAAGTTCCTCTCCTCATAATCAATTTCTTTACTTAAAAATGTCATTCTGAGTATGGTACTGGCATAAGAACAGACACATTGACCAATGAAACAGAATAGAGAGCCCAGAAATAAATCCATGCCAATATGGTCAATTAATATTAGACAAAGGAGGCAGGAACATAAAGTGAAGTAAAAATAGCCTCTTAAACAAATGGTGTTGGGAGATGTAGACAGGTACATACAAAAAAAATAAAAGAGACCACCAACTTACACCATACACCAAAATAAACTCAAAACAGATAAAAGATTTAAATATAAGTTGTGACACCATAAAAGTCCTAGAGGAGAACATAGGCAGGAAAATCTCAGACATTCCACGCAGCAATATTTTTACCAATACATCTCCTAGGGCAAGGGATGTAAAGGATAAAACAAACAAATGGGACTACATCAAATTAAAAAGCTTCTGCACAGCTAAAGAAAACAGCTAAAAATGGAAAGAAACCAACCATATGGGAAAACATATTTGCCAATGATACCTCAGACAAGGGTTTGATCTCCAAAATATATAAAAAATTCACATGACTCTGTGGAACTGATGGAACTGCCTTTTGACCCAGTGATCCCACTGCTGGGATTATACCCTAAAAATCCTGAAACACAAATTCAAAAGGACCTACTGTATTTTTCAGACCATAAGACACACCTAGGTTTTAGAGGAGGAAAATAGGGGGAAAAAATTTGAAGCAAAAAATATAGTAAAATATTTAATAACATAAATAACATAATATTTCATAATTATGTAAATTACTTACATGATTATGTAAATAACATGATATTTACATTTACAATGTAAATGTAAACAGAACTCAACAGCAGCATTAACAACCATTATTCCTCCCAAATTTGGAGGGAAAAGTGCATCTTATAGTCCAAAAAATATGGTATGCACCCCAATGTTCATAGCAGCACAATTTACATTAGCCAAGTTCTGGAAACAGCCTAAGTGCCCATCAGTTTTCAGTGGATCAAAAAACTGTGGTTCATTTACACAATGGAATTCTGTGGAGCAGAAAGAAAGAAGGAACTCCTACCCTTTGCAACAACATGGATGGAACTGGAGAGTATTATGCTAAGTGAAATGAGTCAGGCAGTGAAAGACAAATACCATATGATCTCACCTGTATGTGGAACCTAATCAACAAAACAAACAAGTGAGCAAATAGAACCAGAGGCATGGAACTAAAAAACAAACTGACAATGATCAGAGGGGAGAGGAGAGGGGGAAAACAGGGGAAAGAAGGGAAAGGGCCATCAAGGAACATGAACAGAGGACTCATGGGCACGGCCAATGGGGTGGGAATTGACCGTGGGGGAGCAGGACAGGGAAGAGCAACAGGGAAAAAGGTGGGACAGCTGTAACTGAACAATTTTTTTAAATGTCATTCTGAATGAACATTTTACAACTAATTAATTTTTATCCTTTTTTCTCATATGCAAATACAAGACCCAAAATATACTTTTGGTACATTCCCTTTCTGCTGATTAAAGTGATGATTTCCTATAAATCTACTGCTATCTGCAGCCCTAGCAGAAAATATTCTGCAAACTATGTGGCTTAAATATATTCATCTTTTCTCCAAAATATTTAAGTAAACAATTAAGCATTTCAATGTAGAAGGTAGAAAACATTGTCATTGCTTTTGTCAAAAACTCAACACATTAAATATGTTGCACATAGAAATGTACTCAATTAACATTTTAATTAAGGAAAACAAAAAATAATTAAACAGATGACATTTTAATTAATTTTCTCAACTGTAAATAACCTGATGGAAATTATTGTTAAATCTGATTTAAATATTTCTCCTTCAAAAAACAGTGACTTCAAACTACTCATGATCATAAACATCTCCCTTTTATGTATTTACATAATCATAATGTCACATTTATAAGTTTCCGAGTAAAGTTTCTCAGTGTTACGGAACTTACTCTCTATGTGATATGCAAACAACAGCATAGTTGTGTCACAATTACAAGTTACAAAACATTTGTTTATTTCCAATGTAAAAACATAGTACTAATGTACTTAAAGGCTATAGCTAAATCTATAGCTAAAGATTCATGCTTGGTTATTAAATCCAGATAAACCATTTTGCCAACCTTAGCAACCCAATTCCATGACATCCAGTTTTCATACTGCCATAGTCAATGAGATTTGTCCCTGGTTTTGTAACACACTAGGAGTAGCTAATTGGGCCAAGTGGTATTAATTAATCAAAGTAAAATTAGATTTAGTTCATTCCATTTTTTCAGTTTATTTTTATTGTATTTTTCAATTACCATTTATCCTTCCTACACCTTCTTCCACCTCCACCCATACCCCACCCCCCACACTGTTGTCCATGTCCATCATTATTTTATTTTTGACAAAAATTCAACACTTTGAAGCACAGTACAGTGATAATATGGAAAATGACTCCTAAAATATTAACAGACATTGAATTGTCAAGAAAACAAAATAAGCCCTGCCCTCAGGGTTGCCAGATTTAGCATAGATAGACAGATAGATAGATTGGTTTTAGTTTTTTGCCCCCTATTGTTTGCATGGACCATACTTATACTAAATAATTATTCATTATTTGTCTGAAATTTAAATTTAACTTGGTGTCCTTTATTTTACCTGGTGACCCTACTTTTAAAAGAGTAGTGTCTGTAAGATAAATTTACCTTGAAAAACATTTTTGGTCTGTAACAGACAGTGAGCTATGGCAAAAGGAGGAGACTTTTGGTGGCAGGTAATGCTCTGGGCCTGAGAGGGTTCCAGGATGGGCCCTTAGCCACCATCAAGAGAACCTGTCCGGGAGACAAACACTCTGTGTATTGAATGTCATACCTGGAGTTAAAAAGTTATTGATCTACTGTTCAATCTGTTTTTACTTCAATTGTTTTTTTAATTGTGAATAATAAATAGGTCAGAGAGGATAGCAAGTATGTGGGGGCACTCTATCACTGAAGAGCCAGTGGGGCACTCTAAGGTTTCTTGTGGGGAAATCCTTGGAAGACAATGCAGTTCCCAGAAATAGAGCTCAACAAGATGTACAACTGTTCTCCAATGCAAATGTGAGCCTCAGATAAAAGTGTGGGGTCTTGTGGCTCAGAAAGACAGAAGACCAAGGAGACAGAGACACCCACAGACTGAGAGACTGAGAGAGGGGAGAGGGAGGGAAAGAATTCCACTTTTGGAAGCAAAAGTGTTTCTTTCTAGCTGAGAATTCTGAGGGGATATGAGGATTAGGACATCATCTCTTGGAAGTCCCTATTTTTTTTAACAACAGGATTAGAAGTGAATATTCTAATTTGTTTATCCAGATATTTCACCAGAGAGAAGTATTAGTTCCAATAAAACATAGCCAGGGCTAGTAATCCTCTCTCATTAAAAAACATCCTTCTGTTCTCCTCCAGTTATTCAAAATCCCATTATATATTTTTGGAATTGCTCATTGTACAGCAACTCTCTTCCCCATCCCACCTCTGCAGCCCCTACTTCTCTTAAGAGAAACTTCCATGACCTAAAAGGATATCCAGCTTAAAAGGGGCATTGCTTGGGTAAATAAAAGTGGAACAGAAATTATTCACCCAACACCACTGTCTCCCTTCAATGTATGAGGAAAGCATGTCTCTATGTTAGATGACACTTTGTCATATGCTATCATTATTGTTGCTATTTAATTGCAAGCATGCAGTTAGGACACTCGTAGCATGAGGTTCAAATATACTAGGCTCTCCATTCAACAATACTGAGTGTATGAATAATGGACCAATGAGTCAAGGTTAGGCAGTGAATAGAAACACTAAGACAGTAAATCAACATTTCCCAAGAGGTCTGAAGGCCTTCCCCACTGACTCCCTGCCCCTTCCAGGCAGAGCTGGAGTTGAAGTGCTCTGGCAAAAGTGCAGAAAATAAGTATTCTGCCTTCCTACTGCTGTGGATGAGAGTCCTGTAATAGGCCCCACTATGAGAGGACAATACTCTAAAGAGATCTTGTTTCCTAATACACATTGTTAAACTTTCTCATAAGGTTCTATGCAAGCTTGACTGGCTAATTCTCCATTAACTACAAATAAGCAGGAGTTTGCTTTTGGTCTCAGCTTTGGACAAGTCCCTCCTATCACCATTTTTTGGCTGTCTCTAGGGGTTAAGTCCAATACCCTTTGTCTCTTATAAGTGCACTGACTTATTAGCATGTTTCCAATATCCTCCAATCTATATTTGCCATGCCTTTCAAACTGGGCTCAAAACACCTCTTCTGAATTAACTCACACAATCCAATTTCACTGTTTTCTTCTTCTATCTGTAATTTCTGATCCTTTACTCACTTAATGTGTCAGACTTTAGTATATATTTTTATTTTATTTACTCAGAGAAGGAATGTCAGAGCTTTGTATTTATTGGTACTTTAAAAAGTGGTTAAGCAAATGAAGATTAGTACAGAGGAGCACAGGAAGCTCTGTTGTTCTGAGACATAATATGTCTACTCTTACCTGTCCTGGAACTCAAATGTTCAACACGTTAATGTGGCCCATCACATGCTACTCAAACTTTGCTTTGTGAATCACCATCCTGGAAACTTTTTGGAGATGCAGAGTCTCAGGCCCCATCCCAGACGGACTGAATCAGAATCTGCATTTTAAGAAGATCCTTTGAGTGATTCGCATGCTCAATAAAGTTTGAGAAGTACTGATTTTCCCATACCAAACACGAAAACATTTACAAAGAATATCTCTTGAATGGCTACAACAGAGCACTCAACACAGCTGTCTCTATTTTTGCCCAATCAGACCGATCAGTTCAGAAGCAACTCTTCCACCAGAGGAGCTTAAAATCTTCTTCTCATTGCCTCAGTAAAACAGGAAAAAGACAGACCTAAAACAAAGGGCTCAGATGAGAAAGAACAACTCACCTCCTGGGAAACAACTGATAAAGAACTGGTAGTTAATATTAGAGGTATTGCAATAGCAGGGGCCACAAGGGTAGGCAGGTCCCTGGAATCAGGGAATGTCCTCAGTGGAACAGGAGCAGATGGATGCATAGTAGTGCCCAGCAGGGACTGGAGTCACCAAAATCAGAACCAGAAAAGAAGACACAGGTGCAGACTGTCCCAGGTCTTGGGAAGAACTGGAATGGTAAAGAACTAGAAATTTAAATCTCAGCCCACTGGCTTTCTTATGCCTAGCACCGGTGTGCCAGAAGCTAGACTAAGCACTCCACCTATGTTACCTCATTTGACCACAACTATAATATATAATGTGTTATTATCCCACGTCACAAAAACCAGAAAAATTGTGAAACTCATCCAAGACACACCACTGAAAGTGACAACACAGAACTTAACACCTGTCTGGATCCCAGCTGCACTTGGCCCATGCACTTGACCCTCAGTGCTCCACTGCCTCCTTCTTGTCAGGTGAAGAAAGTGCTTATGGTTTTCATTATGTAGTGTGAACACAATCATTCCAAGTTAACTTTTTGATTGCCTTCATAACATCCAGAAGTAAAGAAGCCCTTCAGATACTACCACACCCACACCTGAAATAGGTAGCCCTTGCCTCAAAAACAAGCTCACCATCGCAATGAGCCTAAGAACCCTGGCATTATGAAGTGGTGTCTTCACAAGGTGGATTTTTCTCTTTCCCAGTTGACATTTGTTTGTTTTTTTAAGATTTTATTTATTTATTTTTAGAGAGAAGGGCAGGAAGAGAAAAAGAGGGAGAGAAACATCAGTGTGGCCTCTCACACGCCCCTCACCGGGGACCCCCAGCCTGCAACCCAAGTAGGTGGCCTGACCGGAATGGAACCGGCGACCCTTTTGTTCACAGGCCAGTGCTCAATCCACTGAGCCACACCAGCCAGGCCTGTTAAGTTTTTTTAATCATTTACTTTTATTGTACATTTTCCATCACCATTTATCCCCCTTGTACCCTCTTCCACCTCTACCCATTCCCCTCCCCCACCCTGCAATCACCGCACTGTTACATTACAGTGATCATCAGCTGTCAGCAAAAATGAAGCACTTTTCCTTCTTCGGGGAATAACATATGCTGGCATGACTAAGTGTGTGACCCACCTGGTCCCTGTGTGGGAGGTTACGTCTCATTAGGGCAGCACTAGAGACTAGATTCTGATGGTCTCTCAGCCTGGCTGGGGGCTGGGCAGGGGTGGTATCTATTTTGGGCCTTGAAGTCTATTTAGTCCTTTAGTCTATTATAGTCTGTGCTACCCCAGACTCTTCACCAGCCTTGGCCTACCTAAAGAAAACTATATCTTACAAACTTCTACAATGAAATCAATCACCCAAGGGTTCTGGTCACCCCTGGGTATGCAGACCTCTCACCTCCAGAACATCCCCCATGAGCAGCACCCTGGTAAGAGTAATTTATTCCTTCCAAGGATCTGCTTGAGTCATAACAGAGAAAAAAGCACACACTTAAAACCCAATTACAGGGGGTTGTAAAAAGCCACAAGAATTTAAGGGGTCATCAACATTTTCAGCAGTAAACAATCAGGTGATCTTCTGAAAGGTGTTCAATCACGTTATAACTTCTGCCCTTCATCATCATTGTCATCCCATATTGTGAGTCCCTGAATCTATAGCTCTCCAGTGAGCTTTTAAGAGATACACATAGAGAGATTTCTGAAGTTGGGCTTATGTATTCATCAAGAATCTCAGGGAATAGACTCTTCAGTGGGATAAGAAACCTAGGAAGCACAGGAAGGAAAAAGCTGCTTCCACTTAGTTTACAGATAACAACCCTTGAGGGATCTTTAGAAAGCTAGATGCCACCTTATTTTCCTCTTGGCATTTTTAAATGCAGATCATATTTTACATTCTGAAGGCTAATCAGTTTCTTGTTTGTATTCCAAACCCTTTTAATTCTGCAGATCAAAAAAAAGTTGTCATATCAGATGTTCCTAGGCCATTTTAAATTACTCTTATTATTTCTCACTTGCTAATTGTTGAATTTGCATGTTTATTTTTAATCATGAAAATAGGGAAACTGCTATTTCTCCTCCACTTCCTATCACCTTAGGGGAAAAGTGAACAAATATAATGTAGGAACTATAGGAACAGGTTATAATGGTGTGACCCATGGAGGAAATAAGAGAGAACAAAGTAGATATTTTAGGTTATTCAGGCCCAAGTTTACCACTTAATGAATAAAATCACACAAGTTCTTCAACCTCCATGAACTTCATTTTCTCCATTTGCTAAATAAGCATAATACTCACCATGCAGGGCTGATCTAAGGCTAAGAGACAATGGAGGTAAAGCACTTGGTACAATATAGAAATTCAAATTATGACAAAGCTGATGATGGTGGTGGTGTTGGTGGTGGTTATGATAGTGACAATGACGGACAAAAGTGACAAGACAGAGCAAAGGGCGAAGGTAGAAAAGTGGGAAAACAACACTGGATATAGTTTATGCTAAAGTCAAGAAATGAGTATGAGTGAGTACCTATAACAAAGGAAATATTTTCCCACTCTGATTAATAACTTGATTCTGTCTTGAAAGACTCGAGTTAAATTGTAAATTCCATTGGGATTCAATCTGACTGCAGTTTTTCTCTGCATTCAAACTCACAGTAATCAATACTTGATCCCAGGGGCAGGTCAGCCCTAATACATCCTTCAGTGGCTTTTTCCTTTGCAAGTTTACTCTTGAGCTCTTTTTATAAATAAATGTAGGTGTCATGAGACAGAAATTATTTCTTTAGGTTGGAAGCACAGCTGATGACACTTGGAGAAAACAATTAAAAGATCCCTGAAGCAATTTTCCAAAGAGGAAAACCATGAATAAAATTATTTTCCAAACATGTTTTATAGAACCAGAGTTCAAATTCTGTGTGATACATATGCTCTTAATAGTTTGGAACCATTTGCCAGTCAGCAATTAAATTGTAGGCATTCCATTTATACAACAGAATAACAAATTAGTCAATTTTATTAGAATTAATCACAAAAATCTTAATAATCTTGAGTTTCTTAAGGAGTTTAACACCCCATTTTCTGAATGTGAACATCAGGTCACATTAATATTAAGACCATAGTCTACTCACTTAAAGAGTATATCATATTAAAGTTTGCACCACCTGCTGGGAAATACTGTATATTTAGCATTTGGATCACTTGGGATAGTGGAAGGAAGAACTCACTAATGAAGTGTGAAGCTCATTTTACTTATAGCCCATGGGTAAGGCATCTTTCATGGTCATCAGAAGCACTTCTTCAGGCAAGAAATCACAGATAACCCAAGTGCCATACAAAGCTAGTGCAAGTCTAACCCTGGTGACCCTGGCAGTCAAAACCACAGTAAAGGAAAGAGAAATTTTTTTAATTGATAGCAATGGGACTATGAGAATGTGGGAGAAGGTCAAATATAGAGCACAGGTGCAACTTTCATAGTAGGGACACCTTCGCCACCATAACAGGAGAAAAAGAGTAAATGAAGGTGAGAAAGAGTGAATAAAGGTGGACTTGGCTGTCAACTGGTTTGTGGTCAGGTTGACACTGAGATGGTCAGAGGCAGATATCTTCTATGTTCTCTGTGAAGTAGTAGAAAGTCCTTTGTTAAGAGGTGGGAAGTGAGGAGAGTGGTGATTTAAAACAGTCACTGTGGATGTTGCAGAGCAAGTTAATTGGGACACAGAAGACTGTCAGGCAGTTTGAAGTTGACTATGAATAAAGAGCCTCCGACTTCTCAATCTACTTCTGTCCATTCCTCCTGCCAGACTGGACTCCTGAAGGCCTTAAATGATTTAGTGTCACTGGCACCTAGCTCAGCTCCTAGCACAAAACAGTTACTCGTAAATATTATTTGAGTTCAATTAAATAGAACAAATATCTAAATTGTTTGAGCACATACTAACTTTAAATGTTGAATTTTTTAACCTTGCAAAATACAATTCATTTGTTAGTAAAGTCCAACTATATACATGAAGGAAAATCCAAGGCTTGGACTTTGCTTTTGAGGTCAGTCAGTGGTACAGAAGAGAGCAGCTGAGAAAAGGTTCAAGTATGGGGACCTGGAGAGCAGGAGTGTGAAGATTAAATGGCTGTCGGGTCACCTCCGCTGAGTGCCACCTTGAGGGCAGCCGCATTCTAGAAGCAGGATCAAGGGAAGCAGCAGCAACTCCACATGACCCTGGTTCTCTAGGAAAATTATGCTGGAATTGTAGAAAAGCTTTGAAGAAAAACCATCATTCTGATAGTCCAGCTTTCTAGTTTTGCAAAGAGGATTATTCCCTGGAACTCAGAAAAAATATTAGAGCATGTCTAGCTCTCTCTCAAGATCTAGCTTCTGTCCCCACCTACAACCCTTCCAGCTTCTTCTTGCTGCTTCCAACCCAGTACATTATGTTCTAGCTACTCCAAGTATTTCCTGATTTAAAATGCCACATGGTTTTTTAAGTTCCAAGCTTTGTACAGGATGTTCCCTCTCACTGGAAGACCTCTCTCTTCCCATCCCATCCATTATAACTCTGCAAAGGCCATCTTCCCCAGAGCAGAAGATCCCACCCCATCTTAGTCATTGAACATACATACTTTAGGAATGGAAGAAACCACATTTGATGTAACCTTTTCTCCCAGTGACTTGAAAAGTGACGGCACATAGTAAGATGCTCAGTGCGGGCTTGTTGAACTGAGTTTTACCATTCATCTACTTTGCAGACAAATGGCAATTTCTTAGGTATCTACTCATTTTGACACCTCCTTTCTCCAACCCAGGCACTGTCATTTTTTCTTCTTAAACTGATTTGAGGACCTAACACAATATACACACTATTGGATTTTGCTTAATTTCCTGAAAGATAAAATTGTTTTAAATGAGTGCTGATTACTTTGTTCTATCAGGGTTTTTTTTTAACTCAAACAGTCTAGAAATGGGAAGTTTGGTACTGATTTAAAGATGCCTCAAATATTATCAAGACATGGAGGGTAGAGGAAATAAGACACTGCTTGTTCTTAAAAGTTTGGAATATTACAATTAGAGGCACCCCTTGAAGCAAAAAGGAGGTAGCTTTAGAATAAATAAAAAGGAGTCTTATTTTACACAGCAGGTGGCAAACACGAAACTCTTTACTCAGAATTGGTAGAGTTGAAAATAAAAGTAGGTTCCAAGACAGACTTAGCGATAATGTAGGATGATGGTTCCAACATGTCACTGAGTAGAAATTAGATCTATTAGACCTTGTCAGCAGGGTGCACCCACCCCTCACTTACCCACAAAGTGCTATTAGCAGCCTTGTCATAACTGCTCCTCTGAGCAGGATACATCCACTTTGATCTGATCTAACCCAGCATGGCATGTCTGGTGCTTTCATACTCTCAAGTATGAAATTTACTTTCTTAAAACAAGACGTGTTTCTTTCTTTGATTCACCCTATACAACTTAACTGTCATCAATCATTTAAAATAAAATATCCTCCAAAACAGTTACTTCATTGAGCAAGCACATGAGGCAGGTCAAAAAAGAGTACATCCCAGCTACGAGCCGAATGTCTTTCTAAACCCCCTGTACTTGGGGAGGGAAAATCTGAGTTGCCAAGTGCACCAAAGTAGATATCTGGTGTGCTCAGCCATATTGCCCCATGTCGGAAGGAAAAGGAAAGAACAAAAAGATATTATCTAGAACCAAATGGCAAGTTTGCTTCACAAAAGTTTTATTCACAAATTTTGTCCTCAAATTTTCACTCCATAAGCATAATGTTTATCAAACTGCATACAAATGCCTGGAATTGCATGTCAGGTATATTTAAGGAAGTAGAAAAAGACAATGAAATTAGTCCTGTCTTTCTTATGCTCACCTTAATTTAATGTGGGATTTGTGCAATTGGAAGAAAATCAAGTGATCTTTTGGCTTGATGACATGGGTAACAACAGAAGGTGGAGCTCATGGCTGAGCACAGGAGAGGAGGGTGGTAGATAACCTGGCACTGAGTCACTCTTGGTGACTGACACATTCAATGACCACCAGTGCCCACTGTCACAGGACGTGGCTAAGTCTAGCAGGGGTTACTTATGTTTATAGGGTTGTCATGTCATAAGAGAAATTTCTGAGAAAAAGTAACCCTTTACTAAGATTTTTCACCTCTCACAAACTAAATCTCATATTGGAACGCACATTTCAGAAATTCTGTGAAATAACTGTTCCTATATAATAATTACTATGTGTAAACATTTAAAGGCTTTTCTTCCAATATGCAAGAGTTACTGAAATCTGCCCCTGGCCTAACCCTAGAGAAGCCACAAAGGAAAAGAAGATTGTATGAATCTAAAGACCTAATATAAAGACTGTGAAGAAACTGGGGAGACAAAGATTGGTAGTAACCAAGTGAGGAAGAAAAATGGCAGCCAGTGTGGAGGAGAGAGGGGCAATGCACGGACAGATAGGCTGGGAGTGGGAGTGTGCATATAGTTGTGTTCTTTTCACTTTGTAGAACTTCACTTGCCCCTTTAGTCGAGCAGAAGAACAGCAGCACCAGCCCACCCTGCAACAGTCATAAAAGAAATCATTAACTTCAGGGCAGAGTTGCAGTCTGGTGGGTGTTGGAAGAAGCTAAAACCAAATGCAAGCTGATTATCCTGCTCCTGAGTGGCACCTCCACCTGTCTGCCCCATGTACAGCCCTAGCTTAGGACCAAATGACCAAGGTAGAAAAGATGTAGGAAGAGAGTAGGCTCAGAGTGGAAGCACAGAGAAATTCACCCAGGGGCAGAGTTTCTTATTGAGGGGGAGCAAACATGGAGCTCAAGTCCAGGCTTTAGTGCTATGAAATCTCTATTCTGAGGCACACCATCACCCTCCCCCCCTTAGACCCACCAGGATGATGCAAAGTAGGAACAGGCTTTGGTCAATACCATATGTTCTCCTTTATTAATGATTACATAACAAGATCTAGTGGCAGGTCTAATGTAATTTTTAACTGAGCCACAGCCAACCCAAAATGAGCATGTAGCATGGAGAAGAAAACCTGTGCTGTCGCTGACACTGAAATTTAGGGGATTGGTTGTAACTGCGGCCTACACAAACATCAATGATACACACAGCTACATGGATAGAACTGAATAATAAAAGCAGAAAACAGAGCAAAAGTTATAATACAATACCACTAATGAAAATTAAAAACACATTCACATGCAAAACACCACCTCAGACTTAACAAGGAAACACACATATTGAAGACACCATACATTTAAGACACACATCAAAGACACCAGAGTGAATGCTAAGGGAGAGAGGGGAACTGGAGCAGTGATCAGGGAAGATAAAAGAGAAAGAAAATAAAACAAGAAGAGATCTTCACACTAATCAATGGTGATAATGCCCTATAAACTAAAGCATAAAAAAGAATAAAATCTTACCTTTCAAGACAGCACAGACAGACCTGGAGAGTATTATGTTTAGTGAAATTAGCCAGTCAGAGAAAAACAAATACCATATGATTTCACTTACATGTGGAAGCTAATGAGCAAAATAAAGGAATGAAATAGAAACAGACTATAGATGCAGAAAACAGACTGGCAGCTGTCAGAAGAGAGGGGGATTGGAGGGGTAGGTGAAAAAGGTGAAGGAATTAAGCAAAAATGAAAAAAACTCCTAGATACAGAAAACAGTATGGTGATTAAGAGTGAAAGGGGGTGAGGGGAGGTAGAAGAGGATAAAGGGATAAATGGTGATAAAAGGAGACTTGAATTGGAGCGGTGAACACACAGTACAATATACATATGATGTATTATAGAATTGTACACCTGAAACCTATTAATTTTATTAACCAGTGTTAACCCAATAATTTCAATAGACATAGAAATAAATAAATTAATTAATTAAATAAATCTTGGGAGCAGAAGGAGATTAGGGAACTAATCCCTGTGATATATTATACTATTTAACATTGCTGCTAAGATTCTATAGCCTGAGATTTTATCAGTTAGATACCAGTTTCAGAAGTTTTAGGTGGTATTAACCCTTTAAATGCAAACCATTCAGGTGCATATTTCAAAATTTATTTGATCTAATATTTTTAGTCATGGCTCAAGAATAATTCACCCAGCTTTTTTATTTTTTCCTGAATAAAAGTGCTTCTCACTGTGCCATGCAAAAAAAAGATTAACTTAATGCTCTACTTGAAATCTGATTAAAACAAACACCATTACAGATGATTCGAAGCTGAAAGTAAGGAGTAATTGGCATTTATTAGAATAAATAGAAAAAACTAAGAAAGCAACTTAAGAGCTTATACAAATAAACACAGACTGTATCAAGTCTAATAGCTGGAAAATTTGCTATTTTCAGAGATGTCCTTACCCCATCTCAAGAGAGTATGACATTTAAGCCAAGTCAGGGATGAGAGCCTGATAGACTGGAAAGGACATGGGACAGTACTCAGAATTGGCCTCTGAATGGCTAGTTACAGATTGTCTTTTCCAAGTCAGATATAGAACAGCCTCACTGTTCATTTTTTTGTCAGTGGAACCCAAGGCAGAACCAGGAATCCAGTGGTTGTCCAGACATTTGGGTAGAGATAGGACATCCCATCCATACTGGAGAGATGGCTGATTATACTCTCCTGGCCGTTTCACTGCCCCTTAGCTGTAGGTCATTGTGATAAACAGCTGGTTGTTATCCCCACTTCTGTCTCTTTCTGTACCTATGTTGCAGCCTCCCTGAGGAGCCCAAACCAAACGAGAGTGACAGCATACCAAACTCTCCAAGCAAACCCTCTTGGTCCCCAAACATGCCATAAAGCATATTTCACAATAGAAAGGTCACATGAAAATAATGCTGACACACGCTTTCTTGCACTCAGGTCTGGCAGGCATAAACAGCAGGCTGCGAGCAAGTGTATATAGCTGCTTAGCTGGAGCAGCATGGAGAAGGAAAATGAAGCCTTTGCTTCAGGATCTCCTGGGTATTCTTCAAGTTTGTGTGTGTGTGAACTAATCATAACAAATCTGATCAATTTACATACAGACTCCCTTGTCTAAAATTACTTACCTATGTTAAGTGTTTTAGTCACTGTTTGGTAGTAAGATGCAATATAAATTAATTGCAAACACAGAAAATTAATGGAAAAGAAACACAGTCTGAGTGTATGCTGAGTTTAGCCAACAGAATCCATTTTTAAAGATGACCTAATTGGTTGTTACACAGAAAATGTGGAGAAAAGAAACACAGGCAAAGCTTTTAGACAAAACCACCAGCAACTTTAAATGTGTAATGTTGTTGGAGCCATTCTACAAAACCTTATGGCATGATTTTCACAGTTGTCAAACACGCCACGCTGAATACGTGAGAACAGAGAAACATGTAAATGTCTGGGGAGAAGAGATGTAAGTGAAAAGTGACAATAAAAAATTATTTTAATAACTATCAATCTGTATGCATCTCCTAACTTACTCCCCATTTAGTAAATCAGATTGTAATAATTTTGCCACAGGCTCCCCACCCCCACAAATGTACCTGTGTGTAGAGCCATTGATCTTTACACTGTTTTTTATGAGAGTTAATGTTATTAAATGGCAAACAGATCAAAGATACAGAAGGCTTGTCTCTTCTTAAATTAGAGCATTTTAAAATTTAAACAAAATAATCCAAATGCTGGATTCCTCCTGAAAGACTGATATTGCATTCAGTGCATTAAAACTTCTTGAAAGGCTGAAGCATACTACTTTGTTATTTTTGCAAATATTAGATGATTCTGAAAATTGATTTTACTTCCACAGTTGGAAAGCAAAGCTAACTAAAGAACAAATACACTAATGGAATATAAAGAACATATTAAAGAGAGAGATTTTATAAAAGCATTGGCTAAGCATGAGAAAACTAGAAAATGGTATTTTAAAGCCTATTAACATAGATCACTTTCAACAAAAAACTAATCTAATACTACAGCAATAAAGTAGCATATATACCCTTCCTGCTTAACAAACCCCCCACAATATTACATACTCTCAGAAAGTTGCATCTCATTCTGGCAGGAAAAGGGTAGTTGGTGAGTTTTCTATGAAAACCTGCCAGTGGAAGTTTGAATGATGGAATAAACTGGCTCATGTCATTTCTCTTTGCCCAAACTTAATGAAACAAAAACTAGTTAAAAAAGTGAAACAAAAACTGATCAACACATGGCAAACAAAGAAAAGTCTACAACCTAAGGCCATTGCTTCACAAAATAGTGAGGAAAGAGAAGATTCAGGAGTGAAGCAAACTACCTCTGTGTCAGGAGTTTCAATCATCCTCTCCCCTCCCACCACACACACAAATACACAAATACACTTCCACAAGGCCCTCACAAGTTACACTGGGGAGCTGCAAAATTCCGAGCTCTCACATCAATAATAAATCTGGAGAAAGCTAAGCTTAGAGGCCTGCCTTTCCCCCATCTGGAGAGTTAAAGAAAGGCTGCTGGGAGAGAAATAGCAGTTCTCTAGCAAAAGAGAAGCCCCTGGACCACAGGATGAATTGGGGAAGGTCTCAAGCATGTGGGGACCCCTCCTGGGAATGGAGCCCACTTCCCAAGCTGGTAGACATTTAGCACCACCTTGCTCACAGGTGAGAGTGGAGTCCAATCTAATGACTGTGCCCACTCAGCTGAGCCTGACTGCTACCTGCCACACTCTCGGGAATTAATAAAGTAGATTCAACCCCCAAAAAGTAAAGCCTGAGCTGTCTTTTGTTAGAAATAAGCAGGTCTCATACACGGCAGAAAGACTGAGTCAAGTACATTGGCTATTTCTGGATGATGGGGTTGAAGTAATTGTCTTACTTTCTTCTCTATACTTTTCTGATCTGCTTAGTCTTTATAATGAACTTGAAATTTTTGTGTAAAACAAAAACAGGTTTGTTTCTTTGAAAAATAATGAAAGCAAGAAATGTAACTGTGGTATTTAGCTCACCACACAGATTTTTAAGAACCATGAGCCTGAAGTAGGATTATAGCAAATCATATAATGTTCCCATTTTTATCAAATAAATCCAGCCCACTGGGCACTTTGATCTTTGAGGGAATGGAAAAGAAAGAAAAGAGGAGAGAAATATCAAGATTTAGAAAAAGTGAGAAGAGCAAAGGAGGAAACTGATCTGTGAGACACGGAGAACTGAGCTGATCCTAGAGCACTGGGGGAGAGGAAGTCTATCAGCTGGTCCTATCTTCTCCCTCCCACCCCACACTTTTCCACGTGACTGTTCCATTATCTTAGTCATTGCCAAGCCCTGGCATCCAGTTTCAGTCATCTATAGTCAGGGCAGCAACTGAAGGGGGCTGAAGTGAAAATTAGCTTACTGTGAAATATGGGTGTGTGTTCTCTGTGGGCACATAATGCTGCTTATGCAGAACTCACAGACTTATTCCAAACATGAAGAGCTAATATTTGAAGGAAAACATACACTTCTTTACTTGAGTGTACTTTTTCTAACAACAAATGTATGTTAATAATTTAAATGAGATAACTAATCTCTATAAGACCCAAACAAACAAGAATCATATTGATGAGCAGATTTAAAGGGAGCAGGGCAGGATAATGTCCTCTTTGTCACTGTATGCCACTTTTCACCACCTTTCAATGGATCACTGATAAAATGATGAGCCATTATATTATATGCCATTATGAAAGAAAAAAATTTACCACATAAACTGTAACTCAATACCTTCTTCTCACATTCACTCTATAGTTCTGATCACAGAGATGTTCAAATGTCTATCTTAGAGTAAATGAAATGCAATATCACTCATCCCTCACACACCATCATTAGTTGTGTGGTTCTTGGCAGCTCCTTTAACCCTTCTGGTTTTCTTCAAATATAACAATATGTTGGACTTTTACCATTGTATCATTGATAAGATTCCTTTACATTGTTAAAATTATATGGTTCCAGATCTCTGATTTTCTCCCAGAATTAAGATACTCTGGGGCCCTGAGGCCTTTCAGGCTGTGAGGAGCAGAAACTCTGGTGGGCTGTGCTACGTGGAAAGCGTCCAGTGTCTCTGAGCCTTTTTGGCACCCTTGTCTTAGCACCTAATGGGGAGGCACCAGTGAAAAGGCAGCCACCCCTCCTCAGCCACCACCCCTCTCACACCACCACCTCCATTCAGGGATGGTCCCCACTTGCTTTGTCCTATTATCTACTTTCTGGTCCCTTGTCTCCCACGCCAGAAGAGAGAGATGTGGAAAGAAGACTTGAGGTCTCTTTCTTCTATTTAATCAAGACTCCAGGATGGCTTTCTTCCTGTCAAGGAGTGGTTGCCTAGGTAACCAAGTATTAACAGGAAGTGATTTCTGTTCTCTCTCTTTGCTAAACTAACCATTCTTCTGATTCCTCCATCCTGTCTTACTACAGAGTTAATAGTAAAGGGATTTATTTAATTACATTCTGCATTTTATAACCCCTGCCAGCTTCCAACAGCAAACTCCAAACTGTCTCTTACTGGAGGCTTGTCTTAAATGGACCAGAACTATTTTTCTCATCTAAATATTTTAAACCTAATTGGAACATAGCAAAGCAAAGCAAATTTAGAAGTGTTAGAGTAGCTTCCTTGTGCCTTGATTTATCACTGTCTGAGACTGGTATGTTGAAATATAGCTCCTGTTTTATAGCATCAAGATTGGTTGAAAATAGGAATGCTTTTAGAAGGGAAAGGGGAAAAGAATTTCTTTACCAAAATATCTAACCCCGCTGACTTATCAACGTTGACAGCGTCAATTATTTTCCTTAGTTATATAGGTGGTTGGGTGGGGTCCAAGGAGATAGATCCAGGGTCTGGGGTACAGTGAGTCCCAAAGGCATCCTTAGAAGAAGGTGTGTGGCACAGAGGGAGATGGGGAACATGAGTGAGTATGAATTGCAGTTCCGATTCCATTCTCTATCCGTCCCCATCCTGCAGTGTGCCTGAGAGACTGACTTCTGTGACCCATACCAGCCTGCCTTTGCCCTCTGGCTTCCCACTGACTTTAGTCAATGGAAAGGACTTGCCAGGGACAAGGTAGATGCAGAGTCAAGTTAGGTTAGCAGTGGCTGTTTCCCTGCCCACAGCCATAGCTCCTGCCATACAGTCCTCACCTACAGCTACAGGTCTCCGTGGGTTTTAGTCATCTCTTCAAGCCTAGAGGGAGGTGGCAGTGGCTTCCCTCTGTAGCTGACCCTTGGGTGCTTCACCTTCCCTTGTTGAATTCCCTCAAAGTTTAGCCCTTTGTACATAGGCCCTTCAGTCATAACTTCCTTCAGAATCATTAACTTCTTTGAAAGCAATAATAATATTATGATTACTTTTTAAAGTAGTGTTTCTCTTTGAGAGATACATCCTAAAATATTTAGGGATGAATGATATTTAAAGGAAGCATCTTTGGCCATGAGTTGATAATTGTTGTAGCTAAGAGACTGGCAAATGAATACATAGAACTTACATATAATTTTCTCTCTATTTTTGTTTATGTTTGAATGTTTCTATTGTAAAAAGATTTTTAATGGAAAATAAACTATTTTTAAATCACCCCTGTTGGGTATGGTATCTGTTCCCCACAGGGACCTGGACTGATACAAGAGTAAAGGAGGAATGAATCAAGAATATTAACAAGTTTAATGTGTCCTATTATATAATTTTGCCTGGAACCATCCCCCAAAAGAAAAGGTTCCAAATAATGTGTTTGTGGTCCTTTCTGAACTGGGAATATACAGTAAAACCTCATTAATTCACCTTAATTAGGAGAGCCACTCATTTTGATTCAGAAAAGATCTATGTAAGAAATATTATTTTTAATTTTTTTAATTGAGTAATTTATTGACTTTCAATCTCAGGCTGGCTTTCACACACTCTCCAATCTTATCTCACAATGTACCTTTTTGCAAATCTTTATGGAAAACTTCTCTTACAGATACCTTAGACATGCTTTCCTCACACTAACATAGAGTTCCTGGTCCCCTCCTCTTCACTTCAAAACTCATGCTTCTCAAAATTCAGCTGGTTTAAACTATTCTTTAAGGACTGTCTTTACCATATTGGCCAAAATGAACTGCCCTTCATAGGGATTACCATCTCTGCTTCATCAGTCACTGGGTGACTTTGGGCAAGTACTTCACCACTCAGTGCCTCAGTTTTGTCATCTGTAAAATAGAACTCTAACACTTTGCATTTAATTAGAATTTATAAGAATATTAAGTGAGTCTATTTGAGATTGGCTAAGCATTCAGTCAATGTTAGCTAGTATTATTATCATTTATTCAACAAATATGCATTGAGCTTCTAAGATGCATCTATTTTTATTCTGGGGTTTTATTGTATCCTGATGATACAACAATAAACAAAATTACTGTGGAGCTTCCTTTTTGCAGCAGAGACAGATATAAACACATAGATAAATGTATGGGTTTCTAGTGCTAAGCACTTTGAAGAAACAAAAACAGAGTAAAAATGATGGAAGATATTATCTTTAGATAAGGTGATGTGGAGTGCCCTCTCTAAGAAGGTGACATTTTGATGAAAAGGCAATATGCAAATTAGTTTTTAAACCAGTTCCACTGCCTAAGAACACACTCTTAGATAAGTATCAAAAAACTGCAAGTATTTGGGAACTATGTTTTCCAACTGAGTAGCAATGATAGTCCAGAATCTCAATCTAGACTGGTAGACTCTTCAATGGACAAATTCCCATTATAAACATAGTATCCATTCCCAAGCTGTATTTCACTGCTGTGTGAAATGCTATCAACTTCCCATATTGTCTTTTTTTATACTGACCTAATTTTTCTAACACAGTGCTTTGTCATCACAACTTTTTCACAGTGTTGACAGATTCTTCTCTTGCTGCTATTTCACAGACTTGGCCTTTTAATTTCTTCACCTTTAATTGTTGCCTAAGAAATTGCCTTTTGTCTGAATTACACCTTTAAACTGCTTTCATGATACCATTCACCTCTTTTCTTTTTATATCAGAGTCACTGTCACTGAATTCTTTCATCTTCTACTTTTTTCACTCCCCCTTTTTTATTCTCTTCACTCCCATATTCAGCCAAAGGAAGAGGAGATTCCGAAAGAAGCTGCTAACCCGGGGTGGGGGTGGGGATGGGGGTGGTGATGTGGGGCATAGAGTGGGGCAAGAGACTACACTGGTGGGAGCAGAGGATTCAGAGAAATAAGATGTAGGTGAGAAGTGGTAACATCATCCAAGAGACCCACCATCATTTTTCTGACAATTTCAGAATCTGAGAGCTTATAAAATAAGGAGTTACAATGGAAAGTGTCAGGAAATTCACAAAGATAAATATGATGTTTATTCCCACCAAGGGGGGTAAAGTAAAATGAAAATTGTCACCATGTGAGTTCTTTTTAAGTGGGTTAATGGAATAATTTTTTTAAATTCTAACTATATAAAATAGTAGTAGACAGTTGGAAGCCGGAGTCCCTGGGCTGTTTCCCACGGGAAGCAATAACCTCAGGCAAATACTTGGCCATCTGAATATTCATCTTTACTTCCTGCTCCTTTGCTATGATTTTTTTCTCTTCTTCATACATAAGACCCCAAGTCACTCAAGAATAGAAAACATAAAAGTTGAAAAATTAAATTCTTACAATTAACTTCTACAGAATTCACCAAGACCACATACATTTAGAGCCTTTTCTCATCAGGCACTCAACAACTCGATTAACGTTACTGCTTTCTAAAGTTGTGATACGTGAAGGCCACATAAAATCAGCCTCATCGTCATATTGTTGCATGTCCCACATGGGTATTGGGATCGAGCCACCCTCCAGAGACTGGCTCATGCCACAGACGTTCCCAGGTACCAGGAAAGGAGCGATGTCACCGTCTGGGCGGCAGTCTATCGCATGCAACACTGAATGTTCTACATATGAAAAAAAATTAATATGAGAGAAAACACTGCTTGCTTTTCAGCAATAATAAAAATACAGTTTCATTATCTCACAAGTTAAAAATATCAGAGATGAAAAGAGACGGAGATGATCAGCCTATTGCTCTCTCACATCCTTAATACACAGATTTCCCTCATAAAAATATTCTGTATTGTCCTCATTCAAATTTTTTAAGAAGATTGTTATAATTCTTCCTAAGTGACATGTTAAAATTTCCATCGCTTCACCTTCAAGTGGCCTCCAGTGTTCTAATCTCCCAGACAATACTTCACCCTGATCAAAGGACAGGATTTTTTTTTCTCGTTTTGTGTTTGGATTAAAAATTAAAATCGGCTGACATGAGTTGAACAAAATTGAAAGTTTACTGTATTAAAAGAACTATTAACTCTGAAACATCCTTTTAAAATCTGAAGATTTTGCCCTGACTTGTGTGGTTCAGTTGGTTGGGCATTGTCCCCACGAAGCAAAAGGTCATGCATGGTTTTGATGCTCCGTCAGGACACAGGTCTGGGCTGCATGTTTGGTCCCTGGTCAGGGTACACTGAAGAGGCAACAGATCAATGTTTCTCTCTCACATCGACGTTTCACTCCTTCTCTTTCTCCCTCCCTTCCCTTCTCTCTAAAAATGAATAAGTAAAATCTTGTTTTTAAAGAACCCGAAGATTTCAAAAAAGGCCTGGTGTTTTCAGTAGCATCCAAAGGTGGGGAAAGGGGACAATCTGACAGAGATGAAGGCAAAAAGGGAGTGAGTTATTATCTGTAGAAAATTTTGAACAATAATTAAATCGACTAAAAAACATTCTATATTTTTATCACACATGCCAGCAATCCTAAATAATTTGATAAAATATTCCTCCCTAAAAAATTTATATATATATTTATATATATAACTAAATTATATATATATAGTTTTATATGTTCTAACAATTGCTGTGGTTACTGTTGGATATTAAAATATATACTCAACTTTATTTTTTTAAAGAGTGTTTATTTTTTATTTTTAGAGGGGGGAAGGGAGAGAGAAAGAGATGGAGAGAAACAACAATGTGTAGTTGCCTCTCACATGCCACCTACTGGGGACCTGGCCCGCAATCCAGGCATGTGCCCTGACTGGGAATCCAACTGGCAACCCTTTGATTCACAGACTGGCACTCAATCCACTGATACGTACCAGTCAGGGCCATATACTCAAACTTTAAATTAGCACATTTTACTACTAATCTTTTAACATACATTATACTCTACCAGTAAGTTAATTCAGAGAACTCCCAGTTATATAGCTAACTCCACACATATGAGGTCTCAGATGCCTATGTTCATTCCATCTGCAAGTTCAGGATCATTCAGGAATCATTCCAGCTCTCTTTGGGTACAGTTTATGTCTCCACCCCTCATGGTACTCTGTATTCCTACATTTAAGCAATAGATTTGAAATAAACAGTACCATGATATTAATTTTTTTAAATGTGCTCATTTGAATCATCATTCCATGTGACCACTGAAATTTTATTTTTGTCAAAATGTAAAAACCATGAAAGAGGGCAAATGCAAGATGTGGCATTTTTCATGGGAAAACATAAATTTTAATTTACAAATTAATTTACTGAATTTCAATGATAGCATTAAAATTGAAACATTCTGGCTGGTGTGGCTCAGTGGACTGAGTACAGGCCTTCCAACCAAAATGTTGCTGGTTTGATTCCCAGCCAGTGCACAGGCCTGGGTTGTGGGCCAGGTCCCCAGTAGGGGGTGTGCGAAAGGCAACCATGTATCTCTCATGCATTGCTGTTTCTCTCCCTCTCTTTCTCCTTTTCTTCCTCTCTCTCTAAAAGTAAAAACAGTAAAATCTTCTTAAAAATTTTTTAAATAAAATTGAAACATTCTTTTCAATTATCCTTATTTGTCTCTTGATTAATATTAAACTCTAATAGTATTAATTATTACAATAGACCAATGAATAAGGAAAATCTTCACCCTTTACCAATCTATTTTATAAATAACACTTATTTTATATTTTATCATTCACTTTCTTACTGGCACAATTATATATATGAAGTCCAATCAAAACATTTCAACCATCTGCATTTCTTTTATGGCCACTATTATCACACGTTTAATTTCATATGAAATAATTTTGAAGATAATTTTGTTACATAGAGGAGGAGAGGGTCAAAAGTGACCTGCTCTGACTGCAAATATGGTATGTACATCACTGACTTTCTTGGGTTTTCTTAGATTCTTATGACTTTCTAACCTTTGTCTGAGTCTTAGTTCTAACACAACTTTGTATCAAAATTGTAAAATGGCCTTGGGTGGTAGATTCTAAGATTGCTAGAAGAAAATAACTCCTAGAAAGAGATAGAAAAGAGTGGGGAAATGACAACCAAGACATGCATTCATTCATTCATTCATGTATTCACTCTTTTATACATTCAATAAAGAGCTAGTAAGCATCCAGCAATGTGCCAAGCACTGGTTTAGGCAATAAGAATATAGCTGGGATAAGTTTCATGCCCCTGAGAACTCACATTGTAATGCAAAAACATAAACAAACAACAAACATAGTGAACAGGTAAATCACAGAGCATGTTAGAAGATGGTAAGTTCAGAGAAAATAATAAAAGCAGCATGTTACAGATCAGGAGAGCCGGAGGTGGTAGTTTTAAATAGCAGGTCTTTGGGAATGGGACTTTTGATCAAACACAAAAGAGGTGAAGATCACAGTGTGCCCCTCCTTGCCCCTGACCCCCCCAAAAGGGAAGGTGAGTAAAGGATGCCTCTTCGTAGGTTCATTGGTCCTCCTGGTCCCCAAACTCTGTTTTTTTAAAAGACTATTGTTACATTTATTCTGTTTAGATCTTTTTTCAGTAAAATTTCTTAACATTTATTTGCCTCACTGGAAGGCTTTTAACTTCTCAACTACCTTTTCAAAGTATCTTCCAAGAGCACTATCAGAAGCAAGATGGAAAGAATCAAGGTGGGTAATAATTTTTACCCACACTTCCCACTGATAGTTGAATTTGTGGTCAGGATTGAATAAATATGAACAACAGTATTTCCTAACAATGTAGAAAATGCTGTTTAAAAGTTTTCTCTAGTGTTTGCTAACGCCAAGCATCTTACCAGTGCTTACAACTTGGAGTTGGTAATTTCCCAGTTTGTCAAACCATACTCCAGAAACCCAGATTTAAATACTTGTATTACAAATGCCTTCTTTCCCTTAGGAGTGTTGGCTATGTATACACAATGTAATATATGAGCTTTTTTTTTTTACTCCTAACAGCTTCTACCCCAGGAAGTCTCGTAAGAAGGGGATGGCAATTCCCTACTTGATGTAATTTAAGGACACTGGGAAGCTTGCCTTGACTCCATCACCCACAAAGTTTCCCCACCCAAATGCTCATGACTTACCATAGTTATCGTGGGGCAAAGAATATACAATAAGAGTTGACTGTTAAAATGTAAAATTAATACACTCAGGGGAGACGATTGACATCTGGTCAAGATAGCAAAGTAGGCAAATACTCATTATGCTCACCTTCTCCCATAACCACATCAAAATTATAACTAAACTATAGAACTATCATAGAGAATCACTTGAACTCTAACTCAACGGAACTCCTTTAACTAAGGATTTAAAGAAGAAGTCACTTGGAGACTGGTAGGGGGCAGCAACAAGGAACAAGCTGGTCCCACATTCACATGTGGCCATCAAAAACTGGGAGATCTTGGCTGCACAGTTTCTCCATAAGGAATGAGGGTTCCAAGTTCTACATGAGACCCCCAGCCCAGGGTTCCGGTGCCAGGAAAAGAAGTTTCCATAAAATCTAGCTGTGAAAACCAGTGGGGACTGAGTGAAATCGAGAGCTACTGGAGACCAAGGCATTCCTCGTAAAGAGGAACTCCAGCGCTGCAAAAGCAGCTTGAAAATCAAAATGTGCCAGGGACATACAGGGCAGGGCCTGAATTGTCTGGCTTCAGGGCAAGGGCTGGAAGGGTAGCTTTCTCCCACACAGAAGTTCTGGCAGAGGCCATTGTTCTTTTGCTGAGGCCTCCCCACACCAACCCTGCAGACACAAGCAGGAGCCAGGTCTCAGTTTTCATCAACCTGGCTAACACTGTTCTCCCCACCCTGGTGATTCCCTAAGTCCAGCTGCCCTACCCAACTTGCTGGCCCTCCCAGGCCACTTCCAGTGGCTTTTCTACATACACAGCCTATCTTGGCTCCTGCTTTGGACTTTACTAAAATCTATCAAATGTTCAGAAACCCCAAACAAGCATTGTCTGTCCTCAGCCTGACCCTTACATCTTACTAAATGGCCCCAAATCTGGCACTAGTGGCAGCCACTTTGGATTTGCAGCTTAGCCTCTACCAGGCACCAACAAGCCCAGAACAAGCAGCACCATCTTCAGGTCACTTTGTAGCTCATACCATGTGGCCCCAGGCAGGGTAAAGACACTATCTGACCTTGGTCTACATCAGAGCCCCTCCCAAAAAGTCCTAGAACCAACACACCCAGTAGTCAGCTTCAGACCAAACCAGAGCACTGCCCAACCACCTCCACAAACAATACACCCAAAGGGCAGACTTGGCAGGCATCAGAGACCCAGTAAAGTGAGCCCTGCTCCCTTGGGTCAGCCCCTACAACAGCCCCTCCACTGTAGTAACAGCTAGTCCTCATAGCCCATAAGCCTGAGGGTCAATCCCTCACACTGAAGTGCCAACAAAAATCAAAACTCAATTACAACAGAAGACACATACGACCCACACAAGGGACACACCTGAAACATCCAACCCAGGTAAACAAGGAGACTGCACTGGGCTCCACAGGACACCTTCTATATAAGGCTACTCTACCAAGACCAGGAGACATAGCAGTTCTACCTAATACAAAGGAACAAACACAGGGAGGCAGCTAAAATGAGAAGAGAAAGAAACATGCCCCAAATTAAAGAATAGAACAAACTCCAGAAAAAAGAATTAAACAAAATGGAGACAAGCAATCTGCCAAATGTAGAGTCCAAAACACTTATTATAACAATCCTCAGTGACTTTAGGAAAACAATAGATGAACTCAGTGAAAACTTTAACAAAGAGATAAGAAACACAAAAATGGAAAAATAAAACATTTAAAAAACAGTCAATAATGACAAATACAATAACTAAAATGAAGAATACATTAGAGTGAATCCACTGAGGTAATATAAAGCATCAGATTGAATGAGCAATTTGGAAGATAAGGTAGCAGAAAATAATCAGAAGAGCAAAGAGAAAAAACAATTTAAAAAACTGGGGGAGTTTAAGTGGCCTCTGGGACATCATTAAGTGTACCAACATTTGCATCATAGGGATACCGTTAGAAGAGAGAGAGCAAAGTACTGAAAATCTATTTGAGGAAATAAAGACAGAAAACTTCTTTACCTGGTGAAGGAAATAGACATACGAGTTCAGAAAGCTCAGAGTCCCAATCAAGATGAACACAAAGAGACCCACATCAAGACACATCAAAAATAAAATGCCAAATGTTAAAGACAAAGAGAATGTTAAAAGCAGCAAGAGAAAAACCATTGCTTGCCTACAAGGGAGCTCCCATAAGACTGTCAGCTTATTTCTCAACAGAAATCTTGTAGGCCAGAAAGGACCAGCATGAAATATTGAAAGTGAGGAAGAGCACGGACCTACAACCAAGATTATTCTACCTGGCAAAGCTACCATTTGGTATTAAAGGACAGATGTAGAGCTTCCCAGACCAGAAAAAGTTAAAAGAGTTCATTAACACCACACTGTTATCAGAAATGTTAAAGGGACTTCTTTAAAGAGAAAAAAAGATCAAAAATATGAATAATAAAATGACAGTGACTACACACCTATCAATAATTACTTTAAATGTAAGTGGACTAAATACTCCATTCAAAAGACATAAGGTGGTCAAATGGATATGAAAACAAGACATACACATATGCTGCCTACAAGAGACCCACTTCAGATCAAAGGACACACAGACAGAAAGTAAAAGGGAGAGGAGAAGATGGTGGACAAGTAGGTGGAAGCTGAGTCCACTTGCTCTTGCCACCAGCTCAAATTCTTGGGTGATCTTCTAACAAATAACCTGAACAATCAATGGAATCTCAGCTGATATGAAGTTTCAAAGCCAAGAAGATTTTATAAATTGAAGGAGAAATGTCCCATGCATGGTGCCTGCAGCAGCAGAGAGACTAGTCAGAAATCATAGCTTTGTGGCTCCCGCGCCTTACAGGGCCCCAGTCCCATACAGGGAATGTCCAGACCCTTGCCAAAAGTAACTTGGGAGGATATTATGGAGTTAGAGATACAGGCTACACATACACAGTGGTCAGCATGCCCATGGCTGCAGCGCCAAACACCAACTTGGAGAATACCAGAAAGAGAGAGGGCTTCTATCTCCCAAAACAATCAGGGGCCACACCTGGGTGAGGCAGAGGAAGGCTGCAACCAGGAGTGACCATGAGAGACTTTCAGGTTTTTGGAGAGGTGATGTGCATGGAGAACCAGACAGTGACTCGGTACTGCAGTGGGGGTGCCACACAGAGTTTTTAAAAGGGGAGCTGAAGCATGCTGGGCAAGGATCCCATGCACAGCTGCCCTGCCAGCAAAGGGACAAGATTGAAACCATAGTTTGCTCACACTGAATACAGCTGGGCAGAGAGATCAGAAAGTTGCACAGCAAAGGGATTTCTGGGCCCCAGTCCAGAATGGCTATCAAACAGGGGCTACACAAAATAGAGAGATTCAGACCGTGTCTACTATAAGGGCAGTAGGCTGGGGATTAGACGGGCAAGAGTTGAGTGCCTGAGATTATTTACAGCCAGGCAGAACCCCCTTCCCTGGCAGAGTTCAAACCTCTGGAAAGGGAAGGAATTACCCAGCCCCCACCTCCTGCAGGACTGGAAGTGCCACCTCCAACAGGGAAGCTCTGCAAAATACACAGGACAGGCTCAAGAACCCCTTGAGGGCACCTATCTATAGAAGAAATACAGAAAGAGAAATTCCAAAAGGACCCATTTTGAACTTCTCTCAGGGAGAAAAAATACACTGGTTCCTAGGGCCCTATTCCCATGAGGCCAGCAAGGCAGGGAGAACAGAAATTGGCGCAGCAAGGGGAAATCAGGGCCCTGCGCAGCCTTGGCTCTCACAGCGAGTTGCCATCAGCACCAAGCAGAAAAGAGCTAACTCTCTTCCACAGTTTGGCCCCTCCCTTGAAATGGATAGCCATTTCATCAAAAACTGTACATTATTGGAAATAAGCTGGGACAGACCAAGACTGGTGGTGCAGGGGCAGGAGGAACACACACACAATTTTCCCAGAAAACTGCACAGCCCCCATAGCTTCAGCCTTCTGAATTATCCAAATACTTTTCATGGAGGAATGTTCAAGCTTGGGAGGTGGGGAGTGAGATAGGGTGGAAAGAAGGGGAAGGGACTGGTCAAGAAACATGTATGAATGACCCATGAACATGGACAACAGTGCGGGGATTGACTGCGGGAGCGGGGGATGGGCTGGGCAGAGGAGAGTAAAGGGGGAAAAATTGGGACAACCATAATAGAACAATACAATATTTATTAAAAAGTTTAATTTCTAAGAGAAAAAATAAAATGGAATCACAAAAAAAATACTCAGTTAAAATGAGCAGAAAATGGGGTAAAGAGAATAAAAAAATAGTTATAAACATGGTAGACATTCATACAACTATATCAGTTATCACTTTAAATTTGAATGGTTTAAATACATAAAGTAAAAGACAGGGATTGTTGAAGTGAATAAGAAAACAAGACTCACCTCTATGTTGCCTACAAGGAACCTACTTTAAATATAAACAATAAAAAGTTCAGTGATTGTCAGGGGCTTGTGGGCTCAAGGAAGATTAAATACATGAAGCACAATAGATAACTTAGGGGTAAAACCATTCTGTATAGCACTGTTTTTGTGGTATCTTGAAATTGTCAAAACCCATTGGACTTTACAGCAAAAAAAAAAATCATGAACTACCTAAGACACAAATGAGTAGCAAATTGAGTTTGACTTTGGAATAACTGCTACCCTTTAAGCATCCAGCACCCTCACGCTATTTTCTAGTTGCCCAGTGTCCCCAGTCACGAGTGTAGGTTCCTGATATAGTCTTCCTATAAGTCAGCCAAGCAACTGCTTGGCTAGCTGCCTGCTGAGCAGCTCAGCACCAAGGAATAGACAAGAGTCACACACAGTAACTGTGCTATTCATTCAGCTTTTATTGAATGCAGATTCACTTAAACATCAACATACATTAATATCCTACTCATGCTCTAACAATCTCAGAGAAATATCACATACACACAGCTATCAATGGGGAATAAAAAACCCAAGTCCGCCCTGGCTGGTGTAGCTTAGTGGATTAAGCGTGGGCCTGTGAACCAAGAGATCACGGTTCGATTCCCAGTCAGGGCACATGCCTGGGTTGCAGGCCAGTTCCCAGCAGGGAATGCACAGAAAGCAACCATACATTGATATTTCTCTCCCTCTCTCCTTCCCTTCCCCTCTGAAGATAAATAAATAAAATCTTAAAAAAAAAAAGAACCCGAGTCCCAGAGTCTCAGTCGGCAAGTCCGGGAGACAGCACAGTGGGCAAGGGAGTCATCAGCATCTTACAAGGAAGGATCTCCAGAGCCAGATGGGCATCAGGACAAATGAAGTCCTCAGTCCAGCAGGGCAGAGCCTCTGGTGGCCGATGCCAAAGGAGTTCATCATGGCATGGAGCAGCACTCTGATATGCGGAGATGGGCTGTCTCAGCAGTGGTCTGGAACCTACCTCAGTTATACCTTGAAAGTGGTGTCCTCCACCCTTCTGCGTCTTCTGGATAAATGTCTTGGCACCCCTGATGGCAAGTGGGGAATTTGCCCAGGAGCCTATGGGTGGTACATGGCTGCTCTGACCACATGTATAGGTATCTTAGGTGTGTCTCCTTACCAGACGTGTCTGCTCTGACTTAGGTAGTTTCGCTCTTGAAGCAAAGTGTCATGGCCAACTGGTACCCATCTGGGTTGACATGAGTAACTCCACTTTGTTTTATATACTTTATGCTATCTTGATTGGACCAATGCCATTTTATTGGTCCTGCTCTCCACACCCCACCCAATACATCACCTATGGCCATGTCCAGCATCCGTATTTACCTGCTCATCCGTCAGAATTATCTGTTTCTGTCCCTTTTCTTCAGGACTCTATTTTGATGATGGCAAGGCATTCAGTTAACTGTTAATTGGTTCAAATTATTATTAACTCTCTGAGACGCAGGAGCTGGACTTTTAAGCACAAAACTGTGGCCAAAAGTGTGATTCCTTAATGTTGGCTTCCACAGTTGATGAACAAAATACAGAATCGAAAGGTGTTAGAAGAGATGTCCAAGGCCAAGTAGAAATTAGGTGCTTTCCGTTCTATTCCTCAAATTTTTATAGTGTAGGAGTAAACTGTGAAAATAGTCACACTACACTATCTACATAGATTCCTGTTGGGATTTTCTGTTCCTGAGACACTTCATTGCCAGTGACCCTGGATCCCCACTTTGGTACCCCAAATATATCAAGGCCTCTCCAACAATGTTGGCACCTAAGCCATACCCCCATTCTACTCCTTTACTCAAGTGGCTACCCATGCACTAGGCTCAGGCAAGTTCATTAACTCCAAGAATAGGTAATCCCAAAAAGGATCTATGAAGACAACGTGGTGTCTTTCACTCCTGCACACAAGAAAATTTTTACCCATTTAATCATCTTAATGCATTTGTCTCTTATCATCTTTCTCATTTTATATGCATTATCAACTATCTCACTGGGGTGTTTTGAGATTTAATTAATAATATGCATTGATTTGAGCCTTAAGGGGGAAAGAGCTGAAGAAAATGCCTTGTGTATACATTCATACTATGGAGAATATAGTGTCATGAAAAATATGCTATAACAGCATAAAACAAAAAGAACTCTAGGCCAGGCAAGTGAAGGGGATGATGTGGGGAACAGAGACATCAAAATTATATAAACCATGGATAAAGAGATAAGTAGGAGAAATCTCCAGACAAGAAAAAATAATTAGCTAAGTTATAAATCCAAAATATGTTGAATTATTATTGTCTTGGGGGGAAATGACCTTATATTTTCATCAGACAAGGCTGCATATAAAGGTTCAAACCAAGAAATGTAACAGTTGCCATGCTAGATACTTTCCATTCCCTCTCCAGATACACTTTCCACCTTCTCCAGTGGTCTGACCTTTACAGTCTACACTAAAGGGTACTTTCACTGTGGCTTCACAGAAGGCAGGAGGGGAGTGAGACAAGAGCAGCTATTTTTCAGCTCTCTCTCTCCTATGGTCTGGTGGAAAATGGCCACATTCCTCTACCAAAGGCCACAGCTCCTGGCAGACCACCATCTCCTACAGCCCCTCCCTTCAGTTCCAGGAGTGGTAGGGTTCTATGGCTTTGTGACATCTCTCACTGGCTTCCCTTACCCTGTCCACATCTTTGTAAGAGTCCTTTTGTTTATTTTTTGTTACCTGTTACCTGCCTAGGTTGATTGACAGAGACATAAAATATGTAAACACAAAGATACTATAAAATATATATATCAACTTGCTGACAAGGACTTTTCAGTTTTAATGAATTAGATCTTACACAAAAGAAGTATAAGTAGGATTTGCCTCTTCTGTGGAGCTCTTGATCCCAAGAGTTGGTTATGACTTTCTCTTTGTAAGCAGGAAGATCTTAGCTCTGTTAAGATTTCCAAATGAGGGTTTAGCTGAGTTCTAAGATGTCTTGTACCCCCACCCCGAGTCAATGTCTTCGTCCCATCTGGAGTCATCACCACATACTTCTACCCAAGTCATTTCCACCTCGAGCACTGTGCAAAGGCCCAACACTCACCTCTGAAGAGCCATCTTCAGTGAATTAACTCCTGTATCTGCTTTACTTTCTATATAATGAGAGTGTTAGTTGGTACAAATACCACATCTGACATCATTTTTTTCCAGCTTGTCCTCACCACCATGTTTAATCTCCCCAATCTTTCAAGGGCACCTCCAGCCAAGCCTGGTACAGTGCATATCAAATAGCAAGCAAAGTTTGTTAATAAATCAAAAAATTCACTTTATCCAAGGAGTCAAATCAAAGCCATCTAGACCAGTCTGGGGACACTCACTCACCTTGACCTAGCAGCACCTCCCCCATCAATCCACGGGAGCTAAGTTGACATTTTCCCATTCAGTACGCCATACCCTTATCCCCTTGACTTTTATCTTGCCTTAAATGGTAATATAAACACTGAACCTCCGAAGTAGTGAAAGTAACTTTTATTTTCTCATAGTTTCTATAGCCCAGGCATTTATATTATATTGTAAATCCAAAACTGCCATAAAAGTTAGAAGCTTCAAAAGTGTCTTTACAGGAATTTGGATTGCAGTCAAACTTTTGCCCTCAATGTTCTCTCCAGTGGTGAAATTTGCTCCCTTATTACCTCACGCTAGTACACTGGTGATGTCAGGAAGACCTGCAGACCTCAGCAGGTTTGGGCTATTTTTCATCACTCATCATTATAAACATGTTTGTGTTTTAACTGTGTAGTATTCTTAAGCTCTACTGCTGGTGATGCTTTCTGTAAACAGTAATTCTCAAGTGCTTTATCATGAATGCAGTGATTCATCACCAGTGCAGAGAAGTGGCTTTATTTAGAATTGGCCAGGAGGAGGGGCATCATTTTATTCTATTTCATAGAGGATCTGCAAAATTCTGCTTCATTTGCCCTGTGTAGCAGGTCTAGTTTATTCCTTTTTCTTTCTCCTACTATAAGAATCACATGCCTAAACATTAAGCAAATACCCCAAAATTGATGCTTTACTACAACTATTTCTTCTAAATTGGTTCAAACAAAGTGCACTTTGCAAATCCCTGCTCAGTCTAGTCTTGTGGTCTCACAATAACTGACACATAGGAGACATTAAATAAATGTTTAATTAATACTTGCTGAGCAATAAATACAAAGGGAAAATGGAATCAAGAAGGCAGGGAGGTAAAGTTAGTACATGCAAATGAAAAGCAATCAAGGTCATAGACTACATCTCTGTCTGGTTCATGGGGTACTGAGCCTTACAGATTTAACAACTTTCTGTGACCTCAAGTGCTAATCGCTGCCCCACTCTTGAATTAGTAGTAGATAAACATTCAGAAAGAGAGCAACTAGCTTAGAGCAACTCACCTCCACTGCTGGAAAAATACAAGTCAACATATTTGACCCTTGAAGGTATATAAGCATACTTAATATATTAACTACCTACTGCCAGTAGTGCATAACAAGCAGCTACAAAAACTTCAGTAGCATTCAGCAATAAGCATTTATTGCTTATGCCTGGGTCAGCTGGGGGTAGGCTAGATGGCTCTGCTAATCTACGCCAAGCTAGCTCACATGTCTGTAGTCACTGGCTTTTGGTGAAACCATCTGGCCTTGGCTGGGACAGCTGGAATTGCTCAGCTCTGTACCTCGTGTCTGTTATCCTCCAGCAAGCTATTCCAGGCATGGGTTCATGGCAATGGGGGAGGAGCTTGCCATCAGAAATACAAAGAATTCTTAAGACCTAAGCTCAGAGTTTAGGCCTCAGCTCTACTTCATTCTATTGGCCAAAGCAAGCCATGTGGCTGAAACCAGGGACATGGAATTATGCCCTGCCCTCTGTGGAAATGGCCTGCAAGGTTAAATGGCAAAGGAGTAGTATAGGGAGAGATGGAGAACTGAGGCCAATGATGCAGTCTACCAGAAGTAGATTCACATAAAAATAAAAACTATGGCATCTTTCATCACAAAAATGCAACCCAGGCATATTTACAAGTACTAAACTAAGAAATCAGTCTGAAAGAAGATGCTTATTTTTCAAATAAATATCAAGTTGATATATTATTTTTTAACTCCAGTCTTAATGTTATTATAATCAGTTAAATACTAGCTTGGGGTAGGTAACATTTATTCTAAGAATGAATTGATCTCTTTCCTCTATGGGTATTCTTTATTCAAGCAGCCTGTTAAAACATTTTTATGAGCTTATAAAAGCTTTAAACATATTTGTAAGTCTATAAGAATTGCATGTATTTCTAATTTTTAGAGAGGAGAATTTAAATATCCCATCTAACAAAGATTATGAATAAATTAGAAATTTACTTCAGTATTTTAAATCTAATAAATACTTTCATTTAACTGTTTGACAAAACAAATGCAAAAAGGCATCTGATTCTTAGATTTGTATTTCTCATCTGATTCAATTAGATAAGTTTATATTTTGGAAATATCAACCCATTCACATCAAGAACACGACTAAATCACTCAGCAATACCAGAAGAAGTTTCAGATTAAAGAAGGTTAAAATGAAATTACATCTCTGCAAAAATCAGAATTTCTATTTCTGGGTTCGCTGCATTTGACAGTTTAACTACTTACATTGTTTTTATCATATGAAAAAGAGACTACTTTAATTTCACATCCCTTAACCTTCTAGTAATGAAATAGTTCTAGAGAATGTAATGAATATAAAAGGAGTCAGTGTTCAAATCACATTCGTTTATAGTTAATTGGAAAGTTTCTTTTGCTGTTGAAGATCAGGCCTTTTCACCTGTCTATCTATCAGCTTGTAGCTTTCACTCTGATGCCTTAATCTGCAAGTGGACATTCCCTTGACTCAATACAATTAATTACAGTCACCCATAAGTTAAAGTAGTCCTATAAGAGATATGCCATCATTACCCAGATCTGTGTGTAGAACCACGTCCATTAAATTTAGATAATTGCTTGTGGATTGCCACCGTATTTTGCCTATTAATATAAATAATATTCCCAACATTAGCTACCAAGAGGACAAATTTCTCAAAACTTTCTTTGTACTTAATTCTGTTGGCTAATCTCCTCTGCAATTTGATGAAGAATATACAGTGAACAACTTCCTATAAACTTTGTTTTTCTAGTGTGTTTTGCCGAATAAGCTCAATCTGTTATTTGTTTGGAGTTGTCACCACATTGCATTGATTTAGGGACACCATTTTCCATTCTTCTGTCTTCCATGCTCTGTTAACTTATGTCACATTTATTAAAAGTCATGGTTTTTCAATTTGTGGTAGCAAACTGATAAAACATGTTTTCTCCCCTTTCTTATAAAATAGTGTTTAATGACTGCTGCTACCATTAATGTATTAATGTACCACACCACAAATAAACTCAACGTGAAAAGATCTGCAGAATTTTCTGATTAGGAAATAATACCTGGGGCACAGAGTATATGTGAAGTACCTTTTCAAAGAAAAACATGGAGGAAGTAAATGGGACAAATGCATAAAAGAGTGACATATGTTTTATGCTACCAAATTATGCATCATTATTTTGAATAGCTAACCAAAGTGTGTTACAGGTACTAAAGCTTCATTTAAATTTTAGTCCATTTGCAGTTTTTTCAAATTCCCAAGGCAGGAGTGTAGGGGGAATGGCTTCTCCAGGGAGCTTAACTTGAAATCTGTTTCTGGGAGATACTGCAAACCTTGATCTCAGATTCCAGACTGTTCCAAATAAACCTCTGAGCTCCAATATGCTAATTTATGACATATCTGCATTCACCCACTGGGTTTGCACTTTATCACCAGTCTCAGAGAGCCCATCAGGGCTTAAAAGGGAAAGGAAGTCTGGGAGACATAAAAAATACTTGACACCAAGCCAAGCAGCAATTACATTATATACAGCATAAGAAGAAACCCTGAAACTAGTGAAAACTAAGGTTATGGTCTAAACAATTATGGGGACTGGGCTGTCATCCTCATATTCCTCGTACTGTTAAAACAAAGTGTCTAATCAGACTTGAAGCTTCCCCAAGCATGTTGGAGAAGAGGTATTAAGTTGGGACACATACCTCCCACTTTCCCTCCCACCTCCCCTAGGAACACACAACACTCTGACCCTACTCTGTTCAGACCAACCTACATATTCCTTGAATATATCTTATGCTTCCTGACTTCAAGCTTCTCACACTTAAATTTTACCCATATTTTAAGGTCCAGCTCTTTTCCCACCTCTAACCTTCCCTGAATACTCTGATCCAAAGTCAGTGCTCTCCCATTACAGAATTACAGTTTTTAATTTTCTCTACAATCCATACATCTACCCTATGACCTATGTAATATCCACTGTTTCCCTCATAGGTTATACATTTCATAATTATAAAACCATGTCGGAATGTTCAACCGTGCCCCTAAATAACTAACATTGAGCTTTATTCCAGGTAAATGCATAACACAAATTTGTTTTTCATATTTTTAATATTTTATATTTTGTTTTGAATATTTTTCTTCTTATATACAGTGTCATCATGCATACCACCTTCAAACATAAATGTGAGTATAAGAGCCATAACATTCATCCATGTTCATTTAAAAGTGTTAAGTTAATCAGTGGAAGAGAAAGAGTTTGTACCATGGATCCAGGCAGGTGTTTCAGGCTATAGTGAAGTCTGAAATTTTCATATCATTTGTTGGAAGACTCAATTCAATCAAAATCTACTTTGTCTTAAAGGAGTGGGTCCCTGAGTGGGTTAACTCCACCTGACAAAATGCAAAGTGAATGTGAGATGAAGTAAGTGTCCATGTCAACTCTAATTTGAAGCCATGCTCCCAGGACATTTCAAGAGGCTCCAAGTCTTCCTGAGGCTTAAAGAGTGAGGGAGTAGCTTTTCCTGAGCTACTGTTAATACTTTGGGTAAAGAACACTGGTTATGGAAACAATCCTCATAATCACCTTCTCAAATAGTACAATCTTTAGAGAAAATGGGGGGAAAATACACTATCATAGTCGAGGGAGCTGCTTCTATAAGCTTCTGCATCTCTAAAATCCAGAGCCTAACCCATCTGAAAAGCTCTTTCTGCAGTATCTGTTTTCAGGAAACATTTCTACCACTGATACAAGTATCAGAAAACAGAAACACAGAAAGAATACAACTTAATTAAAATTCCAATAGTATTAACATCCCATCCCTTTCATAACATAAAGCACAAGAAAGCCACATAATCCCTCATCTCAAAGATGAGCAACCCCCACTGGTGCAAGAAGGCATCCAGGGAGAAGCAAGACCAGCTTCAACCACCAGTCAACCCGCAAGCTCAGAGTTCCTCCAAGGGCTCTCAGTCCAAAAATGGAGCTTTTACCCCAGCTCCGTAAGTAAGTAGTTCTCTGCTTTTAGTAACATAATTAGCTTTTCTCTGCTTCAATTGCCCCAGTGTATAATATAGCATAATAGTGTATAATAGTGATAATAGTGAAGAATGTGGGCTTTAGAGTGGGAGTTCAGTAAACCTAGGTTCAAACATCAGCACTGGCATTGACTTGCTATATGACCTTTCACAGGTTAATCAATTTAAGCTTTGGTTTCTTCATCTGTAAAATAAGAGTAATGTCCATGCAATCAAGTGAGCTAAAATAGGAGTAGCAGTAAAATTTAACTGTTATCATCATTATTACCAGTATTGTTATGATAAGGGAGTTAGATAAGATTATCTTCTAAATGTTCATTTCACTTCTAAGAATGTATGAAATAATCGTAGCAGATTTTGAAGAAATTCCCCATTCAATACGTAACTTTCATGGCCATAGAGATTAATTCTCCTTCTGCACCATAATATAAAAGCAAGACACCCTTGCTGACTGTGGGGCACCCCTGCTCAAGCATCAAAATACATTTTATTTCCAAAATTCTTAAACGGATATAAGACTGAGAAATGGCTCCATTTCAACAAAGTCCTTGAGAGTTAATCTATTAGTAATCCCAACTTTCTCATTTAACTAGCTTTTCTGATAGATTAATTATATGGGATACAGAAAATGTGAATACCAAGTAATGAGACTGATTCTGACATGATATCCAGGGAAGAGTATAAATTACTTCTTATCACACTTACATAAGGAAAATCATTTTAAGAGACTTTATATCAACAGAATTAATAAACACAAGTCAAGGCATGTTTTCCAGGGAGTTCCAGGTAACATGGTGATTTATATACATGTGTCAAAATATCCTTCCCTCCCAGATCACACTTGAAATGATAAATGGAATATAAATATGTCAAAATAAAGCTTTACTTTTGACTTGCCTAATATTATCAGGCATTCTAGTTTTGGGGATCATAGGGTGATCTCATTATGGATAGTTCCCAATTGTGTCTTCGGCATATAGCCCCTCCATCAGCCTTGATCCTTCTTGTTTATATCTCTTTGCTGTGTTTCTCACACTAAGTACTTCAACCTTCACTCCATTCATTCACGTTTATCACTTTCTTTTTTCAGCTTTACTGAGGTATTCTTAATATACAAAAGTTGCACATATTTAATGAACACACCTTAATGAATTTGGTAATATGCACACACCTGTGATACTATCACTACAAACAAGGTAATAAATATAGCCATCACCTTAAGATTTCTTGTGTTGCATTGCTTCTGTGTCTGTGTATGTTTTAAAAACATTTAGCATGAGATCTACCCTCTTAAATTTTTAAGTGCACTACATCATATTAACCATAGGCACTATGTTATACAGCAGATCTCTATAACTTATTCACCTGTATAACTGTAATTTTTATGCCAATTGAACAACTACCTATTTCACTTTTCCCCCATCCCCTGGCATCTACCATCTGTTTCTTGCTTCTATAGGTTTGACTATTTTAGAAATCTCAAATAAATGGAGCCATGAGGTATTTGTCCTTTTGTGACTGACTTATTTCACTTAGCAAAATGTTTTCCAAGTCTATCCATGCTGTCACAAATGGCAGAATTTCATTCTTTTCTAAGGCTAACTAACATTCCATTGAATGTGTACAGCACATTTTCTTTATCCATTTGTCTGTTGATGGACATCTGGGTTCTTTTCAAATCCTGGCGGTTGTGAATCATGCTACAATAAACTTGGGACTGAAGATATCACTTCCAGGTCCTGATTTCACATCCTTTGACTATATAGCCAGAAATTGGATTGCTAGATTATATTGTAGTCCTATACTCATACTGTTTCCATAGGGGCTTACACATTTTACATTTTTGCCAACAGTATGCAGAGTTCTAATTTCTCCATATCATCACAACAGTCGTTATCTTTTGTTATTTTGATAATAGCCATCCTATATATGGCGTTAAGGATATCTCATTTTGGTTCTGATTTCAATTTCTCTGGTGATTAGTGATGTCGAGCACATTTTAACATACCAGTTTACTATTTGTATGCCTTCCTTTGAAAAAAATATATGTTCAAGTTCTTTGACCTTTACTTTACTTATTTTTAATAAATATTTTTATTGTTATTCAATTATAGTTGTCCCCATTTTTCCCCAGTTACTCTCCCCTGCCTTACCACTGCCCACCTCCCACATTTAATCATCCCCCCCATTTTTGTCTTTATCTTTGTCCTTGGGTCCTTTACACATGTTCCTTGACTTGACCTTTCCCCATCTTTACCCTGTTATCCTCCTTCCCCCTCCTCGCTCCCCTCTGGTCACTGTCAGTTTGTTCTTTATTTCCATGCCTCTTGCTTTATTTTGCTTGCTTGTTTGTTTTGTTGATTAGGTTCCACTTATAGGTGAGATCATATGGTATTTGTCTTTCACTTCCTAGCTTATTTCACTTAGCATAATGTTTTCAAGACCCATCCATGCTGTCATGAAGGGTAGGAGTTCCTTTCTGCTGTGTAGTATTCCATTGTGTAAATACCACAGTTTTTTGATCCACTCATTTACTGATGGGAACTTAGGCTATTCCCAGCACTTGGCTATTGTAAATAGCACTGCTATGAACATTGGGGAGCACAGGTTGTTTTGAATTTGTGTTTCAGGATTCTTAGCATATAATCCCAGCAGTGGAATTGCCAGGCCAAAAGGCAGTTCCATCTTTAGTTTTTTGAGGAAATTCCGTACTGTTTTCCATAGTGGCTGCACCAGGCTGCACCCACAGTGCACTAGGGTTCCCTTTTCTCCACAACCTTGCCAGCATTTGTTGTTTGTTGATTTATTTATGATGGCTATTCCAATCAATGTGAAATGTTATCTCATTGTGGTTTTAATTTGCATTTCTCTGATGGCTAGTGATGCGGAGCATCATTTCATATGTCTGGGCCCTCTCACTGTCCTCCTTGTAGGAGTGTCTGTTCAGGTCCTTCATCCATTTTTTAATTGGAATGTTGGTTTTCCTGGAGTGGAGTCCTGTGAGTTATTTATTTTTTAATTGAATTATTTGATTTTTTGCTATTGAGTTATAGGAATTCCTTATATATTTTGAAGTCTAGCCCCTTACCAGGTCTATGGTTTGAAAATATTTTTTTCCCATTTCTAGGTTGCCATTTCACCTTGTTGATTATTTTCCTTGCTGTGGAGAAGCTTTTTAGTGTGATGTAGTCCCACTTGTGTTTTTGTTGCCGGTGTTCTTGGTATCATATCCATAAAATTATTGCCAACACCAATGCCATGAGGCTTTTCCCCTGTGTTTTCTTCTTTGAGTTCTACAATTTCAGGTTTTATGTTTAAGCTTTTAATCTGTTTCAGGTTGATTTTTGTGTATGATACAATATAGGGGTCCAATTTCATTCTTTTGCATATAGATATCCAGTTTTTCCCAACACCATTTGTTGGAACTTCCTTTTCCCCATCATGTATTCTTGGCATCCTTGTCAAAGATCAGTTGTTTGCATATGCATGGGTTTATTTTTGGACTCTATTCTGTTGCATTTGCCTATATGTTTCTCTTTCTAAATCTACCATACTGTTTTATTTACTGTAGCTTTGTAATATATTTTGAAATCGGGAAATGTAATGTACTTTCTGATTTCAAAATACATCACTTTCTTTAAGATCTAATCCAAGACTTTTCGCCTATTAAAAGCCTTGCCTTGCTGACTCTGTCCACCTAGCATTACTGTCCTAGAATATTGTCTCCTGATATTCAAATTTCAAAACAGTAAAATTTCATGTCAGTGACTATGTTCCTATATTATTTACCTTCTGTTTTAATGTAATTTTCTCCCCCAAGAGACCTATGCTTTCTAAGGATAAAAAACTCTGCTGCTTTTTTTGAGACTTCATGATGTCCTGACATTCCTTTAGGTTCTTCCTATATAAAGGAATTAATTAATTACTTAATCAAAGAATAGATGAGAGGGCTACATTTTCTCTCCTCAATAACAGGCAATTATAATGATTATGATAATGAAAAAATTCTCCCCAAGATTGATTTTTCAGTTCACATTGTGTAAATGTTTCATGTCAAACCAAAACACCACCATTATCCTCATCATATTGTAGTGAAACAAATCAAAAATTCTGAAATCATTAAGACAAATAAAATAATGGTCTCTGAAAAGAAAATCAACAAAAGCCCTTTATAATGGTAACATCAGGATTCAGAATCAACACCTGCCTTGTAGCAGAACTATGTTCAACTGCAATTTTATCATGTGTGGTTATTTTTGAGGAAAAATACATTCTGACCTGTCATAGATCAGACCCCATACAATAATGGATGGTCCCAGAAGTGAGGTCAATTCTATGGTTGTTGAGTCTACCGCACACCACATCTCAACACCTACATTAATCTTGAGTTCCCGGAGGCAAAGCCATCAGAGGAGACATCTGGAGCTTAGGGATGTGTTGAGTCCTAAAGCCATCACTAAAGACTATGTGGCATCTGAGATGCCAGCCAAAAAAGAGATGTACCCTTTAAGGTAGATGTTTTTAAGTTTGCAAAACCACTCCAAAAATTGAAATGGTCAATGCATTCAGATTAATATGGAATAAAATAGTTTCCAAAAAAACAATCTCTTAAAAAGAAAAAAATTAAAGTCACTCAAATTTTAAAAAGTAAAAATAGTTTTGTTTAGATTTACAAATGGGTAAAAAGGAAGGCAAATTAGTGTTTTAAATTATATTTTATCTGATCCAAACTGGGAGTGTATAATTTCTCTATTAAGACTTGGGAAATAGTGATACTGATAAATAGTCCCTTAATAATGTAGAGTTCAGAGTTTGTTTTTATAGATGACTTACGAGACAAACTGGTAACTTTTTAATTAATGTATAAGGTACTAGAGCAGAGACATTGATTTATTTCTTTCATTTATCTTCTGTTTCATTTATGTTCTGATTTGTTGGTAAAATTAATTGTAAATGACACAATCTGATCTACTAGGAAGTACATCTCTTGAGAAGCCAAGATTCCAAAAATACCTTCATAATATTATTCTTTCTCAGTACATGCATAAGTTTTCTATGCTGTTATAACAGATTACCACATATTTAGTAGCTTTAAACAATACAAATTTTATTATCTTACACATCTGGAGCACAAAATGGATCTCGCTGGGACCGAATCAAGTTGCAGAGATGCTGTGTTCCTCCTGGGAGGCTCTAGGGGAGAATCTACACCCCTCCCTTTTCCAGTTTGCAGAGGGCCACATTCCTTGGTCCGTACTTCATTTCACTCATCTTTAAAGCTAGCAACATTGCATCTCTTATTCCACCCCCAATCTTGAATCCTAATTATCCTTTTGTAGCTGCTCAACATTGGACAAGTCACTTAAATTCTCTGTGCCTCAGCTTCCTCATCTGCAACATAGAGATGGTAATAATAGTACCCATTTTACAAGGTTTTTGTGAAAAGTAAATGACTAGAAGTCACATAAAATGACTAGAAGTCACATAAAATGACTAGAAGTCATGTAAAGTCACTAGGAGGTATGTGGTAACTATTCTAAGTATTTGCTTTATAATAATTATTATTGTAATATAAGTTCATGACTATTACTGCTCATTTAGATTATTCATTTCACAGTAGCACCCCTAAACATGTAGATTTGAGGATATTTATCTGGTTCATTGGTTGGTTTTACTTCAGCAGGATTACTTCCTTGAAACAAATTCCCAGAATATCTAGCCCATTTCCAAAAGTGCTTCTAAGTCGATTTTTAAATGCTCAAATGAAAAAATACTTAATTTTATATGTTTACTTATAAACTACTTTTTAAGAAGATATTTTCCCAAAACCTCAAAAACCTGTAGAGAGAGACAGTTGTCAAAGAAACTAGATGGGCCCAAAACATGGGTTTTTATTTCCAGCTTTTCATCTCTGAGGAATCATTAATTAGCAATCTCTATGCACATCAGAGAGTGTGCTGAGGGAGACAGCCAGAGAAACAATACTTATTTCACAACTCAAAATTCATTAATTTATGTATGTATTTTATTGTGCTTTGTTAGGATTTTTTTGTCGTTGTTGTCACTAAACAAAAACTTTTTTTTTATCTTTCTCAATGAGAAAAGAAACATGTCTGGCAGAAAAAAAAAAGAAAGAGAAAACTTCACTCAGAGAAAGGAGCAGACAACAGGAATGAATGCAATGAAACATGCAAGGACCTTCCTTGATATTGCCCATTTACTTGTGGAAACCAAGTATCAAACACTTAGGGAGAATGCAATAGAAAGTTGCCATAACTAAATGGAACCACATTACTTGTCATTATTCTCATTTCAGATGCATATAATATTAAAGATTTGGGTCACAGAAAGTGGACAAATTAAACACTTTTACCCTGTAATTTACTTCCTCTGGGCATACATATATGTAGACTCAGTATCATTTCTTTGGCAGAAAGCATTTGAAACTCAAACCTCAAATCATGTGCAAACTATATGTCGTTTGCTTTCTATATGTGGAATCACTGAAAGAGATGTTTTTCTTTATCTGGGCATTATGAAGTTTTCTTGATTCTTGACTAAAAATTAGTTCATTTGTTTGACCAATATTTGTTATTTCAGGCACAGGTCACAATGATGCAGGCACATGGGACAAAAGTTAACACATCTTTATGTCACAGTGAGCTCAAGTATGGGCAGACAGTGCTGAATGGGAAACCTGTATATTCTCTATGAGCAGCATTTTCCTAGAAAACAGAAATAACAGCAACTGTGGTATGCATCCTTATGTAGCTTCTGAGAAGGTTAAATGAGCTAATTCATGTAAAGCACCCAGTGCACAGTAAGCCTGTAGTAAATGCTACCTATCATTATATTCTCATTGAGATACTATGTAGAGTTTTTTGACCCATTATTCTAGTCTAGGATTTGACTTTTTGTTTATGTTGTCTGATACTAAGGAAGTGTGCTATTTTTCATTTCATATTCACTGCTGGATTTTCTACTCAACCCTGTTTAAAGATAATTGCTAATGGATAACATGTTCAATGCTTATTAACTAGAAATTAAAATTGCTTTCAAGTAAAATGAAAACATGTCATAGATGAAGAAAGTCAGGCCTACTGCAAGTTTACAAAAGTGACAAAGCACAATGATAACACTGCTAATAGTTAGAGAGTCCCTTCTTTAACTGATGTAAAACTCTATGTAACTTGAGAAGCAAGGTCTTCTCAGTCCTAGCAGACATTACATGTTGATAAAAGTCAGATTCTGCTGGTTTGGATGTTGATCTTCCCTTCAGTATGACAACCACTGGCAGTTCCAGGCTTTGGTTTTTCAAGCACTGTGCCACATTATGAGAGAACAGAGGCACATGAGGATAGGATTTTTTCCACTCTGTCCTCAAACCATTCTCCATCTTTCAGCATCCTTGTCTGAAACCGCACTGGCTATTGTTAAAAACTATGCAAATTGTGCCTCCATTTAGAAAAGTACAAACTATTCCCTGTTTTCCCAAGTCCAAGCGCTGCCCAGGATCTAAATCAGCCAAAAAAACACAGTGGTGATGGGGTGGGTGCCTATTTTAAGCTGAAAGATCCTCTAAATTGGAAAAAAATGAAAGGCTTCAGACATGATACTATTCAATTCATTATACTATTGATTTTTAGAATATTTAACTTCAGCTTTGCTTTTTTTGTAGATGTAGGTCAATGTACCAGGAGTACTTTAAGTTACATTCAGAAGTAATATCTGTCATGTGTACATTTTTTTTAGAGCAGAGAAATAAGCAGTTTTGGTACCCACTAACCACAGCCTGTGAGCCTGAGCTTGGAGAAACGTGGAAAGACTACACAGATTTAAACCTCACCAAAGCCCATGCATTTCTTTGGTCTTCTGCAGTAATTGAGATGTTCTGGATGTGTGGTTCAATTCCCACAGGAAGTATCAACGTAATTCAGTTGCCATTCCCTATATCCAACCACACATTGACTCAACAAATGTTCCCCAGAGGCCTGGGGGAGGCCCTACACTTGATTTAGCAAAAAATAAAATACCTCTCCAGAAGTGCCCTATACTTGGTTTAAGCAAAATATATAACACCTCCCTGAAAGTGCTAACACAGTCATAGGCTAAACTGCCTAATTTTCCTGTCTTCTGCAGCCTACATGATAGTCCAAAATAGTTTAGGAGGTAAAATAGAAACTTCAGATCATTTATGTGGCCATGTTCAAGAGACCCAACATGATTTTAATTTAAAATATAAAGAATTCCATTAGGATAATCTCCCTATCAAGTTTCATTAGACTCCCTCCCCCACATCCCCATCTTTCTGGTCTATGTAAATTTGCCTCTGTAGCAAATGAATAGGACTCACAGATTGGAAGCTCAAAGCTTTGCCCCAACTCAGAGTTCCTCCCAACTTCTTTGGTGGATTTCCAAAAATGATCAATACTTTGGGAGCTATTACATGTAGGTATCAAGTTAACTTCCACTTGCAGCAGAATTACAGTGACATCTAAAGACCTCTTAATAATTTTTTTCTAGGCAATATATTTTATTTTTTTATTGTTCAATTACAGTTGTCCCCATTTTCCCCCTATTACTCTCTCCCGCCCTACCCACACCCACCTCCCACATTCCACCCTCCTCATCCCGTTGTCTTTGTCCATGGGACCTTTATAGGTCCAGAGGACCCTTGGACCTTTATACATGTTCCATGATGACCCTTACTAATTTTTACTTTCAATTTAAAGCAACATCCAAAATCCACTACCAGATAATATATTGAGTCTAATATCTCAGGAACAAACTCTGGCAGAGAAAATGTGTGTCTGTATGTGCTTGCACCAGTGTGTTGTATATTATACTTAATGCCAGTTCCATCCCATAAATACTATAAACATGACTATAAAAACAGGACTTTCCAGGTTCTTAATGCATTCCATTTTACTTATTTATAAATAAATATTGCTAATAGCAACCACCTATTAATACCTACTGGGTACCAGAAAAGAAAGCACTTTCTGTGCATATTCCTGTTCCTTACAATAACACTAAAAGGTTTACTAATTCCCACTTTACCAATATAGACTCCAAGAAGTTTAAGTAGTTAGTCATTCAAGGCCTACTGCATTGAATGAGGCAGAATATGGACTCAGATTCACATAATTCTGAAGCCTGCCTCCACACAAATAAAATGTTCACTAATTCATTGATATAAAACTGTGAACCTCTTCAAGTATACCCTGTTTCAGCCTATTCTTCTTAAAAATTAATCAGCCATTTTCTTCTTTTGAGATTCCTCTGACCTAACAGTGATTAACAGACTTAGGATCAAGAATCCTCATTTTCAGAACACATTTTTCTTTTTAGCTCAATGAAGCCAGAGCTTTTGAGCCTATACTCTTTTGACAATTTCCTCACATTCAGTTAGAAGACAGGCCTAAGACTTATCTTAGAGGCCATATCATGTTTTCACTGTAAATTATGTTTCAGAAGACTTGGTTTAATTCATATTATAGCTGAACATCTAATAGAGATCCATGCTATAAATAAAAATATATTTATTTTTTGGATAAGTAAATATTATCAAGTATATTCCTACATTTTTAATTAAATAACAAATATTTAAGAAAGCAGGTGATTAAACATGGAATTTTAAAGATTTAAACTGTGCATGAATTGGTTTAAGGAAGGGAGGAAGAGAGAGCAGGGCAGACAGAAGAAGAAGAAAAGGAAAAAGAAAGAAGAAAGCCCTCATAACTAGAATAGGAATGTCTTAATTGTAGAGTTTCTAAATTTTTATTTTTATAAAATTATTTAAATGTACAAGGTATGTAATTCAAATAGAGAGGGATTAAATTGAATGTTTTTAAAATATAAGATGCTAAGTAGGAGTCATGATTAAAGGTATTAGAGTTCTAATTGATTGTGTTCATTCATTAATTTACATTTTCATAGCATAAAAGAATGTGGTAGCCAAGCCACACAGTTAATGTACATAACATTTACTGAATTGCAGACAAAAAGAGCATAAACACTAGAAAGTAGCTTTTACTACTCTGTAATATTCTATGTCGAGCAGTTTATGCAAGACTTTATGAAACATAGTACACGGCATAACAATTTCCAATGCATTATTACTCATACCTAACTCTCATTTCTGCCTCAGACACTCCTGACAAAGCACAATGCCTTCACAGTTCTACCGCACAGAAGCTGTGTGGCCAGGAAAGCAGCTTCCCTGTTCTGCAGCAAGACACGAGAAGACCTTGATATTGGAGAGCCAAGGGTTCCACTGAGGTTTCCAAAAGTGCAGCAGTTGCCAATAGAAACTTCCTGGCCCTCAGATGTGCGTTTTACAGGGTGTTCAGAGGGTGATAAACAGATCTTTTACTTGATTTGCCATCTGTGGACTTTATAGCTGTTAAGACACTTTTCAGTCCTTATTTCCTTGACGTTCCTGATCACATTTGCCAGTTAGATGTGCTAATATATTTTTCAGTTCTATTGAGAAAACTGCACTGATGCATCTCTGATTTGGCATTAATGCAGGTTGCTCTTTCTTTTTTCTTTTCTTTTTTTAAATAATATATCAGGTAAAATAAACCAGCTTTAAACTCTGGCCTTCTCTAGTGCTTCAAGTAATTATTTTCATCTCTTCATGACCAGTGGCTTACACTAGAGAGCTGTTAATACATTTGAGTCAAATGTGTGTTCTCAATTCAACACACACTAGGAATGGAAGACATAGAGAAGAAACATAGCCTTCCTGGATAGCCTGAATCAATAAGTTGTTACTCTTTGCCAAATGTAGCTTACGTACAAATGGCTTCATTTCCATTCCTCTTTGCAGTCTGAGCCCAGATAAAACTGTTAATAGGAGCTACAGGATTGCACTTGACAGCTGTCACACAGGCAGCACCCGCTCACTTTCAATAACCTTCACCTTTCTTCATTGGTTGGTTTTCTGAAAGACAAAATTGTACTGATCCTGATTGTATGAGACCAAACAGAAAAAAAGCCTTTGTATTTCACCTGGTGCTTTTGCCTGGGTGTCTTTTATCAGTGAGAATGCTGCACCACAGTATAACTAACTGCCTTGAAGTTATTCTTCAGTAGAAAAGAGAGTCATTCAATCAATTCAATTCATATTTATGGAGCACCTACTACATGCTAAGTACTTTTCTAGATGCTTATATAACAGTAAACAAAACCAAGTTCCTGGTGTTGTAGAGCTTTCATTCAAGGGGGTGGGATGGCAGGAGACAGAGAGAAGAGTACATAAACAAGTAAGTAAGATTGTGGTACAAGCTTGGCAAAAACAAAGCTAAGACAATGGATTAGAGCAGGGTTTCTCAACCTTGGCATTTTTGACCAGATAATTCTTTGTTGAGGGGATCTGTTTTGTGCATTTTAGGATTTTTAGCATCAGCAGCAGCCTCTACCCACTAGCACCCCCTGCACCCTAGTCAAAAATATCTCCAGACATTGATAAATGTTCCTTGGGGCACAAAATTACCCTCAGTTAAGAGCCACTGCGATAGAGCAACCTAGGGAGGGGAAAGTGAGTGATGAGTGACAGTGTTTCAGGAGAGATGATTCTTGAGCTAAAACATAAAAGATGAGAAGGAGACAGTTTCGGGATGATTTAGAAGATGCGTGTTTAAGGTAGAGGCAACAGCCAGAGCGATGCTCCAAGCTGAGAGTGAGCTGGCATGTCTGAGGCCTGTGTTTGAGGCCTGCAACAAAACCACCACTAAATTTCTGTCATATCAGAGAAAATGCCAAAGGCAGAGCCATCAAAGACACAATATATGTTGATATCTAATCATGGAACCAAAATTTCAGACTTTCTTCTTAAATATACACCATTATTCATAGAACTATATGAAACTAATGTGTTTGGTACATAACTATAGTTTAAAAATGTAATTATTTGGACTAACTTGATGTGAAACCAAGTCTCACTTGGTATGCTTTACAAGTTAGTTTTGGTCATCTCACCTCTTCCTCTTCCTTTTTGTTCTAAAATAGTTAAGTCTAAAGCACAGGAGTTCCAGATACAGACCAACCTCTGCCACTAAGCTGCCCAACACCATAGAGCTTAGTCACTTCCAGTCTTTTGCTCTCTGACGCTAGTTTGTAAAACATAGGAGTTGGAGTAGATTATTCCTAAAGTTCCTTCTAGGGGCTAAAAATTCTGTGATTCATTTGTAAACAAGTGCTAAGTAATTTTTTTGTCTCACATGTGAATGCTAATATGTATAACATCACCATAGCATTTTAGAATTAAGGCACTGTATATATTTGAAGTATTGCAAGTTTTACCAGCCCATGAATACAAATGTGGTCACATTTCCATTAATGTCCATATTATTAGGTCTCAGGCTTCCTTTGAAGTCTCCCTCAAATTATTTTGTGGGTACTACCAGATGTGGCTTCACATGCAATAAGCACAAAACTAAACACTTGTGTTCCTCCACTCTGGCTTTTTAGCTAACCTTCTCCTCATGAGCCAAGTAAGAGACCTGCTCCCAACCATGTCCCCACAGCTGCCATTAGATCACTGCCTTTCCGGAGTTATCCTTTCTGCTGCTGCAATATGCCTCTCCTGTTGCTCAGCTTGGGGCACTGGGAGCATCCAGGGTGTCAGTCTTCCCTGGGGTCTATGGCAAGTGAGGAGAGAAAGACAGAAGATCGCCCACCTGCTCATATTACAGTTGGTCACCTACAACTCTTTCCTGCCCAAATTTTCACATGTTCTTTCACAAACACTATGCCTTTCTCTTCTGACCCTTACACCTCCTTCCAGCTAGACTCTATATATTCCCCTTAGTTCTTATCTCTTTCCCGTCCTCTCTTCAAGCACCTATACACAAGACAGGTCCCTCGTTTTCTGTCAGAAACAGAAGCGTTTATGACGATAACCACATACAACAATATGCCCACAGAAATGACTGGCCTGATGTTCCCAGAGCCACAGTCCATGTTGGATTCCATCAGGAAGCCCTGCCAGATATGGACAAACAGGAAAACTGAGAGCTATGGACTCAGGGACAGCAGCACCAGAACCAGTTTTTAAACCACTCGGTTTGATTTCTTGACAAATGTATTTCTCCACCCAATCACTGGGTGCTAGCATCTTCCTCAACCCCTACCTACAGAGTTAAAATAATTGGATCTCATGGGTGAGGTGCAGTCACTGGGTGACTTTGCAGTCATTCCTTACAAAGCTGGGTTCCCATTCTAGTAAGGCTGTCAATAATCTTGCCCAAATGTGGTAAAGTCACCTCTTAGAACAGCTGATTTGAAACTATTAATCCACTTAACATGGGTTTTTCTACTGAATGTAAAAACTTGGTTCTATAGCCCTATATGACTTTCCCTGGCTATTGACTACCTAAGGAAGGTATGTGGACTTTGCTAAATAAATCTGGATTGAATAAGTTATATATTTTTTTCTTTTTTATTGTTGTTCAAGTACAGTTGTCTCCATTTTCCCAACAGTCCCCCCACCCCAGCTATACATGTAAAAATGATATTCCATTTTTGTGAATTTTTCCACAGGTAGATCTCTTGTAACCGAGAATTTTTTTAAAGATTTTACTTATTCATTTTTAGAGAGATGGGGAAAGGGGGGAGAGAGAGAAGGAGTGAAACATCAATGTATGGTTGCCTCTAGCATACCCCATACTGAGGATATGGCCTGCAACCCAGGCATGTGCCCTGACTGGGAATCAAACCAGCGATGCTTTGGTTCGCAGGCCTGCACTCAATCCACTGAACTACACTAGCCAGGGCCTAACCCTGAGAAATTTTATTTCCCTGGAATTACTATGTCTCCATGATAATAGCAAACTTCAGAAAAACTTCAAGGCACATACACCTCAAATGCATATCCCATGAGCTTCAGCAGCAGTATTCTTGTACATAATTCAGTAGGGTAGAAAGCATCTCCAACATTCTGCAAACCCATAGAAATCCAATCTGCTTAAGCCTTTCAGAACTCCTATTGCATGACACTGGAGAGCTTACCAGCAGGAAGTTCAAACATTGGTTGCCCTGGATATTCCTAGAAGACTTTTCCTTAATTATCAGTCAGGGCACTATGACATTAATTTAGACAAGAGATGACAGTAGCTAGACTAAGGCAGTAATAGCAGATGTGGACACAAAGGACAGATTCAGAAGCTAATCAGAAAATGAAATATACATGGCTTGTGTGTCCATGAAAATGAATGGGTGTGGGAGTGAGGGAAAGAGAGGAGGCAATGATGACTCCCAAATTTCTGGCTTAGATGTTGGAGAGAATGCTGCCTTTTTCATTAGGCATAGGAAGGAGAGCAGAGCTAGAGAGAAATGTGACTAATTTGTACACTATCCTATTGTATTTGTAAAATGAAGCATATGGAAGGGAATGTATTTTTATAAAATGCTTATATTCTTATTTAAGAGGAAATATTTGTACTTACTATCTGTGCATTTAATCCTTCATTATTTTCCTAACTCCACTTTTCTGTCTTAATAGTACATCAAATGTATTGACCAGTAAAGGGGAAAGTAATTAAATAAAAATAAAACTTTTATTAAAGCACTAATCATAAACGCTCATTTATTTATTCAACAAACATTTATTGAATGTCAGCTAGAACCAAATACCACTCTGGGCTATAGAAACAGATGATAATTATAATATCTAACATGTAAGAAGTACCAGCCCCCATGCTAAGCACTTGATCTGCCATTAACGATCCCTACCACAAGCCTGCGAGGATGGTACTATTGCAATGGCTGTTATTTAGATGATGAAACTGAGGCAGAAACATGTCGTGTAACTTGGATAATAAGTTGGGAGCCAGGACTTTACCCAACACTGAGACTCCAGAGCTAGTCTCTGCTGAGCCCATGTCCCCTACAGAACTCAGAATCCCTTCAGGAGGCAGACATATAAGTAAATAATTACAAAGCTTTCATAATTATCACTTTGTTTGTCCACCTTAAATCTCCCAGATCTGCCATTCTCCAGGCCTCTAAGCACTTGATTTTGTGCACCTGACATGATCTTTATTACCAGCCTGGCCTCCCCTCACTCTGCCTGTAATTGTAGCAATCGCTTGTTTTCAGTCATTTCATTAGAGAGTGATATTGAGTTTTCCCTGTTGTGGTTGCCCAAATTTCTTTTTCCTTTACCTGTTATTTGAGTTTTTGCCTTGAATGCCTCATTTGTCCTTGGGGATACGTAGTTTCCAATTATATTTCCCACAGAAGTTTCACCCTGGAATGTCTAATAGTGTGTGTTTGTTTTAACATCACAAATATAAATACTTAATATAGCGGTTCTGCTTGGTGCTGCTATGCTGCTGTGAGAAACCAAGGGCCAGCCAACCATGAGCTGAGAGACTTAGTTTGTTCATTTAAATATAGCTCAGATTTCTCCCTCTCTCCACCCTCAAAAGATTTAGCACCTAGAACAAAACAAGGCTTCTTCAGTTTGTACTGCGAGATTGCTGAAGAAGTAAGCTCACCTGGAAATTCATTTGAGAAGGAACAGGAACATAGCAGCTGTTGGAAAGAAATTACCCTGGAGAACCAGGCCAAATGCTAAGTCAGAAAAGAAACTCCTCAAAACCCCACCAAAGTCAAGAATATGCTGTCCAGTATGAAACCTAGCCAAGATCTCAGCTGTTGCGTGTGAAGTGACACAGGAACACTGTGGCAACAGAAGGGCACCCACACCACAAAACCCTCAGAATTCTGCAGCCTCTGCCTGACTCTTCTGCTCTATTTGCCATATTCCTCCTGTCCAAGTCTAAACCCCAAACCTTGAAAGCTGGATTCAGAGTTTCCAGGGCAGTAGCAGCACAATGAACCAAGGGAATTCCAGCATCCTCCACAAAGGCTCTTGTAAGGACTATGACCAGCATGAGGGTCAGGGAAGATGAGGAATAAAGTCCTTGGGGAATTTTAATTCACGCAAGGAGAAATCCCATCAAAATCCAGGTCCATGTTATCTGGGCCTCTGCAACTAGACTGGGACAGCTGCATCTTCATTGAGGGTCCTCTGGCCATAACACACCAGAATGAAGAGTATATTTAGGGCTCCCCAAGAAGGAGTTCTAAGCACTAACCATGAAGTATGAACAAATATGAGCTGAATAATGAGTGACCATCCTATATAAACAAGGCAACAAGTCAGGGACAGACTCTGGATCCCCATGGACCCACAGCATTCCTACACGTGTAATTCACCCATTATCTCCACCCCATAGGAAGCTACTATGCTCTGGAGTCCAGGCAAGCAAGCACTTCATTAAAAGTAGGAGCATTTCTAACCCTGTTCAGGATTTGAATGTTAAACTCTAAGGATAAGCGTGAAACCAGCTGTTAAAAATGTGAGGGTTCCTGGTTAATCTAGAGAGGCAAAATTCTTCATCCTATTTTCAAGACAAACTCATGATAACTCAGGGCCTGGAATATGAAGTCATACCACAAAGGTTGATTCTTTCAGTTTTAGGAGTTGCTGAAAGAAAAGCAAGAATTTTAGCACTACAAATTAGATGAGATCCATTCGTGTGGTTTAATATCAGTAAATATAGTAATATCAGTTTACAGATTATCCTCTCACTGTTTTAAAGAATACTTTCACATTTAAGATGTTTTACCTCCCAAACAGGCCTCTTATGACTTGGGCATTGGCTGAAAAGATTTTGGCTCAGTCCAAAGCAGAAAGTTCTAAAACTGTGGAATATCAAGCAATGGAGCAAATTGTGTGGTAACCTCTGGTCTAGCAAAGCCAAGCTGGACAGTCATTATGTTACAGATGCTTTACAGAGTTCTAGTAATTTAGGTGTGAGGTGAGAATAAATGACCCCTAAGATTTCTTTCAATCCTAATGTATATGAGGAATCTTTTTCATTGCAAAAGCACCCAAAAGTGAAGTATCAGTGACTTCCCCTAGTCATACAACCAGACACTCCAATTCCTGGTCTACTTTCCACCAGACAATCCTCAGCATCACCAGTCAACTCAACCTCATGACACCAGGAGGAAATGGGCATTGACTATAAAAAGATTATGGGTACAAATAAAAGGCTCCACATATGATGGATATGCTTTCACGTTTCGTGCAAGATGATCAATTTAGTATAGGTTCTGCATTAGACTGTGGCGGTCTCATAAACTTCTGGAAGCCAATATAAAGAGTATCTACCTTGAAGGTAGTCAGTAGAACATTCTAGAACACTATATACCAGTATTTGGGATAATTGGATTAAATCAATAATTCCATTGCTAACCTCATAATCAAACATAATGACAGCACTTATTTAGCTGGGTCAGCCTCATACTTAGACTATGGGAAAAAAATTTTTATCATAAAGATCACAACTTTACATAATGGTCTTCCTTGCATAATAGTCACAACCCCTATACGTGGACTGGCAGAGCCAATATTAAAGGTGTTATCATTATACAAATAGATACAGCACTTCAGATGTGTTTTAAAGGACGAAAACACATTTTCAGTGTTATTACTACTTTTCAAATAGCAGAGGCTAGTCAGAGGCTCCGAGCATCTTGCTTCACTGCTTCTGAAGCTGTTACAACAGTGACCCAACTGACTACAGTCACATATCTCACCCAAACAGAAATTCCCGGGAAGCCCGAGGTTATTTGGGTCACGCTTATGAGGTTTTTAATTCAGCGCCTGCTAATACAGCTTTTGTGTTGTCTGAGCACACAAGGACGTAAAAGCCAAGGTAACAACCTACTTGTATTCATTTTCAAGTTTTCATATCATTACAGCCAAAGAAATGAAAACCTTTTCCAACCTGTCTGCTTCTATTAATATACAATACAGTGAACTTTGATGTAAATGTCAGACATGCTCACTTTAGGCTTCTGGTCAAATTTGCATGAGAATAAGTAAGTTGAGTTTCCAAATCCCCTTTGTAAATTCAACAGAGATGATATATTTCTCTTCTTGTGCTAAGCTATTGTTTACTATTGCTGTGAACTACTCAACAGCTGTAACATTGCAATTCAGTGGATGTTGAAGGGTATCACAAGTATACAGAGGGATATGAATGTGTGTATACTCAAAGCCTGATGCCACCACTGTGGTGTTACACTAACCCGCATTCCTCCCACCCTCACACCACAGCACTCTGCTTCAGCTAGCTCACTTCTCCAGAGATCTAGTGACCTTCTGTCAATTTCTCTTCCCTATACACACCCTCATTCATTACAGACTCACTGTCTAATGTGATTATCACTAGCCACATGTGGCCAGAAAGCACTTGGGATTCGGCTAGTCTAAACTGAGATGTTCTATATGTGTAAAATTTCACACTAGATTTTGAAGGCTTAGTATGAAAAGACAATGTAAAATATCTCAATTTTTATACTGACCCCCTGTTGAAATAAGAATATTTGGGGTATATATTGAGTTAAATAAAACATATATTCTAGAAATTTTAAAATTTCTGTGTGTGGCTCACATTATATTTCTAGTGGATAATGTTAAGTTAGATAGTGTTTGATACTCTGACTCAATTCCACTGAGCCTTCTCCAATTAGACATAAGTGGAGTCTTCTAATTTTATCCTTTATGTCTCTAAATCTCTCTCTTTTTCAATCTTTTTGTCTTTCTGTGCTCCATCCTGGGTAATTAATTTCTCATATTAATCTTCCAAATCACTGATATTTTCTTTGCTGGGTCTAACCTGTTTTTAATCCATCCATTCCATTAGATTTTATATGTTGCTTTGGACCTCTTGAATATGGTTTTATTTGTTGAATTTCCACACAAAATTTCACCTGGGTTAGAAAAAGGTTGGAAACTGTTACAGTTTCTACTAATGCTGAACACATACATACTCTATGACCTAGCAATTCCACTGGTGGGTATAAACAAACAGAAATGGACAGATAATAGCCCCAACCTGAAAATGAGCCAAATGCCCATCAGCATTTGGATAAGGATAAATAAATTGTGGTATATTTACACAATAGCATACTGTATTAAATAATAAGAAGCAAATTACAACTGTATAAAAATGAATGAATTTCATATTTTTTATGATTTCCTATGTTGAGAGGTAAGGGCCATATACAAAAGGATATATACTATATAAATCAATTTATAAAATGTTTCTTTTTAAAAAAAAACAGACAAATTAACTATAGTATGAAAATTCAGGATAGTGCTGTCCTTGGAGTGGGGAGATTGTCTGGAAGAGGCTTCTGAGATCTGACAATGTTCATTTTCTTAAGCTGAATGGTAGTTACATTTAATTTGTGAAAATTCATCGGGCTATATACTTATGACTTTTACTCTTTTCTATGTGTAGACTTTTTTAACAATATTCTAAATTCAAAAGTAAATCATTATCAGTCAGATTTCCAGAAACATACTTGATGGTTAAACATTTTTTTCTCTTTGAGATTCTTTCAAATATAACATTCTTTATTTACAAATTTCATTTTTGTTCTTTTTCAAATTCTACCTAGTCATTTTTGATAGCCTCTTGTTCCTTGCTCATGTTTTAAACGCTTTATTTCAGTAAACATTTTAAGGATACATAGTTTATATTCTGATTCTGATCATTCTTATATTGAAGTCCTTGGAAAATCTAATTTTACAGTAATTGGTTGTGATTCATGGTTTGTGTGCTGTGTGTAATTGGTAATTTTTTATTTTGAACTCATGTGGCTGATCTCAATCTGTGGGGATCCTAAAGAGCCTCAGCTGTGGGTACATTCCTCCAAAGAGGATTTTCATCTGATTCTAGTCTTTCTCACACTGGAATCACCTTAACCTCATGCTTTACTTGATACTTCCTGGACAACACATGCAGATAATGTAAATTTAAACCGAAAACCATCATGAGCTAAGAATTCTCAAGAAAAACTTGTTTTATTCCTCCAAAACTTTTCATAGCAACTTTGTTTGCCAGATAGATTTTTTTTCCCAGTCCATCTTTTCAATAAGGGTATAGATCTACAAGACTCCTGGGTTTTGCAGGCTCGTAATCAGTATTGACTCCCCACCATGTAGTCCCCAAGACCTTTGCTCCCATTCCACAACCACTTCCACTCACCCCTGTTGTGTGGCAGTTAAATAGCAAGGCTCCAGATTTCTGTTATCCTCAGACGCCCTCCCAAGGCAGCCCACAGCTTATGTGCGCACTCACCACCCTGATGTCAGCTCTCTCTTCACTTTCACCCCTGTGGATTTACCTTACATTTTAATGAGCTTAGCTACACATTTTTGTGTGATATCCAGCTTTTCTCGGTGTGTGAGTAATTAGAAGAATTTCTCAAAATATTCAGTTTTTCGGGACATCAGAAGTAGAAGTCCATCAGGCCTTCCCTAGCTGATGCTTAAAGGCTATCACTGTAACTTCAGGGGCTTTGGAGAAGCTCCACTCTGTTACCTCCCAGCTTAACTATACCTGAATTTTATGGAACTAAAAAATGTTTGAAGTGAGCTGAGATAAGCTGGGATGTCAATCAATTAATTTCCACAATGTGCTACCACCTACCATTTAGTGAACTTGCTAAAAAAAAAATCACATAACCGTGCTAGATAGAACCTTGCTACTTCTTTATTCCAAAGACAAAATAATTCAGAAAACATTTATTCAAAACACAAATATTCACCAAAACCCTACTATTTGCCAACCATAGTACAAAGTGTTAGGCATATAGAATGTAACTAAAACATAAACTTGTCCCTCAAAGAGTTTAGCAAGAATGCCTAAAAAAGATTTTATTTGCCTAAGTGCACACTGATCAGTAAGTAAAGATTGCCTGGCATATTGTGTCAAGAATATGAGGGCAAGGCAAAGTTCAGCATATAAAAGTGATCCATTAAAAATGTGAGTTTTACCATATCACATTCCTGCTTAAGCATCTCTAACAGCTTCCCGTTTTCCCTAAACTGTAATCCAAACTCCTGGTGGCCTCCAAAGCCCCATGACATGTGACCCTGCCTATCTCCCAGCTTTCATCTGACACCACTCTTCTTCTTGTTCACTCCATTCTCCCCAGTCTGGCTTCCTTCTGTTCTTCAAAGATGCCTAGTTTATTCTCACTCTAGCTCATTTGCACACAGTCTTCCTCTGATCTAGAATACGCTTTTTAAATTTACTTTTAGAGAGAGGGAAAGGGAGGGAGAAAGAGAAGGAGATAAACATCCATGTGAGAGAGAAACATCCATCAGCTGCCTCTCATACACACTCCGACCAGGTACCAAACCTGCAAACCACGAATGTGCTCCCTCCAGGAAATGAACTGGTGACATTTTGCTTTGTGGGACAACACCCAACCAACTGAGTCACACCAGTCAGGGCTCATCTAGAATACTCTTATTTCAGGTCTTTATATGGGTCCTGCCTCTCATCATCTGGGTCTCAGCTGAAATGAGAAACCCTGTGAGAAGGCCCTTCTCTGACCAACCAGTCAAAAGAAGTCCCATCAACATATCATTTCACCCTTTTTTCAATTTTCTTCAAAGTACGTATCAAAGTACTTCAAAGTACAAAGTACAGAATTTTATATTACCTACTTTTTTATGTATTTTCTCATTTACAAGCCCATATTTTGCTTTTCTCTGTATCCTCTAAAAATAAACCTGTTATATATAGTGGGTGCTCTGCTTGTACATGAGAATAAATGAACAAATGGCCAATGATGTCTGCAAGTGTGAAAAAGAGGAGAATGATGACAACTTGTGTCACCTAGTGGTACCCCAGGAGATAACATAAGTTGCAGAAAGTTGTGATTAAGTGCAATAAGTGCCATAAGATTCAGTAGTGGTTAAAGAGGGAGTAATGAACTCTGTTGGGAGCAATTATGGAAAACAGGCAGAGAGACTGTCCCAGAAAAGGCAGCTTGCAAAGAACCCTAAAGAATGAGTAGGCAGTTAGTGGCCAGACAAGGTTGAGAAAAGCATCTGGACAGAAAAAGTTCACATGCAGCAGCAGGCAGGTGACAGCCTCCTACCTTCACGTTGTCCCCTTAACTTCAGAGAATGTAGAACTTCCCAAAGGATTCAAGTTTGGCCCCTTGTCCAGAGGTGACCAGGGTATCCAAGATCAAAGCCCTATTGTAAACTTTGCTGCCAACTAACTGTGTGATTTTTAAGCAAGTTATTTCACTGCTCCACTGCTCATTTTCAGGACCTATGTAACCAAGATGTGACTCAGGGATCTCTGAGATCCCTTCCAGCCCTAAAAGTCTGTTAGTTTCTCCTGGGTTTGCCCCAACCCACATTTCAAAATTGCTGATACTAGAGTGTGAAAGATAAATTCCTTTTGATGGTTAATTTTTTTTCTGGTTTATTTTTTTGTTTTTTAAAGATAAGAGTCTACAGAACCTGTTCCATTCCATTGCTTGACTATGGTTCAATGCTTACATAAGTTATGAAATGCAGGTCTGGATTTTGGCAAATCCTAAAGTCTTTGCATACCTGAGGTCATTCAGCCTTGCCAGGATTGACACAGGGCAGGGAGGCTGACTCAGATCTGTGATTCCCACACCACAGAGCTTCTCAACATGGGATCTGTAGACCACTTGTTCTATACCAAAGTCCATGTTAAAAATTCAACCAGCCACTACTCTCTCGGACTCAAAGCAAAATTAGTATCCCTCATGAGTGGAGCCCAGGTAATTCCTTCTTATGCACCCTCAGGTAGAGAACCACCATCTCTTAGTTTCACTCTGTTTTGTGACAAAAATAAAACACTAATAATAATGACTAGCATTTAACGAGGGCTTATTCCACCATAATCTGTAGCAGGCTTCTCTGACTGACCTCCTTTCTTGCCCGGACGGTGTTACAGAACTTACCCAAGCTCATGGAGCAGTCAGTTGGTGGAGTCAAGATTTGAGTCCATGTTTTTCTGACTCCAGAGTCCATATTCTCCACTACTAACCAGACTGTAGCCAGATAAGGTGCTTACGAGCTGCCACCGTGGCATCACCTTTGATGACTTCAAATCCCAGCTGCACCTTTTAATAGCAGTGTGCCCTTGAGCAAGTTCTTTTTATAAGGTGGGACTAATCACCACTCCTACCTCATTGAGTATTTGGCTGTGAAAAATAATCGAGGTGATTGATATAAAGTATATAGAAGGGAACCCGGCATATCATAAGCACTCAGTAGGCATTAGCCATTATAATTCAGCCTCCCCTTTCTCCAGGCTTTATGCTTCTCAGTGCTTGTCACGGGTCCCAAAGGAGACCCCTGGCAAGCCTGAGAAGACAGATCTGAAGAAAAAAATCTATCCCCTCTGCTGGAAAACAGCCTCTCGTAGCACAAGCTCCACCAACAGTGGGTCAGTAGCGTGATCTTTGGAGATAAAGAACGGCATGTTATTTGAACTTAAATGTTCAAAGGGTGTCGACTCCTTTCTGGCGCAGAACACTTTCAGCCTCACTGCTTGTTTTTCTTTCATGGCTCCTAATGGTTCTGTCTGTCATTATGAACCTTTCAGTTCTGCTTCAACAAAGCACAAAGGGATTCCATCCTTTAATCCTCAAAATAGTTTGTCTTTAAAGTTTGGCAAGTAAGAGTTGGTTGCAGCGGTAAGTACTGAAACCTGACTCTCATTATGCCAAGAACTGCAATGTGTTGCTGCATCAAAGCATGAGTGATAACAAATGCTTTCAGATGGTGGGAACTGCTCTTTATAACCTGCCTTCCAAGTGCCCTCTTGACATAGAAGAAGTTTTTTGACTAGAATCAATCATCATTAGTAGCAAATGGTGATATCTGTCCAGGTGACAACTCAGCCAAGGAAGGAAGCTTTATCCTTAGAATGTCAGCTACAGCAAGGCTGAAATAATAGAATACAGTGAAGACTTTCTTCTTCCATGGCAAAAATTATTCCATAAGTCATGTTCTTACTAAATCTCCTACAAAGGAACTAAAAATTATTTATTCTTCTTTGTAAATGAAAATATTTAGTCATGTATAGAATTTTAAATAAGCCACTATTTATGACCACAGATATTTCAAGCACCCAGAGTCAGCAGGAGAAGCAGCATTACCACATCATCCTCACACAAATCCAGGGATGTGCCAATAAGCTTTCCTGTCCATCCCAAAAGCTCCACCCAGGGAGGCAAGGCATCCGAGGTGCGCCAAGTCCCAGCACACCACGAATCTGCCAGCCATGCAGCAAACTGACTCCTCCTTTGAAAAAGTCAGTCTCCCAATAACACCTAAATGTGGCAGGACCTGCACAAATAGGCAGCCCACTTCTTGGCAGGATATTTTTTACTAAACCAAGCTGAGATCTTCCTCCCTCTGAAAGGATGCAGAACCCTTTGCAAAATGAGAAAAAGATACCAGTCCCATAAAAATTCAGTCATTTTAATAATAAATTAATCAAGATGAAAAACTTCTTAGAAACATCCAACTCTAAATAAATGTTTGGCTTTTTGTGAAAGCCGACATAGGTAACAGTGACCAAAGAAAAATTTTGCTCAAAGTTCCTCCCACAACCTAGTAAGAAGCCAGTCCATTTGGTCTAAGATTCAACTCCACAGTGATGTTGTTTCCAGCCTGGGAGGTTCCAGGATGAGCTAAAGTTTGAGAATGGTAAAAGCTTTGTAATCAAAGACCTGAATGAAAGAAACCTCCCCAGAGGTTTATTTTGATGGGTGTTGACTTGTAATCAAACAAGTCAACATCCAAACAAGTTTTGAGGGTCAACACTGAATCTATGCCGCTATGTCAGCAAGAGTAAGTAAGAGCAGAACATCAACCAGTTATGTCATACAATAATGAAATATTCCCATTAGAAATGACTATCCTAGAGAAAGAAACTGCCTGCATTAGAGGAACAAGCTCCACTATCCCCAGAGAGACCAAGGACTGACATGACTGAGGTTTTCTCTTCATTCTCCTAACTTCACCTACTCCAGTACTCCCTACAGCTGACCAGGTTCCTGCCTACAGGCACATGTGAAAATACAGAAACATCTGCCTTTTCCCCTGAGCAAAGCACAACTACAATAATGAGCCAAAGAATGTTGCAAAATATTACTAATAATGCAATCGAACTTACAAAAAGGTCTCTTACAAGACGGATAGAATTAAAAGCAAGAAAGAAAGTTTACAGAACTCAAGGAACTAAAGTCCAGATGCTGAATGCATTTACCCAAACTTCTAACTAGACAAGATTCCTATTGCAGTCACTCAGATAAGGAAGAAGGACCTTTGATTCCTCCCAGAAACTACTCTGTAGATTAAGTTCTGATATGGACTTCTTGCTGTCCCCTTGGTCACCAAGCCACATAGCCCTTCTGTCCCTGGTCCTAGGCTTCTGCAGGTCTAATTCTAGTTCTCAGTCCCTGAAGTGAGGATGCCTCCCTGGGCTTCAGGCCATGTGGTTATAACCTTGCAGTTGCCTCCTTTATTATTCTTGAAGGTCCCTGTGGTCCACAGGCCAGGAAGCCAGGTCTTACTAAATCCATTTTTCTCAATCCACTCCCCTGAGTCAACCAGGCCTTAAGAGTCCATCCGTGCCAATTCTTTGTTCACATGTAAGGAAGAGAGATGGAATGACTTGTTCAAGGTCACATAGCAAATTAGAGAGGAGCCAGGCCTTCTGTCCCCCTAGCCAATGGTTTTCACATGATGTTACTGATAAAGCCTAGAGCTTTAGAGGCTCTTGCGCCCTGCCCATCTTACCAAGGATTCCTCTTCCAGCTTCTGACAGTGCCACTACTAACTTCACACCTCTAACCTTCTCCAGAGAATTTCCTTTGGGTGATAAAGCCACATTGCACAAATGTGTCTGGGAATTATCCCTGATTTAGGGCTGGATTCTCCCTCACTAAGAACTGACTGATGCAAGGAAACAAAATCCTTACTTCTTTGCCACAAGACAGAACAGGCTCTGATGCAATGGATGCAATAGTGCATCACATAAGACCAGGTTGACACTAGGCTTCACCTAAAACCACACCCTTTCTCCTAAAGACTGTTTTTAATAAACCACTTGTATAAGAATCCTCTGTCTCCAGAAGCGGACCTAATGCTGTGCTTCTTCACAAGTGTTCCAAACTGGCATATTGATTCAGTCCCCACAATGGTCAAAAGGCCTCTGTGGACCACCTTTATCCAGACTCATCAAGATTCAGTGGCTCAGATTACCAGGAATAGCCCCCTTGTCCCTTCTAGCTTAAAAGTCCACCCTTCCCCATGCTCACCCCCCAAGGAAAAGCACCAAACACCTCCTTCCTGCCCTCACAGCTCTCACCTGACTTGTAGTTAGGAGCTGAAGACCTATTTTGAAGTCAGTGAGCGATCAAGCCGAGGTTATCAGCAGCAGAACACAGTCTAAAATACTGACAATGATTCATTCTCCTGGTTCTCTTTGGGGAGCACAGAAACCTCCTCCAAGGTCCCTTAATTTGCTTCTTGCAGTGTGAGATCTTGTAAACAGAGAATAGGGTCTCGTCACAGCATTAATATTAACAACAAGCCACCCATTGCTTGACGGTACCCTACCTTCCTCAGGGGAATCCCTGTGCCTGCTCTATGTTTTAAATTATATTCCTATCTAGATGCACTATTTGGGATACAAAAACTTCATTTCTGGGACTTATTACTTAACTATGACTTTCTTACATAAAAAGGCCCCCTCACTGAGTTTGTTTCTTTCCTGGCAAAGGTCAAATTGACAACATACCTGGAGAATTTATAATCTGCTATATAAGAATAATAGCTGTTCTCTTACAGCTTTTAATAGGTTCCAGGCCCCAAAAATATGCCACTTCTAATCCTCACAAAAGATAGGACTGATGAGGCTCAGGGAGGTTAGATAACATATCAGTGTTATGTTAACAATTACAGGGTAGAAACAGGATTTGAACCAAGGTTCATCTAACTGCAAAATGTGTGATTAGGCCACTCTGTCACACTCTCCTTGCCACTATTCCACTGCTTAAAGCTGGCTCTAAACTGAAGTGATTCCTGGTCCAAAATAAGCTTCCTATGGAATTACTGGATGTTCTTAAAACCACACCCTGTTCTCTGACCTTGAGAGAGTGAAGCTACATAAAGGGTGTCTAGGATAGATAAAGACAAGGATCAAAAGGGGTTTTGACCGAAAGATGGAGTGAACATACTGTTCCCTATTCTTCCCACAAAATAGCTTTAAAAACATGGACATTATATCTAGAATGAACACAAGAAAACTCTGAAGGTACAGAGAAGTTGGGAAGGTTAAAGACCTCAGGACCCAAAGAATGGTGGTGAGTTCCCAGATATTCTTTTCTCCTTATATATTCCAGGACAGACACTGAAGAAGTCAGCATCCTGGAAATAACAACAGGCAGAGACAAAAAAATAACAGCCCTACTCTCTATCCAAAGAACCAAGAACAGCCTAGCCTCTTTTAGATAAAAAAAACTTTTAGATTATAACCATTCTACTTAAAACACTGCAAGGAAGGACTGCAGTCTCACCCCCATCTGAACAGCAAAGGCCTGGTAGCAAGCCTAAACTGGAATGGGGTTTCCCAATACCCCACCAGGATGGTTTCAGAGAAGGTTGGGTAGGGAGCCTGGTCTTTCCTCTCTGCTGGGTTCAGTTCCTTGCTGAGGTGGTACTGGATAAACCTAATGGACAGTCAGGACTTCACCATCACTGCTCAGCAGTGTCAACCCCCGAGGTGTCAGTGGAGGTCACATAGGAGCAGTATCAAAGCACCCCTACTTCTCACAGCCAGAGTGGTCCCAGCTTCAATGAGAAATTACATTCTTGAAACAAATGAAAAACTAGAAAGATTTGGTGAAGAAGTAGGAATTCTTAGCAAAGAAAGAGATGTTAAAAAAATAAGTGGAAATTTTGGAATTAAAATACACCATTACAGAAATTTAATAAACAATGACAACTCACTGGATGGGTTCAATAGCAGAATGGAGAGGATAGAGAAAAGAATCAATGAATTTAAGGATAGAAAAATAGAAATTGCCCAATCAAAACAATAGAAAGCAGATTGAAAAAAATGGAGTCTCAGAGCCCTGTGGGATTACAATAAAAGATGACAGAAGCTTAGGTCATCTGACCCCTAGAAGGTGAGGAAAAAGAAGATGGAGCTGAAAAGCACAGTATTTAATGAAATAATGGCTGAAAATTTACCCAACTTGGCAAAAGATGGTTTTAAGAATCTCAGTAAAAACCAAATAGGATAAACCCAGAAATCCACACCAAGACACATCATAGCCATGCTTGTGAAAACTAAAGACAAAGACAAAATTTGAAAGTAGCCAGACAAATGATGCATTAACTATAGGAGAATAACAAATTGAATGATAGATTTCTCATAAGAAATCAAGGAGGCCAGAAGGAAGTGGTGTGATATTTTTCAAGTGCTGAAAGAACAGGACTGTCGACCTAGGAGTCTATGTCCAGAGAAAATATTCTTCAGGAATAACATTCTTCCTGATATGAAGGAAGGATATGAAGGAAAACTAAGAAAATCTATTGCTAACAGACCCACCCTAAAAGAATAGCTGAAAAAAACCTCCCTAAAAAGAAAGAAAAAGATAAAATAAGAAATCTTGGAACATCATGAAAGAAGGAAAAACAACAGAGCAAAAATATGAGTAAATACAAAAGACTTTACTTCCTCTCTTTAGTTTTCTAAATAGGTTTGTGCTTAAAGCAAAAACTGTAACACTGCCTACTATAGTTCTCAAGGTATACGGAGAAAATAGTAAAACAACCATAAAATGGGAGGGTAATGGGAGGTTACTACACTTCAATGGAACTAGTAAAATGTCAATACCAGCAGACTGTGATACATTATGTATATATCAATTTAACACCTAGAGGAACCACTGAAAAAGCTATATAAAGAGATACACTTTAAAACACAACAGAGAAATCAAAATGGTATTCTATGAAATGTTCAAGCAACCCCCAGAAAGCAGGAAAAAAGTAAAGCAGAGTCTGAAAAGAAGGGAAAGGGGATGTGTGGAAGCATCTCCAGGTCTATGTCCCAGGGACATTCTGGAGCTAACTAGATCCTTTACATAGGGGAGCACAGTCCATCTGCTGCTCAGATATGCCTCCGGGATGGGGGCAGGGGGAGGAACCCTCCAGCCAATTCCACAGAGTTTTGCCTCAGAAATTACAATAAGTTGATGAATGTCTGCACTGGCAGTCATGGAAGGCTCTTCTCAAAGCCAGCAGCTGACCTGCCGCACACCCCACAGGGCTCCTTGCCAAGGCTCGGATCTCAGCTAACTTTCAGCACAGTCAAGGCTGCCTCCAGGGAGAGGATGGCACATTTACATTCCAATTACCAAAGCCAAAAGAATCCCTTTCTGTACAATCCATTGGGCTGGGAAAATGGAACTAAGATGGCTTTGATGAACGTCTGATGCAGCTTGGTCAAGGAGAAGCAGCAGGCGTGATCATTTGGAGTCGTGCTCCAAATGCTTCAAGAAATGACTGGGCTCAGAGTCAGTCAGCCTTGGTAAATTTCCCCTACCAGATATAAAAGCCTATTTTAACAGGCATCTTCATTCTCAGAAAGATTGAAAAGGAAATGAATGTGGATTTCCAGAGTAGTTCCATCTCCCTTTGATGTTATTAGAGGCAAGAGTCCTGAATTCTTCCAGGCAGGTGGGGAGCCCCCAATCATATATTAACCCATTTCATAGGACCCGATGGCCCTGTGTCTCTGGCCCCCAACCCTGTCTCTCAGAAGAATGCTTCTGAAAACTTCCCATTACAGTTGTTTATAATTTTTATGCTTTAAAAAGAGCAGAAATGTGTCTAGGTAGGTTATTTATACATTACATGTCATTCATTGTTCTGAATGTAATTTTAATCAGTTCAACATAAAAGCATCTTAATATCCTCAATAATGGCAGTGGTAATTTTAAATATTAAAATCCACATTAGGGAAAGGGGGGATTTGATTTATTCTCTCCTTCCAAATAAGCCCAATCAACTAGGCACACACCACCCATCTTTCTCTCCACTGTCCCATCTTTTTTCTTCCTTCTTATTTTTCTCTTTCCTCCCACTCTGCTCCCTTATGAGATGACAAAGATCAGGGTTGTAGGGGCAGAGTCATGATGGACCCCAAAAATCTGATTATCTCCTCTCCTTCTACTTACTCAGAAACCTGAGACTTTTTATAAAAGTAGTTCTATTTTTTCCAGAAAATCTCTGATTTTTATGTCTGCTCTGTCTTTAACCAACTATTATAGATTTTTCTATTGAATTCTGGTTTGTACCCCAGATTCCTGAAAGGTATATTTGCAGACAATACCAGGTAGATTCCCTTGAGCTTTGGAAATGACCTCCCTTTCACCAAAAGGCAAATAGCCCAAGAAAGGCTCTCATCCACCTACATTCTCTTCCACTTTTTACTTCTTGGCACTTATAAAAATTCCGGAATGTTGCTGAAAATTTAGAAATGGGGTTCCATTGCTCCTTATATACTATTGCATTTGAAATAAATACCTCAAGTTAATTCAGCTCTTTCTTCCTTCAGCTAATTAGTGAACAACAAATTTCATGCTAATGTTCCCAAATCATTTGCGTGCAGTATGGGACTCACTTTCCAAATTTTGCTGATTGCAGCAAAAAAAAAATGCTCACATCATTTCATGACCGTAGTTCTAAAGGTTGCTATCAGGCTTGCTCTCCTCTTACATGCAGGATATTTATTGTGTTAGTCCACAATGCTCCAACTTTCCACTGGTACACAAAGTTAGTGGTTTACTAAAGTAGTCCTGGAATCCATTTCCATGGAAACCAAAGGTATAAAAAGCTGCTTTTTAAAAAGATTTTATTTATTTATTTTTAGAGAGAGGGGAAGGGAGGGAAAAAGAGAGGCAGAGAAACATCAATGTGTTGTTGCCTCTCACATGTGCCCCCCACTGGAGACCTGACCCACAACCCAGGCATGTGCCCTGACTGGGAATCAAACTAGCGACCCTTTGGTTCACAGGACGACACTCAATCCACTGAGTCATACCAGCCGGTTGGGGCGGGGAGCTGCTTTTAACTAAAAGGAAAACCTAGAGGAACTCTAAAAAGATCAGAAGTATTTTTAAAGTAAACATATAACACAATACATTCTAGCTTTAGTCAAAGAAGCCTTAGAGTGGAATAGTGTAGCAGGTTAACAGAGGAAGAATGGACAAAAAACAAATTTTGTTTGGGCAGTGATCATCATGGTGCTAAGAGGAATACGTTGCTGTGTCTGGTCTTCGATCCAGGTCATTAGAAGTTTCTCCACATCTGATATAGGCCCTTCTCGAATTTTGTTAGTCTATTTGCCTACAACAAGACTGATCCTTTAATAGATTCTGTCACTTGGTTCTTGTTCTTCATGATCACAGCTATGGTGGAATGGGACAAGCCTGACTGATGGGCAATAACATCACTAATTCTCCACATTTGTAGTCCCTAATCATTTTTTATTTCATTTTCAGGTCATTCACTCAATGTGGCCTCTTACTAGCAACATTAGCAGTGGATTTTGTATGCTAAGGGGCCATTACAAACAAAACAAGATTAAATCAAATGCAAGAGAAAAGAATGCAATCAGGAGATGCAGTAAACAGGAGATATATGAGGCAGCTGCTAACATAACAGGGCATACTGTTTCATAGCAAACTTGTTTTTTGTAAGTGTAGAAAAAGTATAGTATATAGTCAATATAAAAACTGGTAACATTTATTATTTTTATCAAGTGTTATATATTGTACATAATTGTATATGCTATATTTTTATATGACTGGCAGGGCAGTAGGTTGTTTACACCAGCATCATCACAAACTCAAGAGTAATGCCTTGTGCTATAACTTTAAATAGCTACAACATCACTAGGCAATAGGAATTTTCCAGCTCCATTTTAATCTTATGGGACCACCATCCTGTGTGTGGTCTGTCATTGACCAATACATCATTATGTGGCATATGTCTGTATGTAGAACATTCCATCAAAAACAGCAGAATACACATTTTTTCAAGAGCACTTGGAACATTTTTCAGGATAGATCACATGTTAGGCCACAAAAAAGGCCTCAACAAACTTAAGAAGATTGAAATCATATCAAGCTTCTTTTCCAACCACTATGGTATGAAACTAGAAATTAATTAGAGAAGAAAACTGGAAAAAATGCAAATACGTGGAGGCTAAACAACATGGTGCCAAACAATCAATGGGTCAAAAGAGAAATGAGGAAACAATACCATGAGATGAATGAAAATGAAAACACAGTGTTCCAAAATCTATAGGACATAGCAAAAACAGTTACAAGAAGGAAGTTTATAGAAATATAGGCCTACCTCAAGAAACAAGAAAAACCTCAAATAAACAATATAACTTTACATCTAAAGGAACTGGAAAAAGAAGAACAAACAAAGCCTAAAATCAATATAAGAAGGAAAATAATAAGATCAGAGAAAAATAAATGCAATGACTAAAAAATAAGAGAAAAGATCAATGAAATTAGTAGTTGATTCTTTGAAAAGATACACAAAATTGACTCACATGTAAATTCTATCAAACATTTAAACAAGAGTTCATAACTATTCTTCTCAAACTATTTCAAAAAAAAGCGAAGAGAAAGGAAAGCTTCCAAGCTCATTCCATGAGGCCAGTATTATCCTGATACCAAACCAGATAAAGAAACTACCAGAAAATAATAATCCTGATGAACACAGATGTAAAAATCCTCAAAAAATATATTAGTAGAAATTCAGCTCCTTGGTCTGAACACTAGAGATTTCAAGTACTTAGTAGCCACATGTACCTAGCGGTTATTCCACTAGACAGTGTTAGAGATATAGGGCATTTCCATCATCATAAAACTTTCTATTAGACAGAGCTTCTCTAGAAGTTGAAATCAAATTTTAAGTTTAGCCCTGGCTGGGTGGCTCTTTTGGGGCATTGCCCCATATTCCAAAAAGCTGTGGGTTCCATTCCAAGCCAGGGTATATACCTAGGTTATGGGTTCAGTCCCTGGTTAGGGCACTGGAGGCAACTGGTCAATGTTTCTCTCACATTGATGTTCCGCTCACTCTCTCTCCTTTCCTCCTTCCCCCTCTCTCTAAAATCAATAATCATATCCTTGGGTGAGGGTTAAAAAAGAGAGAGAGAGAGAACCCAAAAGACTACCCAAAAAAACTATTAGAACTAATAAAATAATTTATTAAATTTACAGGATATTAAATTAATACATGAAATCTGTTACATTTCTATATACTAATGGCAAATATCAGAAAGAGAAATTAAGAAAACAATCCCATTTATAATTGCAGCAAAAAAAAGGAATAAAACCAAGGAAGTGAAAGATCTGTACTCTGAAAACTATCAATGATTAAAGATATTAAAGGTTACACAAATAAATGAAAAGATACACTGAGCTCATGAATGGTAAAAATTAATATTGTTAAAATGTCCACACTACCCAAAACTGTCTACAAAATCAATGCAATCCCTATCAAAATACTAAGGCATTTTTTACAGAACCAAAACAAATAATCCTGAAATTAATATGAAGCCACAAAATACCCCAAATAGCCAAAGCAATATTGAAAGGGGGAAAAAAGGCTGGATGAATCACACTTCCTCACTTTGAACTATACTATCAGTTATAGTAATAAAAACAGTATGGTACTGGCACAAAAAAAAAGTTCCATTGTTTTTAAATATCACGCACATTAATGGACATTTAAAAAATGTTTTAGGAGGACTTATAACCTTGGACAGACAAAAGAATCAGCTTCAGCACAATCTGTCTGCACCTGCACAACAGCACACAAGACATGGTGGACAGAGTGACCCTCAGTCAACTAGCTAGAGGGAAGGACCCACCAAAGAAAGACCCAACAACAATCAAAACCCAATTACATCCAGAGAACCAACATAAATGGCATAAACGGCATCCCAAGAGGATAAAGTTCAGGTGATCCAGGAGACTGCACCACCAAATCTCACAGGCTTCCTACCATAGAAGTTCACAAAAAACTTCTTTTGTCATAAAAAACACTTTCTTTTTCTTTTTTTATTGTTGTTCTATTACAGTTGTCCCAATTTCCCCCCATTACTTTCACCTGCCCTGCCATTGGCTCCCATAATCAATCCCCACCCTATTGTCCATGTCTATGGGTCATTTATACCTGTTCCTTGACTAGATCCTTCCTCTTCTTTCCCCCCCTTCTCCCCTCTGGTAGCAGTCAGTCTGTTTCATGTTTCCATGCCTCTGGATCTATTTTGCTGTTTTTTGTTTTGTTCATTAGGTTCCTCTTATAGATGAGATCATATGGTATTTGTCTTTTGCCACCTGGCTTATTTCACTTAGCATAATGCACTCCAATTCCATCCATGCTCTCACAAAAGGTAGAAGTTCTTTCTTTCTGCTGTGTAGTATTCCATTGTGTAAATGTACCAGTTTTTTGACCTACTTATCTACTAATGGGCACTTTAAGTCTTTATCCATATTGAATTTATTCTGGTATATGGTGTAAGCTGGTGGTCTAGCTTATTTTTTTTGCATTTATCATTCCAGTTCGTCCAATATCATTAGTTGAAGAGGCTATTTTTTACTGCATTTTAAGCCCCTGCCCGCTTCGTCACAAATGAATTGATGATAGAGACACAGGTTTACTTCTAGGTTCTCTATTCTGTTCCATTGATCTATGTGTCTGTTCTTATGCCAGTAACAGACTGTTTTGATTATAGTGGCCTTGTAGTATAGTTTGATATAGGCTAGTGTGATCCTTCCTACTTTGTTCTTCTTTCTCAAGATTGCTGAGGTTATTCAGGGTCTTTTTCAGTTCCATATAAATTTTTGAAATATTTGTTCTAGATCTGTGAAATATGTCATTGGCATTTTAATAGGGATTGCATTGAATCTATAGATCTCTTTGGGTAGTCTGGACATTTTAATGATGTTAATGCTTTGAATCCATAAACATGGTATAAGTTTCCATTTATTTGTATCTTCCTTATTTCTTTCTTCAGTGTTGTGTAGTTTTCTGAGTACAGGCCTTTTACCTCCTTGGTTAAGTTTATTCCTAGTTTAAGGAATTAACTTAAACTAAGGATTAAGTTAAAGTAGGCCTGTACTCCTTAAACTAATCCTTAAATTAAGGATTTGTTTATTTTTCTTGTTGCTTAGTAAATGGGACTTTTTCCTAGTTTCTCTTTCTGATATTTCACTGTTGGTGTAGAAAAATGCCTTCAATTTCTGAATATTGACTTTGTATCCTGCTATTTTCCCCAATTCACCTATTAGATCCAGTAGTTTTTTGATGGAGTTTATAGGGTTTTCTATGTACACTATCATATCATCTGCAAATGACAGTTTTACTTCCTCCTTTACAATTTGGATGCCTTTTACTTCTTTTTCTTGTCTAATCACTATGGCTAGAACTTCCAATACTATGATGAATAAAAGTGGTGAAAGCAGACACCTTTGTCTTATTCCTGATCTTAGGGGGCAAGCTTTTCATTTTTGCCCTTTGAGTATAATGTTGGCTGTAGGTTTCTCATATATGGCCTTTATTATGTTGAGGTATGCTCCCTCTATTCCCACTGTGCTAAGTGTTTTTATCATAAATTGGTGCTGTACTTTATCAAATGCTTTTTTCAGAATCTATTGATATGATCATGTGATTTCTTTCATTTTGTTTATGTGATATATTATGTTTATTGATTTGTGAATATTATGCCATCCTTGCGTCCCTGGGATGAATCCCACTTGATCATGGTGTATGATCTTTTTAATGCATTGCTGGATCCAGTTTGCCAATATTTTGTTGAGGGTTTTAGCATCTATGTTCATCAGCAATATTGACTGGTAGCAGTCTTTCTTTTCTTGTGTCTATACCTAGTTTTGGAATTAGGGTAATACTGGCCTCATAAAAAGAGTCTGGGGGTCTTCCCTCTTCTTGAATTTTCTGGAATAGTTTGAGAAGGATAGGAGTTCCTCTCCCCTAAATGTTTGGTAAAATTCACCTGTGAAGCCATCCAGTCCAGGGCTTTTGTGTGCTGGGAGTTTTTTAATTACTGCTCAATTTCACTATTCAGGTCTATTCAGGTTTTCTGCTTGTTCTTGATTTAGTTTAGGGAGATTATATGTTTCTAAAAATTTGTCCATTTCACCCAGGTTGCCAAATTTCTTGGTATATAGTTGTTCACAGTAATTTCTTACAATCCTTTGTATTTCTGTGGTATTGGCTATAATTTCTCTTTTTCATTTCTGATTTTATTTATTTGGGTCCACTTTCTTTTTTTCCTGATGGTCTGGTTAAAAGCTTGTTGATTTTGTTAATCTTTTCAAAAACTAGCTCTGGGATTTGAATTGTTGTTTTAGTCTCTATGCCATTTAATTCTGCTATGATCTCCACCCCAAAGAAGCAAAACACACATTATTTTCAAATGCACATGGAACATCTTCAAAGATACACATCACAGTAGGACACAAAAGCCTCAACAAATTCAAGAAAACTGAAATCATATCAAGCATCTTCTCAGATAACAATGCCTTAAAACTAGAAACCAACCTCAATGAAAAAAGCTAAAAAGCTTTCCAATTCATTGAGACTGAACAACATGCTATTAAATAATGAATGGGTTAACAATGAGATCAAGGAAGAAATCAATATGTTTCTGGAAACAAATAAAAAAACACACAACAGCCCAATACCTATGGGACAAAGTAAAGGCAGTCCTGTGAGGAAACTTCATAGCAATACAATCCTACCTAAAAAAGATAGAAAAATCTCAAATTAACCATTTAACTTCACATATACAAGAACTAAAGAGACAGCAACAAACAAAGCCCAGAGCAAGTAGAAGGCTGGAAATAGTCATTAGAACCATTTTCAAACTGGGCATAGATTATTTAAGGGTAATTCTCATCATGTAGATGTAATCAGCATTATTTATATGATTTACATTTGTTTTACTTCAAATCCTAAATTCATACCACTTTACTAGAATGAAATATTAATGCTATTAGTTTAAATACCATAATTTTTTAAATAAAATGTTAAAATAATATTTATTCATCAACCTTGGACCACTATAATATTTTAGATCACTGCTTAAATATCTAAATTTTTATCACATGTTATGCCTAATACCAATCAATAACAGCTGATATTTGGCTATAATCATAGTCTAAAAATACAGGTTTTCATTTGCTTCTTCATAATTCAGAAAAATACTTAAGAGTAAATATAAATCTGACACTTAAAATCCCAATTCTCCCAGCATATGCTTAAACCCATCCTGCTGCACAGGACGACCTTTGACCCCCAACTACTCCCAGGACAGTGTTGGCTCAAATCACCATGGAGGTGACAGATGGGGTATGCAATTATGAAGGATGCTGGGTATTTTATTTTTGTTAGAGAAAGAAACTGTGGGGAAAATATGCTTAATCTATTGTATTTTCAGCATGGTGTCACCTATAAATATTAATTTATAAACACAAAACTTACTAAGAATTTTAACTGCACAAAAAAAGAAATAAAGTAATTCAAAAATAAAAAATGGGATTTCTACTATCTTCTTTCCTCAGGACAGTGAAAAAAATTAAAAGGATTTAAAATTTCATCCCATCCCAGTGGTTTCAAAGGTAAGAAAACACATCTAACTCCCATTTAAATCATGGGGTTACCAGAGTAGAAATTACAGGTTAAAGTACCACAGAATTAAAAAGAAAAATAGTCACTATTTACAAAACAGAACATATTTCCAAATCACTCAAAATATACTGCACTTACAATACTGTAAATTCTCCAAATTTTTACTTTACTGAGATCTGTGACCACTTTGTGAAACAGAGAAAGTGTATATGTGATTGCTCCCCATTTACTCATGGGTCAAGAAGATAGAAAGAAGAAACTGTGAGCTCTTCAAGGATGATGGCTTTTCTTATTGGAATAAAGCAAATAAAAGTGATTCACTGATAATGCATTTAATTTCCCTCTCAGCAATTAAACTGTGTATCTATGCTTAATGAGAATGGTATAAACAGTCAGGATAGGCATGTGGCAAATCAGAAATTTTTCTTTTTGATCTTAAGCTACATGGATTTCCAAAATGCAAAAAATAGGAGGTAGAGCTTCACCTGGATCCTCTGGCTCCTTCCTTGAATCGCACAGCAATTCACCTCCTTTATCTTTTCCTACCCCTGAGTGAGAGTGCATAGGCTTCTGCCCTCTGGATGCTTTGTACCCACTTGCCTGGGTCTTAACTGAGGCTCGAGTTTTGTGATTAATGAGAGCTGGGGACATAGCCTTCCAACCTTCCTCATTTTGAATTCTCCTAGGAGACACTTAAAGTGATTCTTTGAAGTTTGTCATAGGAGAGAAGCTATGAAGGTAGAATCAGGTTTCCACTTAACTTCTATTTTCATATAACTGAACAGGATCAGGCCTCAGGTCAAAGACTGATGGATTTCTCCATGCCTGGAAGAGCCCTTTTCCTCTCCTGGCCTCTGGGTTTATATACACCTACCTGTCTCTCTAGGCCCAGCCCAATCCCACATAAGCACACAAAGCCTTCACTAATAACTGCAGCTTCCTCAGGTGAAGCTGGTCTTTGTTTTAAACACTGGCACCATGCAATAGCCCTTATTACATCATTTTAGATTGTTCATTGTTATTTTCTAGGAGTTAGTGGTTTCTCCCCAACTAGATTCTGAGCAATGCGAAAGCTGAGAGTCTTGTACTTTTCTCATCGTTGTCCCCTAGGGGGCCTAGAGTGTCAAACTCAATACATATGCTTATGGGATGCTGAATAAATACCTCCTGGGTATTTATTACCCATGATTCATTATTACCTAATTTCACCTGTTAAGAAGGAGAATAAGTGGATAATATGCTGGCATATCTTCATCTTATTCTGCTTTTCTTGGTGAGAAAAAAAAGAGATCTGGCACTCACTAAGTTTAAAGAACTCTATCAAGAACTATTTAGCATTATCTCACAACACTCAGATAGGATTCCATGCTTCCTAACTAGATCAGAAAATTCCACATTGTGAAAATATCATTTTTCTTTCTCTGTGAAGTCCTTCTACATTTGAGTGCATTAACCATGTTTGATTATAATGAAAATTTACCAAGACAAAATTGATGTGCTTGGCTGAATTATTCACATTATAAAAGGTGGAGCAAGATAGGTCACAGTGTGAGTCAAAATTGAATATATTGGCTTGACCAAAAAGTCTGTTTAGTTTTTTTGTAAAATAAAAGACAAATTTTTTCATTTTCACCAATAACTTTATTGATTTGGATATTCGGAGTATGTCAGCTATCTTCTGCTATTGGCTTCAGGTGGATAGAGGACAGGGATGTGACTAAACATCTTCCAATGCATAACACAGCTCCACACCAAAGAATTATTTAGCCAAAATGTCAATAGTACCAAGAAAGTTTGCAAACCTTTTTGACACGTTTGATCAGTCATAGCACCTTCTCCATACACTTCACAAAACTTATCTTGCATTTCAGTTGTGTTTTTACCTTTCTCGAAATAATAAGGCATAATATGCCAAAAATGTTGCACATCCTCTTCCATTTTCAATATTAAAATGGCGGCACAGAATTTCACCAATTTTGATAAGTTTTTTTAAAGGTATGCTGACATACATTTGTATGACAGCTGTCACAATGCAATCTAACAAAACTGTTTCAAATGAAGTTAAAAACAACTAAGTACTACTAGAGCCATCATGTGGAAAAAACTAAATGAACTTTTTGACCAACTCAGCACTTAGTTCTACTTTTTGTTTTGGTTGTCCAAAAATGAATGTGACTTCTAGAGAAAGTACCTCTGAATTCTTTCAGTGCTTTCATTTCTGACATCTATATCAGAAGGTGATAGTGATAGATGTGTTATGAAGTCCATCTCTAGGAGAGAAGAAAAATTATTCCCTAAATACATGGTAGTATTCTTTGTCCAGAGTACCAAACACACCAAAGAAAGGGAATTCCAACCCAAACACAATCTTAAAGGCTGCTGTCCATGCTTGGGGTTAGACTGTTTATCCTCAACCACAATTTCACCTTTTATAGCATCAAACCAGGACACTCAGAAAAAATCTAAAGGAGCCAAAATTTGTTGTTTTCCTTCAAACCTGAATTCTAGTGGCACTTTTGTTTGGGTGTTGGAACAACACTAAAATTTAGCACAGTTTATCTTTGAGTCATCCAATCTTTATTTTGGTTCCTGTCCATTAAACAAAACTGACTCTTACCACCTGGCAATATGGATTTGGAAAGAATAGCAGTACACCACTTTCTTAGCTCAGCTGGCTGGAGCATGGCATTCATGAGGTCCAGATCTCATGTCTGACCTTCAGGCAAACAAGACACTCCTGTTCCATGCCAGAACCTATTTGGACCTATCAATTGTGCTGTTTCTTGGTCAATGACTACACCTTTAATGCTAACCTGCCATTGTCCATCAAATAAGGCAAGTCAGTAAGAATGCTGAGAAACTGGAGGAGAGGTATAACTCAAAATGAATATCCTACTGAAGGTGAACATCAATCTCATCTTCCTCATTCTCATCATTGAAACAAACACTTACGGTACTATATGCCAGGGATCTTGCTTAGGACTCTCTGAACTTTCTCTTATTTATCTTTATTTAAAACCTTATGAAAGAGGTCCAATAATTAGCTATTCTTTACAGATAAGCAAGCTAAGATTTAGAGAGATAAACTAGTTTGATTTTGGTAATATAGCTAATAAGTATTACATCAGAATCTAAAGGCAGTCAGACTACAGAGCTTGACATACTCCATATAATTCATATCAATCTGTTTTACTCAAAAGAGAATCAGCACTGCTAAATAAGTACATTATAATAATCTATAATTTGAATAGATAGCACCTGATGATAAATATCTATAGGCCACAAATATTTATACAAGAAATCTGCATAAGTGTGATATGCCGTGTGTTCTATAAATAATATAAATGCAAACATTCTTAGAGCTAAGAGGGTAAATATTTTTAAGAACTATAATATATAGAACTGTCACAATGTAAATAGTTAGAAATAGTACAAACACTAATCAAAGCTAGAGTCCACACTCCATCCACGTGAATGGAAGAAAGGGTGAGATGCTGGAGCAAGAATATGTTACCATAGTCACATCGCTAAGGAGCCCAGTGTACCACTGTGAGAGACACAGAGACAGATCCATGACTTCTCCAAAGCTGGCAGTAAATAATAGATCTGAGACTATATTATACCAAGGCACCAACCTCCCCAAGTACAGAGGGAGGCTGGGAGAGTTTTGTAAGGAGACTAAGGGCCAACATTGAGAACACATGCCTATTAGCTTGCTGGGCCTAATGAAGTAGAGCAGCAGACATTGGTCTCATCTGGAAACAAATATAAAGGTGGCTTTGAACAATGCTATACCTGGGCCCCTTCTCACCCCAGCAGCGTTGTGCTCATTATGTACTTAAAATACATAAAGATTACATATATATTTTTATGTTACTAAGAGTGCTTAGAGATAGGGAAAGTCCCTAATTACAGCTAAAAAAAGATGTCTGTCTTTTGCCAGAGTGTGTTCTATCAATTAAATGGGTTAATAGGCCATTTTTCCCCACTGTGGGGAAAGAAGAGCCTCTGTGACCCTCTATTGATTAAGACTGCTATGGAATACTATTTGCAATCGCATTGCATAATGGAAATCAGGAGGTAGCTGTCATGGTTTCTGAAGACAAATTGCTGGTAGCTGAGACAAATCATAGCCTCTTTCATCTCTTACTGTTCTCAGTTCCCAGTTAATGTGTATCTTATAGTCTAGGTTTCTTAAGTCAGTCTGCTCTACTGACACAGGTAGTAAAAATGGTAATCTGAGTTACCCTGCTTTAGAAATTGTGTTCAAGTAACCACTACACTGACCATTACTCCTGAGCCATGCATTATTTAGTAAGAAACACAACCTCCAAAAGGGCACACAATTAAAAATAGATCCATACAGCAGCTGCTGTGATTATGACCAATACAAACAGAAATCCAACCAGGCACAATCAAAAGAAAATGGACTGCTGCCAGACAGAACACTGTTCAATCCCATTTTTGTTTTGTGTCCTTTGACTTGCTAAGTCAGCCAGCAAGTGATGTGTAGGGAGCAGTGGTTCTCAAAGTCTGCCAAAGAGCAGCATCGGCATCACCTGGGAACTGTCAGAAATGCAAAGTCTCAGATCCCAACCAGACCTACTGACTCAGAAACTCTGAAGGTGGGCTCAGCAATCTGTGTTTTCACAAGCCCCCTGGGTGATTCTGAGGCATACTGAAGTTTGAGAATTACTGGGCAGAAGCCAGGGGGCAACCTTCAGAGAGTAAGTCTTCCTAGGAAGGTACCACCTTTGGTTGGAAAAAAAAAACTATCTTCAGAAGGCTCTGGGAAGAAACCTGTCCTGAAACCAAATAAAACCACTGCAATCTTCAGTTTTCTGTAAACCTAAAACTTTCTCTAAAAAAATAAAGTCTACAAAATATTTTTTAAACCATTGCAATCATTTGGGTGAATGAGTAGAAAGAAGGGCACAGGATTTTCCTTATGCAAACTTATTTTTTTTATTTACCTATTCCCTGATTTGCTCTAGAAAGGATTTCAGACAACTTCTTAAGCAAAATATAGCATCCAGTCACAAGTCATTCTCTTGGAAAGACTCCTCACTACTTTCAAGACAACCTCATTATTTAAAAAACCCAAAAGATAGGCATTAATTACTAAGTAAGTTCTTGAGATGTCTCCACTACTCAGGCCTTTTGAGGGAAAAGAAAAGTAAGAAAGATTCTATTTAAATTCACCAAGTTAAAAATCTGCCCCTGCTCCACTCAAGGAGAGTCACAATGCCCCTTGACCAATCTGAGCATATGATCACTACACTGATTCTGAGTTACGACATGTCATGAAGAACCACAGCCTGTGACGTGTGCCTGTATCATGAGTCAGCCTTGTAGCAAGTGCTTTTGGTAATTATAATATTTAATTCAACCCCTTTGCTGGCCCAAGAATGGGATCTATGATACCAAAATTCACCCTAGAGCCAATAGTGCTTGAATGAGCCTCTAGCATCGTTTCAACTTTTTTTCAAATGATAAATGATCTTAAGGAATGAAAGGGAAGGAATCCATCAGTAAGAGATTAAATAAATTAAGGTCTATTCATATAATTAAAAATCAAGCAGCTGTTAAAAATTAAGTTTTATAGTTCTCAATATCCTGGACAAGTATTTGAATCACCTGGTGATTATTTACAATATTCCAATGACAGAGCTCCATCCCATTTTCATTGGTGTTGGATAGGGTTTGGACATCTGTATTTTTCCAAAACTACCAATGTGATGCTAATGTGCTTCTAGGGTGAATTACTGAGGTAGCTCTATATTAACCAACATAGAAATCTCTCCCAGATATATTATCACATGAAAAATAAAGTCATAAGATACATATCTATTAATAAAATTCTGTTTGAGTGTGTGTGTAATTATATTAAAAGATATGTGTATTTGGATATGTGTATTCTATTTTATACTGTTTATTTATTCATTGCTTATCATTTTCAAAATGAAAATGTCTCTTTTACTTAATTTTTAATTTGTTTAGAGAAAATGTGAGTTGGTTAAAAAAGTGAAGAAACACATGAAAATGGGAATTATACCATGTCTCCTTCTTTTTCCCCTTGTCCCTCCTTCTTTTCCTTTTTCTCAGAGAGTATAAAAGTAAAATACACAAAATTCCTTTTTTGCCCTACCTACCAAACACCTATTATTTCCAATATTTGGAGTTGAGGTGAGGGAAGGCATGGAGATGGAGGTGATAGAGAAATATGCTTCATCCATCCATTCATTCATTCATTCATTCATTCATTTGGCAAATATTTTGTTGGGTTCCCAGACAGATCCACGCTAAGAGCTGGAAATACAACAACAAACAAGATACATATGTCTTCATGGATATCATGGATATCATCCTACCCTTGTAGAGTTTTGTTACACTAACAAATAAACTTAATCTATCAAGAGAAGGGAGGAAAGACTTCCCAAAGTAGAGATGGACATTTATTCTGGAGATAACAGTAGCCATTGTTAGAGTTACAAGAAGGGGAGTGACTTTACCAAGTCTGCTTTACAAAGTGAAATTAGAACTTGTTATAGTAACCAAACATTGACTGAAGGAGTTTATCTGTTAATGTTCCGTTTATCTATTTGCCATCTAATAGGGTTTAACATCAAATGTTACCTCCTGCTGAGTTTATTGACTGGACTCATTTATCTGTCCATCTAACTAGATGAGCCTGAATATGGCATATTTACTTTTTCAGAGTTTACAGTTAATAAAATTAGTATGCAATAAATAACTCACAAAAATGATTGGCTTTATGCAAATGGTTGCTACAGTAATCTCTGTTATCTGGTTGATAACTAGTAATCTCTTAGAAGAAAATATATCTTTCTAAACATAGCCAGGTAGGCAAAGGCTTCCAAGGTAATGGGATGCCTCCCAGTACTTCATTTACTTACAGGGAGGGCAATTTTAACTATTTATAACCAGGACCCTTCCACTTGGGAAGAAATTATCTAGCCCACCCACAGGTGGATTTCTATTTAAGAGTCCCATTTGATAGCTTTGGAAAGTATACACTACAGATTATGTAACCTCTATCCTTCAAGAGTAGAAAATTAACTCTCTGGGTAAAGCTGACTAGAAAAACATGAGAGAGAGAAATTATACCTGATACTGTCCTTTTATAACCCCAGTGCATCTATGTGGACATTAATGGGCATCATGTCCAAGCATCAATGTGCTATTTTTAATGTGGAATGTTCAATCTTTGCTCAAACTAAGATTAGTGTTTTGAGGAACAGATTTGCCCTAATTTAAAGGAGAGGAGTGGAAATGTTCTAGAAAATGGAAAAAACTCTGAGCTGCTTATAAAACATATGCAAATTCCTTGAAACTGCTTTATCAAATCAATTTAAATTATGGGCTTCCCAGTCAACATTTCCAAAAAGCCCACTCACGATTTTCTTAATTCTTTTCAAACTGCACAGTCTCTGAGAGCTGTACTCTCTTTTTTCTTCAGTGTCTCTGCTGCACAGGAGCCACCACACTGGCATTTTCAGCTTAATGTAGGATGGAGCAGTTCTGGGTTTACTGTTCTGCAGTTACATGTCACATTATCATAACTGATACTACTATTATCTAAAACCATTAATTTGCTACAGGCATTAAACAATCACCTCTGCCCCCATGTTAACCCATATATAAAAAGTGTGTGCATATGTATGTGTGTTTCAAGACACAGTCGTGCTTCTAAAAAGTTCAGTTCATTAAAGTCTTGTTCTGTGACTCTCAAACTTGTTTGCACTCGCAAATCACCTAAGAAATATGAGACATGTCAATCATTGAAATGGCCCCTAGGGAGGAGGTTGGGAAGCATGCACTTACTCACTGGGTCCTGCCATTTGAAAAGCCTGAGGTAGTTTGATAAGCCAACACACACCAGCCCTGGGCCATGATGAGAGCATTCAGTGTCCTATGGGCCCAGACCACTGGGCAGCTTCTGCCCCCATGTGGTGTCCGGATCTAGCCCCTGTGCATCTGTCCTCTGAAGTTAAAAGGGCTGGTGTTTTTCATTTGCCCCTGAGCTTTGATTGGAAAAGAAACAATGATTGAACAATATCTCTCCCCTCTAGCTGGGCCAGCTTCAGAGAACTTGGCCCCCCATGAGGCTAAGTCTCTGCGAGACTAAATGAACTTCCCAACTGATGCCTAAATCTGCTTTACAAAGACAAATCATTTCATTCCACATCCTACGGTAAATAGAATCCTCCTCTGACTTAAAGATAGACACACTATATGCAGATGACTTATAACATAGTTCCTTTCCGGAAACCAGACTTCAGTTAAGAGAACATAGAGAGATACAAGGACAGGCTGCCACAGGAGGGGCAAGAAGGATGAGGAAGATGGGGAGGCCTGGAAGACTTTGTCTCATTCACAGTTTAGCCCACACTAAATCACTACATAGCTGTAGCAGGATTGTCTAAAAAAAGAGAACTGAGAATTTGGAGATTACTTCAAATTTTAGCCCAAATATTTTCTATAAATTTTAAACAGATCCCAACTACATTCTAAAAAACCCCAACTAATATTTATTGCTAAGCAGAACTGTGGGTAAATTCATTAATCAAGACCTTGCTTACATCCCTTATAGTCAAGGTTAATATTTGTGTGTTTTCAAACCAAGATGCTCTATCTTCTTTAACTTCATTAATACAGGAATAAGTGGCAATATACTGATATCTATGCATCTTTTTAGATTCTGTGGGTCTTGTGTTGTCCTGGAGAAGCCCAAGCTGTCCAAAATGTTGACCTTTATACAAGTCATAGTATTTGACATAATCAGATTATTTTTTGAAATAGAACTATAAACCAATCCTAATGTGTTAATTTGCTAAATATAACTTTAATAGCTATTATAATATTACATGTCAGTCCTGGTATATATGTGTTTAAACAGGATACATTCATACATAAATGGAAACATTTTCTAAATCTAAGAGTGACTATCATCATTTCCTAATTAATATTATTGTGAAGTGCTATCTGGAGGTCTCAGATAAATCATCAAAATAAGTTAAAGTAGCACAACAATCAGTTATAATTATTATCAAATTCACATCATGTGGTCCCAGGTTGAGCTGGAAGATAGGCTGAGCACCTATATCCTCTCCTTTACTTTTGAAAGACACAAATTTTTCAAGCCCCAGTAATCTAATTAACAAACACATTGTGCTTCTATAAATTAAATGCTCAATCCGTGTTAGGCTGCTGGTTTTAGTCATGATGTTTACCATAACCAATGTCGCCTTCAGGCTACAAGTCATTCACTCCTTGTGCTTTGGTCAAGGGTAGCAAGAGCAACCCCTGTTTGTGCTGACCAATGCCTTGGGAATTGGCCTGGAGCATTAGACTCTTCCCAAAGAGTTAATGGTATCTCTCCCACCTGGTTAGATTAGGCCCCTCCAGAATTACCCAAAGAGTAAGGAGAGAATTGGCCAGTCAATGAGGGAAGAACAATTCAGAAAGAAGCCAAGTCCAGACTGCATAAAAACAAAATCTACCCTCCAGTTGGCCCAAGAAGGTTCCCAGGTTCCCTTCGGTAGTCCAAGGAGGCAAAGGATGTGGCCAGATCCTCATGGAACCCCTCACCTGCATTTTCTCATTAAATCCATCCAACAACCTAACACAATATTAATATCATCATTTCACAGATTAGCTGATTCTTTGGCGCAATTAATGTAAACGAGCTGTAAGAATCTCAAATAAGCACTTATCACTTCCACCCCATTGCTCAAATCCTTGCCTAATGTGGCACCAGACCACAGGAAGGAGACAGGATTCAGGGTAATTATGCTGAGATAGATAGGAACCAGAATTAATATATAAGGGGAGGGTAACAGAAGGAAGAAAGATCTTCATGAAGGTTTTTCTCTTCTCTAAAAGTGGGTGTTTCTGGACCACAGTTGCTGAGTTAAGAACAGAAAGAGATACTTTGGAGAAGTCACAGAAGGAGATCAAGTGAGAAGAAAATGAAGGGAAGGGAAGGGAAGGGAAGGGAAGGGAAGGGGAAGGGGAGGGAATTGGGAAATTATTAACAACTTGCTAGTTTCCCTTGAAAGTTTACAGAGATGAAAAATTATAGTACCCTTGGCTGCCTGTTTTAATCAGTGTCCTTTTCACTGCATGGGGTGCTTCCTAATGTCCTGCTCAAATGTCTCTGGAATTCCCTTAAGCCTGTTTGCGCCTTCTTCAGTACTCCTTAGACACAGAGAGCTGCTTCTGCTCAGCAGCATACTCATTTGAGAAAATTTCATCGATCTGAAAATAGTCATTAAGCTGCCACTTAGCATTCTCTTCTCTAAACTAAGACATTCATACAGAAGCTGGAAAGCCACTTGGGGTGAGGGGGTATGTTACAGACAAGATTCCAGCATATGAAGTGAACCAGATTATATGACTTTCTAAGATGTCTTCCAAACAAGAAAGCCTGTGATTCAATTCCTTTTATCTTTATTGTAAAGTAAGTTTTTCCATTACTTTGTTCATTTTTGTCACTAGATCTGCCACCTGTCTAAATTCTCCATATTCTTTTAATATTTTTAAATCTAATATGCATAGGAGCAGTTTCTCAATACAAAACAAAGCCTCATTAGGTCAGAATAAGTTGAAAAAGGCAAGTCCCACTGAGTAAGAAACCAGAGTGAAAAGTATTTTCAATGAAAAAATTAATATTACAAAAAATTATGTAATGGATATTAACAAATAAAATGAGAGAGGTAATGAAAGATGATGAGTGACAGTAACTATTTTTATGGCACTTTATACTTTCAAATTGTTGTTACTTACATCATTTTATTTTGCCATTTTTATCATATATGTAAATGTATAGGTAATAGATCATCTGAATACACATCTAAATCAAAAAGTCTTGAATTATCCTGCTAAATTTGAACTTTTCACTCAATAAGAATTAGATATAATTATTCTAAGTCTGCATCAGAGCAGTCTGAATTAATGAGGTTCTGCTCTATTGTAGCTATAATAAACCTGACAATTTTATGGTCATCTTATATCCCAGAGTGTCACTCCCATCTGCACATTAGTCATTAATATTGTTTCTTCACACAGGAACTTTTGTCATAACAGAGCATTCCACTTTAAAGAAGTTTCATCAAGTAAATTATTTTATACCTCAAATACCACAGAAATGTTTTTATGATAAATGTGCAAAGAGTTCATTATACTCTCTAAAAATACTTGCTTTGACTTAAAATGAGCCTCAGCAAAAAGGAAAAAGGATTCATGGGCATGGACAACAGTGTTGGGATTGCTTGGGAGAGGGAATATAAGGGAGTAAATGGTAATGGAAAAAATATAATAAAGACTATATATTTAAAAAAATAAAATGAGCCTCAATAAAGAGGATATTCTAAGATGTTGAGAATCAACATGTCACAGATAATATTATGTTCATTTGTTCAGAAAAAAACAAAAACAATCCTATTAACTGTAAATAATGGAACTAAATTAACTCATGGAGAAACCTGACACAGAATCTTCTCTCTGAGAAACCTGGTGACCCTGAGAGGCTCTATGAGCATTTCACCATCTTTACTTTCTTCTTAAACCTGCAGTTAGAATCAGAACAATTTATTATCCTTTCACAGTGGTCAGAATAACAATATCTTTACCTACCTTAAAAAGTCTTAAAATGTTAGCAACCATGATGGACACGGAGCTGGCTGCAGCACCGATGACTCCAGAAATCTTGTCAGGCTTAGTGAAAATGGGTGGATCTCCATTAGCACACTTCACGTCGGAAGCATCTTTCTCTATCAATGCCTGCACAAATGTTAGCGACTGCTCTAGAGCATAGGTGTCCCTGGAGCATGTATCAAGGATCCGGACACCCAGAGTGATATTGGAGAGGAGATCAGGGTCCTTATTAATCTGGTCAATTGCATAAAGCATGGCCTCCAGTCTGTGGATGCCCTTTTCCTTCTTCAGCTCCCCACAAGGCACCCCTCTTTCTCCCTTTGCATGAACAGGGAAGAGACCCCCCAAAATGATGTCCCCATCCACTCGTATGGAATGGGCATACTCCTGGCTGTGAGTTCTTTGCATCATTGTGAGGATCCAGTAGAACTTGGCAGTCAGGAGGAAGAAACAAGGGCAAGAGGCTGATCTCTTTCCCTCGCATACCATTTTCTCCACAGGTGGTGTTGCAATCCAAGACCCAAAGTTTATTCTTGCCACAGAAGGGGGACCACCTGAGGCTGCACCTTCTGGAGGCTACCATCAGGGCCCATGGGCAAAAGGCTCTGTGGGTTTCAGCAAGTTTTCTTGATTTGAATGTCACAGTGAGTTTCCATCAGACCCCTAAGGTTCAATTTTATTTCCATATAAAGTCAACTTGCCTGGAATGGTGCAAAAATTAGAGTAACAGCTGAGGTTCTGATGTTGGGATGAGGTCAATAATTCATGTCCTTGAAGTCAGCCCTGCAGCAGAATTATTCCTGGGGACAGGAAGAGAAAAACAAAAGGTTCAGTTCAATGGGTCTACATTTTTCATATCTTTAAGCCCTATTTGCACCAACCTCTTTTTTTTTGGCTTAATTTCCCCTATTCAGCAAGAAGCTAATTTTTTTTTTGTCCCCCTATGATTCTGAACACCTGGCTGCACTGCATCTAAACAGAGAGATTGATGACACTTTTGGAGCAAGGAAAACAGAAAAGTATCAGAAACTAGGCTGATTCTCCCAAGCCAGAAAGTATTTTTATTTACCAGTTTATTTCAATAAATCTAATTTTCATGAAGGTAAAAATCCTGTGATTGATGGCATTATTTCTTTCAAACCTGTTTTTACATTTTACAGCTGTCTGAATTTGCCATTTAAATTTCGTCCACAAAATCATAATGAAAGGTTATTTTCTGTGATGTATTGAACAAGCCAGTCATCTGCTAATGACATTTTTTGGTGCCTCAGATTTCCTAGTGGGAAAAAAGTGATTATTCAATCACACACAAAAAAAATCAAGAAACCCACCCAAGGAGTCCAAAATGTATACATTTCATAGCTTGTAAAAAGATTTTACATAGAATGTCAGCTATTTCATATAAATGATCTTATTGTTCCATGATACCAAAACAAAAACTTGAACATTAAACACATAGGGAGGGTTACATGTGAGGATATTCCTATTACCATTGTCAGAGTTTCCTATAAAATGTGTCAGAGTGGAAGCAATGGGTATGTTTACAAGTCTGAAGTAAAAACTCCTTGATCCTAGAACCACTAGGAGCAAATCCTAGCTGGAGAGCAATTGAAGAGCTTCTTCATTTTATCCGACTCAGTGGGGAAAGGAATTATTTCATCAAGGCTAGAAATAAGCTAGAGTGAAATGTCTACAAGAAAATCTATTTCTAAAAACGTTGATTCTAGGACCTTTGCTCTTAAAGAATTCCATGAGATTCTTTCAAAGGACTTTTGAGGAGCTTTAACTGAACAAGAACCGATTTAACATAAGTGAATCTGATATCTGAAACACATAATTAAGAGAATAAACAGTATCAACTTATTGTGGTAGGATGGTTAATTTAATGTTCATCTCTAATCTATTTACGTATATGGAGATTTGAAACCTGAAATTTTGACAATTCGCCTCCACCCTAGAAAACCAACATCTGCTTGTATTTTCCATTCATTTGTTCAATTTCCAGTTCATAAAATTTTCATTCCATCTTCCCTGTCCCAAAGGAAAGGATGGCACCTCCCTAGAGGACAACTGAACATATGTCCAAAAGCCTTCTGAGAAAACCATACTTTTTTTTACTTTCAGATTAGAACTGGGGCTTGTCATATCCCACTGCCCTGGATTTCTGAGCAGACACCTGGAGAGATACTCAGAAATACACAATAACCCACTCTGTTGAAATCACTCTATTCTACCTATGACAAGCATAGGTAGAATCTGCCTCCTGGCACATGCTAAGCCCTTGATTTCCTTTATTCTACCCCAATATACTTAGTCCTTTTCTGATTTTTCTCACACTTAATTCTCCTGGAAGCTGCTTTTCCTTCAGAAAAATCTGTGAGTCAACAACAGTCTGACCTCAGGCAATCAAAAAAAAAAAAACACTTAGAAAGTCAACTTGATTTTCTGGATGAAACCATTTAAGTGATGGACACATCATTTGCACCGACCACCCATTAAGGGAAGTAGGATTGTGTTTTACAGTTTCACAAGGAAGACCAGTTATCAGACAGTAAAATCTCATTAACTATGACCACTAGTTCAGAACTTAAGACCAAGTCCACATGGCTGGGCTGACCCTTTGCATATCCTTTCTAACAGAGAACAGAATAAAGAGTATGTGAAAGAGGAATTTCTCTGGAGAAAAGGAGGGAGCCCTATTTTTCTCCAAAGACCACTCTTTCTTCATTTCACAGAGTATCCTCCCAATTACTTAAAACATTTCAGAGAATAAATGGTTTTCAATTATAGACAAACATGAAAACTGTCCCTCTGTTCATTACAAATCATCCTTACCTACTCATGTAACATTAACCTAGTTCCATTGCTATGAGTCCTGGAAGAAGTAAAATTGAGTTTCTTTTCAAAGTATTTATGTTTACAATAATTTTTAGTCTCTTTAGCATCTCATAGGTCTGTTTAGAGCTTTAAGTTAGGGAAAGATTGGGAAATAAATAGCAGTGAGGCAGGAATTACTTGTGTTCAATGGATGAATGTCCTTAAATGGAAAGCAAGTGTTTCATTTTGCTTATTATTTATTGGACAGCTCACTTGAGTTTTTGCTTAAGATCCCTCCTCTGAAACATAGAACTAATGGCACATAACCTCTCTAAATAAAGCTTGATTTCCATATCTGCAAAGGGGTGACAGAGCCTGCCAGAAAACACAGTACCTGGCACAGGGTTAAGTGCTCACTAAACAGGAGCTACCATCGCTAATCTAGTCTGCAACTCATTTCCCACCAAAGCAGAGCAACTTTTCCATAGTTGTCCTATTGGTGAGGTGTTTACTGAATTGTCACTTTAAAATTAAAATCAGAGCTACATATAAAATATTGAAATACTGAGCTTATTTCAAAATCTGATCCATTGTTATAAAAATTACAGACTATTGACAGCTGGAAAGTTTACTTTCCCTTTCCAATTCCAAGAAAACATACATATTTGGAAGTTTGCCAAAAAACTACATAAATTCAGTTTCACTGTATACTCTTACACTGCCTAATCTTGGTCTAATGCAATTCTTATGAGCTTTAATCTAAATGTGTCCTTCATTTCCCTTGCCCTAGGAGATATAGTGGCAAAAATATTGCTACATGGGATATCTGAACTTTTACTGCCTATATTTTCCTCTAGGACTTTTTTGGTGTCACAACTTATATTTAAGTTTTTTATCCATTTTGAGTTTATTCTGGTGTATGATGTAAGCTGGTAGTCTACTTTCATTCTTTTGCATGTACCCATCCAGTTCTCCCACGACTTATTTAAGAGACTATTTTTACTCTGTTGTATGCTCGTGCCCCCTTTGTCAAATATTAATTGACCAGAGAGACACGGGTTTACTTCTGGGCTCTCTATTCTGTTCCATTGATCTATGGATCTGTTCTTATGCCAGTACCAAGGTGTTTTGGTTCCAGTAGCCTTGTAGTATACTTTGATATCAGGTATTGCAATCCCTCCAACTTAACTCTTCTTTCTCAAGATCACTGAGGCTATTCAGATTCTTTATGGTTCCATATAAATTTTTGGAGTATTTGCTCTAGATCAGTGAAATATGCTACTGGTATTTTAACAGGGAGTGCATTGAATCTATAGATTGCTTTAGGTAGTATGGGCATTTTAATGATGTTAATTCTTCCAATCCATGAATAGGATATATGCTTCCATTTATTTGTATCTTCCTCAATTTCTTTCTTCAGTGTTCTATAGTTTTCCAAGTACAGGTATTTTACCTTCTTTGTTAAATTTATTCATAGGTACTTTATTTTTCTTGTTGCTATAGTAAATGGGTTTTTTTCCTAGTTTCTCTTTCTGATAGTTCATTGTTGGTGTACAAAAATGCCATCAATGTTTGAATATTGACTTTGTATCGAGCTACTTTTCCAAATTCACCTATTAGGTCGAGTAGTTTTATGTGGAAATGGGAATACATCAAATTAAAAAGCTTCTGCACAGCTAAAGAAACCATCATCAAAATGAAAAGAGAACCAACCATACAGGAGAACATATTTGCCAATGATATATCTGACAAAGATTTGATATCTAAAATATATAAAGAACTCACATGACTCCACTCCAGGAAGACAAACAATCCAATTAAAACATGGGCAAAGGACCTGAATAGACACTTCTCCAAGGGGGAGATACAGATGGCCCATAAACATATGAAAACATGCTCAACATCATGAGCCATCAGAGAGATGCAAATTAAAACCACAATGAGATATCACCTCACACCTGTCAGAGTGGCTATCAGTAATAATCAACAAACGACAAGTGCTGGTGAGGATGTGGAGAAAAAGGAACCCTAGTGCACTGTTAGTGGGAATGCAGACTGGTGCAATCACTGTGGAAAACAGTATGGAGAGACTTCCAGCCAAGATGGAGGCATAGGTAGACACACTGTGCCCCTCACACAACCAAAATAAGGACAACAATTTAAAAACAAAAACAACCAGTACTGACAGAAAATTGAACTGTATGGAAGTCCAACAACCAAGGAGTTAAAGTAGATGCATTCATCCAGACCAGCAGGATGGGCAGAGTCGGGGAGCCTAGACAGAAAGGGCTCACAGCAGGGTGGCTGGCAGTGGATCTGGGGGTGCAAAGCAGCAGGTGGCAGACCCAGCAAGGCAGTGGATTTTGGAGAGGCATGGCACACAAGGTGGCTAGCGGACCAGGTGGTCCCACATTCACGTGCAGATAAACAAGGTGAAACTGGGGAGCAAGACAGACCATGAAACCCAGGGTCCCAGTGTGGGGAAATTAAGCCTCAAAACACTGATTGAAAATACCTGTGGAGGTTGAGGTGCCAGGAGAAACTCCCAGCCTCACAGGAGAGTTCTTTGGAGAGACCCACAGGGTGATAGAACATACACAAGCCCACTGACACGGGAATCAGCACCAGAAGGGCCCACTTTGCTTGTGGGAAGCAGAAGAAGTGACTGAAATCCCTCAGAGAGCAGAGCAAGCACCATTGTTCTCTCTTGGACCCTTTCTCCACATACAGCATCAAACCCAGCCACGTGGGTTACCCGACCGTGGCGAACACCTAATGCTCTGCCTCTCACTATGTAACAGGCACATCCAGACAAAAAAATGGCCCAAATGAAAGAACAGATCAAAGGTCCAGAAAAAATACAACTAAGCGACCAAGAGATAGCCAACCTATCAGATTACCAGTTCAAATCACTGGTAATCAGGATGCTCACAGAATTGGTTGAATTTGGTCACAGGTTCGATGAAAAATGAAGGTTACACTAAGTGAAATAAAGGAAAATGTACAGGGAACCAAGAGTGATGGGAAGGAAACTGGGACTCACATCAATGGAGTGGACCAGAAGGAACAAAGAAACATCCAATCACAAAAGAATGAAGAAACAAGAATTCAAAGAAATGAGGAGAGGCTTAGGAACCTCCAGGACATTGTTAAACATTCTAACATCAGAATTATAGGGGTACCAGAAGGAGAAGAGGAAGAGCAACAAGTGGAAAGATTATTTGAACAAATAATAAAGGAGAACTTCCCCATTCTGGCAAAGGAAGTAGACTTCCAGGAAGTCCAGGAAGCTCAGAGAGTCCCAAAGAAGTTGGACCCAAGGAGGAACACACTAAGGCACATCATAATTACATTAGCCAGGATTAAAATGAAGGAGAGAATCTTAAAAGCAGCAAGACAAAATGAGAGAGTTACCTACAAAGGAGTGCCCATAAGACTGCCAGCTGATTTTTCAAAAGAGATCTTACAGGCAAGAAGGGGCTAGAAAGAAGTATTCCAAGTCATGAAAGGAATTCCAGTTCTATATCCAAGATTGCTCCATCCAGCAAAGCTTTCATTTAGAATGGAAGGGCAGATAAAGTACTTCTCAAATAAGGTCAAGTTAGAGTTCATCATCACCAAGCCCTTATTATATGAAATGTTAAAGGGACTTACCTAAGAAAAAGAAGATAAAAAACATGTACAGTAAAATGACAGCAAACTCACAAGTATTAACAATAACACTTAAAACAAAAACAAAAACAAACTAAGCAAACAACTAGAACAGGAACAAAACCACAGAAATGGAGATCACATGGAGAGTTATCAACAGGGGTACAAGAGGAGGAGAGAGGGGGGAAAGGTACAGAGAATAAGTAGCATAGATGGTAGGTAGAAAATAGACAGGGGGAGGGTAAGAATGCTATGAGAAATGTAGAAGCCAAGAACTTATAAGTATGACACATGGACATGAACTAAAGTGGGGGAATGTGGGTGGGAGAGGGTGTGCAGGGTGAAGGGGAGTGAAGGGGGGAATGGAACAACTGTAATAGCATACTCA
>CM052549.1:65903840-65943397 GCA_028533065.1 Trachops cirrhosus
TCAAAAAACTATGGTACATTTACACAATGGAATACTACACAGCAGAAAGAAAGAAGGAATTCCTACCTTTTGCAACAGCATGGATGGAACTGGAAAGCATTATGCTAAGTGAAATAAGCCAGGCAGTGAAAGACAAATACCATATAATCTCACTTATAAGAGGAATCTGATGAACAAATAAATTAGTGAGCAAAACAGAACCAGAGACATGGAAATATGGAACAAACTAATAGCAGCCAGAGGGGATGAAGGGGGGGAATAATGGTGGAAAGAAGAGGGGGGGTTAGTCAAAGAACATGTATGAGTGACCCATGGACATGCACAGTGGTGTGGGGATTAACTGTGGGAGTGGTGGGTGGGCTGGGCAAAGTAGGGCAAAGGAGGAGAAATTGGGACAACTGTAATAAAATAACAATCAATCAATCAATAATAAATAAAAATAAACTCATCCTCATTGAAGTCAGATGAATTTTAAAGAAATAATGACCTTTTTGTGCTACAAAGCCAAATAGCTCTACTTCTGGTTCTGTGCACGACTTAAGACAGCTTTTCTCTCAAACTGACCTTCCTCTAGGGTATGGTACAAGCCTCACCATTGCTGATGGACTTGTTCAAGGAGGTATGAGGTCTGCACTCTTGGAATTGACCTGTGAGGGAAGTAGATGCCTTGCACTGTTTCTGAGCCCACAAGGAGGGATTTTGAAAAGGAACCTTGGAGGAGGGATAACTATTAGCCCTGGAAGCCCTTCCTGTTCACTCCCTCCCAGTCTATCCTAAGTACCGGTACATCATATATAATTAGCACTTCTATCAACAGTCTTGTTGGCCTAGGTCTGCTGGGGAGCAGTGCCCTACCCCTCACTAGAACTTGATTTTGTGGCTCCCTAACAACTGTTTCCTGAAGGGCCAGGGCCCTGAATTCTGCTGCTTTTCATTTTCTACATAACTTCTCTGTACCAAAGTCTCAAGTGTCTAACAGAGTATGCTATTGAATTTTCATTCACAGATTATTAACTCTTGTATAAATAAGAACAGAAGGCTCAGAAAGGTTAAATACAGTCCAAGGACCTGAGCTAGTAAATGGCACCACAGTCATAATCCTCAACCACCGCCCCCCCCCCCAAGGTGGGTCCTGTTCTTTGAGAAAGCCCCCAGTGCTGCAGAGCCTGGCTGTGACAGCACACAGGAGAATAAAGACCCTGCCCCTCCACTGAAATCTTTTTCAGAAATGTAAATATCTTCAATGGTTAGTCTTTAAGAAAACTTAATGTACTAATTGAGAGGGGACAATCTAAGGGGCACTTCCAGGGCAGGCTGATTTCTGAATCTCTCAAAGGCTTGAGAAGAGCAAATACAGTTTGCTCAAACACCTCTGCTTCTAATCAAGTTACCTGGACAGGCTAATGCCAGTGAGAACAGAGCCAGCAAACCATGTAGGATCTATCAAGTCTGTCATTGCACCTGGCACATGCTTTCAAGACATGCTACGGTAAAATCCTCTCTGAGGAATACCATTAGCCAAGAATTGTAATATTTTCTCATAAAAGACAACCAGCATCCCTATGCTGGATTCCATTCAGCTCTTTAACAAAAAGATTAAGCTGAATATTGTCATCAACTCACAACACTACAAAATCCAGCAGTTTCCCTTGAAATTGCCCACACTTGCAGCTTTTTGTTTGTTTTAGAAAATGCATCACATTTGTCTATCATCTCCTATACCAAAACATGTGTTCATGGTGCTGGAATCCTGGAGGGGGCAGAGTGAGGAAGAGTCTGACAGAGCCCTCCCCTGGACAACGGAGGTCTGGAATTGGATCTTTGTGTTTCCTGGCTGTTGACACTGAACATGACACTCTGTCTCTGTGTGCTTCTATTGCCTCATCTGAGAAATGAGAGAGATGGACCATGCGATGTGATTTCTAAGGTGTCTTCCAGCTTCCCATTCTGAGATTCTATTATTTAATAATAAAGGAATACGAGATAATGCTCAAACACTAGAGCAAGGCTTTGCCAAATGAACACAATAACTGTTTGCAAGCCGAGTGACTTTTTTCCATCAGTGAGGCAGGGTTAGGAAAGCTATTCTGTACAAGCAAGCCCCATATTAAGAAAATCTGATACATGAGAAGCTCAACTTACTAAACAGATAAAAGAGAAAGTGATTATGTGCATTACAAAAGAATTCACCACAGATTTCCTTTAAATAGCTAAATCCCCTGTGCATTTAAAATACAACCTGAGTTAGTAGAATTCAATTTTCAGGTTTTTTCAATAGCACAGCTATTGCATAAAAAGGCCATACTTAAAGTAATGAGAAGCCACTTTTATAGTATGTATTCTATAAGACAGAAAGGGGGTAAAACAAGCATCTATTGAATGCCTACATTATACCTAGAGCTTCACACACATTACCTCATTTCCTTCACAAAATATACTTATGAAATTGGTGTAACAGCCCCCATTGGGGATACAAGGAATCTAAAAAAAGAAATAGTATACAAATGTGTCTAAAATCTTGAGCAAGAATTCCAATGCAAAACTTCTTATGTTCTTCCCCTTACTCCATGCTCCTTGGGATATGGAGCTAACCTGGATTTGAAAAGGTGAACTGTGAGTGTGGCACCCTGGGGTCCAAGAAGTCCCTGATTCTAAACTCATTCCCTCTAGTACTCACTATATGGCATTGGGCAAGTCACTTAACCTGGGATCAATTTCTCTGTTTCTAAACTGAGGAATAATTTCTAGAGAGCTCCTAGAGTTGTGAAATAAAATGATAAAATGTATGTAAAAGTATATACATACTTTAATAATGTATGTGGGGTTTTTTAACAATCAGTCCTAGAACTCAAATATTTTCCTGGCGTATTATGCTTAGAAGACCTTTCCCATCACACTCAGGCCTGGTGAGATCTTAACAAGTCATGTACCCAAGAAATCAAAGGAAATCGAAGGAAAACCAGAAAGGACACAAGAAGAAAAGTCAATGGAAGTACAATATCTGACCTGGACAGCTGAAATCATAGACACGTGGAGCATTCAAGGGCTATTCTGAAGGAAGTGCTGACAAGCTACTCTTCCATGGTGAAAAAAGGACAATAGCAAACCTTCCTGAGTTGTATGCAGAATATAATGCAGAGCATCTACTCCTAAGGATCATTACCACTAGAAAAGTTAGTCAATAAACAGCCAGCAGATTTCTGTCTTTAGGCATAACCTTGCCTGAAAAAATATAAAACTGGCAATACAGGTACTCAATGACCTCCACATACTCTTTTTGAGCCTATCCTGTATTATCCCACTTCTGATGGCCTGCTCATTCCTCCACCAGACCTGGATCTCCTCCCTCTTTTGGAGCTAATGTCTACTACAATTCATGATCTTAAGACTTGGTTTTCTCATTACCTTGGCCCTCGCTAGGGAGTGAGTACATTTACTAACAGGTATCAAAACCTGAAGATGCATTAATGTCATCCCCCAGCTGAAACATCTGCATTTATAAGATAATTTCCAGGAGATCCATAATTTCTTTACCAAAGAAATGTGTCCCATAATGGTAAAGACTTGCAATATAACAAGCCAAAGCTGGGAATTATCATGAGTCAGAAGCCTCTCAGCAGTACCACTGAAGTCACTCCAACAGTGCCTGCCACTCAGAAGGTAGGTCCTGGGATAAGAATGCATCATGCTCAGGGTCCTTAGTCAGTGAGTGAGTTCATCACAGCTTAAAACAGTAAATAGAAATGAGAATCAAAGAAAATTCCTCTAGAGCCAACAAAAAGAAAGAAAGGAGAGAGGGAAAGAGGGAAGGAGACAGGGAGGGGGCAAGGAGAGAAGAGAAAGAGGGGGGAAGGGAGGAAGAAAGGAAGGGAGGAAGTAACTTAAGGAGGAATCTAAATTCCTAGCAGACAGAAAACCTGCTCTTCAGGTGGAAAAAATATGATCCAACTGACTCTCTGTTCTCATCCTCTCCTGTAACAACATGCAGTGACTGTCTCTCCTGAGCAAACTACATATATGTGTCTGGTGATGTCCATTTGGTTCTATCAAGAAAACAGCAACAGCTTCCTGAACCTTGGAAAGCAGCCTATTTGACAGGCATGGAAACACAGCCAGGTCTTTGCTATGAGTCCAGTTAAGAGATAAATCAGGCCGCGTCTTCTTTATAAGATACTAGGACAGAGCAACTCCACCCCGCAGACTAAAGCAAGGTCCTCTTCATGTTGGGCATTCTAACTACAGCAGGAAGACAGTGGGAAGCAGACTTGGAAGGAAAAACATCAGTGCTACCAGTAGCATGTATGTACTGTGTTCTATGTCTCATGCCCTGAAGACAATGGAACATTTTTGCACAAAGATTGGCATGCGATGATGCCAACATGAATGTCAGCTGGTTGTTTGCTGCACAAATACCAATTAAACAAGCCCTGTAGCAGCTCCAACCTGCTCTGCCAACTTTGAAAAGAGCACATCTCTCCAGACCTCTAACTTTCTCCTGCACTCATTGACGCTTTTATTCTATTCCTTTTGGATTTATATGTTTTTAGAATTATTCAAGTAGTCATAATTTGCAAAGGGAGCAGGGAAGAGCAGAACTAGCTAACAAACCGAATAGAACAAATCAAGCCCAAATAACACAACAGAGCTGTGTTCTCAGCATCTTTTTCTTTATTCTGGGTAAATCTCCTAGAGAGAGAGCCTCCCTCGGCTGTTTCTCCTCAAATCCCTGATTTGCCAGTAAAAGCAAGAATTCTGTTTTTATCTCAGGTAGTTGAACCTGAAATGGGAAAATTACACTTAAAAATCGTACTTCATTTTCTCTGATGAACGTGGCTTTTCTCTTCAAAATTATCAAACCACATATTTCAAAAAGTAGACAATGAGTTTCACACAGTTAATTCTGTCTCCTACAGAGATCTTTCAAGACATTATTCACATGCAAGTGACCAAGGTAAACTAAAGTGGTTTCTGTAGCCATTTGCAATTATTGACAAACGATTTCATAATGGAAAATGGAAATGACAGTCAAGTGCAATAAGCTGTTTATCCAAGATCTACCTGCTGGTGGCTCTTTTTCTCTTTTTATTTTTTCTTTCAAGCAAAACACAAGCTATCATCGGAATGTATTTCTCCCGTTTATGATTTTTCTTGTCAGTACTTCCACCACCAACCCTGTTTTCCAGTTCTGTCCGTTGGCAGGATTTGTATTCGATGGGGTAAGTGGTGGAGACCGTAGGATATTCTTGGGTGTTTGCTAGACTCGCGGCATCAGGTCTGTGGGAAAGGTTCACCCCCAAATGGCAAACCGGGCATTCCCTTCCCCCGCCCCCTGGGAGCCACGCGCTTCCAGGACTCAGAGGTTTGGTTTTCCGCAGCTGGCGAACAGGTCTATTTTCACCCCTGCCATCCTAGGCGCGCAGACACCCTCTGACCCCCCAGGCTCTGCAGTTTGGGCCCCGGTTAAAACAATTCTTTGAGGAAGCGTGGGGGTGCCGTCTTGCGCAGTTGGGTGACACGCTTGTTCCTCTGCATTTCATTTGGACTAAAGGAGCCTGTCAGACGTGTGTGTGTGTGTGTGTGTGTGTGTGTGTGTGTGTGTGAGAGAGAGAGAGAGAGAGAGAGAGAGAGAGAGAGAGAGAGAGATTGTTATATTTTTGCCAACTGTACGGACCTCGAGGGATCTCGCAGCTGCTTGCAGATCAGATGGGCTGTCTCTCAGCAGGCTCAGAGGGTTATCCACCTTTACCTGCCTCTCAGCCTGCAGCCACTCACCCCGCCCCCGCTCCCCTCCTCCCAGCCGCATCTTCCTTTTTCTTCTCAGTTCCTTCGGCCGGCCGTTGAAGCCGGGCTCCCGGTAAAGCCCAGGGCCTTGAGAGAAGTACCTGGTTGCTCTTGCCTTTCCCGCGCCGCCCCAGTCCCCCGGCGCTCCGGGGGATCCAGCCTGCGCCCCGCCGCACCTGGCCGCCCGGAGCGCCCACGCCCCGTGCGCGTCTGCCGGAAACTGGGGCCCCGGCGGCCGCAGGTGCTTCAGAGGAGCTGTCGGGCGCATTTGCCTTTGCTTCTTAAACTCAAGATCCTCAAGACCATTCCGCCTCTCCCCGCCCCCAACAGGACACGGAACTCCAGTGTTTTCCCGAAAGCCACAAAAAGGGGGGCGCGGAAATCCCAGCCTCGCCACGCTAACTCGGAGAACGCAAATTCAAGGCAGGCATATGCGGTGCGGGTATAGGGAGTCTCTAGAATCCCCAAACCTCCCGGCTCCTCCCGCGACCCCCACCGTCCCCACATCCCGACGAGACGTCCATCACCCAGCCCCGCACTCAAGAAGACCGAGGTTACCCCAACGCGTCCCGGAAGCCTCTAACTTTGGAAATCCCACCGTTAGAATCGCAGAACGGAGGTACCTCGTCATCGCGGCGGGGAAGTCCGGATTCCGCCAGAGCAGGTCCCGGAGGTCGCCCAGGGCAGGCAAGCCGAGGACGGGCGCCTTGAACTGTGCCGCCGCACGGCCCGGTCAGGGCACCCTGGGCGCCGGCCCCCTCCCCTCGCCCTTCAGTCTCCCATTCGCCCGCTAAACTTTTGGGGATCACATCTACAAACCTTGGGAGTTCCGAGCTAAGCCTCCCTCTTTTCTGAACCTCTTCACTGGAATGTAATCACGGGAAGACAAGAGGGGTGGCTGCCTTGTTCTTTGCAACGTAAAATCAACAGACACCCAATCAAGCTCCAGTGCCCGGCCGGCCCCTCGTCCCCTGGAGCCTACTCTCCCTCGCCCCCCATTCCGTCACCTCCGCCCGCCACTTCTCTCTCAGACTCCGCGTGCGCAGGGCCGTTGGACTGCGCCCGGGAAAAGCCAATTACTAAAGTGGTCTAAGAGGGAACGGCGCACCTGGCTGGCCGTCCACTCAACGGCTTAAGAGAAAACCGAAAAGGGGGATGAAATAGGAGGGATTCTCCTCTTTCCTCCTGCACAGCGTTTGGGGGAGCTGGGGTGGAGCTTTTTTATTCCCCCTGTTGTTCGGCACTTGCTTTCCTCTTTTCCTCGTTCCGCCGCTCGGCGAGTCTTACCCTGCTCCCCGCAGAGGGCGCGGTGCGGAAGCCGGCGGGGGGACCACAGCTCCATGTCAGCGCCACCGCCGCCGCGCGAGGCGAGCGCCGCCGCCGCACTTGTGGCTGGTCTCGGGGCTGAGGTGCTGAGCAGCAGAGCGGGCCTGGCCGACGCCAAGTCTCTTCCATGTGAATAACAAATACTCCCACCCGCGGCCGCGATTGGTCTGCGCCCGTCGCCTCCCGATCTCGCGCCCGTGGCCATTCACCCAGCGCAGCGCCGGGAGTAGAGGCTGGGATCGCGCCCCAAGTCGCCAATCGCTTCGCGCCAACCAGACACCTCGGGAAGCGGGAGGAGGAACCCCAAGGGGCTGGAGGCCCTAGATTTCGGTGTCACCGAGGTGCCCCGGCGCAGGCAGGGAGAGGGGCGCTCGCACGCCGGATTCCCCTGCGCGCTACATCACCTCAGCCCTCAGCGACGTCGGGACCAGAATTGTCTACAGTTCTGATTTTAAAATTACCCCCATCCGCCCCGCCCCCAACAGAAAAGGGAGGACCCAAAGGCAGCGGGGAGGGGAGAGAATGGCGGGGAGGGGGCTGACAGGAGGAGGACTCTATGGCTGAGAAGGAGCTGAGCCGCTCCGACTGCCTGAAGAGCCCGGGACCCACTCGTGAAGGCGCAGCACGAAGGCCACCCACCCGGAGCACGCAGTCAGGACCGTGAGCCCGGGTCCCCCTTCATGGGCACAGCTCTGACAGGGTCCTCATGAAAAACATAGTAGATGGCAAGTGTCCCGCCACCCGCTTTCTTGTCAGAGATGCTCCAAGGGTAGAGTCCGCTGCCGAGCGATTCCTCTACAAAGTTTGCCCCACAACGCCGCCGTTTAGTCTGTGCGTCCGATTTTCCCCCACCCCAACCTCCGAGGGTGTGGAGGGGAATCCTTCACCGAGTTCCCGGAGCTCCGGGTGAGCCTAAGACCGTCCCACTGCGGGCTCGGCGGGCGCAGAAGGGGGCGCGGGCGGTCACAGTGACCGGCTTTTTACTGCGCTGATTCCAGGAGCCACCGACGCCGGCAGGAACTCCTGAGGCGCGGCCGCTCTGAGTCTGAGGGAAGCCTCGGGATTCCCTTCACCTCCAGCTAATGGAAACCCTCCGGCCTTGACGTGCACAGTCGCGCGGCCCTCCCCGCGAGTTACGGCCCAGGCAACACGCCCCTGCCGGGCAAGAGCACGAGGGAGCGCCCCAGCCTCCCAAAGCCCGGGCAGCTGCGACCCGGCCTTGTGTTGGTGAGAAAGTTCCATCTAGAGGCGGCCGCGCGTAACTGCAGCCAGCGCCGCCAGCCTGGGAGCCAGTGGCGCCTGTCCCCTCAGCGCAGACCGGGTGGGAGCGCTGGGGGAGACAGGGACGGCCAGCGGGAGACACAGAGGATGAAGATGCGAGGACAGACCCCGCTAAAGGCAGGTCCTCTTCCTCCATTCAGCATCTCTGCAATGGACTTCAACTGCCTAGGCATCATGACCTTCGTAGAGCATCGTGCTAGGTATCTTACACTAAGCTGTACATTGCTTCTCCTGCTTGGGCTTCTTTAATTCTCACACCAACTCTGTGAGGTGATCAAAATGCTTAAGTCCACTCTACAGATGAAGAAGGAAAGAGACTTTGAGACACATCTGGAAAACTCTAGAGCCAGAAATCAGAAGTGCCTGCCATACGCGTCCCTGGGGTTGTTGCTTTTACCAAGGCTGCCCTTAATGCCGTGAAATTTCCATTGAAGAGACAGCCGTCTCTCCTGGTTTCCTAAAGCCACCCATGCCCTTTATCACTTAGGAAAATCTACAGGTTTACAGCCTGGGAAACCTCTTCTCTTTTTATTCCTTCACTTCCACATTATGGGCTTTTTTTTTAAGAGAGAGGGGAAGGGAGGGTAAAAGAGAGGGTGACAAACATTGATGTGTGAGAGAAACATGGATGGGTTGCCTCTCACAGGCCTCCAACTGGGGACCTGGCCTGCAACTCAGGCATGTACCTAGACCTTTCGGTTTACAGGTTGATGCTCAACCCACTGAGCCTCACCAGTCAGAGCCACATTAGGGGTTTTTTGATTGTAGAATCATTCTTTTATGGCCACAACCACTTGGAGGGAGGAAGGTGAGTTTGGAGAGATAAAAATAGGCTGGGTCCCCTGTCCTCAAGTTTCTAGTTAGGGCAGCTCCATTCATGGTGAAAGTACAGCACAGCCTTATGGATGTGACCAGCAGTAATGCAGCCTGGAGCATGGAATGTACAGACAGAAGAACCCCTAACTGACACAGAGATGGGGCTGGGTGGGCTCATTGGTCACATGTCTGCATATGAAATTTGGGGACTTTTTTACCAACTGGAAGAGCTCCCTCCTTCTCCTCCAAAGGTGTGAATGTAAGCTCAGCAGCCTGGTTTCTATAGTAGACAACTCAGCCCATACCACCCCAAACTGCAGAATGTTTACCCCTGTCTCAGAAGAGATTTCATAGGTAACACAGGTGTAATAAGTCCCTCTAAACCCTTTACTATGTGTGCATTCTACATTGTAGGAATGAAGTAAGGAGCAGGCAGAGGAAACATGAAAATACCCTGAGCCCACAAAGCTGCTGACCACACCACAGTCCTCAGGGTTTCCTAGAGGCCAGCTATGGGCCCAGTAGATTGTTGCTCCAGGGTGAGGAGAGAGGGAGCACCCCTGCACTCTGGTGGGCCAATTTTATTAACGAGGACAGCAGAGTTGGCTATGGCTTGGGAGGCCTGACAAAGTTAAGTGAGCTGCTCAGGGGAGAAATGCCTAATAAGCTTGCATTTTTCCTTTTCCTATTGATCATTATCTGAAAAGAACTAGTGTCCTACAAGCACATTGCTGCCTTTTCTGATACAGCTTTCTGAGAGGTGTGGAGAATTGATCTCTCCTAGGGAAAGTATAATTCTGATGTTTGGTTTTGCATCATCTTTAGCTCTTGAAACACAGAAGAAGGTCTCACACTACTCTCATGTGGAATCTGGTCAATAGGGAACAGATGCATTCGACATATTCTGGACTATTTCCAAGGACTTTCTCTGGTGGCCCCTGAGCAAGTGACATAAGCTTATACACAGGTTACAATCCACCCAGAATGATAGCACCATCAGGGCACAGGAAGAGAGATGTCTCCACGACTCATTGGTCCCTGTCATTAACACTCACACAAAAAAGCCACTAGGCTGGCCAACACCTATTCATCAAGCTCAAATCCTACAGCTCTGCTTGCCCTCTGCTGCAACCTGTGTCAGAGGAGAGGGTCTGAAGCCCAGGCAGTCCAGATATTAGGTGATTCCAGAGTCATCCATCTGGTCTCTCCTTTGGCTACCACACTGCAATATGAAATGTATCCGTTCTCTTTTAAAATTTTTTTATTTATTTTTATTTTTATAGAGAGGGGAAGGAAAGGAGAGAGGGAGAGAAACATCAATGTGTGGTTGTGCCTCTCACATCCCCTACTGGGGACCAGGCCCACACCCTAGGCATGTGCTCTGACTGGAATCGAACCAGCAACCCTTTGGTTTGCAGGCCCACGCTCAATCCACTGAACAACACCAGCCAGGGTGAAATGTATCCTTTAAAAGTGTCCAATCTCATCATACATCCCACCAAAAATATTTATACAAACCAGATATATCTCTTAGTAGTTAATCCTCCAAGAAGATTTGCTTACAGTCTCATATTCAGTCGACTTGAAATGTGAGAAGCTGCCCATGTGTTAGAAAATGCAGAAAACAATACCATATGTTTAGGGTCCATTTAACTCAAGCTGTTATATGTGTTTCACACATGGACATTTATGCCACAATTCCTGCTTTGGGGTAATCGTTAGGACTCAGAACCTTTTGAAGGCTACTCACATAGGAAGAATATAGACAGTATGAAGCTCCCACATGGAGCAAAGCTGACGGGAAAATGGGAATGGGATTTGTTTCTTGTGGAAACTAAGACAATATTTTTCTTGCTATACCATCTGCAAATGGCAGTAACTGTACCATGTGGGGCTTTCTCAGTTTATTAAGGCACTGGCTACTACTGAAAGAAAGAGTAGGCATGTAAGACTGACAGACAGGACCAATGAGGTTCATGACAGCACTGTGCCTCTCATCCCCACAGTCAGCTCATACTTCACTGTGCAGGAGTCATGGAAAGGACTTCCTGAAAGGGTACATATAGCATAGTATTCATGTATTCCTTCTGGTTTCATTTGGGTTCCCTCATAGGTACAGCCTGAGACAAGAATTCAAGGGCAGGTAGTTTACCTAAAAGATGAAGGAAGCCCCCAGAAGTTGGATGGGGAAGTGAGCCATTTCAGAGAGCATTATCAAGTGAGCAGCCACTACAGGCACCTGGATCTTAATTCCAGTGGAGAACTAGGAAAGCCAGGGTGAAACACATACCATAGAGTTGCCCCAACCTAGGGGTAAGAGAGCTATCTATACACCAACTCCTGTCAGCTGGTAAGAACTGCTTCCCAGTGGTTAATTTTCCAGCAATTCCAGCCTCCAACATCCACATCCACATGCTTAGCAAAATTTATGCAACCAGAGGCATAGGGCCATGTTCATGTCCTTCCCACCACCAACCTCCTTACCTCTGGTGTAGCCAAGCCCAAGAGAAGGGAAAAATAATGCAGCTATTCCACATCACTGTGGTGTTTGCCTCCTCCCTAAATAGCCACTTGCTGGGACCAGAGACATCTTCACACCCAGGAGACTATACCAATGAAAGAGGAATTGCTTTTTACTTTTTTTATATGACCTCTTTCAAGTATTGGGTTGGCCAAAACGTCTGTTTAGTTTTTTCCATAAAAATAAAAGACACATTTTTCATTTTCACCAATAACTTTATTGATTTGATATTTTTATTATGCCAGCTATCTCCCATGTGGTATAGCATTGATTGTTCTCAACCGATGTCTTGATTTGATTGCTATCAACTTCAACTGGTCTACCTAACCATGGAGCATCGTCCAACAAGAAATCTCCAGTATGAAACTTCACAAACGACTTTTGACACATTCAATTAGTCATAGCACCTTCTATATACACTGCACAACACTTCTTTTTTGCATTTCAGTTATGTTTTTACCTTTCTTGAAATAATAAAGCATAATATACTGAAAATGTTGCATATTTTCTTCCATCTCCAATACTAAAATGTCTATTCAAAAATTCACCAATTTTGGTAAGTTTTTTTAAATGCATGCTGATATGACAGCTATCAAAATACAATCTAACAAAAATTTTTTGAATGAACTTAAAGACAACTAAGCACTGCTAGGGCCACCTTATAGGAAGAAACAAACTTTTTGGCCAACTCAATATCAAAAAATATATATTCATTTGAACAAGTTACCTGGTAAAGAGGAATTGTGTTTCCTAACACTGCAACTCATGCTTTCTTCCCTATTCATCCTTTCCAGACCAGCTCAGTTTAAACTTTTCCTCAAAAACCTCCCAAACTTCTAGAGCACCCTAATAAGACCTATACAATTCAGCTATTGGTTGTTTATATTCTTACATTTTTCTCTCTTGTCACACATCTGTGAAGCTGGGCTTTATTGTCTTATGTTGTAGCAACGATAACTTCATTTGGGTTCCTGGGCATATAGTAAGTAATCATGAGTTATTTGACTGTTAACCTTAGAAAAAATCAAACAGCCATACCACCACTGGTCCTACTGCCCCCACCCCCACCACCACCACTACTACTACCACATCCACCATCACCACCACCACCATCTCCATCACCACCCACCCATCACATACACATCTTAGCCCCATCTAAAGCTAAAAGATGACACTAGAGAAAGCTTAATATGTATCATATTTTTAAATCTTTTGTAAAAATTGCTGTGTGCAACTCAATCCCTAATATGACTTTGATATATATATTTCAACTCTTTAGGTTTAAATAGTTTTTAAACCTAAAACATTTTAAAACCTTACTCTTTAATTATTTGTTAGATCTTTAATCTAAATCTCAGAAACCTGTGTTCTTATAAGAAAAATACTTAAAACAAATAGAATGTTTGGCAAATAGAAAGATTATAAATGTTAGTAACAAGTTTTGATTGTCCAGAAAATAAGTTGTATTATATTTCATATGGGCTTAAATTCATAACAAAAACTTCTTGTGATAATCTTGATGCTGTTAGAAATGAGCATTAATTTCAAGAGACTTCCAGTGACAGTTTATTTTGGCTTTTTTTTTTTTTTTTGCTACTTGTCATCAACTGATCAGGTACACAGATGAGCATGAAATCAATAATGAGTCCAGATGAGCTATTTGATTCTTTCCAAGATTAATAATCAAGCAACTCATGATTACCTACTTGGCCCAGGGAACTAAATAAAGTCACAGCCACTACATCATAAAATAATAGTCTAGCCTGACAGATGTGTAATAAAATAAACAAAATACAGGAAAAATAAACAACCAACAGCTAAATTATATAGGTCAGAATGGGGTGCTGTAGGAATTTGGGAAGGTTTTGAGAAGATAGAACCAAGATAGTCTAGGAAAAATGAGCAGAGAAGAAATAATGAGTATGTTCCAGTGCTTGTGGGAATCACAGCCTTCCTTTCCCAGGCACTTCAAAAAAATCTTATTAAAATATCATTTTCTAGGTGCACAATGTGGTTTATGATATGCAAATCATGAACCCTATTAAAGTAAAAGTTAACTTAAAAGACGGTGTACTAGGTATATACTGCTGTGTAGCAAATTACCTTGAAACTTGGCAGTTTTAAACAGCATACATTTATTATGCCACAGTAGTTATTGGTCAGGAATCCAGCTCAGGTTCTCCCACAGAGTTGCAAAGTGTTGGTTGGGGCCTCAGCCATCTGAAGTCTTGGCTGGGACAGGATCTGCTTTCATGCATTCTCACTGGTTGTTGGCAATGATTTAGTTCCTTGCAGGATGTTGAATTGTGAGCTTCAATTACTTGCTGGCTATTGGCCAGAGGCCATCCCCAGCTCCGTGCCACGTGACTTCTCTATAAGGCCACCGATAGCAAGGCAACTGGCTTTGTCATAGTGAACAAGTGAGAGAGAAAGCAGGAGAGCGCCATCAAGATGGAAGTCAGTCTTCTGTAACATAATCTTAGAAGTGGCATCCCGTCATATTTGCCTTATTCTATTCAATAGAAGTGTGTCACTAATTTCAGCCTCCGCTCAAGGGAAAGGGGGTGATTACACAAGGGTACAAATTCCAGGGAACAGGGATCTTGGGATGGAGGTCATCTGAGAAGTCTGCCTTTCACAGGTGGTCTGAAGTTGTTGCTTTGAAGATCCTATTATGAGGGGGTTGCAGGGCTTTAAACATGCATGTGTATAACTCCATCAGGCAACTAGAGCAGTTGTTAAGCAAGGAACAGCATCTACCATTTATAAAGAACACTTCAATTGACAAATGTTAATATAGTGTTGCATTTAAAGGGGAAAAAATAAATTTCTGAGGCAGAGAAACAACAGTGGGCAAAGATTCCATTACTTTCTAATAGGCTTTAATTTTATCCTTTTACTTCTGGGTGATCACAAAGCTCCCTAAAGGATTTCTCTTGCCCATACCTGATAGCAGTCTGATTTTTCCCTTTCTTCTTTTCTCCTTTCTTTTTTTTCTTATTTTTTAATTTTATTTTCATCATTGTTCAAGTACAGTTTTCTGTCCTTTACTCCCATTTCTCCTTTCTTTATCACTTCTTTCATCTTCAGAAGACTTCACAGGAGAGAAGAATGTAAAAGATCATCTTGTTTGGAAGAGTTACTGCACTCAATTTTTTTTCCCATTTCAAGCTGAGGGGAGGGAGAAAGAGAAACAGAAAAGGAATCAAAGAGGGAAGGAAGGAGGGAAGGAGAGAGAGGAGGGAAAATGTAGGCTCTGGGGAAAAACTCTAGCCATCTAGGTTTTTATTAAATAAGATGTGAGGGATGAGTCCTCAACCTTTTCTGATATAGAGAAGCAGAATCCAGCAGGATTTCCAGGGCCAGTTCTGGGTGCAGTTTTTAGAGTAGCAAAGTTAAGTGGTAGTAGAGGTGCGTTGCCGCCTGATGGGAACACCTGCGGCTGCAGCCTGGAGTGTTCTCCACAGCTGTAGGGAGACAGAAGACCACTGACAGTGGGCCTGGGAAGGGCAGGAGAGGGAACAGTGCCAAGAACAGTAGCTGGAGGGCAGGGACAGGACCAGATAAAGGGATATAAAAAGTGTGAATGTAAACAGGAGATGGAAAAGGAATAATTTTTCCCCAAGGAATTTAATGGCTCAGAACTGGGAGGGATGTTTCAACTGGGCCATGGAAGGTCCGCTTCCCAACATCCTGGATCTGCCCATTTTTTTCTCCTTTCCTTCTGTACCTTTATATCCTACCTTTATCTCCTGATTTTATCCTTTCTCTGTCTACTTTCCTTTCTTCTCATCTTTCTTTCTTTCAGTTCTTACTCCTTAGTAACATTATTACAGAAGTATATTTATTTTATGTTATACTTACAAAATGGAATTTGCCATTGCCTGTTCTAAGTTTAAAAACTTAACAAATGGTTATTTATTTCAAATTCCTAAGTTTTAACTTCATGATTTTTAATTTATGTGACCCTCAATAGATTTTCCCCCCTCTCTGACCCTTGATAGGAAAAAAGTTTTTATATTTCTACAATGGTAGTAGGGTTGAGACTCTATATATTGTACTTGGCTATAAAACAGTACACTTGTTATTAAATTCTTCCTTGATGAAAGGGACATTTTTAAAAAGTCCAGGTTTCCAAATGGAAATTAGCATGATCTATCAAACCCAAACTAAAAATCTTTGCATGTGACATGTGGATTGAAGAGTTCTTAAAATATAAAGTCAGTACAAAGAGACTTACTTTAAACTGGTTTTAGCAACCTGTATTGCTACATTCTGATGAATGAAAGTAAAGAGTTTTATTGGCAGCAATGGAAAAATAAAGATGATAAGCAGCAATTTGATCTCAGACTTTGAAAAAAATTTAAAAGCCTAGTTCTCAAAAGCCTAAAATTAAACCTTTCACCTCAATTCTGACACTATTTTAACAGCAAGCATATGGCCTCCAGCTGCTATACTCTGAGGTGTGATCCTGTCACTGTCACAGCTTAAGGAAAACTATGTCACAGCAGTGCCTTGACTAGGAAATCATCCTACGACACCAGAATGTCACTGGATGGTGCTTCAGCTGCCACAGGTGAGGTGGAGCCTCATCCCTCCCCACACCATACAAGGCCAAAACACCCCCTCAAGTTAGTAAACAAGTTAATAAATATTTCAGGCACAACATTAAATAGTTCACTGTGCTCAAGTCCAACTTAGTCAGTTGAGGATTTTGTAAACTCCCTGTGAAATAGACAGACAATACTAGCCTGTCTTCAGGAGAGCACTTCACCCGCCAGCAGCATGTAAAGGCAGCCCTCTTACCATCTGACAAGGCTAGCCATTTTGTTCACGTGGCTCCTTCTGAAGCATTGTTTTCAGACAAATATATCCTCACACATTCATTTCTGAAGCTAAAATTAAGGTGTGTAAGGTCTAAGATTTTCTTTTATTAAAGTTTATAAGCGTTGGAAGAGGAAATTTGAATCTTGCCTCAATCAATAAGGACCTCCACTCTCATCTCAACTTTGAGGGGAGACAACAATGTAAGAAAACAAAAAGGCAAATGGAAACAGAGAGAGCAATGTGGCAGGAAGGGAATCCAGAAGGTCGCTGCAGAACGAACAGAATTAGAGTCACCAGAAACATGGGAGCACTGTTTCTAAAAAATGCAAAGTTTGACCAAACCTGTCATCACTGAACTAGAACAAACTTGAGATGATCTTGTCCAAACGCTTGAAATCATGGTGAGGAAAGTGATGCCCAGAGCAGGACAAGGGGGTTGCCCAAACCCCGTGGTGGGTTAGGGAAAGAGATAGGAGTAGAAGACTGAGTGCTGATGCTGGCCCAGTCCTTTGTGAGGAGTGTTTAAGTTTACATTATTAGATATGTATACATAGTATTGTATATATGTCTATAGTATTGTTGATTTCTTTCACTGTGTTTGTATATTATCCTATGCAATATACTTTTCATATTAAGCTAATAAATAGTTTTCTACTAAATCATGCTCTAATGTTTACTGGGTATTTAAATTCACTTAACAAAAAGTCTTAACCACAAGTACACTGAAATGAAGCAAACAGAGAAACAAAGTGAATATTGTTTGTTCACCCAAAAAACATGTATTAAGCATTACCTACTCTTGAGCACAGCATTTTTCTGGCTATGGCTTTCTTATTTTCAAGACATATGAATAAAAGATATGAAACCTGTACCAACCTACACTCCTCTCTGAGAATAGGATTAAGTCTGAGCAATGCCAACAAACTGGTAAAGATTTTATCTTCCAACCTAACCTGACTTTAGTTCCCGGCCTTTCTCCTCCCAGTCCCCTACACCTTTCTTTTTCCCCAGAGCAAAATTATAAACATTTTAACACAGAAACAATAATAGAAACCCTTAATGTTTGACATATGCAGGCTATTTCTTCATTAATGAAATCCATTCAGATCACTAAATTGTATCAAACCAAAGTGCTGAAAGTAGCCATATGTTAATTGAGTAGACAAGGAAATAAGATTTCCTAGATTTTGCTCTCAACAAGGATTAAGCTACATGCCTTCTCAAGGATGGCTCCTAAGCGACTTAATTGGCAAGCTCTGTGGCATGCTTAGGCTAGTGCCCATTTATATTAAGACAGTGAGACCCTCTGTTTCTAGAACGTACTCCCTCTACCTGCCCTACTCACACTCCCTAACCATGGACTAGGTAACCACAGCAAGGTAAGGTAGAACTTCTGTAATGTCCTTCTATCCTTTCTCTTCCTTTTTTCTCTCCTTAACCAACCAACAAAACAATACATAACTAACCAAAACCAACAAACAAATAATTAACAAATCTTCTTCTCTCCAAAAAGCTCCTACAATTAATTTTTTCAACCCTCCTATACATTCTAAGAATGACTGAAACTCCACAAACCATTTTCTTCATTTCATTTTTTCAAGGAGAGTCTCTCTTTTTACCTCTTGGGTTCTCAAATGCCCTCACATTCTCTATTCCAGTCAAAATCTATTCTCAAAAAAAGATTGAAAACCTTTACACTAAAATTGAAACAACTACCAGCAGTTTTAAAAGATACATTTTCCAAAAAAGAATTTGCCTTTTAGCAAAGTTCTGCGAAGATGTGTGCCCAGTGCTCATACAGTTCTTAGGATATGATAAACTCTAACTTTTTGTTGAATTGAATTGACATATAGTTCAGAGGGCAAAGTTAGAGTTCCAAATCAAACTGTCTTCATTAGAGCACTGTTTCAGATTGATAACTATTTATATTGATAATAATTCACATAAGAAGGTGCTAGAATCTTGGATGCCCAGGTAGACATTTGAAAAAAATCTTTGATTGAAATATTGTTTACCAAAACACCAATACAAAAGAATATATGCATCCTTATGTTCATAGCAATGTTATTTGCAATAGCCAAGATCTGAAACAGCCTAAGTGCCCATCAGTACATGAGTGGACAAAAAAGCTACAGTGCACTTACACAATGAAATACTACAGAGCCATGAAGAAGAAGAAGAAGAAGAAGAAGAAACAACTCTTACCTTTCATGACAGCATGGGTGGACCTGGAGACTATTATGCTAAGTGAAATAAACTAGTCAGTGAAAGACAAATACCATATGATCTATGTAGAACCTAATGAACAAAATAAACTAATGAACAAAGTAAAAACAGAAGCATAGATACATGGAACAGACGGGAAGCTGTCAGAGGGGAAGGGGGGATGGGATGAAAGAAGGTGAAAGAATTAGACAAAGAACATATATGCATGATGCATGGACACAGACAACAGTATGGGGATTGCCTGTGGGAATGGGGCCTGGGTGGAAGGGGGCAAAGGGGAGAAAAGTGGGAACAACTAAAAAAGCTTAAGCAATAAAATCCAATTAAAAAAGAAATATTGTTTGTTGTTTTAGATTTGGCAAACTAAGTGTTGTAATATAATTTTCATAGATGGCTTATCTAGTTACTTAGTTTATAAACTTGAATTCAGAGAAGACATAGGTATAGTATCTTCAAGATTTATTATCCATTACTCCTAACACAAGCCTTATCTGTAATCAGAGTTCAACAATTGTTGAATAAATGTGAGAACATATGAATAAAAATGGGATAGAAAAATGGGTAAATGGAGGGATGGAGGAATAGATGGATGGATGGGTAGATGGATAGATGAATGGAAGAAAAGAAGAAAGTATCAATAGGACTACAAGAAACATCACAGGTTAAATGCCACAATTACTTTCACCCAAGGCAAAAATTAACTGAAGTTTCAATTAGGAGGAAATACATATAAATTGGAGATAGAAAGGAGGAAAAAAAGAAGGAAGAAAGGATCAGTGCAAGAAGTAGCTGAGGAGTAAGAGAGTGGTGATGGCAAGACAATCTTGGCACACCAAGGTATCAGAAAGTTATCTGGCCCTGGCTGGGTATCTCAGCTGGTTAGAGTATCAACCTGATATGCCAAAGTTGTGCGTTTGATCCCCAGTCAGAGTACATACAGTATAGAAGCAACCAATGAATGCATAAATAAGTGGAGTAACAAATCAATGTTTCTCTCTCCCTCTCTCTCTCTCTAAAATCAATTTAAAAAAAGAAAAGAAAATTATCTGAAACTTGGAAATAGGCAAAAAGAGATTACTGAGATTCCTTTCACTGTAAAATTGGCCTTGGCTTTTTATTGTCTGGGCCAGTTTACAGCCATATATATAAATTTAACCAAGGATGAATAAGTTATAAGACACTATAGAAAGAAATTGAAGAAGATACATATAAGTGGAAGCACATACCATGTTCATGGATAGGAAGAATTAGCATGATTAAAATGTCCATACTACCCAAAGCAATCTATAGATTCCATGCAACTCCTATCAAAATACCAGTAGCATATTTAACAGAACTAGAACAAATATTCCAAAAATTTATGTGGAATTACAAAAGGCCCCAAACAGCTACAGCAATCTTGAAAAAGGAGAACAATGTTGAAGGAATCATACCACCTGATATCAAACTACATTAAAGGCCACAGTAAACAGAAGAGCATAGTACTACCATAAAATCAGAATATAAATCAACAGGACAGAATAGAGAGCCCTGAAATAAATCCACACCTTTGGGGTCAATTAATAGCTGACAAAGTAGGTAAGAACATACAATGTTGTAAAGATAGCCTATTCAATAAATGGTGATGGAAAAATTGGACAAATACATTTAAAAAATGAAACTAGATAATTTCTTACACCATACATAAGAATAAACAAAAAGTGAATTAAATACTTAAATGTAAGACTCAAAACCATATTCGAAGAAAATATAGGCAGTAAGATCTCAGACATTTCCTATAGCAATATTTTTTCTGGTCTATCTCCTCAGCAAGGGAAACAAAAGAAGAAATAAACAAATGAGGCTATACCAAACTATAAAGTTTCTACACAGAAAAGGAAACCATCAACAAAATGAAAAGATATTTCTCTGAATGGGAGAACATATTCACCAATGATACATCTGATAAGGGATTAATATCCAAAATATACAAAGAACTTATACAACTCAACACCAAAAAACAAACAAACAATTCAATTAAAAAATGGTCAAAGGACCTGAATAGATACTTCTCCAAAGAGGACATACAGATGGCCAATAGACATATGAAAAGATGCTCAACATCACTAGCCATCAGGGAGATACAAATTAAAATAATATTGAGATATCACTTTATGCCTGTCAGAACAGATATCATCAATAAATCAACAAACAACAAGTGTTGGTGAAGATGTGGAGAAAAAGGAATTATCATGCACTGTTGGTTAAAATGCAGATTGGTGCAGCCACTATGGAAAACAGTATGGAGCTTCCTCAAAATATTAAAAATGGAACTGCCTTTTGACCCAGAAATTCCACTTCTGTAAATACATCTGAAGAAACACAAAACACTGATTTGAAAGAATATATGAACCCCTATGTTGATTTCAGCATTATTTACAATAGCCAAGATTTGGAAGCTATGCAAGTGTCCATCGGTAGATGAGTGGAGAAAAAAGCCATGGTATATGTACACAACAGAATACTACTCATCTATAAGAAAGAAGGAAATCTTACCTTTTGCAACAGCGTGGATGGACCTGGCTAATGAAATAATCCAGTGAGATAAAGACAAATACCTTATGATTTCACTTATGTTTGAAATCTAATGAACAAAATAAGCTAACAAACAAAAGAGAAACAGACTCATAAATATGGAGGACAGACTGACAGCTGTTAGAGGAGATGGAATTGGGAGGCTAGTTAAAAAAGTGAAGGGACTAATAAAAAAATAAAAACAACTCATAGACACAGAAAAATATTATGGTGATTACCAGAGGAAAGGGGGGTGGAGGAGGTAGAAGAGAGTAAAGGGAGGATCAATAGTGACAGAAGGAGACTCAACTTTGGGTGGTAAATATACAATACAATATGCAGGTAGTATATTATAGACTTGTATACATAAAATCTATAAAATTTTATTAACCAATGTCACTTCAATGAATTCAATGCATTTTTTAAGTTACGAATCAGTAAGTAACTCGCTCTAATGTAGCAACAAGACAATTTGTTAAATGTTTAAAGAAGTTATGCTGTAATAAAAGTTTGGGGTAACTGATAGAGGGGTCAAAAACAACAATGATCAAAGTAAATACATATAACTTCAGCTCAGAACAGAGTAACAAATATAAATAATCAGGACTTATTTAGACAGAACTATTTCTAAGCTGGAGAAAGCTTGCTCAGCAATTAAAATTAGCCTAAATCAAATACTGTAGCATTGACACCCTCTTTCTTCAACTGTAGCTCTGTTTTCACCAGCAACATTAGCAGCAACAGCAGTCATAGCATCCCAGAACAGACTAGCCATTTAACTGCGTGGGGAACGTGGTCCTTCCAGTGCAATTGGGTAAACTGGGATTTCCATTTGTTGATAAAACATCCTATGAATGCAGCTTGATTTAATCAAACCAAGACAAATTAAGCTTCATGAGATCACAAACTTATTTGCATAACTTAAAAAAAAAGAATCTCACCCTGGGATAAAGTGATATAATTTCAAAAGTGCAACCCATGAAGTTCTACCTAAAAGAGGCATCTAGCCATACTCTAAACTGCAAATGCATATATGGGGCTTTAACCAAAATTGAGCTATAAACAGGGAAATACTGTTAGGAAACTCATTGATCAGGCTTCTTTTAATTATATCTTTGTTGAGGCACATCTCCCAACTATATGGTGACAATGAAATATTTCAAGAAAAAAAAAAAGGAGTACCTTCCTGTACAGTGAAAGTCATTGATTCAATGCTTCTTCTTCTCTAGACTTAAGTTGTGGAACTGGGGAGAACAGCCTAGGGTTATCGATGCTTAAGACATTAACATTTAAACCTAATGACAGTAGTGAGAATAATTGTTACATTTTATTTACAGAGAGCTCTTCGAAAGAGGTTGCAGAGCAGTTGCATTTCAAGTTATAAATATTTTCAGAAGACATGTTGCACCCAAGAACTGTGCATTTCAATCACCACCCCTGTCAGTAGGTTCCAGTCACTAACCAGCCAAATGGCAAAGTTTCCTTAAGGGAGCAGTTAACCCAATTTGAATGTCTTAATATGACAGAATCCTCCATTTTTTTAGAGAAAGAGATTAAAAACTGAAATATTGAATATTTTAGGGATTTGACAAGTCTCTAAAGTCATTTCTTTTCACGTATAAATCTTAGGGACAGATTTCTGGCTGTGATCTCTGGATCACCTGCTTCAACACCACAGAAGAGTCTATTGAGAATGCAGATTTCTGGGTCAACAGATTTACTAAACCAGTGCTTCTTAAATTGAGCCTAAGAATCTGAATTTTTAATATACTTTCCAGGAAATTTCTAAGCATACCCAAGTTTGAGAGATATTATCATCAAACATGTTGGGTGAATAGGAACCTAAAAATTAAAACCAAATTGAACACCATATTGTTTACTACAGATCCTTTCAATATACATCTATCTAATCTCTCCTTCTCTAAATTAGTTTTCTTTACATGTAAATTCAAGAATGTTGTAATTCAGCTTTCCAGAATCATAGTGTCCCTCTGATCTCAAATTCTACCGCTCAAGACCACAAAACTACATAAAATATCATGTTCAAGCCTAGAATCACAAAACAAAAAACAAAGTCACAAGCTTCTATCTGTAGAGGGTTGCCTCCATCATATCATAGCAAACCATCTGTTTTTATCAACTATAATCCCATTTCAGAGGATGTAATGCTGGCATTGAAGAAAGCACACTGGCTTTGGTGACAGGCAGACCTGTCACTAATCCTGTCACTTGTTTTTAGGAACTCCTTTCATTTGGACAAGATACTTAACCTCTCTGAGCTCCAGTTTCCTGTCTAGAAGATTTCTTGGGATTGTTAAGAGGACTAAAGATCATTTCTGTGATGTGGTTGTTCAGTTACTTTATTCATGCATTCAACAAGATTTCCTGAGCACCAACTGTCCACCTAGCCCTCCTTCTAGGGCCTTGGGACCCATCAGAGAGAAACAAAGATCCCTGTCTTAAGAGAGCCTGCAATTTTGGAAAATGGAGCTAAATGGTAAAGAAAATATATAAGTAACTTATAGCATAGGGTAGAAACGCTAAATACAATGGGGAAAAAGTAAAGGCAGGATAAATGTGGTCAGCATTGCAGGAGTGGGGACGAGTGTCAAGGTAAGCTTCTTTGGGAAAGTGAGATTTGAGCTGACTTGATGGAAGGAAATGAGCCAGAGGAAGAACATTCCAGGAGGGAAAAGCAGGAGACAAGGCTTTAAAATGGGGAAATAAAGGTTGGGAGGGGAGGTAACCTTGTAAGCCACCACAAAGACTTTGGCTTCTACTCGGGGTGAAATGCAGGGTATCTGCAGGGTTTTGAACAGAGGCATGACATGAGCATCATGATTCCTAACCAGTCATTAGAGATGATGCGCTTCAATTATTACATCTAAGAAAATGTAATAGATGAGTCCTTTTCAAGAGGAATGGATTCTGCCCGGGCTTACAGTGATTACTTTTTACAACAAAACTTTAAAACAGGACTATACTTGCCAAAAGATTCTCTCCCACATTTGCATGACCACCTTTTAATATGATACCTTTGGAGATGAGTGTGTGTTGTGTGTATATGTATATGGTGTGTGCATGTGTGTGCATATGCATACCTACTGCCAGCCATACCTGGATCTCAGGCCAAGTCCCACCCTACTCTGATATTTAGGTGCAAACCTATGTTCCTGGATGTAGTGCAGGTTCTGAAGAAAAGCAATAGCCATAAAACTCTAGTCATGAATCATCATACCTGTGCAAAACATGAAAATTTAGCTCTAGATACACATATCTCAGGCCATATGATATTCTAGTGAAAGAGTTTATAAATTATGCATTTTCTCAATTCTGCATAGTTAAATGAGAGGTGACATAGTGTTAGATCTGTGCATGAAGGAAAGAGGCATCATTTAGGAGGAACCACATCATCATCAATAGGTTTGGAAACAGCTAGCAAGGGCAAAAAATATCCTTTCACATTTTACTTTTCCACAAAAGCCCTATCATGGAGCATCATGTATTTCAAAGAAATGTTACTACTAGAACTTTGTGGTACATTTTAGGTATCCTAGCAGCAAGAGTATTAACTCTCCATAATTTACCCCACTTCTGATATCTTTATTGAAAGTTAATTTTTCTTTACAGCCCATTGTACTTGCTAATATTGCATGAATAAAGTGTAATGGTGCAATAAAATAAAATTTGTCCCATGGAGTGGATAAATGCCAGGCTATTGAATGGGGCCCTTGAGCTTACCACATTTTGTTTGCTGTTTCATGACTACTGCATGCTGAACTTCTCAGGTGCTTTAACTATTAAAACTTCATATCCCGCAAAGATAAAATTGCACTATATTAACATGTTTGTCTAATAAGAGATGAGTTTGATATAATATTTCCCTGTGTTACTTTCCTTTTTTTAAATTTGCCTGGAAAATTGAATTAAGTCAGGTCAAATCCTCTGATTGACTTCCTGGTCTATCTCCTTTCTAATTGTAATGTAGTCTTTGTTGGCACTCACTATTATTAAATTATTTGCATCAATACTCAAATTGAATGAAAATCCTTGGAGATGGAAAATGTGGAAGTTTGAATGTATTCCTGTGCCAATATAGTCAATAAGGGCAAAATGTGCCTGAGTTTGAAACCCAGCTCTGTGCTCATTAGCTGTGTGATCGAGGACAAGTTATCTAACCTCTCTGTGACTCATGTTCACTGTCAGTGAAGGGTGGCTAGCAAGAAGGATGCCAAGAAGGTAAGATGAATTAATATATGAAAGCAAAGTACTTAAAGCAGTATCTGACATGCGATAAGTTGCTAGATTGAAAAAATATTAAAAATCAAATGACTCTATGACCTATTTTAAAGAAAAAAATGGAGGGAGGGAGGGGACAAGAAAATCACTACCTTAAGCATTATTTTACCAATGACTTTTACAGCCCACCTGATGTCATTAAAGCTCTCCCAAATCCCCCTATTTGGGCATACATGCCCATCCCCTGCAAATGTAGCATCCATTCAGGTGATACTGAACATGAGGCCAAAACTCTCATTTCTTCTCTTCCTTTTTGAGCATTCCCTCTAATTATTGGGCAAGAATCCCCCAGGCTTGCTTCTGTGAAAGGAAACTTAATATGCCACTTCCTGAGTGTTGTTATCTGTGGTATTTGGGAGGCAGGGCTATACAAATGGGAGTCTGAGAAATAGAATTTAGAAATGACTTTACAGGTCCACAGGTCTCTGGCACCCTGGTGAACTGCCAATCCTGCCATCCCCAGGGGTGTGGATCAGTGTTGAAATGGACCAGAGTTGGAAGAATGTGCATATACACATGTGATCTAGAGACACATGGTAACCATTCAAAAATGGTTTGTCCTTAGAACCCTTTCCCTTCTGCGAGTTCTGTACCTCCTTCCTCTGTCCAGCACAGTCTAATGATCCAGCTCACACATTACCTCCTCAGAAAGGTCTTCTGTGGCCGACCTAATGCCCAAAACAATGGCTGGCCCATGGCGGACATGTAAACTTAGACAAATGAATGATCTTTTTCTTCCCAAAGCCAAACAGTGCCTCACCAAAAAGTCACAAAAGCAAAAAATAGTCTTTATCATCTTTTTGTTCATAAAAATTTATTTTGCAACTCATCTTTCAGAAAACTATTTGTTGTGCAACACAAATAAATGTAAAATCTGTAGATAAGCTTATGAGCAGATAACCTTTCTGTGGTTTAGAATATATCTGGGAAAGGCTCAGAAGCACACCTGTGTTGAGCTGTGAAGTATGTTTATGTTAATATCAGTGTGAAAGTGAATTTTAAGCACAGAGGGCTTCTTGGAACCAATGAACCACTTTTAACTTTTGATCATTTCCTGCAACTAATGACATGGATAAAAAATCTTATCATCTCATGTGATTCAGATCTAATTATGCTGTTTGGGCCCGTAGTGCCAACATTCCTTTATCTTCTACCCATTCAACTACATGAAGCCATGACTTCCCCCTTTCTTCCTCTCCAAACTCTTTTACTTGTCTTATTCTCCTCTATGGGGTGGTATATCAAGCTCTACCTACTACAGATCTCAAAATGTTTCTTTTATTCCCTCTTTCAGATTTTCAGTTTTTAAAAAATTTCTTTGAGGTTCACCCATGCTTAAAAGTAATGAACCACAGAACAGCTTAAGACCAGTGCTTTGTCTAGGAAACAGGAATTACTTCTAAATTAATTGACTTAAAGTCAATACTTTACCACCTTGAAGCCTATTATGCAAATGAATAGAGCTGTAGAGTAAGGGATTAAAGATAATTTTGCATTTTATGCCATTTGTCATATTTAATTCACAAATTTCACATTTAAGTAGAAGAAGTTGGGGATTGAAATAGAAAACTATTACATGAGGAAAAAAGAAAAAATACTTAATAGAAATTTAATGATCAAGAGCAGGTATATTTCTCTTAAAAGGAAAATAGATTACTTTTGACAAAAGTATTCAAACAAATGACTTATAACCAAATCAGTTATGCATTAAAATATGAATTTTTTGCACACACAATTAGTAAATTTCCTCAGAGAACTTGGGTTTTCCCCCAATCTATGGCCAACTGAAATAAGTTGTATCCTCTGCCCTTTTTCTCTAACTGCAGATAGGCTATGTTTCAGACAAACTAAACAGAGATATCAGAAAATATATCTGTAGAGTTTTTAAAATTTTAGTCAATATTATATTTATATATTACAGAAACCATATATCATTCATATGTAAATAGATGTGTATATATTTTTAAAGATTTTATTTATTTATTTTTAGAGAGAGCAGAAGGGAGGGAGGGAGAAAGAGAGGGAGAGAAACATCAATATGTGGTTGCTTCTCACGTGGCTCCCACTGGGGACCTGGCTTGAAACCCAGGCATGTGCCCTGACTGGGAATCAAACCAGCGACCCTTTGGTTCACAGCCCGCACTCAATCCACTGAGCTATGCCAGCCAGGGTCAGATGTGTATATGTTTTTTAAAATAGAAACTATAGAAAGCAAAACAATGTTTGACATTTTCTTGGCTGGAAGAAAAATTCAGAATACACAGTGATTCTTCAAATGGAGGTTCACCCATGGAGGGGACAGGTATCAGATTCTCAGGAAAAAAGGGAGAGAAAGATGCAAAATTTCTATCAACTATGGTGAGGGAGGATTTTAAAGGGTTGTACAATATTGTCATATGGGAAATATAAAGAGGGTGACTGGATATTAGGTCAGTTGGGGCTAAAGAAGTGATGGGTCTCTGCTTGGGCTCCTACCCTGAGCTTACGATTACAATTCTAACAGCTGACATTTTGACCATCACCCTGTGCCAGGTTCTAGGCTAAGCACTTTGGCATCATCTCATTTAACCTCTCCCACCCACAACCCTCGATGTACACACTATTAATACCTCCATTTTATAAATGAAGAGTGGATGCTTCAAGGGCTCAAATAACTTACTCAAGATCACACAGAGAGTAAACTCAAAGCCAAGTTTTTTGTTGTTTTTTTTTTAAAGATTTTATTTATTTTTAGGGAGAGGGGAGGAGGAGAGTGAACCATCAATGTGTGGTTGCCTCTGTCATGCCCCCTACTGGGGACCTGGCTTACAACTCAGGCATGTGCCCTGACCGGGAATCAAACCAGTGATCTTTTGGTTCACAGGCCCGTGCTCAATTCACTGAGCTACACCAGCCAGGGCTCAAAGCCAAGTTTCAAAAAAGGACATTCATGCTCTTAACCTTCTTCCTCTATTCTACTCTACTGGAAAGAGCTGATGTTCACCTCTCATTAAAACATTCATTTCACTATATTTGACTGTAATTACCGTATACAGTATCTTCCCTTAAACTGTGTTATTTGTTAAGAGCTATATTCCAAAATGATGTGGAAATTCAGCATAAACTAGTAGTCATGGATTATATTAGGATTCAAATTGTGAAATTACTGACACCCTACAAATTTATTCTGTCATGAGATGTATAAAGCTCTTTTGTCTAATAGGAATAATAATAGCTAATCATTACTGAGTATCGTGTGCTAGGTATTGTTCTGAGAGCTTCAAAACAACCCTTGAGACAGGTTCTTTTATGTCCAATTTATGTATGAGAAAACTAAAAATTGGCTTTGAAGACCTATGAAAATATGTGATCACTAAAATGATATGAAAACTGAAAGATAAAAACAAATCCTTAATAAAATGTCTATAATATGTAACATTACATAGGTTTTATTAATTACTGAATATAAAATATCTAAAAATTTTTATATCTGAAAACAATTTATCTTCTAGGATAGATTTTCCTCACTTGTAGGAATACCTGTGTGTATATTCACTATGCTTGCTAAGACATTACTGTCAATTTTTAAATTAAATAAGTATGCAGAGCCAAATAACTCAAGAACAAAATTATAAAAATCTCTAAAAATTCTCACAGAAAAAAAAATGAAAGGCAAAGATGTTGGGGGGTTTCCCAAAGAAAAAGAAAGACCTATGAAGGGGTTAAAACTACCACAATTTGTGCATGTGATGACTTAAGGAGCCTGGGGAAAGCTAAGGAACTTTACATTGGACTTGTTCAAGTTCACTCTAAGTTTAAGTTGCACCAAAGAACCATGAAATATTAAAAACTGATGATCCTGCGCTGCTCCCTGCCAGCTGTGTGACCCTGGGCAAAGCCCTTAGTAGCCCTGTTCCTCACCGTCAAACGGGGCTGTTGTAAAGATTAAACAAGATGGTATGTTGGAAAGTGCTTTGCCAACTATACAGCTCTGTAGATGCTGATATATCAATAGCTGTTCATTCCAGCTGTACAGTTTGTCTCTTATTAAGAAAAGGACAATTAAAATTCTAAGACAGTTTTAGAAGAAATTTTGGGTTTTTACCATTAAGTAAATGCAATAATCCAACAAAGTACTGTCAGGTAGATATCTGCCCTTGGGAGTCTTTCTGTAAATGGCTAAGAATAATTAGCCTATTTACTTTCTGCAAATGAGCCTTTCTTAGTAGCCAGAGAAGTTTATATATTTAAGTAGTTCCAACATCCTCTCTGAAATATTACTGGTACCTGCCACATCTCATCAAGGTACTTTGGACACAGCAGCAATCACCAGCCTCTGGGGAAGGTGCTACCAAAGACCCAAAAGGCAAGTGTCTCCTCTGCTTTTCTGAAGAGCCAAAGCTCTGAATCTACCTGCTGGGCTGCCCTAGACTGTGTCAGAACCTCAGAAACTCTTCCCTTCACTCAGGACTGGGGCCTGAGCAGAGAAAACACTGACCTTCTTTTTTCAGGTCTAGTGAGGAGATGCAGCAATCTGTCAGCCAGAGACTTTTCCCCAGCTTCCCTCACGAAGCCACGGACCTGCAGACCCATCTTAACACACAGGTCACAGGAGATCAAGTCAGGAGAAGGAGAGAGAGGAGAATGACAGAATCCAGTGGTTCTCCGTCTATGTGCCCATTAATTTCGACAGTATTCTCCATCTATGTGCTGATTAATTTCAACAGTTGGTGGCTCCACTGGCTGCAGTTTGACTGGGTACAGCCAAACCTCCACTCTCCCTTCTCTTAAACTGTCTCCCCACCCCAATACCTGCTTCCATCCACTCATATGCATTATGCAAGCATTTATGTTTTCTACCCAGGAGAGACTGGGATGGAAGTGATGAAAGAGAGAATGATTAAAAAAAGAGAAAGGAGCAAGGAGTAAGGTATCCATTCTGTCTCTGCCTCTCACTCCTCCCCTTCATCCTCTGAAGGAGATAAAGTCAGAAACTGGTGGAAGAGTTCAACAGAGATTTGGTGCAGCTCCACATCAACATAGCTGCTTCCTTCCCCAGAGGACAAGGGGCAGAGTAATGGGGGTCATTCTCCCAGCCCCTTTAAGAAATCAGGAACACCTGCACCACAGAAGCAGTGGAAACATATGGGAGTTGGAATAGAGGGGTTCCGAATGGAAGGTGCAGCGACCACCAAGTTAGTCTGAACTCATACATATATTGTATAAAGCCCACCAAGGGCAGCACCCAGAAATAACACAACTGACTTTAAGAGGTCACCAGATTCAGGCAGGTGAGGGGCTCCAGCTACCATAGCTTGTTCCCTAATGACAAATACAGCCTGGGACACCTTAGTTTCATTGATGACATACTCCCCTCTTTAACTGATATCTGTGTCTTATAGCCCTAGCCCACCTCACAACTCCCTTCCCCTCATGGAACTGGAGGGAGGAAGCCTGGTGCTCCCACTGGAAATTCACTTGTGGCTCCTCCACAAACCCCTCTCATATGTGATGTTAAAAAAAACATAGTCAATTCAACTATGTCTTTGGCTCTTCATCAGAATTTCAGAACAGGGGAACAAGTTGATTAAGTTTTCTGTCTAATGAAACAATGATAGAAATTAGGCACAAAAACTAACTTATCTCATCCAACTCTGGCACCTAATGTGAGCTTTGCAGCAGGTAATCTGAACCTGCCATGTAGCGTGTTTTTAGAAAGACAAGTATTAGGCACCAGCTCATCACAGAATCTAATTAGTTGCTCTGGTGGTCTTCTCAAGCTTGAAACATCTAATTCCATCTTCCCAGGACTGAAATTGTTATGAATCACTGTTTGTATAATTAAATGTTTGACTTCTTTAGATATTAAAACATAAATATTGCTGCTGTTAGCTTCTCACAGATTTAGAAAAGCATGGATATATACCTAAAATGTGTGGCTCTGTTAGAGTGAATATCCTTTCACAAAATCTTAGATATCAAACTACTTGCAAAAGGGTACCTTTTTCCAGTTGTATGACAGGGAGTGGGAGGACATATCACTTGGTATTAAAATATCTACTCATGGAACAAAAACTGAAAATGGAAAGACCAATACTTAAGTAAGAAAAGATAATATTGTCCATGTGACACTTAGATGATTTTTACTGTTACTTTTTCCTTTTTTTTTTAAATGGGAACAAAAAAAAAAAAAAAATAAGTCAACTTAGGGGAAAAAAAAACCCTCATTTTATTTTGATTCCTATTCACCTCTGGCCATGACCCAAACTGTTTTAGGGAAAGCTATTCCAGGTGATAACAGAAAAAGGTGGAAGAAAAAAAAGAGGGGTATGGATACAAGAGTCTTAGAAGACACAAAATATTAAGGAAAAGGACTCAGATCCTCAAATGAAATGGCAGGATGGAATTCCATGTTTCTGTTCCAATTCAAGCATCATTTTTGTGCACACTTGTATTAGTATTATTTAATGGGTCTTTGTCTCCCATTTGAAATTCTTTTAACAGAGTTGTTCTTTCTGGTTTTATATATTTATTAATGTTTTTACCTTCCTTCCAAAATCTGAGGCAGATTCGAAAAGGCACTATTAAAACCCCAAAAATAATAAATGTTACTCTAATTAATCATTTAGTCTAAATCTTATCCATTTGGTTCAGCTATACAGTTGCATCTCATAGAATAAGTCCTGATGTTTGTTGGATATTAAGTGTAGACTATTTAATAAAACGAAAGAAAATGACTATTTTAGGCCATCTTACCTTAGAAGTGGCAGTGTAAGAACCAGTCCACGAGAGCTTGCTTCCTGCTCGCGTGGATCGGGGAATCCAGAACACTAAATCCCCACAGGTGTGCAACACTCCTCACTGCGTATACAAAGGACTCCGGAGCCAGAATCACACCTTCTCAAGGCTGTTTGGTCTGTCTTCTTTGTTGAACCCCAGAGCAAAGGACTGAGTTCATCTTCCTCCATAACTCATGGCACATTGTTTTCCTTGACTCCAGGAAAGGTCTCTTTATTTCACTTTTGACTTTAATCCTTTTCTCCCATTCCTGGTTCCACCTCCCTCTCCCACCACTGGCAATGTTTCTAATGTGTCTGATGTCTATTTCTTTAAAGGGACCACTCCCACTCTGCATCCAAGCCTCCTCCCATTCTCAGCTCCCGGTCTCAGGGGCCTTTTCCCCATCCTCACACCTAATGACACCTTGATGTCAGCTTTCACACCCCAGTTTACCACCTCCTCTGTCTCCTCACTCCCATTTTATTCCCTTTATTTCCTGCTGGCTTCATGTTGCCATGATGACGATTAGTAAGTCCCCTCCTAGGCTCAGGGTTGTAGCTCTCCAGCAAGGTCAACCCTGGCAGAAATGGCCTGCACCTTCCAGGGAGGACTTTGACTCTCCAGAATCTGCCACCAGGGAATTTCCATCTAGGGCTAACCAAAATAATAATAATAATAACAACAACAACAACAACAACAACTCTTCTAGAACTCTGATGATATGTCAGACATACTCCTAATTCAGTTAGGCGATAAAAATATTTTCATCAATGACATAGGGCTTTACTCGAGGAGACTTTGGGAAATGCAAAAGGAAAGAAACACCTCTCTGTGCCTGCTCTTTATCAATGGTGTTGTGCTATTTAGGATTTACTAGGCAGCCATAACATTCAAGCACTGATTAGCTTTCCAAAATGCAGACAATGTGTGCCCCCAACTCATAAGAAAAACATGAAGAAAGTATTATTGTTTTTATAACACAACAAAGGAATTGAAATGAGCTGTGGCCTACCAAACTAACAATGTCAGGTTTGTGCTACTGTTCTGGAGCCTGTGGCTGGTCTGGGATGACAGGGGTCCCTGCTATCAGTCCTTACACGTCCAGAGAGCCTCTGGTCACCCACTGGACACTGATCTCTTGGTAGGATCTTCCATGGCAGGCATGTCATAGAGGTGGCTTGGCAAAACAGACTGTTAATAATTGTGTCCTTTATGAAAAAGGCTTCAAAATATGCAATACCATGGAAATCTTTGAAACTCATTATAAATCCTCAATTTGGCTGTGTCAAGTAGATGAAATGTGGAGGAGCATATGTTTTAAAGTACCTCACAGCTGTCATCTTAAAAGCTGTAGATGGCTTTAGTTCAGCTAAAATACTCATTTCCTGCAAATAAAGGGTTGAACAGACAAATATCCATATCTCTGCGTTCAGAATGTCTGTGCTTGAGTATTATTCTTCACTTATATGTAACACTTTTTATTTGCAAAGGGCTTTGCAATTGCCCTGGTTACTCACTCTATAAGGCAATTCTGTGAATTACATTTTCCTAACTCAGAGACAAGAGACTAGAACACTGAGATTATGGCACAGGTTAAGAGCCTGCACCTCCTGGGGCCTGCTGCTCCATGTGTTAGGGTGAGGAGACATTGAAAAATGTGAGGTATGTTCAGAGACTTGTGAATCACTACTTCCTGTCCTAAGTGGGTATTCCTGTTTGGTGGTGAAATCTCTCCTAGTTGGCAGTGTGAAAGTAGTGCTGGTCTACATTTTAGTATTCTTTTCTCCTAAGATTCTTAAACATCCTTTTCAGGTAATAACTCACAATTGCTCTAACATCTCTGTAACACGTGTCTGCCGCAGATACCTCCTTTTCAGCAATGAGGGAAATTAAAGCATAGAATCACAGAGCAACTTGGAGCCAATCCTGGCTCCCAGGCAGCATGTTGATTTAGCAAAGGACTATGCAAATAAGTTCAATGGAGAGCATTTGGACAGAAAAGACTTCAAACGTGCTTATTTACTAGCAAGAAAACAAAGACATCATTAATTATGTGTTAAACCCATAACAGAGCCATTTGCACTGATGATTCTCAATAAATATTAAAGATTGCAGCAACAATAAGAATCTGATTATTCTTTGCTTAGTAACCCATCCCAGAACCCCTTTGGCCATTTAGTCTTCTTTTCAAAGCCAATAAATCCTTATTGAAGTATTTTGTTCACCTCTATTCAGAAAATAGAAGCCCCCTTTTGTTTCTCTGAAAAAATTCAACCAAAAAAAAAGCTTATGGCAGAAACAAAAAAGAAATGGAGCATATCTTGTTTCTGTGACACATAATTAACCAGGTACTTGTTTGCATGTGTGTGTGTTTATTCATTTGATTTTCCAGCTCTCTCAGGGATCTGAATACAAAATAGAGCACTTGGGAACAACTCACAGATTTACAAGGCACTCTAGGGAATACAAGGTCTATAAACTGACACATTAGCCTCATCCATAGACGGGGTGTAAAGTATTTTTACTGCCACATCACGAACCACAGTGTTCCTAATCCAGAAATAACTTGGTATCAGTAACCCACACAACATTGGCACCGAAATGTCCTTCATTTCCCTTAACTGCTTCCGACCCATGGAAAACTAAATGCAATTGAGGGAAAATTGCTTTTCAAGGAGTTGTGTCTGCACCAGAAATGTGAAGCAGGAGATTGAGAGCTCATCTCATCAAACCCAGCCCAATACTGCACACTTTCTGTCTAAAAACATGACAGAAAGTTCATAAGGTAGCTTCTTGTGTTGAATTTATATGATTGCAATGGAATTACATACTAAATTCTGCTTTTACAAGCCAATAGTCAGGGGTACCAAAATACAACCTTTACATTTCCTATAATTCAACTTAACTTCTAGCTCAAGGTCTCAATCTTCTCTGTAGCAAAAAAAAAAAAAAAAGGTTTATCTTAATTTAATTAAAATTAGTAATTCTTAAGTAATTTCATGGATAAAATCAGATGAATTCAGGGTTTCACCCTTTCCCTTTTATTGTCTTGACATGGCAGCAATGCTCTGAGGGTGTGCGTGTGTCATAGCATTAAGGAATGAGGCACCTCCACCTGCCGGTGTTTGGACGTGGGTCTCTATCTCCGCAGTGTTTCCTCTGCCCTTGCATATGGATCTACTATGGCCTCTAGTTTTCCATGCTGCTACTGCTAGCAGTGACTCCTCATCAAAGACTCTCTCAGCCATGGCCACAACCCTCTCAGGGACAATGAAAAATCTTATGGCCTCTTGTCTGGGCTGCAGGAGAGTTAGAACTGTCAGATCCTTTCTTGCTTAGACTGTTCCAGCTGTCATCTCTCCTTTCTTGATGCTCCAATGTGTCTAGGAGGTGTGCCACATAATCAGGCTTCACCCAGGATGCAAGGCATAGGTCTTACCTGCTCCTGGAAACCTGCCAAGCAAGCTGAGCTTTCTATCATCCTCACCCAGGGCTCAGGCACTGCCAACCAAGTACTCTAGAGCCAAACCATCTCAGTGCAAACATTGGCTCTGCCACTTACTAGCTGTGACGTTGGGCCCATCACTTGTCCTTCTGTGCCTCAGTTTTCTTATCTGCAAAATGGGATCTCATAGGCTGTTGGCAGGATAAATGAATTAAAGTATGTAATGCATTTAGAATAATGCTTGGCACATAGTATATATTAAATGTGTTGGATGGTGTTGTTGCCGCTAGTCCATGATGGGAGCTGGGATGGATCATCCCTTCTAGAACCATACCAGTGTCAACTGATGGTGATGACACTGGCACCAATTCAATGCCAATAGGAATCCCCAACTTGGGGTGAAGAAGGAAACTTTGTTCAGTACAAAACAATTCAATTATGATACAGCACAGCTGTGAGGCAGCCCTGGGGCCAAGACCCTCTCTAGCTAAACAGCTCTGCTGTGCTCCCCATGGGTCTGCTGTGGCTTGCACTGGTCTGCTCCACTGTGTTCTGGAGAGACATCTTCTGTGTTTCCACTCAGCCAGGGAAACACAGTCTTCCATAGAAAGGGAGGGTGCACTCCCAGAGCCAGAAGGGAGCTGACTTATATAGAAAGAAGCCTCTGGCCCCTGATTGGTCTGTCCTCATGCAAACAAGAGCTCCAAATCCTTGTAGTTTGGTCCAAAAGGCACTGTCCTGATTGGTCAGAATGGAGCCATTCTGATTAGTTGGTGAAGATGTAGATGGGTATATAGCTGTGCAGCTCCATTTGGATGGGGGAAAGCCTCGGTTCCCTTGGCTGAAATAGGAGGTCAGGAACTCCTTTATACAGTCTGGCTCTGCTCACAGAAACACAGTGCAGGCAGGCATTCATCGCAGAGGCGGGTATTATAGTTTGTGCAGGCTTCTCCCTGAAGTGCAGTTTGCGTGAGAGGCCCCTGTGTAAAAATGGCTGCTAGACTTTGTTTTATCAAATTTGAGCCCAGTTAGTCACCAGGAGACCTTCTTAGTAGGTGTCTTCTTTCTCAGGGTTCACACAGCATCTCTTACCCGGTCTTTCAGGAAAAGATAGCTGTCACTCTCGTGCTGTCTTTGCACATCTATCATATGTGTAGGAACTTCGTGCTCCACACCTTCAGTGCCTTAGCCTTCTGAAACTCAAAATACCTATTATCTTTCAAAAACCTGGACTTCTGCAACCTAAAACCTTGACTGCCATAGATATCAAGAAACTATTGAACTGTTAGAAGTTCAAAGTCAATTATTGGGTTGGCCAAAAAGTCCATTTAGTTTTTTTGTAAAATAAAACACACATTTTTTCATTTTCACCAATAACTTTATGGATCTGGATATTTTGAGTATGTCGGCTATCTCCTGTGTAGTATAATGTTGATTGTTCTCAATTAATGTCTCAATTTGATTGCTATTAACTTTAACTAGTCTACCAGGGAGCATTGTCCAGCGAGAAATCTGCAGCACAAACTTTGCAAACCACTTTTAACGTATTCGATCAGTCACAGCACCTTCTCCATACACTGCACAGAACTTTTTTTTTTTGCATTTCAGTTGCATTTTTACCTTTCTTCAAATAATAAAGCATAATATGCCAAAATTGTTGCAGATTTTCTTCCATCTTCAATATTAAAATGGCTACACAAAACTTCACCAATTTTAATAAGTTTTTCTAATGCGTGCTGATATGACAGCTGTCACAATACAGTCTAACGATATTGTTTCAAATGAAGTGAAAGACAACTAAGTGCTACTAGAACCATCATATGGAAAAAATCAAAAGAACTTTTTGGCCAACCCAATATTAGTATTCTGCTCTTGTCTTCCCCCCTAAGGTAGTAAACTGGAGCCCTGTTATCAGACACATATAATGGAAAATTTGTGAGTTCAAAAGTTAGCATTCCTCTCAATTGAACTACCAGTCCGAGCATTTTGTGGAGAGAGCAATCAGATGGCTAGGATGGCCGTGCCTGTCCCATGCTTTAAATATTTCTGGTAATCATGAGAGCAGTTAAACACTAGCCAAGGCAACATCCTGCTAAACTAATTACTTGAGGCAACTCATGGAAAAATGCAAAAGTGCACTAAAACAGGTGTGCTATAATCATCTGTGCTGTAACAAAAATAACTCATACCACCAAGATTCAGCTGCTACTGCCACTACTAGAGCAATGATATTAATGCTTTTATAGAAAAGTTAAAATCTGTAATTAGCCTGTGCCCACAAGAACTTTGTTCTGAATACAAGTGGCATCAACACATTGTGAGGTGATTGTTAGCCAGTCTGAGGAGAATCCTCTAGAAATTTGTTTAAATCACAGATTTCCCACTGGGATTTTCATTTTAAGCTTTAAATATGTTTTTGGTCACTGAACCAGATCCCTTGGCATTAAAGTGCATCCTCCGTGCGTACTCAGAGATATATTGCCTCTTCCAGACCACTACAGCAATATGTGATGAGTTATGCCCCAGGCTACAGGGGACATTACTCACACTGAATCCCTGAAAACATCTGTTTGGCTCCACAGGCTCTAATGTTACAGCTTAAAGTCAAGTCTCCAAAAGCCTTTTTAAGAAACCACTAAATGACACCACCAGGCATTTTAAATCAACCCACATTCATTTGAACTTCAAGTGGTCAAACTACGTGAGAAAAAGTAACACCTTTTTCTCAGCAGCTGTACTCTGCCACATTACAAGGTCCTTCTGCCTTCTGATCCTATCCATACACATGTTTTAAATGTCAGCCTGTCAGGCCGTAATGAATCCACAGATTCAGTTCAGTGGTTACAACTGAATTAATTATGATATATGAGAGGCAGGATCCTAGAATGCCCCAGGCAAGCAGCTTTGAAAATCTGATTCATTTATGTATGTTAATAGAGCCTGCTCCGAGTTTCTGTAAAACCACAAAATTATTGATCATTTTCATTGGCATCACTTCCATTCTAATAGCTTCAGACTGACATTAAATGTATAATTAAATGACTACCCAGTTGTTTGGTCTCAAATAATAGTAATAGCTTACACTTACAGGATAAGTGTAAGGGGAGGGTGGGTTATAATGGCCCACTCTATTTAAGAGTTGTATCCAATTTGGTATTATAAACATTGCCATTTTACTTAAGCCTCACGAAAGTTCAGGGACTTGTCTAAGGTCACACAGCTCATGAGTGTGAAGCTAGAACTAAACTGAGGTCTGTCTGATTTCAGAGCCTCAACTCAACCTGAACTAGACCATACCACTGCCTATACAACATAATTTAATCAAAAATTGAGACTGCATTCTCTTTAATCTCTAACATACCAAATATGACTCTGCTCCTGAATAGATGTTAGATTTTCCTCCTTGAAATGTCTTTTCTTCTTTTCCTCCCTGCCCTTTTACCATATCCCTTTGCTTCCTTCCACCTTAAAATAATCTCTGACCCCTTTAAAATGCCAAGAGCCTCACACCCCTGGATCACAGGATGCTTCTAACATAATACACATATCCATTAAGGTCTATAAGGCACTTGAAAAAATTAAATAAACACAATCAGAAATGAAAGAGGAGAGATTACAACTGATACCACAGAAATACAAAGGATTGTAAGAAATTATTATGAAGATCTGTATGCCAAGAAATTTGAAAACCTAGGTGAAATGGACAAATTCCTAGAAAAATAT
>CM052549.1:65943897-65963010 GCA_028533065.1 Trachops cirrhosus
GGAACAAATATAGAGGACACATGGACAAAACTACAGGGCTTGGAAATGGAAGGGAGGTGGGGAGGGATGGGTGGGTGGGCTGGAATGGGAATAAAAGATAGAAACTGTACTGAATAATCTTAAATAAAAAATTAAAAAAAAAAGAAAAAATTAAAGCAAGTCTTTACAAAATATGAATATATTCATATAATGCTATAAAAATATAAGTAATTCTTACTTTTTGATTCTTAAAAATATTCTGTTTTGAAAAAGCTATCTTATTACATAAATAAAGAAAAATTACAACCAAACCTGAAGCTTGATTGGACTCAGGTTAAGTCTCATTGGGGAGCCTATATAGGTGGTCGTGTCCCTTTTCTGTGATGTTAGCAGCCATTGACACTCATTGTTGAACAAAACAAGTATTTTAGGGAAAATTTACAGGCAATGAAGCAACAGAGACATAAGTGCCACCCTCTTTCCATCACACAGGGAAGCAGTCTTTGGTCACGCATAGCCATACACACCATGCAAAGTGCACCAGAGGAAGGACCCCGTGGCTACATCACTTTCCATGTTACAGAGGCGCTGAAATGGGACTAGGAAGGATCTTGACACCTATGATACAATGGAAACTTCGTGGTAGATGGGATGGCCTTGTTAGCAAGGGGGCCTCTCCTGAGTTCAGCCTCTGGGATAGCCTACCCCACTATAGAGCTATCTTAGATGCCAGAGCCAGCTTCTTTCTAAGCTATTAAAAGAGAGACCAGAAGAAACTCTCAGAAGTCTCTATATTTGTGTCTTTTCAGGATTTGAGCAAATATTTTTAGCATTTTAGTTTCAAATAGGAACAACATCAGATATGTTAGGACACAGTAGCGAACTTGAAGGGGCTCCCAAAAGCCAGATATGAGACAGTTTAAGCAACAAGAACAACAAAAAAAGGAGAATAATAGATTATGACCCATGGACTAAAATAAGAATCCAAGAGTTCATAGGGATATTAATAAATAAAAAAGCTTTCTTACAGTAGATTTCTAACTAACAAATATTAGATAAGTGAATTATTAAAATATAGAATCCTTTTGGCCAACACCCCAGTAATAACTGTTTTACAAGAATCGATGACAAATGCTAAGATTTGTGAGTGAAAACCTGATGAGAGACAGGATAATTGCAGAACCACAAAGCATCTCTCGATAATTTCACATAATGGAGAAATGGGTAACTATTTGGAAAACCCTGGCAGACATCACCTTCATTAAATGGTTAGTTCATATCACCAGCAATGGGATGAACTAATATCATGCACCTCTCAAAATGATGCACTGAAAAGGACAAAACATCACTTCTGGTATTTTTCCAAAAATTGAATTAAGAGGAAACATCAGGAAAAATGCAGATTGAGTGACATTCCACAAAATAGCAGAATACTCTTCAAAAGTATTCAAGTCCATGAAAGATAAAATGTATAAAAGACCAAAGAAACTGGAGGAAGAACCACCAGAGCAACACTCCTGGCCATTCTTCCCACCCTGATCCACTCCCCTGCTGTCCATGGTGTGGGCAGGCCTCCCTGAGTGGACGGGAGTGCGATGGAGGCATGGGCACTCAGTGCTGCCTGTGATGAGATGGTAAATCTGCTTCATTCTGGACAAAAATATTAGCAAGACCTAAAGCTATATTCTCCAATAGCTTTATCAGTTATTAAGCTGATATTTTGCTATCAGTCTGATTCCTGAACTGTTTCTCAACAGGTCTAAGCCTGGACAGGAAAGATACAGTGTTATTTATTAGCAGAGTGACCATATACTTTACTGTCCAAACTGAGACACACCTGAGAAAGAAAGGAAGCACTATTAATAATTACAACAGGACCACAGGCAAAATCAGGGACTTGTCCAAAATCTTGGACCTGTGGTCCTATTAGCCCCAGCTCATGCATGAGCAGAGATGTTGAGAAATAGACATAGAAAGGGATCTGAGGAGAAAAGTAACACTAAAATTGGTGGACTGGCTTTAGAAGCATGGGTCATATAGAGTGTCCTTTATCTTTTTTTTATAAAATAAAACACAGATACAGAACATTACACTTAACAAATGCATAGCTGAATGAATATTATAAAGTAAACATACTTGTAAGTATCATCCAGGTCAGGAAATCACCCTTTGCCAACCACTCGTGAAGCCCATCTGTTAGGTGGATAGGTAGTAAACTAAGGCAGGGAGGATGGAGCAGACATGTCTCACCCATTGACTCAGCAGCCCTGAGCCTGGTCTGATAAGATTGCCAGATGTTCAAACATCACAAGTAGGAATAGTGCAGGAGGAAGGGAGTCCTTGGGACTCTGTGCCAGGCAAGGGAGCCTCTATAGCAAGTTCACTAAGACAAAGAGCCTTTAACAACTGAGAAAGAAAGCCTTTGTAGTTGTACATTATTCCCAAGGTTTAGAAGGGGAAGAAGGAGGGGGGACCTAAAAGTTGACTGAGGTATATAACTCCTAAACTCCAATAGTTGGCGCACTCAGACTAGCTGAGCACCCACTTGTAGCCTCAGCTTGAGTGAATAGAACAAACTACTAACAATTTTATTTCCTCTACACATTGGGCATTCAGACTAGCTGGATGCCTGCTTACAGCTTTGTGCTCATATGTGTTTCATAAATAAATCTGCGAACTCATTTCTACTCTATGTATTGCCTCCTGTTTGAATCCTCCTCTTGCAAGCAAAGCAGGAACTGAGGGACAAGCTTGGGCAGTTGGGGGCCCTGACCCGGGTCTCTCCCTACTAATACATCCACGTGCCCTGTCCCAATCACAGCCTTCCTCCCTCCCTCCAAAACTAACCTCTATCTTCCCTTACAGTTATCACTACTTTATATTTCTTTTTGTTTTGTATTGTCCATTTGTGTGTCTTTAGAATCAAGAGTCTAGTCTTGCCCATCTTTAAAACTTTTAAATGTCTCTTAAATATCTTTTAATCTACAGATTTCCCCTTTTGTTTCTTTCTTTTCCTTACATTTTATCTGATGGAGCATTCATACCATTTGGCCTGGCTTCCCACAGCCTGAGGGTTGCTGGCTGTAGACTCAGGGTGCAGTTCACGTTCTTCTGTCCTCTGTAGGTCCTACAAATGGGCAGCTGGATCCAGAAGCTTGATTGGACTCAGGTTAAGTCTCATTGGGGAGCCTATATAGGTGGTCGTGTCCCTTTTCTGTGATGTTAGCAGCCATTGACACTCATTGTCAGATCTGTTAACTCACTAAGAGTAGCAAAACAGTGACATTCTACTTCAACATTTTATCTTCCTTTATTAGCTAGAATATTTTTATAAGTAGATAGATAATTAACTCATCTGCTATTTAGCTATCCAGTGTACTCACTGGTATAGTTTATACAGGAAATGCTTGATCTTTCTCTCTAAAAATAAAAAAAAATTCTCTCTAAAATTTTTTTTAAAAAGTATTCTAAGATAAGTTATTTTCCTGTCATTGTCTGAATATAACCAATAATTTTATATCATAATGAACTTAGTAATTTAAGCATATTATATGGATTAAACCCACTGAGTTTCTTATCCTTAATAAAGCTCAAATTGTCCCATCTTTGGCCAGTGGAGGTCTCTTCAAGTTGACTCCTTAATTCTTCAGACACTGCCACAGTAGTCTTTCACAGCCATCTCACTATTTGGTGTAACAAGATATTCTAGACTCATCTTGTAGATAAGGGTTTTAAACTAGATGGCTTTTAAACATCCTTCTAGCTTTACAAGTTTGAAACCATAACATCTTGAATTAATTGGAAACATTTTATAGTAAACCATACAATCATTTTATTATAATTTTACCTCTATTATAGCATTTACCAACTTCCCTTGTATCAGAATTATTTTAGTAGTTGCATATTCCTCTTTCCCACCAGACTGTGAACTTCCAGAAGGTAAGCGAATACCCTGTTCATCTTTTATCACTCTTAACTTGTAACACATTGCAGATGATGAGCAAATGCTTAGTGGATTAAATTGAACTATAAGACTTAAATAGTTTACAGTATTAATGGACTGTACTATTAAATGAACTCTCTCTGGGTCATAGATATAATGTGAAGCTGATGTGCTTCAAATCGGTGTATTATCACTGATAATACAAGAGAGCAAATAGTGTACTTGTTAATATGAAAGAACAGGAGACACATCAATACTCCATTTCAAAGTAAACATTAAAAAAAGTTAGCACGTCCTTTCCATGTTCTCAGCTCCATCTTGTATTCTGAGAAGCTTTCAGAAAAATTTAACTCCTAACCTTTATTTTTGTAGGGGCTGGAAGGTGGTGAGAGGGTAGAAATTTCAGGACCTATTGATTCCATGATCGTGCTGCCATGTAGATGCGCAGGAAAGCCAGGAGTCATGGGTTCTTTTTAAAATCCTGCTTCTTGTTGCAGAGGTAGTAAAGTCAGAGCAGGCAGTATGGGTGGAGGCGATGCAGAGAAGCCTGTGTGGGGACTTTGTCCTGCTCACATCCCACGTTCCTGAAGCCTGAAGAGCAGAAACTCCATCTGTTACAAGAAAAAAACATTTACAATAATGTTAAAATTAGATGCCACTAATGTGTACGAGATGGACTACAGACATATGTTGTTGTTGTTGTTTAATGAAATGGTTTATTGTGGATATCCTACTGTTCGGTGAAAAGCTGTGTAATATTTGGTCTTCCTGTCAGAAAACAGAACTTTTCACTTGCTAGTACATACTTTAAAAACCATGTAGTCACTCAGGGCATTTAACATATAATAATTTTCTGTTTTAAAAAATAGTTTTAAAAAGACTTCTGCTTCTGGGAATATGGAATGCATACTTTTCTTCCCTCCTCCAAGAAGTACTATGAGAAACCTAAACATTACATATAAAAGTAACACAAGAAGACTCTGAAAGGTGAAGAGCAGAAACACGCTTCTTCAGATTATGTTAAACTGACACCCTGTTTCGAGATTCACCTTGCAGTATATTGCTCTGCACATAGTTGTCTCATGTTGTTTTGTTTGTTTAAACACTGCATGTGGGAAGTGTCCCATTGTCAGAGAGCTCAGGGGTGTTTCACCACCAACCAAACCCACCACTTTTTTGCCCCTCTCCCTGATAATTTTGAGCTAGGGAAAAACAAAGTCCAAAAGCACCCAAGTGATAGAACAATCATGGCAGGTATGAGCATCACCTTGTGGCCAGATCTCTTGTCTATTCTGGAATTAGAAGTCCCAGAATGTAAGTCCAAAGAAACTTCAGAAAAAAAAAAAAAAACACTCCAGAGCAATGAATTTTCTCTCCAGTTCTTAACAAAAACTAACATTTATTGAGCATCACTATGGGTAAGCATTCCTCTAAATGCTTTAAATAGACTAGCACATTTATTTCTCAGCCCATGACTTATATTCACCTTTTCTATTTGGAAATGGAGGTATAGAATGGTCACATAACAAACTTGAAGTCATAGAGTAAGCGAAGGAACCAAGATCTAAACCTCAGTAATCCAACCTCCAGATTTCTCTGACTTTTGAGACCAAAATGCATAAAACAGTGTTTGTTTAGGTTGATCCAAAGGATTTGCTTCATGGTTGATCCAAAGGATTTGCTTCAGGATCACAAAGCAAAGGAAGTGTGTTCTTGAAGCTGATTCCTTCCACTCCAGCATTATCAAATCTAAAGTCTATGGGTAGGGTCCAGGAATCCATATTGTCAACATGCACCCAGGTGACTCTCGTGTACAAGAAAACTTGAAACTCGCTGATGTAAGCATATCAGCTTCATCTCCTATAAGAAAAATACACTGATTTCTGAGAGAAAATAGGTCACACAGGTACTCTTAGTGACCCAGGGGATCCTTTAACATTCCAGTATGTAAAAGTAGAAAATCAGAGTCAGCAGGTAAGTATGACTCTCCAAAGTGAGGACTCTGGAGAGGGGTTCTGTGTGAAGGTTATTTTATTCTTGTTCTTTAGAGCTTTAGTACAGGATCTTAGTAGCAGCATTCTAGTTCTATCCCATGAACCAGCCATTTAATGGTCAACCACTTGATTAGAAAAACCCTAATGTGTGGGGGGGCTCTGCCCACAGGGCCCCACCCCCCACCCCCACTGGCCACTGTGGATGAGAATAAGTCTACCAAGACAGGATCTGCTAGGAGAGGAAAGGTGGCCGATCTCTCAAAAGTGCAGGGCCAGGAACCTGTTCCTCAATGGGCTTTTATTGGGTTTAATTTGCACAGGAATACAGGGTGTATAAGTAAAGCTCATCAATCATTGTCAGGCAGAAATGATCAAACAATAGGTAACATTCAAAGAACTCTGAGGGCTTATTCTGAGTCAGGGTCAGATAGCTAAATCGCCATAAAACTTTGGGGAACAAACTCATTTCAGGCTTGGACCCTTATCATTTAAATTGAGGGAATTAGCAAAGCAGGCTTCATAGGATTTTATTCATTCTTTCTTAGACCTAATCACCCTGGGAAACCCGCCCTTTCCAGCACAGGGCCGCCCCTACCTCCAGCATTGTTTCAGGCTTAAGACACTGTTTTCAGGCTTAAGTTGAGAAGGGGAAGTAAGGCAGCCAAGAGATTAGGAGACTTCTTGCAGACAGAATGAGGACTCAGGCTATGTCAAAGCCAAAGGACAAGGGTCCATCACCCCCTTTTTCTATAACCCCCCAAGTCCTTTCCTGAGGGCCCCCTCGTGACTGTGCCTATCTTAGGTCATCCCTTCCTTGAGGAATCTTACCCGTCTTTGGCTAACTGGTCATTCACTCAGGGCCAAGCAGGGTGAAATAAAAGGGGGCAGAGGTGGTGTCCCTACAAGGTAGATAAGCTTTGTCTCCTAAGTGGTTTATGGTCCCAAGGTCGCTCACTCAGTCTTAGCCATGGGGGGTTACAGCTTCTGAAACCAGGCAGGGAAGTTCCCAACACTAATATTTTGCTTACTTGTTTAACTAAAGTTTATGTTATACTTCTGGTCAGTATTTCCACCATGATTGGTTTTTGAAGATAAAATAACTAACTGAATGAATGAATGAATGAATGAAATCTATAGGTCATTCATCAAAATAACTCACAATTTGCCATTCACTTAGCAAATATTTCAGAAGACACTGCTACTTTCATGTGGCATTATTCATGTTAAAAGAAATTATCCAAGTTCATTTACATGGACAGCATTTGTCCCCTAAACAATGTAAGTATGTGTGTCCTTTATGATGTAATGTCTCAAAGCTGGCCGTCTGATGGAGATAAGAATTGACAGCACTGAGAGGTGAGTAGTGGGGGGATTCATTGTAAATGTTGCACTGAAGAAGCCATGGTTCTTGCAAGAAGAATTATTAAAGTAAATACAACCATTAATATAAAGATATCAGTGACCTAATTAAAAAATAACCCCCAAAAAAGAATGTTAATAGCTCTTTTTGGTGGCATGAATAGATAATCCCATAAGCCTGTTTAATGTGACACCGTGTTTGTTATGAATGGAGGCTTAGATTAGTATTTAAAAGACTTGGTGGGAAGGTCTAAAACTATGGGTAAGTAATACTACTTAATACAACAGGACTAATATGAATTTTGTGAACCAAGTAGAGCTGCAAGGACTAGTGTTTTTCCAAAGTTGTGCTGAAATATCACTATGTACTGGAATCTGAAATAAGGCTGGGCCAGCTGGACCACCCAAGGGCACATACATAACAATATGATCACAGACTATGGAGTCAGATCATCTTGGATTCAAATCTTCCTTACTAGCTATGTTATCATGATCCAGTCACATACATTCTCAGAGCCTCCTTTCCTCATATATAAAATGGGCATCACAATCATAATAACCATATAATAAATATACATATTATAAAATTATTGGGGTTAATAAATGAGATAACAAATATTAAGCACCTAGCGCAGCAGCTCACACATATTAGGCCCTATATATGTGTATTCTCTTTTCTTCTCTCCTCCCCATGTAAGCAGCTACAGTTACCAGAATAATAAAGTAAAGGCCAAATGAGAACATCTTACCAATAAAGGGCTCCACTGATATGAACTCAGATGACAGTAATACATGGAAGTTGTACTTCCAAAGATTCATTGTATACTTGGCATTCCTAAATAAGATAGAAGAGGTTAATCTTAGCCTTCTAGCTATTCTTTAAAAATATATACCTTTAAACTCATATTTTAATGTTCAGTTGATTTCCATGGATTAGTAGATATTAAAATTGTAGAAATAATGGTTAAAATATTATAGAGTTTTGTTCTTACTTTCTTCTGTGTTTTTAATCTTTAGCATCTTAAAAAAGACTGTTACAGCCACACAGAAAACCTGAGTCACAGCACAGTAGGGTTTTGTAGTTCTCTGGAATTACAATGTAATGAAGCTCTCCAGCCTCTTCCCTCCAGGGCCAATGTGGAGACGACGGTGTGGCCAGGAAACGCTGTGTATGTAGGTAGGAACAAAGCAGAGAAAACAAAGATGAAGGAAGCAGGACCACGTTTTTCACAAACCTAGACTGCAAGCCAAGCAGCACTGGAGATGGAGCACTAACACAAATTGTAGAGAGGTGATTATATCACATCACCCTCCTGTTTTGAGTAAAAAACTCCTGGCAATGTGGTTTCTAATAGGCAAGAAGTACATCAAAGGTCACAAGTAGCCTGCTGCTAAATCTATCCTGTGTACACATTTAATGTGCCCCTCAGTGAGCCTCAGAAGCTGTTAACAAGCTCTGTCCATTTCAATCCATGGCTGTTCCTCCGTGTGCCTCACCCTGATCACATCTATGCATAGAAAGAGGCTGCTTCTTATGGCCACATCTCTCACACAGGGCTGTTTCTCAGAAGCCAATGATCATGTCTCAAGACCTTAAATAGAACTTGAACTGAGATGGGACTATTGTGGTGGCTCTCAGTTCTTGGTCCAAATCCATCCTGCTCTGAATGAACTCTTGTGAGACATAGCACAAAAGACTCACCTCCTGCCATGCTTCCAGCCAATGACACCTTGTCTTTATTACTAGATAGTGTATCTTTTAGTCCCTCTCCCACAGCTCTGTTAGCTCAGTAAGTGTAGAGAAACATGATGGTTTCTTTACCTCTCTCCCCTGAGTCAAGAGCTATATATATTTCCCCATCATGTCATCACCAGGAACATTTTTCCTTTTATGCATCATGAAATTCAACATGGACAAAGAGTCAAATCCCTAACTTTGATTCCAAAAAAGAACCTTGAAAGCTCTGACTTTTCATTCTATGATCCATGTGTTTATGAGAGAAAATGTTTAGAGAGAAGGGTTGATGGGCTGAATTTGAAGATCTTAGCTTGAATACCAAGAGCTAGGCAGAGAGACTGTAGGTGTAGCATATTAACAATAAACCAGAGGAGGCATCCAAGATGGCAGCAAAGTAGGTAGAAGTTACACTTACCTCCTCCCAGAACCAAACTGGGATTATAGCAAATATTATATAGAACAATCAACCTGAGTAACCAACTGAAGACTAGCTGGACAGGAGTTTATGACTAAGGATTTACAGAAGAAGCTACATCAAGACTGGTATGAAGCATGGACAGGAAAAAAGAGCCAGCCTCACTCACACCAGAGGAATATCTCAGCTGCGGTTTCCCCCAGAGAAGTATAGGGTCTCAACCCCACGCCAGACACCCCAGCCCAGTGCACTAGAGCCAAGGAGAGGTGCCCATAAAACCTCTGGCTGTGAAAATCAGCAGGGATTCTGTCCAACAAAAAAGACAGAAATCAGCTAGAGACACTGGTGCACCTTTAAAGGGCTAATGCACAAAATCTCATTCACAGCCACTCATCCTGTGATCAAGTGGAGGGAAGGGGAAGTGGACTAGAGTCATATGAGGAGAGACTGGGATTGTGGCTCTGAGGCGAGAGCTAAAGAGACAGCCACAAATAAATCCCTGTGGCCCTCTCCCTGAGTGCCTCTCCCACACCACAGGTGCTATCTTTCATCAGTGGAAGATCACCTAGGGAAATGCAATAGCCCCACCCTCTAGACTCCCTGTCACACCACCTTGCAGAGCTTAGGTGCTGCTGAGGTGTCAGCTGCCTGAGCCAGGGTGTAGAGGTCTGGGCAGACACAAGGGATGTCAGTTACTGACCTGTGTGGCTTTTGCAGGGCATTCCCCCTACTTTAACATGAACCTGAATGATGCCTCCCCCTGATGAGAGATCCACTAGCCACATCATCCTGACTCCTGGAGGCCCCACCCTTCTAAGCAAAATCTGGGTCAGACTGAGTTGTGTGGCTCTAGAGCAAAGACAACTACACCCACCTCCCCCCAGCCTGATTGGTACCTCCCCATAATGGGAGATCCACTACCCCAATCCTCCTGACTCCCAGAAATCCTGCCCTGTTGAGCTCAGGCTCCTGGCAGAATCTTGGACAGACTGAGTTGTGTGGCTCTAAGACAGTGGACATTTTTCCTCACATGCCTGACAGGTGAGGAGCCCTCCCTTCACGTGGCCATATCTTGATCTGTTTGGGTCTGATAAATTCTGCTGGCCTTACCCTGATGATTCTCTGAGACCCCACCACACCACGAAGGTTGGCCAGGACCCAGCAGGTGGTAGCTAAACTTGGTATACCCTGGGGAATTTGCTGAGTGGACTGAGACCCTGCATGAGCACAAACATTGAACCTGTATCAGTCTGGTGATCACCACACACCCTTACCTGGTGACTCATTGAAAACCTACCTCATGCAACTTGTATCTCCAGAGATTCTTTCAGTGACTAAGCCTAACAGGCAGCTGTCAGATGGAGGCAGGCAGAGGCAGATCTTGGGGTGCCTTGAGACATTTGCTGACCTGCTTGTGGGCCCAGTTCTGGTAAAAGGCAGACTTGGTGCACAGCTTATTTCTTCCCACGCATACCAAGGCTGAGCAGAGGGAGCCAAAAACTATGGATCACTTTGTACCTCCTAACAGTTTCCTCAGGACCAGTTACAGGCAGCCTCTGACATTGACCTGCACCAGAGTCTCTTCCAAGAGGCCCCAGAACTAATACACTCAGTGGCCAGCTTTAGACAACATCATAGAAGGATCCAATCAGCTTCAAAAGTGGCATATCCAAAGAGAAACCTGTACAGTCATCAGACCCCACTGAGGCAATTTCTGCTTCATATGGTCAGCACCTGCATAGCATCTTGTACATTGCAGTCAATTCTCACAGTCGGCCAGTCTGAGGATCAACCCCATGCACAAATGGGCCAATAGAAATCAAGACTCAATTAGAATGAGAAGGCCTACATAATCCACACAAGGAACATTCCTCGAGCACCCAGCTCAGGTAATCAAGGGGACTGTGCCACTGGGACCCACAGGACACCCACATAAACCAGAGGAGGGATACAAGGTAGCAGCAAAGCAGGGGGAAGTTATACTGCTACATAACTCTACCCTACCAAGACTGGGAGTCATGGGAGATCTATCTAATACTTAGAAACAAACACAAAGAGGCAGCCAAAATTGAGAGACAAAGACACATGTCCCAAATAAAAGAATAGTAGAAATCTCCAGAAAAAGGAGCTAAAGAAAATGGAGGCAAGCAATTTACCAGATATACAATTCAAAAAATGATTATAAGGATACTAAATGAACTTTGTGAGAACTTCAAGGAACTTTGTGAGAATTACAACATGAAAAAGGACATAGAAACCATTAAAAAAAAATCAGTCAGAACTGAAGAATACAATATCTCGAATGAAGACTACCCCAGAAGGAACAAACAGAAAGTCAGATAAAGCAGAGGATCAAATCAGTGATTTGGAAGACAACGTAGCAGAAAATACCCAATCAGAGCAGTAAAAAGAGAAAAAGAGTTTTAAAAATGAGGATAGTTTAAGGGACGTTTAGAACAACATGAAACGTATCAACATCCACATCACTGGAGCACCAGAAGGAGAAGAGAGATTGCAAGGGATTGAGAACCTATTTGAAAAAATAATGACTGAAATATTCCAAACCTGGTAAAGAAAAAAGACACATTAGTCCAGGAAGTGCAGAGAGTCATAGACAATGTAATCCCAAAGAAGTCTACAGCAAAAAAATAATCATAATTAAAATGGAAAGGTTAAAGACAAAGGAAGAATGTTAAAAACAGCAAGAGAAAGACAGTAACCTACAAAAGAGCTCCCATAAAACTGTCAGCTGCCATAAGATTGACTGGGTGGCTCAGTTAGTTGGAGCATTGTCCTGTATATCAATGGTGTTTTTCACAGAACTAGAACAAATAGCCCAAAAATGAATGTGGAACCACAGAAGACCCCGAATAGCTGCAGCAATCTTGAGAAAGGAAAACAACATTGGAGGAATCAAACTACCTGATATCAAACTATACTACAAAGCCTTAGTAATCAAAACAGCATAGTATTGGCATAAAAATGGACGTATATTCAATATATCAATGGAACAGAATAGAGAGCTCAGAAATAACACATGCCTTTATAGTTAATTAATATTTGACAAAGGAGGCAATAACATACACTGGGGTAAAGACAGTTTATTCAATAAATGGTGATGGTAAAGTTGAACAGATACATGCAAAAAAAGTGAAACTAGACCACCTTTTTACACCATACACAAAAATAAACTCAAAATAGATTAAATACTTAAATGTAAGACTCAAAACCATAAAAATACTAGAGGAAAACTTAGGCAGTAAAATTTTGGATATTTTTCATTAGGCAAGAGAAACAAAAGAGACAATAAACATATGGGACTATATCAAACTAAAAAGTTTTTGCACAGCAAAGGAAACCATCTACAAAATGAAAAGACAACCCACTGAATGAGAGAATATATTTATCAATGACATATCTTGTAAGGGGTTGTTATCCAAAATTTATAAAGAACACACATGGCTCAAAACAAAACAAAAAATCCATTAAGAAGTGGGCAAAGAACCTGAATTGATACTTCTCCAAAGAGGACATACAGATAGCCAATAGACATAAGGAAAGATGTTCATCATCACTAATCATCACAGGAATGCAAATAAAAACCACAATGAGATATCACCTCAGACCTGTCACAATGACTGTCATCAACAAATACACAAACAACAAGTGCTGGCATGGAGAAGGAGTAAAGAGAACCTTCATATACCATTGGTGAGAATGCAGATTGATGCAGCCAGTGTGGAAAACACTATGGAGTTTTTTCAAAAATTGAAAATGGAACTGCCTTCTGCAACCACATCAAAACTACAACTAAACTACAGAACAACTATTATTCATAACTGCCCAAAATCTAGCTGAAAGAAACAAATGAACTATTCCCACACTTACAAGTAGCTGCTAAAAATTGGGAGGGATATCTCTGCTGCAGAGGACCCTGGAGCCAAGGGTCCCAACCCCACATCTGGCCTTCCAGCCCAATGTTTTAGTGCCAGGAAGAGAAGTCCCCATAACTTCTGGCTATAAAAACCAGTAGGAATTGAAGCTGAGTGAGATGGAGGGTTTTTGGAGTCCCAGGCAGTTCCTCTTATAGGACCCATGCAGGGACTTACTTGCACTCACTTCCTCTTAGCTCTAGCTTGGGGCAGCACCTAAAAGGAATCAGGGACATATGAGGAGGAAGTGAATAATCTGGCATCAGGACGAGAGTTGAGGGGCAGCTTTCTGCCAGTCAAAAGTGCTGGCAGAAGGGCTCATTGTTCCCCTTCTGAGTCCTTCACCCACAGGCCTGGCAGGCAGGCACCATATCTGAGTCTCCATCATTCTGGCTCATTCTGTTCACCTTGCTCTATTGATTCTTTGAGATCCCACTGTACCCAACTTGTGGACCCACCCAAGCTGTTTCCAGGGGCTCATCCATACATATAGCTTGTCTTCGCTCTTGCTTCAGACTTGCTTAACATTTCTCAAGCAAGCAACATCTGGCATCTGCATACCTCACAAAGTGGCCACAGCCTGGTACTAGTTCAGCCAGTGTTGGTTGGCAGCTTGGCCTTGCCTGGGTACCTCCAAGCCCAGCACATGTAGCAGCCATCTACAGATTGCTTTGTGGTCATGCTGGGTGGCCCCAGGCAGAGTACACATGGTGGCTGACCTTGACCTGGACCTCCCAGGAGGCCCTAGAGCCACACACCCAGTGGACAACTTAAGACCAAGCACAATCCAACCACCTTCACAAACAACACACTCAAGAGCTGGACTGAGTGGGCACCAGAGCTCCACCAAAGTAAGTCCTGCTCTGTGGTGTGGGCCCCTGCACAGCTGACCCTCCATGGTGTCACTAGTCCCAGCCAGTCCTTGCAGCAGATTGGCCTAACAGTAAATCCCTCCCATTGACATACCAAGAGCAATATTACAATAGGAGGGTGTATACACCCCACATTGCATGAATATAGAGTGCCCAGCTTGGGTTCAGGGAGGTTCTGTCATTGGACTCTACAGAACATTTACTACATAAGGACACTCTACCAAGCCTGGGGGTGTAGCAGCTCTACCTAATACACAGAAATAAACACAAGGAGTCTGCCAAAATGAGGAGACAAATAAACATGGACCAAATTTAAGAAGAGAACAAGCTCCACAAAAAGATCTAAACAAAACAGAGACAAGCAATCTACTAGATGCAGAGTTCAAAACACTGGTTACAAGGATGCCCAATAAACTCAGTGAGAACTTCAACAAAAAGATAGTAAACATAAAAAAGGACACAGAAACCATAAAAAAGAATTAGTCAGAAATAAAGAATACACTAACTGAAATGAAGAATAATTTACAAGGAATCAATAGTAGAATTGATGAAGCCAAGAATCAAATCAGCAATTTTGCATATAAGGAAGCAAAAGCACCCAATCAGAATAGAAAAAAAGAATCTTCAAAAATGAATATAGTGTAAGGAGCCTCTGGGACAACTTCAAGTATGCCAACACTGCATCATCAGGATGCCAGAAGGAGAAGAGAGAAAACAAGAAATTGGAAACCCATCTGAAAAAAATGACAGAAAACTTTCCTAACCTGGTGAAGAAAATAGACATATAAATCCAAAAGGTACAGAGAGTCCCAAATAAGATAAACTCAAAGAGGCCCACACCAAAACACATCATAATTAAAATGCAAAAGGTTAAAGACAAAGAAAGAAGCTTAAAAACAGCAAGACAAAAGCAGTTAGTTATCTACAAGGGAGCTCCCATAAGACTGTCAGCTGACTTCTGAACAGAAATTTGGCAGGCTAGAAGGGAGTGGCAAAAAATATTTGAAGTGATAAAAAGCAAGGGCCTACAACCAAGATTACTCTATCCAGCAAGGCTATCATTTAGGATGTGAGGATGTGTAACGAGCTTCCCACACAAGGAAAAGCTATAGGAATTCATCACTACCAAACCAGTATTACATGAAATGTTAAAGTGTCTTCTTTAAGAAAAAGAATAAGAAAAGGATAAAAAAAATATGAACAATAAATGGTAATAAATACATATCTATTAAAAATTTATCTAAAAAACAAAATAATGAATAAGCAGAATGGAAAGAGAATCATAGATACAAAGAATATATTGATAACCAGGTAAAAGGAGGATTGAGAGGATGGGTGAAAAGGTGAAGGGCTTAAGACGTACAAATTTGTTATTAAGGATAGTCATGGGAATGTAAAGTACAGCATAGGAACTATAGTCATTAATAGTCTAATAACTATTATGGTGTCAGATGGGTATGAAATTTATCAGGATGATCACTAAGTTATGTAATGTCTAATCACTGGTATACACTTCTGAAACTCATACAATATTGTATGTCAACTGTAAAGATTAAAAATAAAACTACCTTATGATCCAGTGACTCCACTTCTGGAAATCTATCCAAGGAAACTCAAAACACTAATTTGAAAGAATATATGCACCTCTATGTTCATTGCTGCATTACTTACAATGGCCAAGATCTGAAAGTAGCCCAAGTGTCTATCAGTAGATGAGTGGATAAAAAAGCTGTGGTACGTTTACACAATGGAATACTACTCAGTCACAAAATAAAAGGAAATCTTACCTTCTGTGACAGTATTAATGTACCTGGAGAGTATTATGCTAAGTGAAATAAGCCAGAGAAAGACAAATACCTTGTGATTTCACTTATATGTGGAATCTAGTGGACAAAATAAACAAACAAACAAAATAGAACCTGACTCAAAGATACAGAGAACAGACTGACAACTATCAGAGGGGAGGTGGTTTGGGGGCCTGGATGAAAATGTGAAGGGATTAAGTAAAAAAAAAAAAAAGCAACAACAACAAACTCATAGACACAGACAACAGTGTGTTGATTACCAGAGGGAAGGAGGGGATTGGGAGGCAGAAGCTGGTAAAGGGGGCAATAAATGGTGATAAAAGGAGATTTGACTTTGGGTGGTGAACACACAATGTATTATAAAATTTTACACCTGAAACCTATATACTTTTATTAACCACAAAAGTCAATAAATTCAATAAAAAATTTAAAATAATAAACCAGAGAAGGAAACAGGATGTGTGTTGATTTAAGAGCCAATTTGCCATTATATGAAGGAGAGATTCTGAGATGGGGAAAGATGAATAGAGAGAGGAGGAAAAGGGCTTCCATATTGGCCTGGGCACCTGTTCCATTGTTTGTCCCTTCTTCAAGACATATGACTTTTATTTTCCAGAAAATCATCATGTACAAATCAATGGTGTCTATAATGTGGATAGGACTCCCTTTGATGTGACACCATTGTACAGTGTATAACCATTTTAGGAAGGCCCAGGGGCACAGACTGTCCCTACCTATTCCCTTGATAAACATTCAGCAGCAGAAGTAAGGGCTTAAAAATTCTTCTATAGGTTGGGGATCTATAAGCACAGAGGGCAGCTGTGCTGTGCTTGCCATCACAGATATCTCGAAGGCGGCAGGCTCAGAGTGCCCATACAAGCACAGAGCTGCAATACAGTAGAAGCTGGCAGCCAAGTGTCTGCTCCCAGCTAGGCCTGATATGACAACCATTCCCCGACCTGAATTTTTGGGCCTTCAAGAAACCCAGAGAGGCATCAAAGACAGCTGAGGACTGAAAGCCAGCAAAGCTGCTAAGGGATAACTGTGGTTCCAGACAAGCTGACTGGTACCTGAAGCTGCAGGTGGACCAGCAGGGACCAGGAAGATATTACTGACTCTCAGAATAGCAAGTCCAACAAGAGCTGTGGTTAGGACCAAATCTGGAAAGAGAGATGCTGAGCTTTTCTGGGGAATACTTGCCATGTGTGGCTTCTGCATAAAAGGCTGGATGATGAGCCACAAAAATGTAGATGCCCACAGAGGAACAAGACAACTCAAATGCTATCCTCGGATGCCAGGACCATGGCCCCCTGGGGATCACAGGCAGAGAGAAGGGGAGAAAAGGAGGAAGGAGGGCTCTATTCGACAGTGATTGAGTAACTTTGAATTGGCAAGATTATCTTTCCCTTATTTTTTTTCTAAAAACCACGATATTTCTTTTTACCACTTGAATTTTGTAATTATGTGAATATCATGCTTACCACAAACAAAAAGCTCATTACATATTTCTCAGGTGTCTCTTTCTCCCTGTCTCCCAGTTCTCTTTCAGCTGCAGGCTAGGAATTCGAATTCCATAATCAGCCCCAGTAGGGACATTTAACCTTGTAAGACTTCAGATTTTTCTTTTAAAATGTAGACTTTCCTCATTTCCTTTCCTCTGTATGTTCTCATAGAGTAACTAGTAGTATATTTTTTAGAAAAACCTAATCACACATGGTTGTTTAGGAAACAAGAATAAAAGGGATTAGTAACTAAGTTTTGTTCCTGATCTGCAGCAGATGACAGAGAGCCTGTTACCGGCCCTGTGTGCAAAAACTGATGGTGGGGGAGGAGGCCAGCATTCGAGGGAGGACCACTTCATCATGACAGTCCTGGAAGGTTAACCCTGGAAATTTCAATGATGGAAGGACCACATTCTTCTCCACCAAATGTCCTCTCCCAAGGTGAGAGTGATTTGAGTAAAGTGTAGATCCTGTAAGTGTGTACTCTTTAAGGAATAAAATACAAAATGTTTCATTTTATGGGCTTGTATATAATCTTAACTTCAAAATATAGATTCTTTCTGAAAATGAGAACTTTAACTCCCTGTTCTACCCAAGCAGTGGCTTTAACAAAATTCAGAGCCTTTCATAATAGTCATTGCTAACACTTACTGAGCATCTTATTACAGGAACTAGTCAATAGAATCTATACAATTAACTCATTCAATTCTTCCAACCCAATGAGACAACTACTCAATTTATAGATGGAACAACTGAGGTGCAGACAGGTTAAATAAGGTCTCACAGCTGGGGAGGTTAGAGCCCATCTCCAAATCACAGCAGTCTCATATGTAAGCTGGTGTTTAATAAGTTTTAAAACTCTTTCAAGTTTTAGGAATTGTCTTCTATCCATACTACCTAGCATAATAGGCAGAGAGCAGGCAACAAATAGAAGATTATTGACTTGACTTTTAGAAACAATATGGGAATTGTGCTCTTACCCGTCTTTGTGGATCTAATATAAACCCTCTTACTTTATAACTGGTTCTATAAAAGAAGTTCACTACTGGTCACCTCAACCTGATTTATGGTAGACTATGTCTCTAAGAAAATTGGTCTAGATTACACCATTAGGGGACTGGAAGATGGCAGTGTGGTAGGAGGGAGCACACGCCACCTCCCTCTTCAAAAGACAGGAAAACCTAGCCATACTACAGAGGACATTGCAGCATACATGAAAATAAGAAATCAAAATTGTAGCGGACATGGAAAGACCAGACGGTAAGGAGACTACTGCAGGATAATAACAGCCCAGGGATCAGCGTGGGGAGCAGGGAGGTTGCAGCCCCAGCCCCAGAGCTCTGGGAGCTACCGCAGGTCTCTCGGGATGGGGGAGCTGGGTCATCTGCTCCTTCCCTGGCCAAACAAGGGCTGATCGGGAGACCTTGGAGCGGGGCTTTGGGGAAGATCGCAGCCCAGCCAGTGGAGCCAAAGACGGCAGGTCTTTGTGTGAGCGCCCCAACCCAGAGAGAGTTATTTTTTGGGTAAATGGCTTGGTGCCTACAGCCGTGAGAACGGAAAAAAACATGGGCATT
>CM052549.1:65963510-65988167 GCA_028533065.1 Trachops cirrhosus
AAAGGGGGGAATGTGGGTGGGAGAGGGTGTTCAAGGTGGAGGGGAAGGAAGGGGGGATAATAGGACAACTGTAATAGTATAATCAATAAAATATACTTTTTAAAAAAAGGTTTGATTATTTTAAAGGATCTGTGTCAGCCAGAAAATCGGTCCTTTCATAATGGATATTCTCAATCTCTAGTTCCTCATTCGGTTCCTTTGATTTTTATGTATATGATATAGTGCTGATGTGGGCAACTATGAAAAATAGTATATTCCAGAGGATGATCACCCAAGTACTTAAAGATATTTCCTGGGCAGTTAATCAAGAGAAATAATTTCTGACATTCTATTGAATTTAATGTGCTGTCTTACCATTTTAAATAGTCAGCACATATCTACATTCTGAGGTATGAATAGAAACATTTCTGAGGGCTGTGAACTTTAAGTCTTGCACTGACTATTCTCTTTCTGAACCTCAGCCTACATTTGTTACAGAATTTCTACTGACTTAAAAACAGAACTACATAACAGCTGAAGTTTTTTCAGAAAATTAGCATTACACTATTGTGTTTGATTTATTGTGCATAATGATAAATAATCACATATCACAGAATAGTGAAAGTCAGGTGAGGAAAACAATAGCAAATTGCTTTTAAGTGCTGTTTTAGCCTAAGAAACTTGGGTTTGCATATATCATTTTCACATTTCTGATAATGCTAAAGCAAAAATCTACAAAGGAGAATTAATTATATTATTTGCATAAAATCTAATTTCTACACAACACTTTATAGTATTTGAATGAATAAGTGCCAGAGAAAATTATCAAAGCAATTAAATAAATTGCTGATTGCATATCCCTTTTACTTAGAAACAATGAATGCTGTTAAAGAATGACATAAAAGTAAAATTGCATATTTAAGGTTTGTAATTTGGGGAATATTTTTCATTCAGCTCAAAATTGATAAGCTGGTCATTAAGCACTGCCAACTAAAACTGAGACTTTAGCCCCGGCTGGGTGGCTTAGGTTGGTTGGAGCATCATCCTGTACACCAAAGTGTTGCGGGTTCAATTCCCAGTCAGAGCACGTACCTCAGCTTTGAGTTTGCCTTCCATATGCAGTCTGGTCTGGGCATGTACAGGAGGCAAACAATTGATGTGTGTGTGTGTGTGTGTCTCTCTCTCTCTTCAGTAAAAAACATTCCCTGGTGAGGATTTTTTTAAAAAAAAAACAAATCTGATTTATGACAAGTCAAAGTAGAGGGGCTTTAAAGAGGCAACACAGTTAGTATGTGTCCCTACAAATGTGGAGCTACAGTGAGCCAGGATCTGACTCTTACTTGCATTAGTTTCCCATTGCTGCTGTAACAAATCAGTGGCTTAAAACAATGCAAATTTGTTATCTTACCATTCTGGAGGTCAGAAGTCTCAGTAAGCTAAATTCTAGGTGTCAGCAGGGCTGTATTCCTTCCGGACACTTCAGAGAAGAATCAGCTTCCTTGCCTTCTCTAGCTTCTAAAGGCAGTCCACATTCTTTGGTGCATCCGCCCAACCTCTGCTTCTGTCATCACATCTTCTCTGCTCTCCTGCCTCTTTCACTTGTAAGGACCTCTGTGATTACACTGGGCCCACCCAGAGGACCCAAGATCATCTCCCCATTTTAAGATCCCTTTTCCACAGTCCTTTTTGCCACGTAAAGTAACACAGTCACAGGTTCTAGGGATTAGGTGTGAACATCTTTCAGGTGGGAGGGCTCATTATTCTGCCAAAAGCACCTGAGTACCTGTTGGTTAGCCACTGGAAGGTGAGCCAGAGAGGCAGCCCCATTGGGCAATCAGTGCTCCAAGACTATGTCAGAGGAAAGGATGCCATTGTGTTTTCCACTGAGCAGCTGATGTGGGCAACGTGAGTGAGAGAGAAGGGATATTCAGGTAGTGTGAGAGGCAGACAGGCCTCAGAGGGGCGTAGCCAAGTAGCCATCGTCAGGCTGGGGAAAGAGCAAGCAATGAGCTAGATCAGTGCTCTTCAGTCTGAGGACTGGCTCTGGTCCAAGGCTGTTTGTTACCTGTCTATGATGTTGGACCGAAAGTAAGCTTTTAGAAAATGCTATCAAAGTTTGACAAAATAATTTTATGTCTGTAGAATATGATCATTTATAAGGTGTTTTCTTTTGTGTCTTTTTTATTTCATTTTACTAGAAATTCATTTGTATTGTATATTTTCAAAACTACCAATTGGTCCATGGCACATTGGAGAACACTAAAAATTATTGCTTTCTTCTCTTTCTTTAATGCACACACAAACAAACCTGGCTCTTCACCATGGATAGTTTTTCAAGAAACCCTGACCTAGTGGAGAGTGCATCACTCACAGAAAGGAATTCCAGGTGAAAGGTCCCCCCTAGGAGTATCCAAGGAGCCAAAATTCACTATAAACACCTTCCAGGCCAGTGACTTCCACACCAACTTTGAACACTCTCAGTTCATTAAGAACTTTCTAGGTCCCCTTACCCTCCTTCTACATCATGCTCCAACCCCAGAGGCTGGGCAAGCTAGGAGAAGCTTAAGTGCACTAAGCTGGGAAAGGGATGAAGCCTGTCCACAGCCCTGCAAGTAGCATCCTTGGGCCACCCCCAGGGCCTAGGAGTGCTCAACTGATGGCACAATAAATGCACCTAAGGGGCTCCAAAAGCAAAGCTGTTTAGAGTAAGAATTCTGGGTCCCAGGTTCCCCAGTCCCTTTACCCTGGCAGAGCAAGAATGACCAGAGGAGGGCCAGAGCAAACCCTGTACAGCATGGGACCCAAAGCAAGGGCCTCTGTTAACTGGGTCTGAGAGTAATGCTGCAATCAGAGCCTCAGGCCACACTGGGACTACCTTCTCAGTGCACAACAATAACAGGCACCAGAAAATCAATCTATTCTACATGTCAAATCAATTGAAAGTTACAACATCAATACCAATTCAACGACATAACACTGAAATATGGAAGCCAAGCAAAAGGGCCATCAGGATATTACTAAATTAATAGATAAAAATCAATGTTTCCTAAAGTTTTATAATAATGAAATATTTACAACAAATATTTTTAAGGCAAACTTTTTTTCTTTAATGCAGAACTTCTCAGAGTCTTTAATATAAGAATGTGTTCTATGGCCCTCCAAATAGGCAAATATAATAGGTGATATCTCCCAAACATGTATAAAGGGGGCGTGTACCTGCACATATATGCATAGTACATCTCTTGGCACAAGAATTCTGAAAATACTATCAAATAAGACAAAATTACTGTTTCAGTTGTAGTTGAGTGTGACAGAAACTACTTATAGTTTGAGAAACAAAGGACTTAAATGGATGATTATCAGGGGAGTCTTCAAGACCAGGCTTGAAGGGCAAGCAGTCTGGGCACGGAAAGCACAGCAGAAAGAGCCCAATAGTAATGCTACTAATACTGAAATAAATCAATTCCCAAACATCTCTACTTCCTTATGTAATAGGGAATGCTTACGAATAATCAGTGACAAAACAAAACAATGGTGCAAAAGAAGGTGAGCCCAATTCTATAAAAAAGAAAGAGCATTGCACAGAAACAGTTGTAGAAGGAAATACAATAAAATGTTAGCATATTTTCTACCTTATAGAGTAATAAGTAATTTTTATTTTATGTACATGAATTACATTTGTAAATATAAAATTAAATATTTTTAAAACTACCTTTGTCAAGTCTAAAAGAAAAACTGTTCTAATGCCAAAATTTTGTGACAAAGTACATGTTCACAATTTTCAAATAGTTCTTGAGTTCATAAACTTTGGTAATGAGTTTTTCTAATTATTAGGTGATCATTTAATTCTATGCACCTGAGGACTTTTGATGCAATGAATATTTTTAAAGCTCTTCCTTGTTTTTTGCGTGAGTAATTGGACGTCATATAGAAATCACGATTCCAGTAAATTTGCGGTACTAGGGGTACACCAAATCCCTGTGGTCAGTAATCAGCACATCACCACTTGTTGGCACAATCGGTTGGCTCTTTGATGAAGAGGAACTCTAGGTGCTGCTTGCATATAACTTCAGACAAGACCACTTCGAGATAACTTCCCTTTTTCTAAATGCAATTAGCTTTTCATTAAAATAGCAACATAAATATTAATCAGCTCATTCTTTATTAAAAAGTAAATAGGATTAACAATAACAAAACCTCATAATGCTATCCTAAATAAAACCAATCAAAAATGAAATAAAAACAGCAAGTATAATCTGTTGTTTTAAAATAGCAACAATTAAGAGACTACGTATCAAAACTTTTGAGATGCAAAGTTGTACTCAGAGGTAAACTCACAGCCTTATGTGTCCTGTTATTAAATAAGAAATAAAAATAAATGAACTAAGTCATCAATTACAAGGAAACATTCAGGAAATAATAAAATAAACTTAAGAAAGGGATAAAGAAGGAATTAATAAAGAGCAAATGTTACATTAATGATGTTGAAAATAGAAAAACATAATTTATAAAGTAGCTGTTAGTTCCTTTAAAAGACTAGCAAGTCTAATAAAGAAAGAAAAATGCAACTAAAAAGATTAGAAATGAGAAATAAGTTATAACTACAAATATAGACAAAATGTTTTCATTACTCTAGGAGTCTACTAATAAACTTTAAAATTCTGTGAAAATGCATGATTCTTTTAAAATTATTATTTTTTAAATTTATACTCAAGAATTAGTAATTAACCTATCTAGGCCAAAAACCACAGAAGAAAACTTTGTTTTCAGAGATTTAACTTATACTCACACACCCTTAAAAACAGCCTGGGTGCTAAGCAGTGCTATGGATAAGTTCCTCCAAACCTTAAAAGAATAGGCAATTCCTATATTCTATACTAATCTAGAGGATAGGACATTTTTGAAATCTCATAAAAATAGAATTTAAAAATGTAAAACTGTAGTCCAATTTTATATGTGAGTATAAATACAATTATCCTAAGTAAAATGTAAAAAGTTGAATTCAATATTATACTGAAAGAGGAAAAAACCTATGATAATGAAACAGGATACATTTCATGCAGAAATAATCCAATATTGAAAAATTTATTTAAATAATTTATTGTAATAATAGGTCAAGGGAATAAAACCACATGGTAACTTCTAGTATCCCAGAATATGTTTAATATAATTCAATAACAACTTTCAATAAAATGCTTAGGATACTTGAACCAGGAAACAACTTTCTTCATCTGAAAAAGACTTCTATTTTAGTCCAACAGCTAACATTAGAAGCTGATGAAATATTAATGGCATTCCTAAAAAGTCAGGAATAAGATGAAATTAATACCATCATTTATTTAATATATGAGATATAAATATTGTAAAGAAAGAGAAAAAACTATCATTAATTACACTTCAAATGATTGTCTACTTAGAAGAGAATCAAGTAGGAGGATTAATGAAAGAGTTCAGAAAAGTTGCCAAATACAAAAATCAGTAGGTTGACCCTGCAAGGAAAAACTGGTTATAAAACATAATGAGAAAATAACTTCAACAAAGATATGAAACACCTATTAATATTATTAATATGAAATATGCGGCATCTACAAAATTACTGAGGAACCTTCAATTACCTTGACATGTGGAAAGTTTCTGAATGGAAAAATTAATATCACAAAGATTGCAATTCTAACTCAACTAATCTATAACATTAATGCAATTCTAAACAAAATGCTAGTAGAGTTTCTTTTGAAACCTGACCAAAATATAATTATAGTTTATCTTGAAAAAGAAATGTACAAATATAGCTGAAAATATTTTGAAAAAGAACAATGCTTACTCCATTAAAAAGATAATCACACAATAAAGCAAATTTTAAAATGACATTGTAAAATGACAGCAAGGTTCAGGAATAGGGGAAGATACCAAAAAATGAACAAACACACAAATAAAATCCAGAGACACTCCAAGTATACATAAGAATTTAATATTTGATAAACATGGAATTTTCAAAACAGTGGAAGAGTTTTCAATAAATGATGATGCATCAGCTAAATAAATATTTAGAGTCTTAATCACATCTATATCAAAAATAAATTTTATTTGGAGTAAAGATTTAAATCTAAAAAAATTAAAGAAAACATAGACAAATATTTATTTAACACTGAGACAGAGAAGACTTTTTAAAACATATCACCAAAAAGCAGAAATCATGAAAGAAAAGATAAATTTATCTAAATGAAAAATGCAATATTTCTGTATATCAAAGACATCGTGAATTAAATTGATACATATATGACAAGAGGGAAAATGTCTGCAGCATACAGAATAAACAAATGGGTACTGGTTGTAATATATAAAGAGCTCTTACAAATCAATAAAAAGTGAACTCCCAAAAGAAAAATTAGCAGATTGTTTGTTCATTCCTTCAACAGATATTTATTGTGCACCTAACATGTGCCAACATTGTTCTAGGGGCTGGGAATACAAAGTTGAAGAATCTAGACATCCAGACACAGTCTCTTCACATACACACACACACAAAGTAGATAAACAAATAAATAAAGTTACAAATTGAGATAAAGAATCCAAGTAAAGAACTGAGACAGTAAATGGGAGGTCAGAGGCTACTTTCAATCCATGCTCTTGGCAGGCCTTTCTTAAGATGTTGTATTTAAACTGCTTTCTAAAAGACAAGGTTGTGATGGGGAAGAGGATAGCCAAGGAGAGAAGCTTAAGCAGAGATACAGCATTTACTAAGCCTCTGAGGTGCAGGAAAGGTCTGGGTGTGTTGGAGGAAGGAAGCAGTGTGGCTGCATCATGGGCAATAAACAGAGCAGCATACATGGGGTTTGAGATATAGGGAAGGGTCAGATTACGCAGGACTCTATGAGCCACATAAGGAGTTCAGATTTTCTTATGAGCAACACTTTACTCAATTCAATTTATGAGTAAGGTCATTGTTGCTACTCTATCAAGAAGTGGGGCTTGGGTCAAGGAGCAGGAGCAGAGACCAGGAAAGACTGGCTGTCAGATGAGAAAAAAAATATTGATGAGGATTAAGTGATAACATTGAAAATGGAAAGAAGCAGAGAGATTAAAGATATATTTGAGGGTAAAACAGATTGATTATGCTGGTCTACTTGATGTAGGAGAGGTCATGAAAAGAATCAAAGGTGACACCTAGGTTTCTAGCTTGAGCAAATGATTGGATGATGGTGCTACTTACTGTTTAAGGGAAAAATGGGGGAAACAAGTTTGGGGTGAGAATGAGGAATTAAATTGTGGACATGGAAGTTTGAGAGATCTGTATCATCGAAAGGAAGATATTGAGCAAGCAATTAGACATTTAAGTTTAGAACTTACAAAAAAGTTCAAAGTGGAACAATTTTTAAACTCATTAGTATAAATGCATACTTAAATCCATAAAAACTGATAAGATCATCCTGGGAAAGAACAGAGAAAGAAGAGGGTCCCAAATGAAGGTGAGAAACCTCAACTTTTCAAATTTAGGCAGGAAATAGGTAACATACTGCTGAGGAGTGATCAGTGAAGGAAGAAGAAAACCAGGAGAGAATCATGCCTTAGATATGAAGAGAAAACATTTGAAAAAGCAAAAACTAATCAAGGTGAGGACAGGAAATACTCTTTTGGAGAGGGTAATATGGAAGTGACTGGTGACCTTAACAATGATATTTTCAGTGGTGGTGATGGGGAAATCACATTGTGGGTAGAAGATTAGAAAATAAAAGCAATATATAAAGATAATTCCATAAAGAAATTTGGTTATGAAAGAGAGCTGAGAAATGTCACTGATGGAAAAGATGTATACAAGGGGACGCTTGGTTAAGATGGTGGACACTGGAGCATGTCTGCAATCTGATGAGAACGATTCATTCGAGACAGATTGATGGTACAGAAGAAAGGGGATAACCTAAGGAGAAAAGTTCTTGAAAAGGCAAGGGGGGTGGGATCCGGAGCTCAAGAGGAGGAACTAATCTTTGAAATTCCCTCCGTAGTCAAAAAAAGGATGAAGATGGTTACCAAGGTACCTGGAGTGGGACCAGGGGTCTTGAGGTGAAAGATTTGGAAGTTTGTATGTAGTATCTTTTATTTCCCAAATGAAATTTGAAGTAAACTGGGAGGAAGGGATCAGAAAACTTTGAGATTAAAAAGTATAAATAGTAGTTTTAGAAGTGGGAAACTGATACTACAGTAGGGACAATAGCACCAACTTGAAGTCTGCGATAACAAATTCAAAGTAAAACTGGTTGGCTGCAATGTGTGCTTTTCTAGAAGAAAATGCTTATCCCAGTTAGGAACATGGAAGGCAAATGGTAAAGTTCATCCAGCATTGGGATTTTACAGGAAAGTAAATTTGAAAAAATTCAGGTTCAAGACTGCTGAAAGCATTGTGTTTCAAGGAGGATGATTATAATGATGGACCATGGGATCTAGGCTAGAAAGGAAGGATGTGAATCCAAGAAGGGACTGATACACAGTGGAAAAATTGATGAATTAACTGTCAGTGAACAAGGGATCCAAGACAGGACAATGGTGATCAAAGGAATGTCTGACTATGTGTTAGCTCAGGCCCCCCCTAGAAGCAGACACCAAGACAGGGTTCAGCTTGTAAGAGTTTTATTGAGGGAACATCACACTGGAGTATAAAGGGGAGGAATCAGAAGGGAGGCCTTCATACCATAATGCAAGTCTGACACCTATGAAAGGAGGCAGTTTGAGCAAGAAGGGCCTTAGACTGCATCCAACACAGTTCTAAGAAAGTCTCAGCCAGGCTGCTGAGGAGTTCCCACACCAAAGTTGTTCATTAGAGGAGTTCAGTGTTTCACACCAACACCCTCACTATGCACAGTCTTGCACTGGGAATAAGGTGATAGTCTGGGAGAAGCACACTTCAGTGCAAACCCAGCAGAAGTGGGTTCCCTGGGGTGGCAGTACAGAGGTGTGGGGGCAAGGACTGATTCCCAAGAAATGGCCACTGGAGATGAAGTTATAGAAGCAGAATGGATGTTGGAGTTCAAGTCCAATCACAGTAATGCATTACACAGCTCCAGATTGTGTCGATGGCCCCAGTCACTGGGGATTCGTGAACTATGAAAACAATCTTCTGGGAGATGGTGGAGGGGTGGGGGGCAGCAACCTGTTGACAGGATTTGAGGTGGCAAAGACTAAAATGGGAGCTAGTCTTTGAAGAACTAATAATGAGACCAATTGACTAGGTAGTTGTTAAATTACGTGAAGGGAAAGAGGATGGTATTCACAGGGGTGTCCAACCTTTTGGCGTGTCTGCACCACACTGGAGGAAGAGTTGTTTGGGGCCACACATTAAATACATTGCAACACGTAATCACAAAAAAAAAAAACTCATGAAGTTTTAAATTTACAATTTTGTGTTGGGCCACATTCACAGCCATCCCGAGCCTCATGAGGCCTGCAGGCCACAGGTTGGACATCTCTGGTCCAGGGGCAAGATTCTCAAAGATGCCAGGACTCTGGCAGGCAGTATGAGGATGTAATGCTGTGAGTAGCAACAACTGGCAAGAAAACCATCCTCCCCACCCACCAGGCCCTAAGGCACATGGTCCTCCTGAGGGTCTGCGGAGGGAGTTCGGGGATAAACCAGGTTCCGCCAAAGCCTGTGAAATCCGCAAACACCGGGGAGCTCGCTGACGACAGAGGGTCTGGAGGGAGGGCGGGCGGGCGGGCATGGAGGCGAGTTGCGGTGAAGCGCCTGAGGTACTCGGAGCTGTGCGCAGTGCTGGCGTCATCCCGCCGGTGGCCGGGAGGTGGCACTCATGGGGGCGCGGGCTTCCGTAGGCCCCGGGTGGCAAGCTGGCGCTCCCGGGCAGCGCCCCCGCGGAGCTTAGGGCGGCAGCTGGCGGCGGCCTGGCGCGTGGTGACGGCCGCAGCCACAGAGGGGCAGCGGCTCCCCGGGGCAGCCGAGCGCAGGGCGGCAGCGCTGCGGGGCGACGGCTTCCCGAGGCTTCAGCCGCAGGGGCGGCAGCGGTCCCCAGGGAGAAAGACAAAGACACGCCGGTTAGAAACGGGACTAGGCGCTGGTGCCTCCCAGCTCATCAAAAAGCTGCAAACCCAAACTCGCGAGATGCCATTTCCGGCCAACAGGTTGTCTGGCTGTCACTCTGACACAAGAGATAACTTGGGTTGACCAGAAGGAAAGAGCATCCAATTGAAGTCGCATACATGTTTTAGCAATTTAAGAAAACGTATCAAAACCCTTAAATTTTTAAGTACTCTTTGACGCAGAAATTCTAGTTTCAGAATTCTCCCTTAAATAATCATGAATACAAATTTTTCATGCAGGGTATTCAGTGAAATATCCATAATAGCAAAAAAAGAAAAAATTAAGCAAAAACTGGAAATACCCTGTAACAAATAATAAGGTGTTCATTAGACTGTCTTTTTCTTATAATGTATACTGACCAGCTGTTAAAGTAATGTTGAGAAATAATACTTAATCATATAGGAAAGTATACCAAATGGAATAAAATCAGTTTTGTCCTCATTTGCAGTGTGTGTGGATGTGTATATACTTAAGTGTCAACACACTACACATGTATAAAGTGATGGAGAAAAAGACTCCAAAATATTAACTGGTTATCTCCAGGTGATGAGGATGCAGATAATCTTTATTTCCCAAATTGTATACAATATTTTATTTTTATGACAATACAAGTTAATTTAATAAAAGGAATTTTACTCCATTCTTATGTACCCACTCAAATTTTCCCCCAATTTAAATTAAAATTATTATTTTATATTGTGTAGCAAAGTGGTGAACATCAAAAGATTTTAAGAATTAATGGTCTACGGAAGTACTTTATCTTCCTCAAAGGTACTAAGTAAATCTCGATATTACAGAGCAAGTTTATGCCTCAACCATCACACAGTTTATCAAAACCACTCCCTTTTGTGAGATATACCTCATTTTATTCTATTAAACATTTCTACTGGGGGGGGGGGGAATGCTTTCCAGGCTTCTAACATCTAATTTGGTTTGTTATCTCCACAGACCTGTGAATGCAAACTTTGCTAAAAACAGAAAAAAATACCATATTTTAGAACAAATATTTTAAATACCAATGTTTTAACAATATATTCAATAATTTTCTCTTTAACTTGAAAGACTTTTGTAGGAGCAAAACTAAAATATTACAATTAAACTATAGTCTATACTTAACATCTTGGTCTTCCAATTATAACAAATTTAAAAATTCTGGAAGTTATTAATATCTAGGGAGTCTGTTTTGCTAAACCTTACTCCAGGAAAATATAAGGATGAAAATAAAATTATACTAGTATAACACAGAGGCAGGGTTCCAGGGCTTTGTTACTAAATTGATGGGAGATACATCATAAGTTCCAAGGATGTTTTAAGCTAAAGCGACCTCAGAGTTATCAGGCTGATTTTACCTAATGATGAGCAAACCTAAGCTTAGAATGTTGATTGGAATGTTACTTAAACACCACCACCCTACAAGTTTCCTTCCCTCTGAAGGTACTGGATAAAAATTATCATGTATAAACACATACCTTTAGTAAAGAAAAAAATCAGAAATAAAATTTACAAAGAGGACAAATCCAAGAGGCTAAAAGTTAATCAACTGCTCCTGAACAAAAAGGAAGCTGTATGAGCTTTTTATGAAGCATCATCTCTCCAAAAACTTTATCACCAAATGATTTAACATAACAGGATTAAATACAGATAAAATGGAAGAGCATTTATGTTTGGTGCTATACAGTTCAACTTTTTATCCACACAGCGATTTCATTTTAATTCAATATTTTTGAGTGACCATTGTCTCAAATACTGCTCATTTAAGAAGAAAAAAAATGAGGTTCCTACCTTTGAGAAGCTCTATCTAGAACATTACCCTCAGAGTAAAGGAACTCAGACCCTGGGGCTAACTTGAATCCCTAAACCACCCCACCCACCACTTTGCAGTCCTTCCAAAGCTTTCCTTCCCACCATACTCTTCAGATGAGCTTTCTAATTTCTTGTCCATCTTTGCTCAAATTCACCCTGAGCACCCCATTATCTCCACACTAGCTAAATTATTGGTTTTCAACTGTTCAGGGGAGTTAAAAACTAGTCTGAGATTCTGATTAAAGACATGGATTCTGTCCTCCAGAAACTTGCACAGAAATGCATATACCATATACTTTATTTCACTGCACTGGAAACTGATTTCCTGAACATAAGAAAAAAAAGATTATTTAAAAAGGATTGTGCCTCCCTCACATTATTTTTTCATGAAAGAAAAATTGTTAATTCCTGGAAAAGATTAATTTAAAAAATTCTAACTGCTCAGTAGTAAATTTCAATGAGTTTTGGCTTATTGAGTTGAAACTACGATATGGCATTTGACACATCAACAAATACATCACCTCTGATAATCAAGTGCAGCTTCTTTCTCCATGGCAACAAGTGCTAAAACCTGGACTCAAAGGTACACAGCACAAAAGCAGAATTCCATAGCATGCTTTGTCATGTTATGGTAGCCTGTGTACTGGAACACTAACTTCCTCCAAGAATTTCAAGTTAAAGTCACATTATTTCCTCTATATTCATATTCAATTAAAACTTCTGGAGAGTCAGCAAATTTCTGTCTGGTAGAGAAAAACATATTCTGTTCCTTGGAATATTCATATTCTTGGCAATACCTCTTGGAAAGGTGGTGAGAGCTGCTGATATGGAAAACAGGAAGGCACAATGATGTGTGGCTATCCTTTCCTCATGGAGCAGGACCACCATGATGTATGCTTTAACATCATAGGTACAAATCTGCCCTCAAAGCGCTATCATTTCTTCTCCTATTTGAATATTTATTAAAGAAAGAGAGACAGGAGAGAATTTAAAAGATGTTGATGCCCTGGTAGGTGTGGCTCAGTGGATTGAGCTCTGGCCTGTGAACCAAAGGGCTGCCAGTTTGATTGCCAGTCTAGGACACATGCCTGGGTTGCAGGCCAGGTCCCCAGTAGGGGGCGTGCAAGAGGCAACCACACATTGATGTTTCCCTCTCTTTCCCCTTCTCCTCTCCTCTAAGAGTAAATAAATATTTTTTTTTAATGACACCCTTTCCAGTTTCCAAAAATCATCCCAAAAGGGAATTCTTTGATGGCATCAGAGAGCCCATAAAAACATGAAGCTCGATGCACTGAGAAGCACAATAGTTTCATCCAGTTGTACACTGAACAGAAATGGCATAGCGCCCACTTTCAGAAGCACTGCCTCAATTCTCTCACAGACTGTATTTAAGAACCTTGGCACCAAACTATTTGACTCCACACCCCCAACACACACTATTACTTCCCAACCAATGTTTTTGTTTTTGGCATTTCACCCATCAAAAAAAAAGGTCTTCTCCTTCCTCTCATCTAGTCAAATGATGACCACCCCTTGAGACCCAGATCAAAGCCATTCTGATATGCTTTCCCTTATTACTGCAGTCTGAAATGATTTACCCATTTTCTTAATTCCCACAATGTTTGCTATCCATGCATCTTCTCAGAGTGGTTCTGAGACTACCAGCTTCAAAAATATACCATGATCTGTATTTTTACAAACACCAGAACAAGCTGTGGCAATTTTCCCTCCATTTTCACAAATCTATTTTGCCACTCTTAAGAGAGTAAGTCATCCCTGAATGCATGGAGAGGGGAAGGCCAACAAGGCTTACTGTTGCTGGAGTGACCAAATGACTCATCTCAGTTGTTCCTTTCTGTCCTCATTTTCACACAGAAAGTTTTGATTTGTCAATTGTGTACTTGTCAGGTCTGTAATGTCATTGTTGATTGCTGAATTCACCATCATTATATGTCCACCCCCTTGTTTTTCAATCATTGCCTCCCAATTCCATGGCCATCCTACTGTTCTAAGGCTTCAGATACTATTTTCTAAATAGCACTACACTCCATGAGAAAAAATTTAGGCAGAGCCTGAAATGAAGTTAAGCATGATTAGATGGAAAGGACTACAACTGACATCATTTAGTAAAATAAGATACAAAGTTACACATACATTCTGAGCAGTAACTTGAAGATCATCTCTTCTATTGGATTGACATTACAGATGGAGGAACTGTGTGGAAATGCAGTATTTTGAAGCAAATAAACTAACATTTTATAAAAATCTAAATCTCAAAAATAAAATAGTAGCTAAATCATGCAAAGCCAAATTGTCCTAATTAGCCCACAGATTCAACATTAAGGACAAATTAAGGAGTTAAAAGAATTAAAGAATAAAAAATGTAAACGATGTGATAGATCAGACACCTATAGAAAGGGCACAAAAGATTGTTTTTGACATTATAAGTATCAAGAAGACCTGAACTCAACACTAGTCACACTAATTAATATTTGTTATCATTTTTTACAGATATGCCAGGCATTAGGGTATTTTACATACATTAGCATGATTTTATTAACCTCTAATGGAAAAAAATGTGCTAAAGGAGATAGTCTATGGCAACTCTGTAAGAAAAGAAACCAAGAAAGAAGAAAGCAAAAACTGCCCATGTATCTGGTCTAGTAGAAAGGATGCTGTAAAAATTGAAAAATATCTGGTCTGAGTGGCAAGTACAGGGTGGGGCTAAGTAGGCCTACAGTTCTTTGTATAGAAAATAATACATAATTAATAAATAATAGCACACAAATAAACTCTGTTTAGCTTACTCAGAACTGTAAACCTACTTTTGATCCACCCTGTATATTCCTGTGGGAAAGATGAATGTATCACACTACAAGAGATGATATTGGTCAGAGAGTTGACTCAATGCTCATCTAACAACCTCATGATTATAATTAAGTTTTCCAAGCAGATTTGCCTACTGGGAGAAAATACATTGAACCATAAAGATGAGAAGCAAGTGTGCCTGATCCCTCTCATTGCAAATTTTAAAAACTAGCATTGCAGTAATTATACCCCATTATCTATGAGTTAGTGTGACACAGTCTTCTCACACCCAGTCACCTTGCTAGATGAACCAATAATCAGGGCCAACCTTAGAACATAGTGGCCACATCAAAGTTACCTGTGAGGCCTGGCAGGGAGGCTAGCCTGCCCTCTCTGTCTTGCTCTTCATCATCTTCAAACTACAACACTATGTGATTTCAAACATGTACATGCACTCACGCACACACACGTACACAAAAGAACCATTTAATTAGAAATGGAAATGATGGAAAAAGGAGGAACAGTGTTTTTTCTCCATGCTCCAGAGCACCACCTTGTGAATTTAGAATTTAGTTTTATAGAGGATAAGGCTGAGTGTGTGTGGGTTGTTTTTTTTTTTAAAGATTTATTTATTTATTTTTAGAGAGGGGAAGGGAGGGAGAAAGAGAGGGAAACATCAAGGTGTGGCTGTCTCTCACGTGCCCCCTACTGGGGACCTGGCCTGCAACCCAGGCACATGCCCTGACTGGGAATTGAACCGGCGACCCTTTGGTTTGCAACCCAGCACTCAGTCCATTGAGCCACACCAGCCAGGGCTGAATGCATTTTTTAATGGCACAAATAAACAAGTAAGTATTTGTTTTACTTTTAAAAGAATTAGTCACCAAAACAAAAAAGTTCAAGTAGAACTTGGACATAAAACATCAAAATATTTCCCATGTCCACAAATATATACAATACACAATTACTCAGTGTGGTTTTTTTTTCATGTTTGGGGTGTTTTGTTTGTCATTGTGTTCTGATATCATCTCCATAGGAGAGAGACCTATAAATACAGCAAGGTCCTAACACGACATCACAATTCCTGACAAGACTTGCAGTCACAATCTTACAAGAATTACAAAGTCAGAATGCAATAACAACCAATAGGACCTTATGTCAAGGGTTGAGGGTAACACCCACAAAACCTGCACTAATGCTATGTACCTCAAGAATACAATCTTACTTGTGCTACTAAATGAATTTTAACTATCATGATAATATTACTGAAAAAATACTTTTAATCTGGTTAACTTTTTTCCAATAATGGATTTATAATCAATATAATTTTCAAAGAGAATTACTCAGTAAACAATACACTGAGAAGTCCTGCCATTTTTAAGGAGAATACTGGGTAACTGAATAACTTATTTAGCCCCACTGTAAGTACTTAACCTCTATAAATGCCATCATGGAAATTTGGCATTGGACACACTTTTTTTTTCATGATTTGTATTTTTTGATACAGTTTCATTAAAAGATCTAAAATCAAGCAGTTCTTTCCCTAGCTGATATATATAGCTCAATGTATTGAGTGCTGGCCTGCAAAACAAAAGGTCACTGGTTCAATTCCAGTCAAGGCACATGCCTGGGATGCAGGCCAGGTCCCCAGCTGGGGATGTGCAAGAGGCAACCAATCGATGTTTCTCTCACACATCCATGTTTCTCTCACACATCCATGTTCCTCTCCTTCTCTCTCCCTCTCCTCCCTCCCTCCCCCCTCTCTGAAAATAAATTTAAAAAACCTTTAAAAAATAAAATCAAGCAGTTCTGATAAGTATCAATAACCTCTGAAAAATAAAGCAAAAATTGCATTAACAGATAACTTGGCCAAAATAAATGAAGAATGATCGAAATTAAGGATATATTTCTATAAGATACAGTAAAAAACTATTTCAAGAAACAAATAAAAATTATTTGTTATTTTTTCATTTGAGAGTAGAGTTTTAAAATTTAGAAAATAAACATTGGTAGTTTGATATTTATAAAATCATTGCTTTTCACTGGCACTGAGATATTAAACTGTTTTGTACATACTACAGAGGTTTTTACACCAGTCTAAAGGCAAATGATTTCCCTGAAAACTTCACTTGCCATTTCTTTATCAAATGGAAAAGAAAATATCCCAATAAACCATTTTTCGTAACTAACAGTAATTACTATATACATTTCATGTATGATTTCTTTAACTTCAACATTTATCATAAAATAAATCAATGACCACAATCTCTTTCTGGGAAGAACTGTGAAATATATTATATTGCACATGAGGTACTCAATATGATATGCTAGAAACAAAGAACAATTTAACACTTTGTTCATTTCCATTGACAAAAACTAGATACCTGAATGATAGGCAATATAGTAAAAAAATGGAAAGTTCATGGACCAAGAAATAAAAATACCTGGGTTCTACAATTTTCAGACATAGTGTTAAAACATGATAAAAAGCAAGGTACAGAAAAGTGTGTACAATATGCTAGCATTTGTGTGAAGGGAAATTATATTTATATGAGCCTATATACATAAAGCAGTTCCTGAAAGCCCTAGAAACTAGTGAGCTCTTGACTCTGGGGAAGAGAACAAGAGAAGTGGGAACAGAGCAGGATGAAGACTTACCTTTCACAGAACACCTCTATGCACTGCTTTCCTTACATGTACATGTTATCACCTAAGAAAGTGATCTTTAAGAGTTAGATGGCCTCCACTCCTGCCTTCTTCATTAACTACATGTGTGACCTTGTACAATCACTTACCTCAATTTTCTCCATTTTAAAATGAGGTTATATTAAATCTCTCAAGTCCCATCTACAATTCAACAGAATTATGGCTCAAGAGAAGGCATGTACAAAATGCCAGGTGGCTAAGTAAAATGAGCTTTACTTTGTGGTGACATACATAATGTGACATTATAATTATTTACATTGCTGCCTGCTCTGTTCCCACCAGACTATAAAAACAACATAATAAGCAAGAAAGTCTGGGAAGAAAATTCATATTTATGAACTTGATAACATTTGTCACCTTTTTATGTGTACCAAAAGTAAAAGTCTGAGGGGAGCCTAATGTATAGTGACAGAAGATGGTGTGAATTTATGTGGTGGACACAGTGCAATACACATCTATACCACAGAAATGCACATTTGAAACCTATATGATCCTATTAACCTACATTGTCCCAATAAATTTAATTTTAATAAAAAAGTAAAAGTTAATTTTTTATATATACAATTGCTTCTAAGATATGGACTCTTAAAACATGTTTTGATAAATTAATAAATATTAAAAGCATATAAAGAGGTAGAATTTTTATGGCAGTTTAAAAATGAATCCTGAGATAGAAAAACAGCTTAAAAATCACTCCTTTGTTCCCATAAAATTAGCCCAAGAATCTCCTAAAATCATCCATAATCTTCATTAACACAACATACTAACAGAACCACTGTAGCCAAAAGTAAAGCAATACAGAAAGTTTAGATCAGTGAAAGTAGGACATGAAGAGTGGAGAACAGAGAATGGGGACATGGGACTCCCTCATTCATAACCCTACATGCTACAGAGTAAAACTGTTAGTCTAGGGTCTCAAAGGGCTTTAAGCTTAAACATGGTGACACTGCAATTAAATAATAATGCAATAATAACAAAAGATGAAAAATGAAAAATAAGTATTGTTAGTTCATCAGAAGAAGAGGTCACCATGGGTTGGGGCTATGAGTACAAATTCACAGAAGAAATAGGACTTCGAAATCTGTGTGATCAGCAAAGTGACAGTGACAGCATGGACAAAATAAAGTGAGCAAGAGGAGTCAGTTCTGGTAGTAGGATGATGAATTACTTTTTATCATGGATGGATTTTAAATAGTAACTTAGCAAAAATGTCAGAAATATTTTTCAAATATTGGGTTGCCAAATATTCTTCACAGAACATATTACAAAGAAGCAGTGACAGGCTGGTAATATATCAAAAGTCACTGAACAGGCTCAAATACAAGATCAATATGCATCTAGATGTAACTTTTAATAGGGCAGAACCCTGAAGTATGAGAAAATTAGACATACAGGATGGTTGGCAACCCTCTTCCAGTATTTTCTTACAAGTATCTAGTATTATTTCCTATCACAACCTTCATTCTCAGGAGTCACCTCACCCCAAAATACACAAAACCAGGATATCAAGAGGTGCCTGTTTTACTTTTCCATTGAATTGGGTCTGGTTATTGAAATCAAGTGCTATGGGTTTCAATGAATTAAAAAAAAAACTGTCAGAACAGAACAAAATAAAACAAAATAACTACCCTCAATCTCTCAGTGGTCTAGTGATCCTGTAAAGATAAGGAATAATATCTAACTACTTAACTTCTGGAAAAATATGCAATATAAGTTAAAAGTATTATCTCATTTTAAAAAGTGTTTGTGTGTGCAACCCATGCATACAAGTGTGTGTTTTATTGGTAACACACAAATCCGTAAAATGTTGGCACAGTATGAGAAAGAATATCAACAAATATAAAGGTTATTAAGCAAACGAAGTCCTCAATGCAAAAAGTATATATTATAAAAATATAGTCCACTGTTCATTTACGTTACAAGCCTTTGCCTAACTGATATTACCTTTATTCAATAGCCTCTTAATGATTTACTGAAGAAAGAATGGATGTACAGCCCTGATTGGTGTGGCTCAGTGGATTGGGTGTCATCCCACAAACTGAAAGGTCACCAGTTCAATTCCCAGTCAGGACACATGCCTGGGTTGCTGGCCAGGTCCCCAGTTGGGGGCATGCGAGAGGCAACTGATGAATGTTTCTCTTGTACATCAATGTTTCTCTTCCTCTTTCTCCCTCCTTTCCCCTCCCCCTAAAAATAAATAAAAAAATAAAATCTTAAAAAAAAAGAATGGGTATATAGAGACTTGCCAGAAAAAAAGAAAATCAATGTTAAAAACAAATTTATTTTAAAAAGAAGATTTGAAACAGGAATTAGTTTAATGTTTGATGATTTAAAATGATTCTGTGCTACATAATGTGCCTTGTGTTATTTTGACATAGACATGAGGTTTATGTTAATGCCTAGTATTGATAAATTTAAAATTCAAGAAATAAGAAAAGGAAACCATTTTCAAAGCATTAGAGCAGAAAACTTTAAAAGTTTTTCCTCATTTTACTACAGACTATAAGATTATAATAAATGTACTTTTATTATGGCTATCCTCTTCTTGTTTAAGTCTGTTACCATTTCTATTATTGACTTCTGCTTTTAAGGGTCATAACTTATCCATAAAATTTACTCTATTAAAATTTGAAAGTCTCCTTGGATTACTACCCCTTCAAAAGCAGATTTTAAGTTAATCAAAAGTTGTATAGCTCAAATGGTATACAGACCTATGCTTTCAGTATTAAATCATTGATTTGTATACCAAACAGGGCTGACTTCTTAAAAGCCATTTTGCATACCTTCCGAAATACTCCTTGACCTGGGCAGGGTAAATAGGCTGCTTCATTTCAGTTCTGGGGTTGACAAAAATCTCCACTCGAATTCTAGTGGCTACCTAGATGGCAAGATCTAAAGTTTTACTGTTAGGTTCTCCCTTCAAAAAGGAATTGCAAAGAAAGTGATTCCACTTCTGGGAATTTATCCAAAGAAACCCAAAACACTAATTCAAGATACTATATGCACCCCTATGTTCACTACAGCATTATTTACAAGAGCAAATATCTGGAAGTAGCCCCAAGTGTCCATCAGTAATCAAGTGGATAAAAATACTGTGGTACATTTACATGATGGAATACTATGTGGCTACAAAAAGAAGGAAAGCTTACCCTTTGTGACAACATGGATGAACCTTGAGAGTATTACGCTAAGAAAAATAAGGCAGTCAGAGAAAGACAAGTGCCATATGATTTCATTCATAAGGGAAAGCTAATGAACAAAATGAACAAGCAAGCAAAATAGGCAGACTCACAGAATATGCTGACACTTTTGGGGGTGGGGGCAGGGGGGAGGGTTGGAGGAGTAGAGGGATTGAGCAAGAAAGAGAGAGAAAAAACTGAGGAACACGGAGAACAGTATGGTGATTGCCAGAGGGAGTGGTTAGGGAGAAGTGAAAAGAGAATACGCGGGGATAAATGGTGATGGAAGGCGATTTGACTTGAGGTGATGAACACTGTACAGTGTTTGTACAGATATGTTGTGGAAACATGTTCCTGAAACCAGTATAATTTTGTTACCCAGTGTCACCTCAATAAATTCAATAAAAAGAAAAAAAGAAACTGGGAGAAACCAGTGAGGGTCACAGGAACATATATGACAATGCAGGACCTAGTTTTTATTAACTGCTATTTTAAATATGCACTAGTCCAAAAAGTGCAGTTTGGCAAAGTACAATTAATATATTCAGTCATTTGTTCAATGTTTACTATCACATTTTTTCCTGTAGAATCTGGCTATGGACACTAAATTACTTAAATTTATTGTATGGATTATGTAAGATTCTACTAGTTTACCCAGATGTCTTCCTCTTACTTTTCAGAAATAGTTTCTGCTGTGGTCAAAGGCATAGGGACTAAATCACAAACAATTCCTGGACAGAGTAAAGCTATGGGACTCAACAAATCTTGTTCAGTCCAAGAATACTAATAGATTGTTTTACATTTGAAAATATGATATTTCCTTTTTAAAGAAATAATCTTTTAAAATAGGTCCTACAGATTTTTTAAAAGCCCTCCAAATACAACATATGGATTAGTTCACATTGCCTAATACTATTATTACTTAACTATCCAGTACTTCTTTAAGTTGATTTAAAAATTTTTTAAATCTTTATTGTATTTTTCCATTGCCATTTAGTTCCCTTATATATACCCTGCCCCTAGTCCAAGTACTTCTTAGAGTAATATCAAATACATGTTCTCTTACAGATTTTATACACGGCAGTGGGTGCAGGGCATGGGAGGTAGGGTGGGGAAGAACACGGACAGAAAATCAGTGCTTGCCAAACATCATTTTCTAAATGAAAAACTGAAATAGGAAGACACTGAACTAAATTAAATAATGAACTAAATTAAATAATAAACTAAGAGAATGTGAGAAATGCTATGTTGTCTCTATTTATTCTTCCATGTAATCTCTTCAAAACCTATGGCTGCAACAACCGAATGTACAGTAATGACTCCTGAGTCCCCAGCCCCTGCACAATCTCTCTCCTGACCACTAGTCTGTATATCTTACCCCTACTAAGCATCTCCAATTACATGTCCCACAAACAACTCAAACTCAACACACCTAAACTTTACTTCAACATTTCCCCCAGGAAGTGTTCCTTTTCCCATGCCCAACCTTAAAAAATGGTACCAGCTACCTGCCCAAACAGAATGCCTAAATCTGAGAATCACACTAAATCCCTTCCTTACCTCCACTATCTGGAAAGTTCCACTTCTGAAATAATTATGTACCCATCTCCACAGTCTCATTGGGATTAGCTAAATTTAGGCCCCTATCATTTCTTAGATTTCTGAAACTGGCTTCCATTTGATTTCTCCACCACAAATATTACCCTATTACCTCCACTCCAATTCAGTCTCCTCAATGCTATCAGATATCCCTGCTTAAAACCTTCTTCAACGGCTACCCCTAGTCTTGAAAGTATAATTCAAACTACTACTAGGTACATAAATCTTTCTTGATTTGGCCATTGCCTTGTCTCATATTACTTCCCTTAGTCTATGTGTGGTCTCATGTCTCTGTACCTACCTGGAAAATCTTCTGTCCAACTAACTCAAAACTCAACTCAAGAATGAATTTAGGAATTATGAGAAGCCTTCACTGATGTAAGGGAAGACTTTTCATAATTAATATTCCACTGTTGTGTATCCTTATAATGTGTTTTTCTTCCATAGTACTTGAGAGGAGAAACTGAGTTTTTCTCTGTAACCCTAGCACCTAATTTTGTCTTGCACAAACTAGGAGCTCAACGTGTCTACTGAGTGGATGAAGCAAGTCAACCTAACACGGTGAAATCTGAAGAATCGCCCTGAAATTCTGACACCTGAGCAGGATCAATGGGAGAAAAGTTTAATTTTCTCATTATTGCTAATCTGTCCCTAGATAATACTTTTAACAATTTATCTTCTATTCACAGTAAGTTTGTTAAAATGAAATCTTCAATCTTTAAAAGGCAAATAAATACCTCATTTCAAACACAACTGGTCCTACAAGTAATAAACACTTTAATTAGCATATAGTACAAAGGCTTGCGTCACTCAAGAGGCTAAAAAAGAATCTGGGTTGACACAGCCTAGCAAATACCTGCTTGGCTGCATGCCTATGGTACCACCTATGGATCAGTTTAACAGGTAAACAAATCTAGCCGCCACCACCAAGGGCTCCCAAATTAACTATAGTTATATCAGCATTAGCTTGAGTGTGGGGTAATATAATTGTTAAATCCCGTCCTCAGGGAAATGAATGCAAGAGGAGGAAGGGAGAAGCCCATTACTATTTCAGAAAGGCTAGAACACAAACCACGGACTCTGAGAACGTAGGAAGATTCCAGGACCCTGTAACTTCTCTGCCTTTGCTACCTCCTGCTTGCCTATACAGATAAGCTATCTATCATCTACCCACACACTCAACAAATGTTTTTTAAGCATTACTATGTCCCAAGTGTCGTGGTAGGCATGGGGTCTACATAACTCTCAGTTTTTTTTTTTTCCCCTCCCCAGTCTCTTACATAAATCTCTTCAGTGGGAAGATAGACATTAAACAATTCAGATATAAGCATAATTGCAAACTGTATTACATGATAATAAAGGAACATGAAACACAACTACAAGGGAAACATACTTTATTTTCTTTAATCTTTAAAAAATATTTTAATCCTCACTCAAGGGTACGTTTATTGATTTGAGAGAGAGAAGAAGGGAAAGAAAAACATCAATAGGTTGCCTCCCATATGCACCCCAACTGGGGACGGAAACTGCAGCCTAGGTATGTGCCCTGACAGGGATCAAACCCACAAACTTGCTGCAAGGAACAATGCTCCAACCTACTGAGCCACCAGGCCAGGGCAAGGAGACATACTTTAAATTGTCTTTATTTAGAAGTGATATTTAAGCTGAGTCCTGAGAAATAAGTTAGTCAAGTGATAAAAAGCAATGAACATACAGTAACAACAGATCTGTGTTTTAGGAAGGTAGTTCTGAGACCAGCCAGCTTGGAAGACAGATTAGAAAGGGGGTCAGTTAAGTGACTATTGCAACCGTATAGGAAAGATAAGAGTCCAAACTAAACTACTAAAGGTGGAGATGGAAAGGAGCCAAATGTGAAAAACATTCAAAGGCAGGATGGACAGGCACTGATTGCTAATTAGGTAAAAAAAAAAAAGTGTGTGAGAGAGAAAGAAGTCAAATTATTTCCTCGGATTCTCATTAGCCTAGGTAAATGGGAGGCTAGAAGTGTGAATGACTGAGAAAGGGAACACATAAAGAAGGAACAAGTTTAAAGGGAAGATAAGTGCAAGTTTCTGTTGCACTTAAGATACTGAAGAGATATTCATGTGGAGATGTCTGACTTGCAACTCTGAAAACAATGGCCTTTAAAAAATGATCCTAGAATAGGCAGGCTAGAAAACAGGTCTAGGGTATCTTCACAGAAGTGCTAAGTGATGCTCTGGGAAAAGATGAATCACTGAGAGAATATAAAACAAGAAAAGGGACTAAGAAAACTTTGACTTATATTTAAAAACCTAGTAACAGCCCTGGCTGGTGTAGCTTAGTGGATTAAGCGCGGGCCTGTGAACCAAGAGATCACGGTTCGATTCCCAGTCAGGGCACATGCCTGGGTTGCAGGCCAGTTCCCAGTAGGGAATGCACAGGAAGCAACCATACATTGATATTTCTCTCCCTCTCTCCTTCCCTTTCCCTCTAAAGATAAATAAATAAAATCTTTAA
>CM052549.1:65988267-66028016 GCA_028533065.1 Trachops cirrhosus
AACCTAGTAACAAAATAAAAGCTACTGCTAAGAAAGGAAGAATCAGAGTTCACAGAAACATCAGTTCAATAAATATTTATCAACATCCACCACCTTCTAGGTATGATGCTAGATATTAGGTATGTAAGTAAAAGACAGGAGATCTACCCTTAAGATGCTTACAGCCTAGGGGAGGGACACAAATACATCATTTCAGTATAGTTATAGATGGGATACCTGAGAAATACACCAGGGGGAAACCCAGCCAAACCCAGGAGTTCTGGAAATACACACCAGAGGAGATAGTGTCTCATATAAGGTTTTAAGATTGATTAAAATGATGCAAAGAAAGTTAGTGAGGGCAAACCAGATGAAATCAAGAGAATTATCCCAGATTTTTGGAATGCTGAGCAGGATAATGTGTTTTTAAAAAAAAATCCTGGAAGAAGCCAAGAGGCTAAAGTGATTTAAACTGGAAAGAGTTACTTTCACTTATATGTGAAGTCTAATGAACAAAATAAACTAACAAAATAGAAAGAGATGTGAATACATGGACTAGACTGACAGCTGTCAGAGGGAGGAGGGGAAGGGGCGAGAACTGGATGAAAGAAGATGAAGAGATTAGCCAAAGAACATATATGCACAACCCATAGACACAGACATCGTGGTGATGGCCAGAGGGAAGGGGGTGCTAAGTGCAGGTGGGCAAAGGGGGTAAAAATGGGGGCATATCAATATAAAAGTAAATGTCAATATAAAAGTAAAGGAAAAAAAGAACACTTACTCTTAGAAGAAAATAATAGACCCAGAAGATGGGAAAAGTGGACAAGGAGTGTTTGGTAGAAAATTTACAGGTGGGGGGAGCAGAATGTTACAGAAGAGAGATTAGAGAAAGCTGCCAAGCTGTATGAGGATTTCGGAAGAGAGTTGGATAAAGAGAACTTATATGAAGTTTTACTTTATGTAACTGTATCTTTTGACCTTAGATGACTTCTGTAAATAGTAGAGAGATTCATTTTCCAAAGATTCTTTGAGCTTGTCTATTTATTTTGGATATACCAGGCTGAGACTACTCAAGGTGACCCAGTTTTAAGAGATCATGAAAATCTGGGAAAGGTAAATTTGTAAGCATTAATGGTTGTAGAAAGGTCAAGCATGATGAAAAAAAAAGCAAGAAGCCATCAGATTGTGCATTATGTGGTCATTCATCAATGCCCTTCAAACTTTCAATAGAAATGTAGAGGTAGAAAACAATCGCATGTGGTTCACAAGTGAATGGTACAGACATGACTCTATACTGTTCATTCATTCAACAAATATTTACTGAGTGCCTACTACGTACTGGGAACTATCCTAGGCCCTGGAGAATCAATGGTGATCAAGACACAGATCTCCTAAGAGCTTATTGCCTAACAGAAGACAAGGAAATAGACGATTAGAGTTATGTGAAATCAGAGCACATGGAAGTTTGACAGTAAAGGAAGGAGTCATAGACAGCAGTAACTACACTGAAAGTAGAATAGAGGGGAAGTTTACTTCCTGGCTAAAAAGAATTTAAGCATTTGTAGTCTGAGTGGGAAAAGCTTGTGGAAAAGGAGACAGACGATGGGAAGAGGGGAAAGAGAAGAGAGTAGTTGGGGGAAGTTCCAGGGAAGGCAACTGGCAAGGGTAGAATTGTTCGACTTGGAAAAGTAAAACAGTTCTTTCTCCAAACAACCAAAGAAGGAACAGAAGACAAAAAACAATTGTGATGCAAAAGGAGAGCATAAAGAAAAGTCCTCTTCCTTTTGCCACAGCATAGGCAAGGTTGCTCTTATCAAGGAAGCAAAACAGGGTTAGAGGCTTTGAGGACAGTTTAAGTTTTGAAGTTTGAAATGTGAGAATTGGATAAATGAAGTAACTAATACTTTCCAATTTAAGATTACACAGATAATGGAAGAGGCAATCAGTAATTGTATGCCTGCTTTGTTTATACCTGGAAGTAAAATATAAAGTAAAATGTGACCTATATTTCACAGATTCAGTAAGTGTAAATTAAACAAAGCTAAATCTTAAAAAGAATTATCAAAAAATCACAAGTGTACACCTATATAGTATATGATTGATTATGGATTACTTATCAGAGTATACAGTCAATATGGCACTCCCAGAGTTTGAAACCTGTCACCATTACTTAGTAGCAATGGCAGGAACAAGGAAGCTCACAAAATGAACGCAGGTAACAAGATTCCATCAGTAACAGAAACAAAGAGGAGCTTGTAAGCTTGCAAGTAGAGAAGCTATATACAAGGGAGAACCCCCCCAAAATGGAATTTTATAAAAAATTGTGTACTTATTTACGTATAAACTTCAGTCACCTTCAAAGTACTTTCCATTTGATGGATACACCTATCGAGACCTTTTTCCACTATTCAAGTTTTTGAACTCATTGATTTTGAGGCCTGTTAGTACTTCTGTAGTTTTTGTGATTGTTTGTTTCATTTCACCTCTCCCACACTTGCAAAAAATTACCTTTTGAGGACTTTTTTCATCCAGAGGAACAAAATGTCATCTGGGGCAAGATCAGGTGAATAGACAGGGTAGGGCACAGGGGTCATGCTGTTTTTGGTCAAAAACTACTCAACACAGCGCAGTGTGGGCAGGTGCACTTGTAAATCACCAATGTACAAGTTGAAATGGCCAAACCTACTGAAAGTCTTCAAAAAAAATTCACTGAAGCTAAATGCAGCCTCTCACACCACCACCAGCTAGTACACGGATACAGATGGGTTCTTAGAACACTCACCTTGGTGGAGGAAGCCTGTACTACAATGGGCCTAGCCTCCAGAAGATAATTCAGGGTTTTTTGGGGGTCTCCTTTGTGTATTAAATGAGGTACTGGAAAAAAAGCTAAAAAAAAAAGCAAAGACATACTGTGGACTAATGATAAGTCTGAAAATAACTGATCTTAATGTTCCTGTCTTCCTTTTTTTTCTTCCTTCAACATGCTCTTAGCACCTGTTATATGCCAGGCACACTGTGAGGCACTGGTGATACAAAAAAAAACATAGTTCTTGCTTGTAAACTCAGAATATGTTCATGTACCCATAGCCTAATGTTTACAAAAACAAAAATTACTCAAAATGTGCTCTGAGTTTCATTACCCAAAACTCTACATTGTTCTGTAAGACATTAACCACAAAGCAGCAAAATATCAAAAAGTTCAACAAATCCTTCAACAATTAGCAAAAAAAAAAAAAAGGTGCTGCAAAAAGTGGCAGCATATTGAAGACCCATAAAATAATGTTATAACTTAATAAACTGTTGTATATTTTGGGTTTCCCACAGATGTCACATCTGACTTTTCATTAAACAGGTGGATTAATGCCAACAAAAAGGCAACGAACATCAAATGGCAAAGCAAGATAACCAGAAGCTAAATGCCAGAAAGTATTTCAGCAGCAAATCGTCAATTTTAGTGATCACTACAACAGTAATACATGTTTATTGAGCTCTTACTTGACCAGACATTGTGTTAAGTATATTATATGCAATATATCATTAAACTTCTATAAATTCCTACAACAAACCTACCTATAGTTTTTAATACCATTTTACAGACAAAAAAGTAAAGCTTAGAAAAAGTTACATGCCTAAACTACACAGCTAGTAAATAAAGAAGCCAGAACTTGAACTTGGGTCTGTGTGTTCTTAAAAAGCCATGCTTTAACCACTGTGTGATTCTGTTTGCCCAAGATTATGGAATAGTTCCAGGTACATGATGGACACTCAATAATACCTGTTGTTGAAGGAATGAATGCAAAGATATAAAGCAGCTATTGCAGAGTGAACCTAAATGTGGAAAATACAAATAGAAAAGCAGAAGCAACATTTTAAGGGTTCACTAAATCGTCCAAACTGTGAAGCATAATTGTGGGTGTCTGGAAATTAGCAGCAACTGACTGAATGGCCTGATAGGCTGTTACAGGAAATGTAATGGCTCTTTCTGAGTGAAAACTTCAGGCTGTCCATGAATCTGCAACCCAAAGGTGGAAATAGCACCAAGCAATTTAGGAAAGAAACTGCAGATGCTTATCAGAAACCTCTTTCCCACATTTTCCCAGCATGAAAAGGATTGTTGGTGATGCACTGACATAAAACAGTCAAGCCCACACATTACCTTTAATTCTATTACCTTCAAAATGGAAGAAAGTCATGTGTACTGGAAAAATTATTACATTCTAGTACTATCCAGATCCCTCTTGCAAGATTCCCATCCTAAGATTCCTTTTATTGGCTCCAGGGCCATGTTTTATTCCACTGACTCTGCCACCATGATCACCAGTGATAGGACCAACAGAGAACACCTGCCCCAAGAGCAGCCAAACAATAAAGAACAGCCTATGGCCAGCAATCTATGAAGAGACCTGGCATAGATTTGCCCAACCTAACCGAACCAATCACACGTTCTCTTATGGTAGTCTGAACTCAAGCTATATGGAGGGGGAAAATAGCTGAAAGACACAGACAAAATAAGCAACAGAAGTAAGGAGGTAGTAATAACCATTCTGAGAAGACAGAATGAGGTAATTCATTTTCAAAAAAGTAAAAGCAGAGTCTGAAAAGGGATAAGAGCAGCAGAAAAGCAATACTCCCGCCGCTAAGACGCCAACACCTAATCAGTAGAATTACATTGATTTTTTTCAGTTTCTATGAAATCTACATGGCAAAGCCAGTTTGTACAATTACCGCTAGAGTCCCATAAGGCCTGGCCACTTCTATCTTACTCATTTCCCCACATAAAGGCTTCTAATAAACCTCTCCTTACTAGCTACAGGCCAATTAAAACTCTGTGCTTGCAACCAAAAAAATAAAACAAAATAAAAAGCATAGCCCAGTATTTGGATATTTGGGTACACATGCACTCACACTCCTGCAGTTAGATGACATGGTAAATCGGGTGGTGGCTGGTAATACAAGCAGTGTAGGTTTTGCTTCCATCTTGTAGTATCTGTGGTTTAAATTACTGTGCTACTTAGCTCTAGTTAACTGTTTTAGAAAGAAGGGCCTTCAAAGAAGGATCTTAAACCTTAAAAATTAGTAATTCATATCACTACAATTATTCACTTAAGATTAAAATGAGATCCAGGGAAGTTATAGGAAACAAAACCATATCTTTAAAAGTCTCTTCCTCTTGTGCATGTATGTACAGATCTGTTTGTGTCCAAATTTCATGGCAAATAAGTGATTTTGTTCTCTTACAGTCACAAGAAAGAACAGTGGACTAGTCAAGACAGCCAGGCAAAGAAAGGGCAAATTGGAAAATTATGAGTGTTTTGAGGGAAGTTTAACTTTAGGATATAAATATTAAAAATTACTTTTAAATTTTAAAAAGTATGTTCTTGTCTATCTTTATGGCAGCCCCATATCTCATCTCCTTAAAGCCTGTCCATTCAAAGAAAGCGAAGGATACTCAGAAAAGTCTCAAACATCTATAAATGACCAGCATGGTGGATTCCAGGGAACTCAATAAATAATGATCAAAAGGCATGAAGATGACATGGCCGCTCTCCTAGAGAAGCTCATATAAAACAACCCTAACACATTCTATCTCATAAATTCAAAGAAACTACATAAAAATCCTTTCCCTAGTTAATTTTTTTTCCATATGATTCAGTCACTTGAGCACACAGTGTTCCTAGTACTTCACTATTTTCTTCTCTGAAGAAAAGCATTCCTTCCTTTTTCTTCCCATCCAAAATAAAAAGCTACCAGTCACAACTAGCTGGTACTTTGGGCTTTGGATCTAACAAAGCACCCAAAACAGTCTCAGCTTTTTAAAAAAATACTTTGCACAGCTTAGAAAGAAAGTTTGACCACAGCCACAGTTCCACTTCTCAGAGTTAATTTATTTTCAGGATAATCCCACAGACAGGAGGGATTAAAAGCAAATATTCAACCTGAGTTGTAATGAGTTCTATGCACTTAAGGTTTCTTTTGCTGTAATAATTTCTCCTCTATCATTACACACTCAGTATTGATAGTGTTACCAGATTACATAGAGGACACCCAAATACACTGCAAGTTATTACTGCTCAAGCATTCAGTAGGGGGCAACGGGGGTTGTTTATTTTGGTTTGGCTGTGTTTTCAACCACATTCTACTATTCTACTGCTTAAACATTATAATAATTTGTGTCAGGAATATGCTCCAGACACCTGACACAAATATTTGAGCATCAGAATTACTAAGAAGCCACAGAAGCCAGGTGCTGGAACCCCAGCACTTGATCTGAAGTTTTAGGATATGAAGGGTCATCTAAATTTCTGGTGTTGCAAATTGTACCAGTCCCTAAACCCTAAAATTTCTAAAATCATCATCTTATTGTTAAAAATGCAAGATCAACAACAGTAAGGTGTATGGATAAACCCTCTCAGCAGATAATTTAACAGTACTTGGGCCTCAGCTGAAATTTGGAGTACTGCCACTAATGACTACCATTGGCAAAACTGTTGAAAAGTGCCATTTCTTCTTATCTCTTCATGACACACTCACCAAAGAAACTACTGACTTAGCCTAAATTGTGCTCTACTGAAGAATCTACTCTTTCCATAATTAAATGTTTTCTTTCAAATAGCATCTACTTGTGTTTTACAGCAATATTTCAGCTATGCTAATTAATACTTACTCCATGTAAATACTTTATACATGACCAAAAATAAAGTATTTGTGTGACAAGACACATAATAATGAAAATTTTATGACAGAAGGGATATTCTGGGGAGTAAACATAAAAACAAAACATAACTTACAATGACTGTACTTACAACTACCTTTTGCAAGACAAATGAAAAACTTGTAAGAATGATAAACTAGTAATATCTGATTAGAATTGATATTCAATGATATTTTCAATGGCTGAATTAAACACAAAAGCAGTAGTTAAAATATGATGTGTAGCAATAAAGTTCCATCTTTTAATGCACATTTTTCTAAACTAAAGGGGTAATCAAGTTCCACATTTTGATCACTTATAGTAATCATATCTAACATTTATTGTATCATGTCAGGCATTATTCTAAATATTTTAAATGTTTCTCATTTTATCCTCAGAACAACTTATAAGGTTAAGAAATAATGGGATCCTCATTTTATAGGTAAGGTAACTAGGGCACAAAATGTTTAAGCAACTTGCACCATGTCACACAGGAAATAATTTGTGAATCCAAAAACTTCACCATCTGGCTTCAAAGCATCACACTAGGCTACCAATAAAGTAATACAGTGAATGTGCTTTGCAAATGTTAAAATGTGCAAATGTCAGGTGTACTGATCAAGGGCACATGCTTTGTAGTCAGACCTAGTAGTCAAGTCTCAATTCTGTAATATACTACCTATGTGAACTTGAATAAATCACTGAACTTCTCTAAGTTTCAATTTCCTGTTCTGTAAAATGGGAAAAATGAAGTGACAGTTCTTACTTCATAGGGATGTTGGTGAATTAAGGGTACTGAGTACATAAAGGATTAGCGGAGTGCTTGGCATACAGTAAACACTCTATGAATGTTCATTATTATTAGCTAATTCTAAGAATTCCTTTTATTATCATAAACTCTCATTTTAGTACCAGTAGCATTTTCTAAAATAAGTGAAATCTATCAATGTTGACATACTATAAATTTATGAAATTAGGACCCCAAGTCTCAAAGAATGACAGCACAGTTTTGAAATGGAAAAAGCTACTACTTACTTTAATATCATTCAATTTATTTAAAGTGCCTGGGTATACAGCAAAATGTGCTGGGCACTAAACAAAATTATCAAGACATAGTCCCTGACTTCAAAAATGCACAATCAAGCAATTTAATTCGGCTGAGTGGGCACAAACAGAAAAACCTCCAACTTTAAGCATTTTCCCAACCAGATGCACCTACGTTTCCCTCTGTGGTGCAGTAGTAGTGAACACATGCAGAAGAAATTGCTTAAGGATATATAATAAACCTGACAAACAGAATGCAGAACATTAAGAACGTTAAGGAAGAAATGAGCTGACTTCCCAACGTCTTACCTTCTCAAAAAACATTTTAGTTACCATGGTACTAAGATCTCTGTTAACCAGAAATAAAAATAGGAAAGAGCTTAGAACAAGGTCAGAGGAAAAGGCTACAGAAACAATTTATAAGGGGAGAAATAAATTCGGAAAGTTAGAAAAGCAAAATAATTGTGAGTTTAAGTGAAACATGTTTTATTTCATATTCTATCATGTGCTGGATGATTCGAAACAAAACAACTAATAGCAGTTCTTAGATTGTTGATCCTCATTCCTTTTTAATCCTGAGGTTTCCATTAGCTCTTAAAGTCAAAGAACAGCATAGAGTACAGTAGGATTCTCTCTAACAGCACAGCCAACATTATGCTGCTCATATCCTAGAGCTCGATTTCAGATCAACTATGAGAACCATGGTTATATCATAACCCTGGTACTCTATGGATTCCATTAGAAAAGTAAATTCTAAAACTCCTAAGAATCTGGAATACTTCCAAGTGCCACTGCAAAAACCTGAAAACCTTATTTCCAAAGTTTTAGAAGTATTTCTATCTCATCTTCAGTGATCATGCTATTTGAAGAGATCTTCTGCAACTTCACGACAAAAATGATATCCACTTACACCTATCTGCATACCCAGTTGTCATAACACCTGGGAAACTCCTCTTTCTGTAACCACAGCCTCAAGTCATAGCAAAGCAGCAAACCTTCCTGCTACTGCATCCATATGACCTTTAAAAAAACTGGGAACAGCCTATTGACCCCAAACAATTTAACACATACTCCTTAAAAAAATGTTGAGGTACTTTTAAACAATACAAGCAATCTGTCAAAAGAAAACTTGGCTCATATATACAAAATCAGGCTAAAAATTAAATATAGGTAATTTATATATTCTTCAAGAATGTATTCTTCAAGGTTTTCCTCTTGAAATAGGAAATAAAGAAGAAAAAATACGAGACATGAACCAACGGTCATTGTGCATTCAAGGTTTATGTGCATGTTCTAGTGAATACCTGCTGGGTATTGGCCATACCTCATCCAGCTCTCACACTATTTAAACTTGAGAAGATGAGGCACAAGCCATTTCTTTTATTGTTTCTAGTCTTCCAACACTTAGGGGAGGAATGTATATTAAGGAAGAAAGATGAGTTGAATTCTATAGAAAAACTCTTTAATTGAGCAAATAGCAGCAAAGGTGAATATTATTTGTAGCCAGAGCTAGGTCTTTATATATTATAAACAGTTTCTGATGGTTCCTTTGACTCCCTACAACAACAAATAGTGCTATAAATATTTGTTTATATAGCTTATGTGCAAAAAAAAAATCTCCCAGCACAATTTTCTAGGTCTCTTCTCAAGAATGTCAAGAATGACAGAGCTCAAGAATCAAACTTAACCTAAAAAGAAAGAATGAAGACCAGGAAGGAATAGGAAGAACAAAGAATTTTAATCACTTCTTACTTGTTCATTCTACCTTAATAAACTGATCCCAGTTTAACCTCTAACTTCTGTCCACCATAATCTGTTAGGCTATTACGATAAAATATTCCTAATCTCTCTAGGCCCTTCTAATGTAAACTGGGCCTGAAAAAGTACTGTTTTTTCCTCAATGACACACGTAATATTTTTGACAGTCCCTGAACCCTCAATTCCTCCATCTAAATTCCTGCTCTCTGGCCCTACAGTTATGACAGAGAAGATATGTGGAAACAGGTGAGTGAAGTAAGGGAATTCCGGCAACTGGGCTACCCTCCACAAAAATCAGGCTATTTCTCTTTCCTCCACATAGTATTTAACAAGTAAAGCAGAGAAGAAAAGTCCGACATACAGATGAAAGGCTGTAGGCAAACAGCTACCCCAAGCTTTTTATGACTCATCTTTTGGTTTTAAGTACTTAAGTCTGGATATCTTTGGAATATGTCTTGTGTGTAGGAATGCATAAAAGATAACACCTTGCAAAAGTCAAACATACAGGTTTAATAATGTGCAACTAAAGAAGATGGTTTATAAATGAAATACCACCTACACATTTAGTTCCCTAAATATATTACACTATTAATCATTAAAGTTAGACCTATAAGTACAAGTTTTCCATATGTGGAAAAGTAAATCTGTTTTTAAATTAAAGAGAAATTATAACTCTAATTCTTAAAAATAAAACTATCAAGATATAATTCAAGTGTAGCTGCTCATAGTCAATGAATATATTTAAATTTGATAATAAAACATTTAAGTTTCAACCAATGCACCTTTGTTGAAGCACATTTAGCTGAAATAACTCCAAGTCTGGTTTATTTCCATCACATATAGTACATTTTTCCAACAAGAGCATGTACATTCAATATAGAACATTTCCAGCAATAGTTACAGTCTTTCTAGTTTCCTTTCACAGTATATTTTAGTGCAAAGCACTGGGAAGGGTAAATGTTTTTCTAGCTATAGAAATAATTTTATTATGACCTTGTGGATCTTCAACATTTTAAAATTGATACAAAAAGTATATAGATGGACAGGGTCCCTCCTAAGTACAGGTGTGAACCTCTATAAAAACATGGTATATTCTCTGCTGTACCTTTTAAAATTATAATTTGACAAAAATTACTAAAAAATAAAATGTTCCCTAAAAAATACAAAATATCAATACATTAAAACCTGTCCAAAATTTCATAAAGATAGATGTATCTGTTTTTCCTAAAATCTTGATTATAAAAATGAACAAGAAATCATTATTTTCCAAATTTTACAGTAGGAATCAAATATTATCTAAAGTGGTCATTTAAGATTTTACTTGGGAGAAAAAAAATCAGGGTTTATGCCCCATCTGCCTTTTTTTAGCAATATCTAAAGAAATAAACTAATATAAGAAGTGGTTGTGCATGGATTGTCTGCATCCATAAAATATCAGTAAGCTACTTACTACCTTCATATTAACATTAGTAAATGTGTGGTCTTTTAAAAAAACTGACAAATTAACTTGCTTCTATCATTAAAGTGCTTTGTATAAAACTTTTTTAAAAATTGGGAATGTTAAATTTTCATAAAAACTCAGATGTTTACAAATGAAAAATGTAATGATCCATGGATGAAAATGAACTAGAACTTTCCTGTAGTATATATTTTAGAATGAAATTTTCAAATATTTAAGTGCTGGAGAACAAGTTAGAAGTAAATGAATGTAAAAATAATGACAAACATTTAGTAGGCTAAATATGTATATTGTGTTGATACTAATTTGTCTTTGGTCCTAACATACACTCACTAGGAAATCATATATCTGTACAATCCAGATGAAAATTCTGCCAAATAAAGTGGAACACAACTAAAATCACTAAGATATAAAGTCTTTGTCAATTAAAAATCACCAGTGGTGATATTTTCTTCAGGTTGTTCATCACTTCAATCAACAAATTGTTTGGAAAACAAAATTTGCAACATTTCTGTAGAAACTGTAGACCAAATGCACAAGGTCAGAGGTGGTTAACTGATGGACTGTGATGACAATATGTAATGTCACAGCTACTTCAAAAGTGCTGGAAAAGGCAATGCCTTTGAAACAAGTGGTTAGATGATAATCACTTTAGTGAGAAAACAGCAGTTACAGTCAAATATTTATAAAAACGTTTTTTTTCCTCAAAATACCATTTGAAGACGTTTAGTGGTTCTAACACCAATTTAAAGTCTTTCCACAAAAATGAACTCCAAACCTTTTCGTACATCACTTGAAGTTATCTGAGGAGAAATGGGAATAAATGAACACTTTTGAGTTTACCAATAAAAGCTTGTTTTTAAAATTATACAATAATAAATGACTTCTAAAAAATGGTTTCATCTCAAGTTTTCCACAAAAGTATTTTTTAAAAATGTGTGATAATCAAACCACAACATTTAACCTACTCAGCATTCAAACTACTGCTTTAGAAGTTAAATCCAAAACTAATTTAATACTAATTAAATATATTAATTGCCTTAACATAGGGACACAGGTACTGAAGGTAAACTTTAAAAATATAGAGACTTGAAAAAGTAAGTATAGAGAGTCTACTCATTATTTTATATTGCATTTTTAAAATCTACATTTGTTCCAAAACCTTCTTAAAAAGTAGAATTTTTTTTCTTTCTTCCCAATAGGGATTTTACTTTTCTTACAACACACAACCACACACACACACACACACACAAAAAAAAAGGGGGGGGAGGGGGACAAGAAAATCCCTATTTAATAATATTAACTATGTCGAAATGATCACCAAAAAGTTTATTTAAACAAAAAGGGAAATTTAAGAGGATTTGGGACCTAAGTAATCATCTTTCTTTCATAGATCAAACTTAAAAATCATACATACTCCCAAGGAGGAGGAAAAAGAAATTCCAAACTTTTATCAAGTTTCCCCCTTTATCTAGAAGTACTAAGTTAAATGTAAATAATAAATACTAATCATCCTAACTTCAATTTGGGGATTTTTTTTTTCTGAGTGCAGCACTTTATTTAGCCGTCACAGATTAACTTTTACAATAATTACAATTCCTCAAAAGACTTTTTTCCTATAATTATCGCCTTCACAAATTCATTCTATTTAATTTTCCTACAATGCATTAATTAGTAGACTAAGTCACTGAATCAAATTAAACCTGTGCAAAGTTAGTTAAACAGAAGACGTCTATTGTAAACATAAGCCAATATAAATGTGTATTTCACAACAGAGAGGAAAGCACTGACCCTGTGCCATCTACCTATAACTATATTGCATTGTCCTATGGAAGATAAGTTCTGAAGTTAACTTTTGTTCCCAAGCCACTGGAATAAAGGTCACTGAAGAGGAAATGCAATACACGCATTACTATTGCAGCTCCCACTGCCATGAGATATATGGAAGCAAATGTGTTAAAATGGAACCAGCTATAAATTATGGTCAAATGATTTTTTTTAGTTCGATGGGGGGAAAAAGCAAAACTCTGTTAACTGTTCCTCACCAGACAAGAGCCTTAGATCTTGTACTTCGGCCTTTGGTTTTGTTTCCTTCAGGTGAATTAGAAGCATTTGCCTTATGAGTTTTCTTATGATGTTCAAGATAAGTCTTTTTGGCAAATGCCTTTCCACATTTATTGCATCTGTGAAGAGAAAAGTTTTTTGTGACTTTTACTTCAATACCAACGTCAGCTACTTCATACTTTTTACTAGGAGAGTTAGAAGTGCCATCATGTTTTGAATCGCTATGTTTTGCTTCGTCCCTTGAAGGGCCTCTTTTTGCCACTTTATTTAGAACAAAATCAATGGGCTTTTTTATAGCTCTGATCTCCAAACTGGCTGTTATTTTCCCAAGATAGCGGGATGACTTTTTATGAACCACAGTTATATGTCGTATCACATCACGCTTTCGACGAGTTTCGTAAGTGCAAAGAGGACACTTGTAGAATTTAACATAAATGTTATTCCCATCTGTGTGCAACTCAATGTGTTTAGTCAAGTTCTGTTTGGAAGTAAACTGACGTTTACAAAGTTTACAGTAAAGTTGCTTAAAGTCAAAGCCAGCTGAAAGTTTTGGTTTCCTGGTTTTTTGCTGGCCACCTGCAGCAGACGGACTGGTTGATTTAGGGCTTTCAGAGTCTTGTTTAACTTTATTTTTCTGTGCTGCCGGTGTGTTCTTTTTTTCATTTGAATGATTTGTTCCCTTTAATTCATTCTGTGGAGAATGGGTAATGGAAGGGGGTGAAGATTCTACAGAATCTGCTGGTTCAACTTTAACTTTTATTTCTGAACTGTTGGCAGTATTATTAGGGCCTTTCTCTCTTTTAGAGTTTGTTGCAGAAAGAGTTATCTTGTGGACAATTTGCATATGTCTTTTAAGCATTATTTGTGAACTATATTTCCTCTTGCAAAGGAGGCATTTGCATGCAGTTAAATTGTATTCAGCCTTTGAAGACGACTTTTGTTTTCGAGTCTTAAAAGATTTTTTAGGAGAAACAGAATCCAGAAACAAAGGTTGCCCAGGCTTTGTTGCTATATCAGGAGTAATTGAATCCCTCCTTAGTCCTCGATGAACTTCATCAAAATGCCTCCTTACATTTGCTTTTGTAGCAAATGATTTACAACATACTGGACAACTCCTACTTAATGGAACCAGAACATTCTTACTACGTCCTTTAGAGGATTGGTTTGGATTTTTTCGTGTTTCAATGTACTTTTTTAGTTCTTCCATCTTTTTCTTGTGTACTTTTCGAATGTGACGACGAACACCTCGTCTGGAATTAAATTCTTTTCTACAAAGACAACATATCAACTGGTGACCAAAATCAGAATTATCAGAAGTTTCTAAGTCAGCTTGTGATTCCTGAGGTTGTTCATCAGATGTAGGTGCAACTTCATCTGCAATGATCTCAACAGGAGGGGGCTCTACAGTTTCCATCTCTGTAACTGTAACAGGAACTGTTTTAGAGTGTTCAGTGCTAGTTTCCTGTATTTGAACTTCAGTTTGTTCAGGAATACTGCTTGACTCTGTGACTTCAGTAGGATTATCAGTCCTTGAAATATATTGAAACACTGCATTCTGATTCGTTTCTATGGGTTCTAGTTTAATAATATATTCTCGCTTGTCCACACTTGGATACATGGCTTCTAGGAGATCATTTATGGCTTGGCTTTGTTTATCATTTACATCAGGAAGGTCTGTTAGGGAAAAAACAACATTTTAACATGAAATATTAGCTCTTCTAATTTTTAATGTGTTACAAATGTCTATTTTAAAATTTATTATATTTCTGGTTAATGTTTATTTTTATAACAGCATTTATAAAAATAAAAACTAGTATTAAACTAAAATTTGCTTTAATTTAAAACCTCAACATAGTACATAAATGTTAAAGACTAGACGCAACTGAAGAGTCACACCATTTCTAAGTGCCCTTACTATAAAATATGTAAGCACATGGGTGTCCTAACAATAAGTTACTATTTCATATTTTTAGTATAAAATTTTTGGCAACCAAAGGCAAATCTAAGTTCTCATAACCCAAGATGGATAAAACATCATGAAGAATTTTAGTATATATAAAAATAATTTTTTAAAGAACACAACAGTATTCCTATTAAATAACCTTATCCATAATAAATGTCTTACTCTAATTATATGAAGACATACTTATGCAAATAGAAAAGAGACTTTAAAGGAAAACATAAACATGAATGACATGATATATACAAGTATTTGCTAAACTCAGTCCCTTTATGTGTCTCCTTAACATGACACAATTCTATTAAAACAAATGATTAAAAACTATAGATTTATTCCAAATAAGAGCTAGTTTTATTTACTTGTTCAATAATTACACCTTCTGTAGGCAACTAAATATTCCTGTTGTAACAATTGTCTACTACTAGTTATGTTTCCACATACAACTCTAAATTTAGCTATTACTTATTAAATACAGCATCAAATTTTCTATTTAGAAATAAAGAAATGATTTATTATAGCTCTTCTCATCTACTTCCTTTTTAAAATGGATAAAGTTCCTATAAGAATAACACTTTCACAAAAGTATTTCTAGAATGACTATTGCCAAGAAGAGGCACATTAATCCAGCAAATCCATTTATCTATTTCCCTCTGTAAGTCAACTTCATACTAAGAAATAACAAATAACTACAAGAAAATTAACTTACTTTCTAATGGTACTTTAATTAAAAAGTTAGAAATAAAACTAATCTTCACTGCCCTGGCCAGGTGGCTCAGTTGGTTAGGACGTCATCTATACACCAGAAGGTTGCAGGTTCAATTCCCAGTTAAGGAACATACCTAGGTTGTGGGTTCGATACCCAATTGGAACACATATGGGAAGCAACCAATTGATCTTTCTCACATTGGTGTTTCTTTCTCTCTCTCTCTCTTCTTCTCTCCTCCCTCCCTCCCCCTAAAATCAATGGAAATACCCTCAGGTAAGGATTTTAAAAAAAAAAAAAACTAATCCTTATGGACTGCCTTTTTATTATATCTCAATGATTAAAAAACAAGTACAGTAGACCTAACAGCAGTATCCAAATATGAAATATAAAATTTTCATTTCATATATGTCCTATAACATGCCTTAAATCAGCATCATGCTAATACTTGAAGTTTGCATTTTATTCTCATCCCAAAAAGGTTAAGGTGAAAAAATGCACAAAATCCACAATGCAAAATAGTATCAAACTGGTAAAATAAATTCTGTATTTTATAAGTCCACAAAGGGTTAAATCTCAAAAAAATGGAAGTTTTTTTTATTAAAATATTTCAAGGAATTTACATTAGTTCTCTAAAGAAAGAAAATAACACCATTATATATACTGCAACTTAATCATACACAGGCAATACACTTAATTCAACAAACAAATCGTTTCACAAAGACTTTATTAGCCTACTATCTGCCTTCATCACATAAAGCTATTTCAGATCTCAAGTTAACCCACAGTACAATCTAACTTCTGATAAAATGACTAATCTAAATAAATTTCACTGAAAACAAACTGACCTTCAAATCAAGACTCAGAAAACACTAGAAAGATTAATAAATACTTAATGCTCTCTACCAATCCCAAAAAATAACCTCATTTACTCAAGAGTAATCTAAGTAAATAGTCATATCTGGTAACAAGTTGTTAAAGAATTAAAAAGGAAAAATACCAATAGCCCCCTTCAAGAATTAATATTTTAACTTACAAAAATCCTGAATATAAAGTATATGACCCATATGAACATTCAAAAACAATATTCCGTATTTTTATACAAATAAATACTCATAAATCTAACCCCTTATATATCTTGAGGAAAATCCAAGTAAAAAACACAGGTGTGAAAGTACGTATCTAAAAAACTGAATATAGCCCTGACTGGTGTGGCTCAGTGGACTGGGCTTTCAACCCACAAACCAAAAGGTCACTCACTGGTTCAAATCACAGTCAGGGCACATGCCTGGTCCGCAGTTGTGAGCATGCAAGAGGCAACTGATCAATTTTTCTCTTGTACATCAATGTTTCTCTCCCTCTTTCTCTCCCTCCCTTCCCCTCTCTCTAAAAATAAATAAATAAAATCTTTTAAAAACAAAAAATAAACAAATAAATTGAATATAACATTGAGTCAAGTATTTAATTTTTTTCTCTATCATTAAATTATCTATAATTAGATATCCATAATTTAACACAAATACATAGCTGTAATATAAGAATACTTAATCATAAAGTGCATAACTGAATACTTGGATTAAAACTTACTGTCATCCATCTGGAGACTTGGTGGACAGTAAAATTTTTTGTGGGTAATTAAATTTGGTAATCCTCGGAAGAGACTTCGGCATAATTTACATTCAAAAATAGTGTCCACATCTTTTAATAAAATATGTTTAAGTTGTTTAGTTCCTGAGAGAAAAAAACAAAAGAAAACTTAACACAAAAAGTAACTTTAATATGTACTTTTAAACTGAACCACTGTTGAAAATCCAAAAGTGCGGTTTTACTCTTTAAAAACAAAATATATAGGTATTTCCAGTCACTACCACAGTATATTATTCACAACAAAGTTATAGACTACGTTCTAAGCAAAAATCCTTCTATCATTTGGGTATTAGGAAGCTAAAATTGGTGTTTCTATCCTAATTCAGCAGCCAATCAAGTCTTGGGATATCCCAACAGTGGTCTCAACATGTTTGATCATCACAAAGACCTGGGAATAAAGATATGTGTGATCCACCTCTAGAGATTCTGAGTCTATAGATCTGGAGTGGAACTGAAAAATTAAATGTCTCCAACCCCTCCCACTCCCTGCCAAAGTTTTTGCCTGGTTCTTCCAGCTCACTTCTGCATTAGGAAGTGAACATAAGAGTTTTATAACACATTTCCCCTGATTCCTTAAAGAAGGTCAAAATTATGTCACAAGATTGTGACTTTTATTTTTAAATTTAGATCAAATCACTTCAGGTTCTGGGCCAACATAGGATTATGGCCATTTAGTGTGACAGTGAATCTTGTCCATAACTTTGAATTTTGCTTAGGTCTCTTGATACTACTATAAATTTACTCAAAACCCTTCTTCCTCAAAAACTTACCTCGATTGCAATTAATTAAATATTGACATAATTACTAGTTTAAAGCCTGTCTTCTCCAACTAGGATTAAAAACTCCAAAGCAGCCAAGACCAAGTCTGTCTTATTTATAACTATAAGTGTTCAGCTCTAATAGTGCTCAATAAATTTCTGTTGAAGAAATTCCAGTGATCTAGGGAATCTAAACACTGTGACAAAAGATCAAAGGCAGAGAAAAAAAATAAATGGCAATAAGCATCTGATCTTTAAAATAAGAACACCCACCAGAAATAAAACACAAATGGATGGTCTTTTGTTACTTCGTACAGGTCTTTGCCACAGGTAAATTGACAAAACTGATCTGCAATGCTTTATTAATTAATGAGTTTTCTCAAATAAAAGAATATGATAATAATGACTTAAATTAAAACAAGTGTCCTGAAAAAAAACCTTTAAGACTATCTAGGTGTAAAGTGTTCTGTCATTCAACAAGCATTTGACTATTTAAGCTCTGGAACTACTGAAGAGTAAACACAATTTTACTAATACAATTAATATTGAAGGATCCATAAAAGTTAAATATTTCTGATTCAATATTTAATAATCTGCTCACATTTAATTTTTATATTAATCACTTTGTAATTTTATCTTATTTTGAAAATAGACCAACCTTTAAAATTCTACTTCAAAAAGGTTAGCATGTTATCAGAACTTTACTATTTCTTAAGAGATTCCAATTCTGATAGTTGTGTGACCTTAAAGAGCTGTATAATCTTTGCATTTTGATATATCCATCTAGTACAGTGAACAAACCAAACGTATTCAGAAAACATAAATTTAAAAAGATTCCGAAGATAACTTGAGTATTAATTATTCTTTATAAAAGGAGTGTATTCACATATAAACTACATATATACATATAGACATATATTTATGTGTGTAGTCCATTTCACATTACAAAATATGTATATTGGCAATAAATTGCTGATGTACTTAGAGTTCAGAGTTAAACTCCTAAGTGGATGACAAACTAAGAGAGGTAGATTAATGAAAAAAATATTTAGATAAACCTCTCTAACTGATCTAAAGAGTTCTGAGGAAGTATAGCTGAGTGGAAGTATACCAATAGGAAGAAAATAGCAAATTTTTGCACACTTTAATTCTAAATTAAACCTGCAAGACCTATACTAAAGATTCAACTCTGCCTTTAAAAACCCAGTAAGAACGAAAGACAAAGAAATAACACCTGAACTAGGTTACTTTAAGAACTCAACTGAAGAGTTACGTCAGCAGTACAGCATGAGGTTACACATTTTTTAAAGTTACTTATAAAAATATAAAACTGCATCCCTAAATCAGACACATAATTTTGTCTACCAGGTTCTCCCAATCAACCATTTAAAAAAACAGTATCAATTTCTTATATATTCCTAGTTAGAGTTATATTCAGTAGAGTTCCCAATGAGCATTCAAAAGTAGATAAGTATTTGGCTCTAAACTTGACTAATCAATCTTAATTATTGATCACAAAGTTCCCCACCCAAACCCCACCTACATATACACATACAAATACACACACAATAAAAACAGTTGTGTTGATCCAGGCATACCAAATGTCTTTCAGGTCCACAGATTCACCAAATTCTAGATCACATTTCTCAGGCTTTCCCCTATGTTTTTTTCTCTCTTCTTGCAACATTCTCCCATTTCCCTGGTCTGGCTCACCTGCAGTAACCCTTCGGATCTCAGGTTATATGGGTCACATTCTCCAGGGAGCCTTCCTGACCCCTCCTGTTTTTTTGTTAAAAATTCTTCACCTATATTCCTATAGCACCCTATATATACTTCTATACTATATTATCCCACTATCTTGTAATTAATTACTTTTCTGTATCCCCATTAACCTGGAAGTTCTAAAAGGATGGATAAGATATCCTTAATGCTCACCATTATATTTCCAGCCCTCAGGACCATGACTGATGAACATTTTTTTTAAATGATGTATTAAGGAGCTTTCTCTACAGTTAACAAAAAAACCTTCTCTATAAAAATAAGATTTTTCTAGCCTGTGTAGTGTTCACGGGCAAATCAAAAAAGAGACCTCAAAGATTTTCTAACTCCACATTTTACCAATGAGAAAAATACTTGTATTTTTTAATTCCATGAACACAAACAATAAAAGTTTTTCCCAAAGTTAGTTTCAGCAGCCATTTAAGGTTTTGGGTTTCTTTTATAACTTTATTCTAATCAGTTACCATTTCCTAATTGCTTTGCTAACAATTAGACACAGTTAACTGTGCCTCTGTCAAGAGTTAAAACTTCCTATCACCTGACACAACAGATGTGGTCATCTTGACAGCAACATAAAGTTCTTCCACAATCCTTGATTTGGGGAAAGAGAAAGCAAGGCTGCCTTGCTCCTAATTATTCCTTTTCCTCTCTTTCTTACCTTAAATTATGTTAGCAGTCATTACTTCCACAGATCATCAATTAGTATTTTTCAAAAAAAGAGCCCTCCAAGGTTTCTGATGCCTAGAAATTAACTAGTGGATATTTCAGATTCTTACAAAATAGATGTGTAATGAAAATTAGATAAATTTCATCAAGGGTTTATCTTATGCTATTCCTCAATGCCAAATACATTATATATACTGACAAACATATTTAAAGGATTTTTTTCAAAAGAAAAAGTTTTACATTAGGTCAGATAGCAGTTACTTTACATGACATATTTAGGCTCTTCTTTGATAGATAAAGATAAACTTTCATTTTTTTTCTTAATATACTGATTTGTTGGTCAACAACCATTTTAAGTTGTGGCAGTAACCATTTAAAATGTATACTGCTTGCTTTACTGTTGACTCACACATGAGCTGTGTCTTCACAATTATCCCAATGTTGCAAGAAAATCTGTAATTCCTGTCAAATCTCCTGAGTTCTAAGACAAGTATGACAGAAATTTCTAACTAATCATCCCTTAACATAAGTACTTAAAGATAAAAAGTAGGAAAACTTAAAAAAATTAAAATGTTATCTTAAAACCACCACCTAAAGGGGCTGATTAAAACACACACACACACACACCAGGCTAATCGTGGAACACTGCTACATACTACAATGAATTTATAAGTAAAATAAAATTATTTCAGTGGCTACTCTGTAAATTTTTTAGTTTGGTTTAACAAGTATTTATTGAACACCTATTAAATACCAGGTACTTTTATTCACTGGAGACATGAAGTGAAGTATACAATCTGTGCCCTTGAGAAATTCCCAGACTAATAAAAATGGCTGCTCTTCTAGGAATACAGCCCCAAATAACATGCTCTGGAGATGAATTAAAACACTGGTAAATCAAACAAGTGAATCTACATTTTTCTTATTTGTCAAAAAATGTTTGGTCTTTAAAATGTCTAGATTTTGCCTTGGTTGGTGTGGCTCAGTTGGTTGGAGCATCATCCCATACATCAAAAGATTGCGAGCTCAGTTCCTGGTCAGAGCACATACCTACGTTGCAGGTTCAACCCCTAATCAAGGAACCTACAAGAGGCAACCAACTGATGTTTCTCTGTCACAGCAATGTTTCTTTCTCTCTCTCTCTCTCTGTCACTCTCACTCTCCCCCCCACCTTTCCTAAAAGCAATGAAAAATAAATATCTAAAATTTAAATGTCCTAGAATTGTGACATAACCACCAAAAAAATGGCACTCCCTTATGTATCTCTGATAAATCCTAATTCCATCCTGTCTTTATTACAGAGTCAAGACTGAGGCATCAGCACCCAGTTACAGCTTATACTAACTGACATTAATGTTGCTTTAAGCAGTAAAAACAAAACAAAACAAAAAATACTTCTAAGAAGTTAAATGACCAAACCTAAGTTTAGGAAAATGATGACAACAGCAAACATCACACAAAGCTTATTCTCATTTTCACTACAATTTATTCCTCCTTAAAATTCAAAAAAGATGTTCCTTGCACATAGTTGTATATTCTACAGGCAGAATCTTTTTTCCATAATAATATATATTATCTCTTTTTACTATATTATATATTTCAAGAATTCAAAAAAAATGTCAACTTCATATTAAAGACCAATTTTAAATACTGGAAAAAACGATTATCCTCTTTTCCCCACATTTTTCTGTTTCTCTAACCTTAGGATAATCCATAGCTCTTTTGCCTCTACCAAGACTAAGAAAGGATATTAAGCTCAATTAAATCCATTTAATAATGTCTCATAAAAGCATACTTTTTGTTATTTAAAATTTTGTTTCCATTTAAAGAGAAAGATCAGGAAAGAAGGAAGCTAAAATAAAAGTGTTAATAAAAAGGAGGGAAATTTGAAGACAGCGAGTCACAAAGGACTACCACAGCCAAGGCAAGGCTCCAGCAAAAGGAAGGGTGCAGAAAAGGCAGTACCAGAAGTCAAGAATTCAGAGTAAACGACATGTCTCAAATCACCCAACTGTCAGGAATTTCAGGGTAGAACCTGTAGGTCAGGGCAAAACATGCCATTTTCTTAAAAAATAAAAAAAAAGAGAGAGAGACATCTACAGACAGATGTCAAATAACAGTGAACTGTACTGTTAATAAAGCAAAAATGCGTAACAGTATGCAGACTCTTCCACCATTTGTATTAGGAAGAAAACGAGAGAAGTGTGCTGGTATGTATGTAAGGGTCAGTGGTTGCCTGAGAAAAAAGAGACTTATTTTTGTATATCTTTTTGTATTTCTTTATTTTTTTAAACCCATAAACAAATATCACTTATTCCAAAAAAGATAAATCTATTCAAATTAATTTATAAGTCAAACAGACAAAAATAAAGAACTATCAAAGGTAAAGGAGAATTTGTAATTTAAAGCCAGAAAAACAGCCCAAAGCAAAAGCTGAAGTGTGAGGCAGAGAGAATGGGTCAAACCGGTCATGCAGTCCGTATAGCACGCACAGAGTTGGTGGACCTAAAAAGTGAGTCAATTCCTTCCCCAGCCTTTTATGAATTTCCAGCTTGGGTAGGAATTAATGCCAGGTCACACACACCCCAGTGTAGGCAGGAAAAGGTGAGTCACTTAAATAGAGATGACACTGTGGCTGAAGACAATTATCTGAGCTTGAAGATAAGGTAGATATCCTAATGTGATTACTGCTCAATCTGACTTAGCCTCTGAAAGGTTAAGAAGAGCAAAAGCATGGACTTCTACCTTTAAATATGTCAGATATATAACATCAGCAGGATAGTTCTTTAAATGCAATGTGTGTGACCTAGCTGTATTGAAAAAAAGCCTAGATAGAGGTGAGTTATTGAAGGCAGGCTTGGGAGTAAAGTGGGACTGGGAGGAACCTGCAGAATGGAAAAAGATCTCAGTCCCTCCAAACCTCCATCTCATCCTCCCAAAATTGCAGTCAGCCACAACTTGAACACCTCAGAGCTACAGAAGAGCTACCTTGTTAGACTTTAGATTATCCAAATATGTAAGAGATTACTATCTTGAAGAGATTAAAATTGATTAGCTATAAGACACATTAATGAGGTAAAACAATTCCTTTTTAAATATAATATTAGTTTCTTTATACCAGTCACTATATTTCTAAATCACTACTAATGTAAATTACTGGGTACTTAAAGAATTAAAATTATAGTATTTTTGGAATTTGCCTAAATAAAAAATAACTCAGAAGGTAAATTTGCTGGAGACATTTTTAAAAAAACATACTACAAATTTCACACTCCCTTTTCTTCACCTTATATAGTAAAGAAATGGCGAATACAGAAAACAGATATGACCACTGCGCAATAAACAATTTCACTTTAATGTATTCATCTTTCAAAGTTAAAAAATATAGATTTTGAGGATAGATTCTTGTTGAAAAGGTATTTTTTACAAAACAAAGCATTTATGAATGAACCAATTCTAACTTTTTAATCAAATAACACTATAAAGCAGTAGAAAATAACCTAATTAATTCCATACTATGAATTTCTAAAAAGCAAGGATATTACTAAATGTGAAAAGCTATTACTTTCATTTCCAGAATATAAGAATGAACAAGAATAAATTTTACCTCTGTACTAAAATTAGATAATAGAAACTCACTGCAAACAAAAACTAACCATTTTTCTGTTATGCCAGAAATCTATTTAAATACAGTCCCCACCAACTAAAATTTTAACTGTATTTACCATAGGAGAATTTGACCTATCAATTACTACTGTTAACCACAAACAATCATCATAAGTAAAAAAACAACAAAAAACACCCTTAAACAGGTTATACCACCAATCAACCTAAGCACAGGCATATCGTATATACTCAACACCTAATTAAATAGACATAAAAGTAATGCCATGAGGACTACAGATGGAAAGTCCAAGAAATGATCTTGGAGAGTCAAAAACAAAACCCTTTTATTAAGATTAAGAAACAATTTATTTCTTGGAATCCTAAAATAAACCAAATATATGCTTTTTTCCCTTTATAATGTTTTAAAAACAAGCACATAAAAAAATTTCTTATCAATATAAAACAATATGGTTGCACATAAACTGTCTTTTCCTATGAATCTGGGTATTTTTCATTAAGATAAATAATAATATAACTTAATATTTATCTTAATAATTTCATTAAGATAAGTAAAATAACAAAAAATATTCTAACCCTTTAAATGACTGTCAGTTAGATACCCATCTGTCGTGTGTTTGCTTGTTCACATTTGACTCAATAGTCTGTAATGTCAGAGAAGCCAAATCCACTTGAGATGGACAAGTGGATCTTAAGAGTCACAGTAACCTAAGATCTTACTGATAACACGGGAGGAGTTCTAACAGTTCTCATTCATTTATTTGTAGGATGCGACCTCTACTTTAAAACACTGGACTACAACTGCACAAATACACTTATATACCTAATTATTATAATAATCTAATGGAAAGAAAAACTAAACAAATGTATCTGAAGATATCAGGCTGCAGTAAGTCTTTTTTTCTATCTTACGCTCTATTATGGATATTCAAACTCCATAAACACTAGAGTTAGGCAGAAGAAGGTGAGTCACAGAGATAATAAAGTAATTTACCTAGAACAAGTGACATCTTAGACAGTCTGAGTAAATAATTCACTCTTCCAAAACTTATAAAGACCCAGTATAATTTACTACTGCCCTATGAGAGTTTATATAGAACATGTCAAAAACAACAATGAATCTTTAAGAGGAAGAGGCACTTTTCCGCAGATATATACCACTTAATACATTTCCTTAAGCCATACTAAGTTTACTTTAAAATCAATATATAATATATAGTACTGAAAAAGAATCTCTAGATTGCATCACTATTTATTCATCTACTTTTTAAAAAATATGACATTAAAAATATTCTACTGAAACACTGTATACATTTTAATTTTTTTAGATTATTTCTAAGGATTTCTAGGTAGTTTTTAACTATTATGTGAAAAATGAAAAATATATCTTAAAACATTCATACCTGATCGAAAGCATTCAATTATTTGTTGAATACCAGATTTCGATGTCTGTAGTGGTTGCTGTAACAAAGGAGCATCTCCAGGTTCCAGGATATAAACTACATGGAAGACAAACACCCACCCCAATCCCCACAAAAAAAGGGTTATTTAAATCATTTATTTTTGAAGTAAAACAATGGTTGCTATAATCATGTAAATGACAGTCACACTTATATGTATTTCACCATCATCTTTGTAAGGCAAAATTTTTTTTAAAAATGAGAAAAAAATAACCAAAATAATTTTCAATTCAATAAAAAGGAAAAAAATAAAATCAATCTCAATTCAAGGCTAAAATAATGCTATTTAAAGCCAATTAGTTTAAATGCAAAGATCTTCCTATCCTGGTATTATTTAATATATACTCATCATGTTTGCCTTTTTATTACCCTTGAAGAGAGACCACTATATTTAACCAAAATTCTAGGGCAATGATGGCCTAACTGCACCTCATAAGCCATTCCAAAACTTTCCCTCTGGACAATCTAATACAGCTCTCTGGGCAATTGTGAAAGCAAAACCTAAAAACCACTGCCTAAGGAAAGAACTTGGTTGAATGTACAAGGACAAATGTACTAGAATGTTCACTGCAGCACTCTGCAGCACTGTAAATAATTGAGAAAAATTTACAACAATTTAAGAGCCTCAAAAGGAACTGAAATAAACTATTAAACATTCATACAGCAGAATCTCTGATGGCTGTTAGAAGGCATGAGCTAGATCTACGTGTACTGACAATGAAGGATGTCAATAACAGACTGCTAAGCAACAAAAACAGGTTATAGAATATGATCTAATTTATATTAATATATATTTCAAAAGATACACAAAGAAATAAATTTAATGTGTAAGTAAGTGTATGTATAAACACAAAAAGTCTTCTGGGTTACAAACAAAACTTAACAAAAGTTCTATTAAGGTGGTATTCATAGGGGCAATTTTTACTTTCTGCCTCACATTTCACTAATACTTCATAGCCTGGGCTTTCAGAAGTGTACATTTGAGAAAGCATACATTTTCATTATAAGTAAAAATATTTCCATTTGCCCTAGTTGGTGCGACTCAGTGGAATGAGTGGTGACCTGTAAACCAAAGGCTCACCAGTTCAATTCCCAGGGCTCATACCTGGGTTGCAGGCCAGGTCCCCAGCTGGGAACATGCGAGAGTCAACCAATTGATGAATCTCTGACACACCTGATGTTTCTCTCCCTCTCTTTCTCCCTCCCTTCCTTCTCTCTAGAAGTAAATAAAAAACTGTATATTTCCATTTTTTAAATAAAAATTTTATTTTTATATACAGAGGTTAGCTCATCCCTGCTTTCCAAAATTCTCAGATTAGCTGTGTAAGTATGCAATAAATTAGATGATGGTAACATGAAACAAGGTAACTGAAATGGAAACCTGAACTTTCCATCAGAAATCAAATAAAAAGAGATGGTTGTGTTGAAGAAAAACTGCCCACTTTAATTACCTGTTTTTTTCAATGTTATGTTTTATTGAACTATTACCATCTTCACCCAATCTGCTCAGTGTGGGGAAATAAGGAGGCTTATTTCAGTAATATGTGCTGCTACTGCTTCAGGACCTGGGCTTGGACAGCATTTAGCTGACAATGGGGCTAAAGTCTGCTATACTATGTATATAGACACAGTCTTAGATTCTCTTTTAGGTTTGCGACCGGTGCACAAAAATAGGAGGAACTGTGTCTCAGGACCAAGTCATTTTATTAAGCAAAATTTTCCTAATCTTAAGAGACACTTTAGGAGCATTTTAAATGAATTCAGAACATATACACAAATACAACTCATTTTAAGAACAGCTGACACTGGCACTAACTGAGGTGATTAAGACTCCAGAACTGGACTGTGATGAAATTCTCTTTCTGCCATTTACTAGATAAAACGAGGAAAAAATTAAAATCTCTGATCTCTCTTTTCTCATCTCTAAAATGGGAATAATAAAGTACCTAAATCATAGGATTGTGTGAGGATTCAATTAGCTAACAGGAAAACTGGTTAAAAACAGAGCCTGGAATATACTAACTGCTCAATATATGTTCTATAACCACCATCATCATCACTACCAGCATCATTATGTGTAAATCAACTGCTTGTCTAACACCAAAAACTGAAATCTTTTCCAAAATCTAAGAGAAGTAGAATTCAACACCTTAGAGAAACAATTACAGAAGCTCATAAATAGATTGGTGATACCATTTATATGGATTAGGTGGATCTCTTTCCAGTATTTGTACTTCATAACTGATAACTGTTTACAATAAATATTAACAACTACAAAACAGAAAGTGAAAGTTGTACAATGGTAAAGAACTAAAAGCTTCAAACTCTGGCTCTTTAAGTGGCAAGTATTCTAGCAGGGAAGCATGAAAAAAAACAGTAATGAATAAGGGAGGGATGAAGGAAAAAACAGCAACTTCTTACAGTCCCCTTTCCTCATTTAGGTACATGCTCCAGAAAGCTTTCTATAAACATCAACTTCCACTTCATTGTGACAACATCTGATTTTAAGGATAAAGCTAAATTTTGTTACCCATTATCTTCAAACACTGCTAATACCAGAACATATATACCTTCTGATATACCATTCCAAATAACCCCAAGATTAGCTTATTTATGTAAGGACACACCCACTTGGTATACATATCTGTGTAGTTCCCACCTAAGAAACTAGCCTTTCTTCATTTGAAAACATACTTTAAACACTAAAAAGCTTTATGTATTAATACTTCATAAAATCTCTTTTTGTATATCCTATCATCCCCTCCCCAAGATCAGGTTATATAACCATTTGGGGGGGGGGGGCAGGGAAGGCATCTCCCTCCAACTAAAAACCCAAACCCTAAGAAGTTAACATCTTGTTTTACATATTTCCAAGAACATACTTCAAGAATAAAATTCCTGCTTTTGTAAGAGTCTCTCATACCTTAAAACAAGCCCCTTAAAAGATCCTTCTACTTAAGAGGTCTGGAAGTTGCTCTCAAATAAGAGTGTGATGGGGCAGTTGGAGGGTGTAGAAAAAAATCATGCGAGGGGGAGAATACACATGAAAAGAGACTGTCCATGTATTGATAACTGATGGGAGTTGTGAAATGGTTTTATCAGGTTCCTCATACCATTCTCTCTACTTTTGAAAGGCTGAAAATTTCTATAGCAAAAAACATTCTTAAAACATAAATATCACCCTGAGCAGTGTGGCTCAGTTGGTTGGGTGTTGTCCCAGGAAAGTGAAGGGTCACCGGTTAAATTCCCAGTCAGGGCGCATGCCTATACTGCAGGTTCGAGCCCTACTTCGGACATGTGTGAGGCAACCCATCAATGTTTCTCTCCCTCTCTTTCTCTCTCCCCCTCTCTCTAAAAATAAATAAATACAATCTTTTAGAAAACATAACTAAGAAAGTACATACATTGAAAGGCTTATAACACTACCCTTCACTACAAACTGACCCATCCTATCAAGGCCTACTCAAAAATACACTGCTCTCATCTAAGGAACTTACCCACTATTCATAATCCAAACCAGGACAGACCTCTCAGGAGAGCCCATTTAAAGAATTAAACAAAAAAATATTTTTTAAACATCATGTCATCTTCTATCATAATATATTCCTCTCAATACTGGAAACATCCTCACACTCAGCACCTACCATCCTCTGAAATAATGACAATTAACTACCCCATAAGTTAACAAACTTCTAGCTTTCCACTGAACTAAATGCTCAGAAAGTGTTTAATTATAACTAATAAAGCAAAGAAATACCAACTACTTTTGATCTGATAGTTTGTAATATAAACTACATGAAAAGCTCAAGGTAAAAGAAAGCTGAAATTTTTTAATTAATTCAACTTATCTAATTTCTTGTTAACTGTGGAGAAAAAATAATAAAAAAAGTTCTAATACATATTTAAAAGTTCAACTCTGGAAAGCATCTTTAAAAAGACATTAAAGTCTCTAGAAAACTTTAATTACCAGAATACACTAAATAAGATTTGGTCACAAATTATCTTGTTTTATTTATGTTTATCTTTTCCCATTCAAAAGTTCTGCAAGGAAATGACTTTATCTGTTTTGTTCACCACTTATATTTCCATTGCCTAGACAGTGCTTAGCACCTAACAGGTACTCAATAATAACCTGTCGAAGAAATGAATCAATAAACTTCTTCCTAGATAAGATGATTTCGTTAATTAATTCAACCTGACTTGAAGTATTCTAAAAAAAAAAACAAAACAAAAAAACCTGTAATAAAAAAGTCAGTGAGAAACACAAGCATAAAGGGCATTCACAGCCCTGGTCAGGTAGCTCAGTTGGTTGGAACCATCATTCCCATATGCCAAGGCCACAGGTTGGGGCACACACAAGAGGCAACCAATGAATGCCTAAATGCGTGGAACAAATCAGTATGTGTGTCCATCTCTCTCACCACCCCCCCCCTAAAATTAATAAATAAAATTTTTAAAGGCATTCACAGCCTTCTACTTCAAAACTAGCAAACTCCACCCAACATTTGCTAAAACATAAGTGGTATATCTTCATTTCAAATACACAAAATATGCACTGTAAAAGGGTGTTGAAAGTCAGACAGGTAAGCAGACAGGTGAATAGAAACTGGATTCCATCATGAGATAACCTGTTCTTTTAGCAGAGGTGAGTTATTACTGATTTTTAGCAAATCAGTGGTGATATGGTCATTGTACAAATTTTATTCTCACATACACCAAAGTTTTCTGAAAATGGAAGTTCTTCCCTTTTACCACTGCAAATTTTTCCCATTAAGTAAAAGAGCACTCTAAACACTACTGTGGTAAAACTGAGTGTATTAGAGCAGTTAAAACACTCCAACAAAAAGCAAGTAAAAGTATACAAAGTCCTAATAACTCTTAGGTCAAAAATAATGATAAACACCTGCCTTTAACTACAATAGATGAGACTTTATTTGGTTTAGAGATAGTGTGTATCCAATGATTCCCTTCTAAGTTGCACCAGTTTGTGAAAAGCACATCAAGCTTCTAAGTAGAAAAACTATCAATAGTTTACATATCACATTTATCAAATTAAAGTTTTCTAAGTATTTTTCATGAGACTACAAAAAGTAACTTTTTCATTTCATAAATTCAACTTTTAAAAGTTCCATTGAATAAAATATCCTGGAAATACATACCCTATCTAAACAATCAGATTTTTTAAAATTCTGCAATACAGTATGTTATGTCCAAGAAATTCTTTAAAAGGTTGCACTTGGCAAAACCTGTTTCTCCCAACAAGTTCAACAAACTTTTTTTAGCACAAACTAAACTCATTTTTAGGCTTTAAGTGCTATTCTCTGATTAAAAAAAAAAAGCGTAAGAAACTTAATTTTTTCAAGTTTAAATGAAACAAGTTCCATGAAGGTACATGCTAGTATTCTACTATTTTTCCCTTTCTTCAGTTTTAAACATTTACAGAGCATGGGGCATACTAACTGCAGGTTGCCTTGAAACAAGAAGGAAAGGGGACTGGGTAATTGATCTTGCGGAAAAGATTTAAGGTGACACTTGCAGTACTTTTTTTAAGGGATCAAGCAGCGGAGACCCCTTGTTTGTACAAGCATTTAGCTTCATAACCAGTTTTATGCTAAGGAAAATCATAGCCTCCTTACTTAGGAATGACTTCTTGGGCAGCAGGAAAAGAAAACTGGAAGGAAACAGGGCAAAGTGGCAATGACGGAGGACAAAGTAACTGGGGAAAAAAGAGGGATACCTGGTTCACAGCATCCGTGATGATGGTGGTCAGTCTGACAGTATTTGTCCCTTAAAGGCATTTTCAGTGGGCGCGACCTACTTTCCTTTCACTGTAAGTAGCTCTTCATTGCGGCTTGGCTGTTGAAAGAAGCACAAACCAGTCACTCACCCTGAACTTCCTGGGGGGACATTTTTCCAGATATGTCCCCTTCACCCGCCCTCGCAGTCCCTCCACGACCCGCTCCTTCTGGAACTGGAAAAAGAAAAACGCACGAAGGCTTCTCCAGCCCGAACTCCCGCACAGGTTCACCGTCCTACCCGGAAACGCAGCCTCAGGCGCGCAGCGCAGCGCAGAACGGAGGCCTGGCCGGCTGCGCGGGCGGCGACGGCCTCGCCGTCCCGGGCGGGCGCGCGCGGAGATGGAGGCGCGGAGCGCGATGGCACGGTCTGCGCCCCGGCCCGAGGGGCGGCGGGGAGAGAGGCGCGGCGGCAGGGATGGCTCAGCAGCGGCTTCCCCACGGCCGGCCCACGGCCTCCCACCTCGCACGTGCGTTGGGGTCTCCCAGGCGCAACGCCGGTCCCCACAACCAAGTGCGCCCAACTTACTTAACTCCGAGGGCGGGCCGGCGGGCAGGCGGAAGGAAGGCCGGGCGGCCTCGGGGACAGCCTGGCGTGGGAGGCGGCTTCGGGCCCCACCTGAAGCGGCCTCCGCGGACCACGCGAAGGGAACTGGGGTTCGGGCCCGACGCGCTCCCAAAGAGTCCCCGCCGGCGCCGACGCGGAAGCGCCACAGCTCACCACGTCCCTCCGCGGCCCGAGGCGACGGCGGCGGCGGCTCACGGCGTCCCTCCGCGGTGTGGAGCTGGAGGGCGGGTGGCGCTCGGGCGCAGACAGTTGACAGGAGGAACCGCCCCGCAGCAGCCGCCGCCGCCACCGAAGGAGCTGGAACCGGAGCGGGCAGGACCTCAGTAGCTCCTCACCGGGGCAACGGCTGCCGCCGAAGCCCGGCTCCACCGGCACCTCTCCACCTGCAACGGTCCCTCAGGCTTTTGGAGAGGGGCGGGGAAGAATGGGAGTCTCCCCCCCACCTTGGGCCTTTTTTGGTAGTAGTTGCTGTTTCAGGAAACTTTATTAAGTCAGTCTCTCTCTTTCTCCGTCTCCCCCTCCCCGAAGAGCCTGAGCTACCGCCACAGAGCGGGTAAGAAGGTGGAAGCAGAGACTCTCCGGCAGCGACAGGGAGCGACTGACTGACCCCGGACGGAGATGGGGCGAGGGCAGGAAGTGACAAGCTCTCCGAGTGGGTGGGGGGTAGTGTGGCCGGCACGCCCGGGAGCGCCGCGCGCATGCGCCCGGTCCGGCGCCCCCGCCTGTGGGGAGGCGAAGTGCGGTGACCGGGCGGGGGAGGGACCCGTCGTGGGTGTTGCTGGGGAGCTCCGCGGCCCCGGAGACTGACCAGCGCTTTGCTTGCGCGTACTCCCGCGGGTCGTTGGAGAGCCGAAGCCCTGCGGTGCGCGCACGGAGAGGAGTGAGACCCTGGCGCGGCTTTCGCGCCCCTGAGACGGGCTGCCCGGCAACCAAACTGTTGCTATGGCTTTTCTCCTTAGAGTGGAACTGAAACCGAGGGAGGGTTGGGAAAGCTCGGGAAAGAACTGTTGGGAGAAGCTTAGCAAATGTGTGAGCCGTGAAGAGGTGCTGATTCCGAAAAGGTGGCCGGCGCATTTATATATGGTAAACGTCGATCTTTTTCCCCCAGTAAGTTTCACAGTGTGCCTCTCAGGGGTTTTAATTTAATCTGGTCCTTTGGAAGAAAACAGTCTAATGGTGGAAGATCGGTATTGATTCCAGCAGCGCTTCGCTTTGGAACCTGAAAGTGAAGTTGGGTCACGTGTGCAATACGCATTCTTCCCACCTCTTCGGCGCCCGCATCCTGCTTGGAAAATCCCCGAAGATCTGAGATCTCTGTGGTCTGTCAAGTTCAGCAAACCCGTGTGTCGCTTCTTGAGGACAAGAGAGCAACCTCCTCTGCCTTCTGCCCAACTTCTGGAATAGAAATCTTAAAGAAGCAAATATGTGTGAGGAAATTTTGAGAGAGAAATAGTTCATTCACTTGGTCTATCCCGCCCGTTAAGATCCACTACAAACTTTTGCAGTTGTCTAGGACCCTGAAAACCTTTGCAGTTTTCAGAGTCCTAAAAAAAGCAAAGTTGAGTAGATAGGCTCAGTGTACTTTTTGGAAGAGTAAACAAGGGACTGAAATCCATTGTCAGAATTCAAAGGAAAGTTTGTAGTAAGCCCAGTAATTAATAAATTTGTTGTAAAAGTATTGAGTGGAATATTTGCACATGCTTGGTGATTGTAACAGCTTGATTATGGGGTGACAGGAAAAGTATAGGAAAAATGATCTTTTTAAAAGGAATTCCACATATTGTACGTTCTACCCATACACACTAACTAGTCACATAGCTAATGTTTGATTGGTTTTTTTCTGTTCCATTGTCAAGAAGAAGCATCACACATCAAACTAAAATGTAATAAAATGCTACAGTTTATAAGTCAGTGTAAAATAAATTCTGAAACGTCCATATGAAGATGTTTGTTATGCAGCCAATAAAAATCACATTTTCTGTAATATTTAATTGTATGCAATATGCTTAAGCAAAAGAAACGAAAATAAAATGTTTCCTGTGATAAGGGAATTAATTACAGGTGGTATTTATTTAACATTGGAGATCTATGATAAAATTTAAAATGAACTCTTCTTCGTTTATGGAGGATTTTCCTACTTTAATAAGCATATTTATCACAAGTTAAAAATTAATGTACAGTTTTAACTTTCCATAAACCTGAAAAGGCATTGCTTCAGATATGCGTTATCAATGTCTGCTGACCAGATATGAGTAAAAATGTTTAGTTTCCTGAGAAAATGCGGTATTGTTTTTACTTTCAAAGTGGTCCTGACGAGAGGGTCCTCAAAATTGCTTGCTAATAGAATATGTTTTCAATAATTTGACAATTAATTTGGACAAGATTGCAGTGTGCATATGGTAAAACAAATATTAAATGTGAGGTCATAGAATTTTAAAGATGAAAAGAAACCATGGAAATTATCTAGCAGATCTTACTTTATAGATGAGAGAACAAACCCAGAGAGATTAAGTGATTTGCCAAAGGCACACGGTAACAAGATCCAGGTCTAAGATCTAGATTATTCTCCTATAACATACTACTATTTGACATGTATTGAGTAGTATGTTTTAAGCTTAAATATTAACTCAATCCTTACATTCTACAGGTGGGGAAACAACAAAGGTAACTCATCAAGGTTACATCTGATACACAGCTGAACCCCAGTAGTATGGCTCTGGAACTCATGACCTTAGCCATTGTGCATGTACTGTGTTGCCTACACTGTGCTATAGCTGTTTTTAATCACATTGTATAAAAGATAAGCCAGTAGATAGTGTAGGTTGTGAAAGATAATAAAATGCTATATACAAGTTCATGAAGTAAAAATGGAGTTGCTAAAATTGCAAGGATGTCATTTGAATTTCACAGGGCTCTAGAGTTGAAAGAGACTTTGGGCATTGTCTAGAATATTGCACTACCTCTAAAAACACTGGGCACAAATCATCCCAGAAAAAATCATCTGTCTTCCCTTTTCATTGTTCACTGCAGCAACCTAGGTGACACATCATTTCAGCTTTGAAGATTTTGATCCTTTAGTCTGGAAGTATATCCTGATGATTAACCTAAGACCTTTTTACGGTTTAAAATTATTCTATCATCTTCAAGGCAAGAGGATCTAAAACATACACACACATTATTACTGCATAATAAACCACCCTAGAATCTGTGCCTTAAAGTCATTTTATGAGCTCTCAATTCAACAGATCAGTAATTTGGACTGACAGAGTTACATGAACGATATCACTTCCACCACATTTTCTTAGTCAAAGTAAGTCAAAAGACCAGCACGGATTCAAGAATTGGGGAGACAGATTCCCTTTCTTCGTAGGAAGAGCAACATAGTCATACTTCAAAGGGATATAGGCATTTAAGAATGAGAATTGCTGCAGTGATATATACAATTTATTACAATATATAATCATTTCAAGAATGATACTAATGAAAGCTGATTTTTTTAAGTTTTTGATGATACCTTTGATGATAGGAACATCAAAACAAGGAAACACTAGTCAAGCATTCTTTAAATGGACTAAGCGCAATTTGTTGGCTTTGTGTAGATAAACTTTTGTGATTCCTTAATTTTTAATACTGGGCTTCTTTATCTGGTTATTTTGTTGCTTTCTTTAAGCTGTTCCCATCTGTTCTAAACAGATCCCACTAAAACAGCTTAAAAACCTAACATTAAGTAGAAGCAATTATCCTTCCTATAGGATCTATATACTCTGGTCCAGGTTTTGATTATATTGTGGCATTTTATAACATAATTAAATTCATAATGATGTACAAATTAAATAATGGACCAAACTAGAGGCCGGCAGTATAGAAAGGATCATAGAAAATTGATTTAAAAGAGCAAATATTAAACTGTTGATCTATAATCAACCATAAAAATCCTAATATTGTTTAAGAAACATAACATGAAAAAAGAAGATAATGTTTCCCCTAAAATGCCTATTTTTAGGAGGATAGGGAATAGTTGCATGTGGGTTGCTACCTGGCAATAATTTGCCTACAAGTCAAACCCTGACATGGGCTTATACCTTCCATTCCTACTGCACACTTAGGCCTTGCTAGCCAGGTAATATAATGCATGCACCATGCTGCCATATGGGCACCAAATTATACTTTACAGATCTTCCATTCCAATGCATTTCAGTTATCAATTAAGTGAATTCCATTAAAAATGTTTTTTATTATACTGAAATTTTGAAATAAACATTTATTTTAATCTGATAATAACAGCTAATGATAATTTTGTTGTCACTTGATGAACTCAGACCATGTGCTAAGTGCTATTTTCTCACTGAATCCTTACAAAGATTCTGGGTCAGGTATCATCCCATTTTACAAATAGGGAAACAGATAGTTAGTGTCTGAACTAAGATTTAAATTCAGATCTACCTGAGTGCAGGTCCTATGACCTGAGTTACATATATTGATTATTCCTAAAATGTTATCTCTAGCTCAGTCCTGTCCCTGGAGCCTCTAAGCTCTATTTCTAACTACCCATGAGACAGACTATCTGATTTCCTCAGGCATCTCATAATTAGCTAGACCAAAACTGAACTTACCTTCTCACCAAACCTGTTCTTCCTCTTCCAAAATTTAATCAACAATGTTGCTAACCATTCATGCTGTTAAGGCAGAAGTCTGAGTCAGAGAGAAAGAAGCATATGCAAAGATGCAAAGTAATGCAAATTACTTATGTACAAGGTTTTTCATCTCACTTATCCCAGCCCAACCTATCACCATAAACAATTGGTTATACCTCAGAAAGGTATACAGGTATCTAGAAAATACAATTTCCTCTCTTCATATGCACAAACAGTCTTCTGGTCCAAAACCTTATCTCACAATAACTACTTTTATGGTCTCCCTACCACTAGTCTCTCCCTCACTCCATTATTCTACACTATCAACAGAATTATAATCCAAACATTACTTGTAATATTAAGTACTAAGTAATATTACTCCCCAATTTAAAATCCCTATTGACCACTGATTTTCTAAATGAAGAAATCAAATCTTAAGAAGCGTCAGTAAAAAGAGCAGGTATTTTGGAGTCCAAAGAATATGGGTGTTAGTCCTATCTCCAACACTTACGAGTTTTGTGTCTCTAAGCAAGTGAAAAACTCTTGAGCCTGTTTCCTCAGCTGCATGCTACTTTCAACATTTTGAGAAATCAGTAAATGAATAAAGCATCCAGAAAAACTTAGAACACAGTATAGGTTATAATAATAAACACGATATCTGGCCCTACCTCAACTTCACAACTTCATGCACCATACACACTGGAGAGAGTGTGAGACACAAGGGAATTTTAGAAAGAGATGATAGAGGTGTTGGCTATGTGGGTGTGTTCATTTGTTAAAGCAACTATTAAAATAATAGAATAGTGGTTACCTTTGAGGGAAGGAAAGGGTTAGGAAGTTTACTTGATAGAGAGTGCCAATTTTAGGGTCACTGGCCATTTTATAGATCTTAACCTAAATCATTGCATATTTATTTGCTTTATAAGCTCATAGTTATGTTTCATGTATTTTTATGAATATGTATAATATTTTACAATAAAACTATTTTTAAGTAGTTAACCTAGGCTTTAATGCCTCTGAAATAAATCTAGCATAAATTTAGAAATGGCTACTGAACTGTTTGTTCAAGGCTTTATACCTTTGTACATGCTCTTCCTCATGCCTGGTAATATCCTTCCTCCCACCTAGAAAACTCTTACTGATCCTTCAAGACTCACTTCAGATATCACTTCTATGAAACTAGTTTCCACAGACAAATAGTTGTTCCATCTTCCTGCTCCTGTAGTACATCATTCTGATTACATCTCTGATTGTCCCATTAACTTGAATTTATCAATAAACAGACCATAATTTATTCCTCTTTATGTCGTCATCATCTAGCACAGCAGTCCCCAACCTTTTTGGCACCAGGGACCAGTTTCATTGAGGACAATTTTCCTACACACAAGTATGGGAGGGGTGGTTTCTGGATGATTCAAGTACCTTACATTCAAGTCCACCTCTTGCTGTATGATCCAGTTCCTAATAGGCCCCAACCAGTACAAGACCATGGCCCTAAGGTGAGGACCTCTGATCTAGCACACCACTTGGCAAATAATAGGCAATCATTAAAAGTTACTGGATGATAGGGGGGACCCAAGATGACAGAGGAGTAAGTGGAAGCTACACTAACCTCCTCCCAGGACCAATCTGGAATTACAACTAAATTGTAGAAAAATCATCCAGAATAACCAAATGAATACTAGCTGGAGAGAAGCCTTATAATCATAGACAGACAGATGAAACCACTTCACCACAATGTGACAGAGTATGGAGGCAGCACAAGAGGGCTGTCTGGGTTCCCACAGGAGGCAGCTGAACTGCTGGAGTGATATTTCAGTGGGGGTTTCTCCTGAGAAATGTGGGGTCCAAACCCCAAGCTGATCTTCCCAGGCTACAGCACCAGAGCCAGAAAGAAATCCAGATATCATCCATCTGTGAAAAGCAGTGGAGTTTCTGTCTGCCAGAGAGAGACAGCTGGAGATGTAGAGAGCTTCTTAAAGGGCCAAAGCACAATATTTCATTTATAGATACTAACCCTGGGTGCCAGTAAAGGAAGGATAAAGTGGACTAGAGATACTTGAGGAGAGTCTGGGGTTGGTGACTCTGGGGAGAAAACTGAAGAAACAGCCACCAGAATCCCTGTGCTGACTCATTCTTGATACTGCAGGAATCATTAGTCTCAGGCAGAACACTGTTCTCTGAAAGGCATCAACCTGAGGGGAAGCAACACCACCAACCACAGAAATTACTCTGTGCTACCCTGTGGTGCTTAAGCCAGGCCGCTGATTACAGCATGATTAGATTAAAACTGAACCATTTGATGGTTGATTAGTTTAGCCACTAAGGCAGAAAACACTATGCAGCCAAAATGGAAAGACAAAGAAACAGACCACAACTGAAAGAACAAGTGAATTTTCCAGAGAACTAGATGAAATGGAAGCAATTTATCAGAGAGTTTAGAATACTGATTATAAGAATACTCAACAGCATGAAAAAAGACACAGAAACCATAAAAAGGACCAGTTATATATGTGAAATAAATAATACACTAGAAGGAATAAACAGTATGTTAGATGCAACAGAGGATAGAACCTGTGTTTTGGAAGATGAGGTAGAAAATAATACCCAGGCAGAGCAGCAAAAAGAAAAACTAATTTTAAAAAATGAGCAGAACTTAAGAAACATTTTTTACAACATGAAGCATAACAACATCCACATCATGGGGGTACCAGAAGGAGAACAGAGCGATTGAGGGATTGAGAACCTAATCAAGGGATTGAGAACCTAATCGAGGAAGTAATGACCCACAACTCCCCTAATCTGGTGAAGGAAAAAGGCACTCAAGTCCAGGAAGAACAGGGAGTATCAAAGAAGTTGGACCCAAAAAGGCCTACATCAAGATACAATTAAAATGACAAGGCTTAAAGACAAGGAGAGAATCCTAAAAGTTGCAAGAGAAAAGTGGAGAGTTACCTACAAGGGAGCCCCAATTAGACTGGCATTTGATTACTCAACAGAAACATTTCAGGCCAGAAGGGAGTGGCATGAAATATTCAAGGTGATGAAAACCATGGACCTACAATCAAGACTACTTTACCCAGCAAAGCTATCATTTAAAATCTAAGAACTAAGGAGCTTCCTAGACAAGAAAAAGCTAAAAGAGTTTGTTAACACC
>CM052549.1:66028516-66050446 GCA_028533065.1 Trachops cirrhosus
AAAGAAAGAAAGAAAGAAAGAAAGAAGAAAGAGAGAGAGAGGGAGGGAGGGAGGGAGGAAGGAAGGAAGGAAGGAAAAAGAAAAGGAGAAGAAAGAAAAAGGAGGAGGAGGGGAGGGGGAGGAGATGGAGAAGGAGAGAGAAAGGGGGAGGGGAGAGGGAGGGGGAGGAGAGAGAGGAAAAAAACAGAGGAAAATAGTCTAATAATAAAATGGCACTACATACATATCTAACAATAATCACTTTAAATGTAAATGGTTTAAATGCTCCCACCAAAACACATAGAGTAGCTGAATGGATGAGAAAACAACTGATACCCATACATATGCTGCCTCCAAGAGACCCATCTCAGATTGAAAGATACACACAGACTAAAAGTAAAGGGATGGCAAAAGATATGTCATGCAAATGGAAAGGAAAAAAATGCTGGGGTAGCGGTACTTATTACATCCTACAAACTAGACTTTAAAACCAAGGCTACAGTAAGAGTCAAAGAAGGACACTACATAATGATAAAAGGAACAATCCAACAAGAGCATATAACCCTAGTAAACCTTTACACACCAAGCATAGGAGCACCTAAATATGTAAAGCAAATCTTCGTAGACATAATGGGAGAGATCAACAGAAATATAGTCATAGTTGGGAATTTTAACACCTCATTAACTTCAATGGATATATCTTCCAGGCAGAAAATCAACGAGGAAGCAGCCTTAAATGCCACACTAGATCAAATGGATTTAATTGATAACTTCAGAGCATTTCACCCAAAGCAGCAGAATATACATACTTTTGAAGTGCACATGGAATGTTCTCTAGGATGAACCACATGTTAGGACACAAAATAATTCTCAATAAATTTAAGATGACTGAAATCATATCAAGCATCTTCTCTGATCACAATGCTATGAAACTAGAAATCACTGAAAACATGCAAAGACATGGAAGCTAGATAACATGGTATTAAACAATGAACAGGTCAACAATGAGATCAAGGAATAAATCACAAGATACCTTGAAACAAATGCAAATGACAACACAAGAATCAAAAATCTGAGGGACAGAGGGAAAGCAATCCTAAGAGGGAAATTCATAGCATTATAGGCCTATCTCACAAAAAAGAAAAAGCTCAAATAAACAGTCTAACTTCCCACTTAAAGGAACTTGAAAAAGAACAACAAACAATGCTCAAGGTGAGCAGAAGGAAGTAAATAATAAAAATTAGAGTAGAAATCAATGAAATAGAGTCTAAAAAACAATGATACAAAAGATCAATGAATCCAAGAGCTGGTTCTTTGGAAAGAGAAACAGGATTGGCAAACCTTTAACAAGACTCATCAAGAAAAAAAGAGAAAGGACACAAATAAATAAAATTGGGAATGAAAGAGGATGTAACTGAACAACAATAAAAAAAAGAAATGAAAGAGGAGAAATAATAACTGACACCAAACAAATTCAAAGGATTGTAAGAAAATACTATGAACAATTATATGCCAACAAACTGGACAACCTGAACTAAATGGATAAATTCCTAGAAACATACAATCTTCAAAAAAAATCAGGAAGAATCAGAGAATCTGAATAGACAGATTACACCTAATGAAATTGAACAGTAATCAAAGAACTCCCAAAAAACAGACCACATGGTTTCTCAGGTGAATTTTACCAACCATTCTGAGAAGAACTAACACGGCTCCTTCTCAAATATTTCATAAAATCCAAGAGGAGGGAAGGCTCCCATACTCATTTTACAAGGCCAGCACTATCCTAATTCCAAAACCAGATAAAGACACTACAAAGAAAGAAAATTATAGGTCAATATCCCTGATGAACATAGATGCTAAAGTCCTCAAAAAAATATTAGCAAACCAAATACAGCAATGCATCAAGGAGATCATACACCATGGGTAAGTGGGATTTATTCCAGGAATGCAAGGTTAGTACAACTTTCACAAATCAATAAATGTGATTCACCACATAAACAAAATGAAGGATAAAAACCACATGATCATATCAATAGGTGAAGAAAAAGCATTTGATAAAATCCAGCACCCATATGATAATTCTTAGCAAAGTGGAAATACAATGAACATACATCAATGCAGTATAGGCCATATATGACAAACCCACTGCCAGCATCATATTCAATGAGCAAAAACTACAAGTGTTCCACTTAAGATCAGGAACAAGACACAGATGTCCACTTTCACCTCTCTTATTCAACATAGTACTGGAAGTCCTAACCAAAGCAATCAGACAAGAAGAAGAAATAAAAGGCATCCAAACTGTAAATAAAAAGGTAAAATTGTCTTTATTTACAGATGGCATAATACTATACATACAGAACCCCAAAGATTCTAGCAAGAAACTACTAGGTCTGATCAATGAATTCAGCACAGTCACAGGATACAAAATTAATGTTCAGAAACCAGTTGCATTTTTATATACCAATAATAAGCTAACAGAAAGGGAAATTAAGAAAACAACCGCATTCACAATTGCTTCAAAAAGAATAAAATACCTAGGAATAAACCTAATCAAGGAGGTAAAAAGACTTATATTCAGAAAATTATAAGACACTGAAGAAAGAAATTGAAGAAAATACAAACAAGTGGAAGCACATACTGTGTTCATGTATAGGAAGAATTAACATCATTAAAATGTCCATACTACTACCCAGAGCAATCTATAGATTCAATGTGATTACTATCAAGATTCCAAAGACATAATTCACAGAACTAGAACAAATATTTCAAAAATGTATATGGAACCACAAAAGGCCCTGCATAGCAACAATGGTCTTGAGAAAGAAGAACAAAGTTGGAGGAATCACACTAACTAATATCAAACTATACTACAAGGCCCTAGTATTCAAAACAGCCTGGTGCTGGCACAGAAACAGACACATAGATCAATGGAACAAAATAAAGAGTCTGGAAATAAACCCATACCTTTATAGTCAATTAATATTTGACAGAGGAAGCAAGCACATGCAATGTGCTAAAGATAGTTTATTCAATAAATGGTATTAGGAAAATTGGACAGATATGTACAGAAAAATGCAACTAGACCACCTTCTTACCCCACACACAAGAATAAATTCAAAATGGATCAAAGACTTAAATGTTAGATCAGAAACCATAACAACCCTAGAAGAAAACATAGGCAGCAAAATCTCAGACATTGCTTGTAGAAATTTTTTATTGGATATATCTCCCCAGGCAAGGGAAACAAAAGAAAAAAATAAACAAATGGGACTACATCAACTAAAAAGTTTTTGCACAGCAAAGGAAGTCATCGACAAAATAAAAAGATAACTACAGAATGGGAGAACATACTCACCGATGCATCTGATAAGGGGTTAATATCCAAAATTTATAAAGTACTTATAAAACTCAACACCAAAAATACAAATGGGCAAAGGACTTGAATAGACACTTCTCCAAGGAGCACATACAGATGGTCAATAGACATATGAAAACATTCTCAACATCACTAATCATCAGAGAAATACAAATTAAAACCACAATGAGATACCATCTCACATATGTCAGAATGGCTACATCAATAAATCAACAAATAGCAAATGCTGATGAGGATGTAGAGAAAGGGAAACCCTTTTGCACTGTTAGTGGGAATGCACACTGGTGCAGCCACTGTGGAAAGCAGTATGGAGAGACCTCAAAAAATTAATAATGGATCTGCCTTTTGACCCAGCAATCCCACTTCTGGACATATATCTGAAGAAACACTAATTTGGAAGAACATAAGCATCCCTATGTTCATTGCAGTGTTGTTTACAATTGCCAAGGTATGGAAGCAGCCCAAGCATCCATCAATAGATGAGTGGATAAATCAACTATTTATGCAATTGAATACTACTTAGTCATAAAAAAGAAGAAAATTTTACCCTTTGTGACAGTATGGATGGACCCAGAGAACATTATACTAAGTGAAGTAAGCCAGGCATAGAAAGACAAATACCATATGATTTCACTCATATGTGGAATCTAATGAATAATCTGAACTAACAAGCAAAACAGAGACAGACTCACAGATGGAGAGCAGTGGACAGCTAGTGGGGGAGGGAGGTTAGGGGGTGGAGGAATTGAGCAAAAAGAAAAAAGGACTCATGGGCATGGAGAACAGTGTGGTGATTGCTGGGGGGAGCAGGGAATAAAGGGACTAAATGGTAATGGGAAAAAATATAATAAAGATTAAATCAAAAAAAAGAAAAAAGTAACTGGATGGGCTTAAATGAATAAATTTTCATTTTAATTGGGCTAGAAGAAATATTGACAACATCATTCATTCTTTACAATGAACAAAATAAGAAAATGTTTGGTAAGAAAAATCTATTCTAATGGTTTGTTTTAGTTGGGCCCTTGGCCTAATAAAATACTCATTTTCAGTAGAGAGAACAGCCATACAAGGACAATGAAAGGAACCACTAATGTATAGAATTAGAAATGCTGTATATATGCTATAGCTGGACACTTAAAAACTACCAATGGTTTGTCATGTAAAACCATTCATCAAGATTTTGCTTTTGGCCCTGGCTGGTGTAACTTAGTGGATTAAGCACAGGCCTGTGAACCAAGAGATCACGGTTCGATTCCCAGTCAGGGAACATGCCTGGGTTGCAGGCCAGTTCCCAGAAGGGAAAATGCACAGGAAGCAACCATACATTGATATTTCTCTCCCTCTCTCCTTCCCTTCCCCTCTAAAGATAAATAAGTAAAATCTTTAAAAAAAGATTTTGTTTTTGTTTTTATGAAGGTGGCTTTTTGTTTGGTTGATTTTCTTTAACTTAATTCTCAAATAATTTCAAATTTAATAACAAATTGCAAGAATACATATACTTTTATTCTCTTTACCCAGATTGACCAACTTTTTACATTTTGTCTCGTTTGCATGCCCATTCTCCCTCCCTTGCTATCTCCGTCCCTCTTTCCCTCCCTCTCTCTCTCTATCTCTCTCTGTATCTCTCTCTCAGTCCATATACATATGATTTTTTGAACCATATGAGGAGAGACTGCATATATCATGCCCCTTTATCTCTAATTACTTCAGTGTGTATTTTCTGAAAGCAATGGCATTATTTTTTAGATAAGACCAGTATAGTAATCAAATTCAGGAAATTTAACATTGATACAATATTTTAATTTAACCTACAGTCCACATTTTAATTTTGTCAATTAATCTGATGATGCTTGTTGTGGATTTTTTTATTTTTTGCTACAATATAAGACCCAGTCCAGGACACATACTGCACTTAGCTGTCATGACTCTTTCCTTTTGTTTAACCTGGAGCCATTCTTAAGCCTTTCTTTGTCTTTCATTACAATGACATTTTGATTGACACAGGCCAGTTGTTTTATAGAATGAATTGATTTGGATTTGTCTAATGTTCCTTCATAATTCGATTGATGTTTTACATGTGTTTAATGGAGTGCAATATATGTGATGTGATGTCTTTTTCGGGGTTTGACATCCAGAGACATGTAATGTCTGTTAGATACTAATGTTGTTTATTGAAGTGTAATTGACATATAATATTAGTGTCAGGTATAAAATGTAATGATTCACTATTTGTTTATATTGCAAAATGATCATCACAATAAATCTAGTTAATATCATCACCACACAGTAAAAAAATTTTTGTGTGTGATAAGAACTTTTTAAGATCTATTCTCTTAACAACTTTCAAATAATACAATATATGTTTTATTAACTATAGTCACCATGCTATATATGACACTCCCAGGATTTATTTATTTTATAACCACAATTTTGTATCTTTTGACCTCGTTGACCCATTTCACCCAATCTCACCCCTCACCTGGCAACCACCAATCTGCTATCTGTGTCTATGAGCTCTGTTTTGTTTGATTTGGAGTGTTTGTTTGTTTGTTTTAGATTTCATACATAAATAAGATTACATGGCATTTGCCTTTTTCTGACTTGTTTCACTTAGTGTAGTATACTCGAGTTTCATCCATATTGTCACAAATGGCAAGATATCCTTCTTTTTATGGCTGAATTATATTTTATTATATATATCACATTATCCATTCACCCACTGATGGACGATTAAGTTTCTTCCATGTCTTGGCTATTGTAAACAGTGCTACAAAATGGAGAGTGAGAAGATAGGTATAAAATCCATGTCCTCATTGCTCTTTTTCTTATTTCATTTGCCTAACCTGCTGGGGTGACCAGTCCTACTCTACAGGGAACCAGGGGCATTTACCTCTATTTACCCCTGTGGCATTCATAATGGATCAACTTCCTTTCTTGAGGTTACATTCACCTCTCATTTTCTTCTATTCCCACCCCACAACTCCAGTTACCAAGTTTCTATTCAATGCAAGAATTCGACCCCCATGAACCAAATATTTTAAATAAATAAATAAATAAATAAATAAATAACCTGCCACGAACATGGGTGTCCATATATGTTTAATATTAACCTTGATCACTGGTTTAAAAGGTTATTCAGTTTCTCCATGGTATAGTGCCCTTTTTCCTTTTCTTGTGAATAAGTGACATATAGAGATAACAATGGTTTTATTCCATGCATTTTTACTACTGATCTTAATAATCCTACTGAGGCTTTAGAAATTATCAAAGCAAAAGTTAAAAAGAATAAAAGCTAATTGAATTGAGTCTGTAATATATTCAGAAACTATGATCAATTATGTAAATGGAAAGGGGGTATTTTGTTTATACTTTTTTCACTGCATATTCTTCATTACTTTTTTAGTTTTAGTTTTAGTTTATTCTATTATAGTTGTCCCAATTTCCTATCTTCTCTTTTGCCCCTCCACCCAGCCCACCCCTCTCTCCCATAGTCAATCCCTCTCAGCTATCCATGTTGATGAGTCATTCATACATGTTCCCATCCATTTTCCCATATATGATATGAAATTAGAAAAAAAATTATAATTATCCTGGGTGCTAATTTATTATCAGAAAAATCTATTCAACAAACATTTACCGAAAATACACAGATGAGTGAGACAAGGTCTTCTTCCTTTAGTCAACAAAAATTTCTTTAGTGCTTATGCACTAGATCACAGGAATACATTCATGAATAATTTTGGAAGCTCTTACCCTCCTGGAGTTTCTAGTAAAACAACTGAGAATCTCCCAATCTGATCATGACGGCATGTAAAAAAGGAGTATTATTTCATAATAATCACATAAGACAAACACAAGAGATATGACTGAAACCATGGACATATAAGGTCCTGTACACAACAGCAGCAGGGGGCAGGGTGGAGGTAGTATTGGTAGCATCAGTTTTTCAACTTACTTGAGTTAGAGAAGAGATAATAATGGATGATGAATAATGTGATGTTTTATTAAAGATTTTGTTTACTTTTTTAATATATTTTATTGATTATGCTATTATAGTTGTCCCACTTCCACCCTTTATTGCCCTCTGCCCTGCATCCTCCTCCCACTCACATCCCCCCCTTAGTTCATGTCCATGAGTCATACATATAAGTTCTTTGGCTTCTCCATTTCCTATACTATTCTTAACCTCCCATGTCTATTTTGTATCTACCACTTATGCTTCTTATTCCCTGTACCTTTTTTGCCATTCTCCCCCTTCCTCCTCCCCACTGAGAACCCTCTATGGGATCTCCATTTCTGTGATTCTGTTCCTGTTCTAGTTGTTTGCTTAGTTTGTTTTGTTTTTGCTTTTTTTAGGTTCAGTTGTTGATAGTTGTGAGTTTATTGTCATTTTACTGTTCATAGTTTTGCTCTTCTTTTTCTTAGGTAAGTCCTTTTAACATTTCATATAATAAGGGCTTGGTGATGATGAACACTTTTAACTTGACCTTATCTGGGAAGCCCTTCCATTCTAAATGATAACTTTGCTGGATAGAGTGATCTTGGATGGAGATCCTTGCCTTTCATGACCTTGCATACTTCTTTCCAGCCCCTTCTTGCCTGCAAGGTTTCTTTGGAGAAATCAGCTCATAGTCTTATGGGAACTCCTTTGTAGATAACTCAGATAACTCTCTCCTTTTGCTTTGCTGCTTTTAAGATTCTCTCCTTATCTTTAATCTTGGGTAATGTAATTACGACGTGCCTTGGTGTGTGCTTCCTTGGGTACAACTTCTTTGGGACTCTCTCAGCTTCCTGGACTTCCTGGAAGTCTATTTCCTTTGCCAGATTGGGAAAGTTCTCCTTCACTATTTTTTTAAATAAGTTTTCCATTTCTTGCTCTTCCTCTTCTCCTTCTGGCACCCCTATGATTTGGATGTTGGAACATTTAAAGTTGTCCCAGAGGTTCCTAAGCCTCTCCTCATTTTTTTTTGAATTCTTGTTTCTTCATTGTATTCTGGTTGAATGTTTATTTCTTCCTTTTGCTCCAAAACATTCGTTTGAGTCCCAGTTTCCTTCCCATCACTGTTGGTTCCCTGTACATTTCTCTTCATTTCACTTTGCATAGCATTCACTTTTTTCTCCATTTTGCAACCATGCTCCACCATATTTGCGAGCATCCTGATTACTAGTATTTTGAACTCTGGATCTGATAGGTTGGCTATCTTTTCATTGCTTAGTTCTATTTTTGGAGCTTTGATCTGTTTTCTCATTAGGGCTCTATTTTTTGGTCTGGGTGCAACTGCACTGTAAGGAGCAGAACCTTAGGTATTGGCCAGGATGGGGCAACCCACATAGCTGGATTGTGGCACCATCTGTGGGGGAGGGGTCCAAGAGGGAACAATGCCGCTTGCTCAGCAATGCCGCTTGCTCAGCAATGCCGCTTGCTCAGCTCAAGTGACTGAGCTTTCAGTCACTTCCCCCACTACCCATAAGCAAATTGGGCCCTTCTGGTGCTGATTCCTGGGCTTGTGTACATTCTAGGACCCTATGGGTCTCTCCAACAAACTCTCCTGTGAGGCTGGGAGTTTCTCCCACTGCCACAACTCCCACAGGATTTTACAGCCACAGGTTTTAAGGCTTTCTTTTCCTGCACTGGAACCCTGAGTTGTGCAGTCTGTCTCGCTCCTCAGTTGTTCTTCCCAGTTATCTGCACACAAATGTGGGACTACTCAGTTTTCCAGATGCTGCCTTGTTGCACTTCCTCTCCACCCTGGCTGCCTGTCTCTGCCCCTCCTACAAGTCTGAATGAATGTTTATTCTTCAACTCTTGGTTGTCAGACTCCCATACAGTTCCATATTCTAGCAGTTCTGGTTGTTTTTTGTTTTTAAATTTGTTGTTGTCCTTCTTTTGGCTGTGGGAGGAGCAAAGTGTATCTACCTATGCCTCCATATTGGCCAGAAGTGAATAATGTGATGTTTATTCCAAGTAAATATTATAATGTTACCAAGACCTCTTTTTTATGACAGCTGACTAACTATCTATTGTTATATATCAACAGGGTAATTCATCATGAATTATATGTTTTAAATGCTATTAATTCAATTTAAACAGGTAGCACTGAAGAGCTTTGTATTTGACATCATATCGTCAAAAAGGCATTCTGAGTTCTGTTTTTCATTTATTCTCCCAGCTGCTCCTCCTCATCACCAAGGTTTATTTGCAAGACTGGGAATCAGACTGCAGTTCAAGACTGCAGAACATTATTAACCAATGCCACCCCAATAAATTCAATTTAAAAAAAAGACTGCAGAATAGAATGAAGTTAGCACTTTCATATAATTCTAACTTCATTAGCATCTTGATCTGAAATACCAAACTAGAAATCTTCTCTGGAAAATTGAGATGGATGATGCCTCATCTCTAATGATAAAGTATCAGAAGAAATGTATACTTTTGGCTTATGAAAATTGAGTCAAAAGTTAAAAATCCATCCATGTGACTCAGGTATTAATTACAGTTGAATGAATAAACTGTAATGTTTCAGACCATAACCTATAATAAAATACTGTATTAATGGAAACTTTTTAGAAAATTACTGGTGTTTGCACTTATATTTTTCTGAGATTTTAAATAATTTCTAAAATAATATTTAGAAATGATCACATTTTATCTTAAAATGACATTAATTTTTCTATTCAAACTTTTGAATTTTTTCAACTAAAAGCTGTATATCTTGAATCTGAGAAAACTCTAGAATCAGAGCATGTAAAAGTAGAATGTATTTTATATAAACTCAGAAACCTTGCTGGGTGTTTCATCAGATATTATCAGTAAACAAATTGCTTATAAAGCAATTTGAGTGTTGTAACTGTCCTATAGTAAGGAAACAATTAGGTTTGGTAAAATTTTTGAAAAAGTATGTCAGGAAATTACTTTCTCTACTCAGGCAAAGTTTTTAGTTAAGAGAAAGCCCCACTGGTTCCAGAGTTTCAAGATTCTTGGCAAGACCTGCTCTGCTAGGCAGTGCTAAATCATCCTAGATGCTAGAGTTAATATCACTGTTTTAATGCCATAGTATGACTCTTTCTTCTTAGAGTCATACTGGTAAGGGAGTACCTATATCTAGTGTCACTCCCTGTTCTCAAATAAATGGGTTTGTGAAAACATGAGTCGAAGTTCAGTGTGTTTCTAATCAGCATGTTGCTGGAGGAGAAAGTGTGCTGACACTGTCAGGAATAGCAGTTTCATTTATGGGAACAAAGTTACTTTACATTTCTCAGAATTTTTTTTAGAAAGGAACAATTGACATAGGATATTCAAAAATTCCCCCATCAATGTTAGTTCTCTTTTCTTAATCACTTGTGAAACTGAGAGCTCTAACACAATAAGGTGAGAGAAGATCTACTTGATACCCCTGACTTTTAAATTCTTGTATTTCTATTCTTAAGAAGATTGTTTTAAACACATAACCAAGCCAGGTGAATGAAGATATAAAATAATGCACAAGTCAACTAGCTTAATAAAATGAATGCCTACAGATTGTTCGATTTAAGTGCTATATTCTATTTGGAAAACATCTGAGACATTTGTATCTCATCCCTTAAGATTTTACTTAAAGAAAACAAAGAACTCATGTCTTCTTGGAATTAAAAAAAAGCCTACAGAAATATTTTATAGTCTATTTTTTCATCCCCTCATCATCCTTGTGTTAAAAAGATGGAAAAGATTGCAAGAAAAATATAAAAAGGTTGCAAGAGGGAAGGAAAAGTTAACTAAGATTTGTTGAATCACTACTCTGAACCAGACTCTATGCCAGGCACTTCACATTCATTAATTATCTCACTTATTAGCCAAGCAAAACCATTAAACAGCTTTATCTTAGCTTTCATATGTTCCCTGGGAATGGAAATGAAAGAACATACATATTCTTTTTGTCATTTTTTCTGTGACCTAGGAAAGAATCATTTTCTCCCATCTAAAATGCTGTATACTTACAAGAGACAGAAATGTTGTTGCAGATTCATAGGAAATGGCACTACACCCCCAGGAGAACATGTCTGGGACACTCCAATCTACAAATCCAGTATTTGGTAGAAACATAGTTGCTGCACATAAACCTCAGCAAAAATATTGGGTCCTGTTTGGACACTATACTTTAAAAGAGATGTACGCAGAGGCACATTCACTGGAAGAGTGATCAGAAAACAGGAGAGACTTGCTAAGTCATATCCCACATGGAGTGTTGTTACAAAGCAGGGAAATCACACCTAGCTAGCAAAGATCTCAAATACATATGGGGTATTGGATAGAAGAGGAAGTATATACATTTTATAAACACATCTTAACTTGGTGTGAGAAGCTCAAGAAGGCCAATTTCAATGCAATAGAATAAAGAATTTTCTAACCAAACTGTCCTAAAATGGAATGGCTTGCCTTAGGAGGTGGTAAATTCCCTCTTTGGCTGGGCCTTTGGCAGAAATATTATAAAGGAGATTCTGGAAGGTTGCATTGAAAAAGATGACTTTGAAGTTATTTCCAACCCTGACGTACAAAAATGGCAATCAAACTAATGTCCATTCCTCTGAACACATATAGTTTGAAAGACAGCAAATCAGAACAAACTATTCTCAAACAATCTATGCAATAAGAAATCAGACTTTTCTTGCCCTTCCTAATTCATAATTAAGAATTTAGACTCACTGGTTTCTTTCAAACTGAGACACAAACCAACAACTTGATCTGTTAATGACAACACTGGGATCAGGTGTCATTAGTTTTTCCTCTATAAATACCATGTATAGAATTAGAGTACTTTGATTCATTCATAGAACAAATATTTACTGAGCACCTACTGTAGGCCAATAACAGTGCTAGAAGTTGGCATAGGAGGTATAATGATGAATAAAAATCCTCCTGAAGTTTACAGCCTAGCACAATTGCTCTCTCCCTACAGATTATATGAAGTCCGCTATTTTCATGAATTCACTTTCATTAACTTACTTTCTCATTAAAAATAATAAAAAATTTTCTTCTATTAACTACTCAGCAGAATCATAATTATTAACTTAGAAGGAATCAATTTACATAATTTGAGAAACCATATGTCTACCAAAAATACATTACTGCTTATACATATGGAATTAATACAAACATACATAATATATAATAAGCATGTTCTTTGCTATGAATAATTTATATGGACATATTTATCTACATAAAACATGATTGATTAAGAGAAAACAATTACTTAAATAATTGACAATCATTTATGAAGATGGATCAGCTGACTTTTTGCAGTTTTCAGATAAGTAATATAGTCTAGATCAGCATTTGAATGAAACCTTTTGGTATGTCTAGTTCTTACATACCCCAGTAGTTCGATTTGCTACAAAATTAAATTTACAGTTGAGTGGGAAGTTTGGTAGTAGGATCAGGTCAGGAGGTAGAAAAATCTTTTAGAATTAAGTTATATGATTTAGTTGACTGACATTACCGAAATGCTGTATTGAAAATTCCAAAGGGAAAGTCTATGAAGCCTAAATTTCCTGCTGTAGACACAGCCACATTATGAGAGGATGAATTCCTATATTCTTACAGGCCATAATTATAGTTGATTAAACCAGTCATCATTTCATGAGTCACAGGAAACCATATATAGCCTGGCATATAGTAGGTGTTAAATGGACACTTTTTAATGAATGAACAAATGAGCAAAGAGGAAGTAAACTCAGAAGTGGCATAATGGGGATTACAGAGAAAATGACTCACTCATTAATTCACTCAATAAATATTAAATAGATCAGGCACTGTGTGTCAGAAACTGTTGCAAACTATACAGGTGTAAACAAAACTACACATAACCATACTACCCCTCAATGAGTTGACAGTCTAATTAAGAAACATAAATTAATCCAAAATCACCCATTAAAATGCAAACATAACTCGCATAATATGAGGTGTTATGATAAGCAATATGGTGGTATGAGAGGGTATAATAGAGAAATTTGAACTTGTCAGGGAAGTCAGGAAAGGCTTGCTAAAGAAAGTGACAAATAATTACCCAGAAGGAATGAGAGCGCAAAAGTGTTCTAGACATCAGGTCTGGCAACTGTAAAAGTCTTATGGAAGGAGGGCTAGTGTGCCTTTGCACAGGGGACATGGTGTGAAATGAGGTTGGAACAACCATCATAGGCCATGTGTAGAAGTCCTTTATCTTAAGAGCAAAGTAAAAGCATCAGAGTGTGTAGCAGAATTGCAGATTTAATCACTACACTCAAATGAGGGCACAAAACATAGTGCCATTATGTTTTATTTGTGTGTGCAATGTGTATATATGTACCTACATGTTTTTTAAATTGAGATACCACTGGTATCATATAACTGACATAATAAATTCACCCCATTAGAATAAACAATTCAGTAGTTTCAGTATATTTAGAGTGATTAAACCATCACCACTAATTTCAGGACATTTTCATCATCTCAGAAATAAATCTCACACTCATTGGCAGTTATTCTCCATTCTCCTCTCTCCCCAGTCTCTGGTAATCACTAATCTACTTTCTGTTTCTTTGAATTTGCCTATTCTGAGCACTTCATATAGATGGAATCATATACCACGTGGCCTTTTGTGTCTGGCTTCTTTCACTTTGCATAATGCTTTCAAGGTTCATCCATGATGTAGCACGTACTTAATTTCTTTTGATGGCTAAATAATATTTCATTGTATAAACATACCACATTTTATTCATGTACTCATCAGTTGATAGGTGAGTTATTTCCATTTTTTAGTTATTGTGAATAATGTTGCCATGAACACTTGCATGCAAGTTTTCATGTGTACATATTTTTTTAAATTTTTTATTGTTGTTCAATTATAGTTGTCCCCATTTTTCCATCACTCTTCCCTGCCCTGCCCATCCCCACCTTCCACATCCAATCGTCCCCCCCATTGTCTTTGTCCATGGGTCCTTTGTACATATTCCTTCATTTCACCCTTCCCCTCCTTCCCCCCATTATCTCCATACCCCCTCCCCTCTGGTCACTGTTAGTTTATTCTTTATTTCCATGTCCCTGGAAATAAAGAATATTGCTTGTTTGTTTTGTTGATTAGGTTCCACTTATAGGTGAGATCATATGGTATTTATCTTTCACCACCAGGCTTATTTCAGTTAGCATAACACTCTCCAGTTCCATCCATGCTGTAGCAAAGGGTAGGAGCTCCTTCTTTCTTTCTGCTGTGTAGTATTCCATTGTGTAAATGTACCACAGTTTTTTGATCCACTCATTTACTGATGGGAACTTAGGCTGTTTCCAGCACTTGGCTATTGTAAATTGCTCTGCTATGAACATTGGGGTGCACAGGTTCTTTTGAATTGGTGTTTCAGGATTCTTATGATATAATCCCAGCAGTGGGATTGCCAGGCCAAAAGGCAGATCCATTTTTAGTTTTCTGAGGAAATTCCATACTGTTTCCCACAGTGGCTACACCAGTCTGCATTCCCACCAACAGTGCACTAGGGTTCCTTTTTCTCCACAACTTCACCAGCACTTGTTGTTTGTTGATTTTTTTATGATGGCCATTCTAACCTGTGTGAAGTCATATCTCATTGTGGTTTTAATTTTCATCTCTCTGATGTCTAGTGATGGACGTATATTTTAATATCTCTTGGGTATATACGCAGATGTGGAATTGCTAGGTCATATGGATGTTCTGCTAGTGTTCACTATTAACATCTGTGGTAGATGAACTTCTAACTCATTCTTTACTTGCTTAGTCAGAGCCCAGTAGTGCCCCTCGGTCCCTGCTGAGCTTCTCCTGGGATCATGCTGGCATCTGTGTGTTTGCTACATATTCCATTTTGTTCTGGGCAGATTGTCCATAGCATAGCCAGCCAGCTCTAAACCCAGCATCCAGGCCACATGGGAACTGAGGGAGAATCACAAGTGCAAACTAAACCTCTCTCTGACTGAGAACACCATGGCACACTTTCAACTATAGTTTGCAGGTGTGTGAGACTGCCCTGCACTGAAATTTCCTCCCAGGTTCCAGAACAGTGAGTGGAGGAATAATTCATCCACTTTCGGTGTTCCTCCCAACTGATCAAATATACTTGCCCACAATGGGTTGAGGCTGGGAGACCAGCACATCTCATCTCCCCTCCTGTTTCAGGACCTCAGAATAAAGAAATGAGAATTTCTCCAAAAATCTTTCTACCCTTCACCCTTCTTGTCCACCAAAATGAGTGAACTTTTATTTTTACTTCTTTCATAGTTCAGTGATTCTCTCTAGGGGATGTTTTGAAACTCTGTAGAGGAATTATTGGTTGTCATGATGATTGGCAGGTGCAACTAGCATTTCGATGAGCAAGATTGGGGATTCCAGATGTCTCACCCTGTGCAACACTCTGCCTGACATTTTTGAATAACAGCTTTATGGAGATAAAATTTAAATACTATGCAATTCACCTATTTAAAGTATTATTCAATGACTTTAATACATTTAGAGTTGTGCAACCAACATCACAATCAATCTTAGAATATTCCATTGCCCCCAAAAGAAATAGTATGCCCACTAGAAGTCACTCCCCATTTCACCTCGACCCTTATCCTGAAGCAACCACAAATGTACTTTCTGTCTCTATAGACTTGCCTATTCTGAATATTTTGCAGTAACTGGACATGTACCATGTGTGATCCTTTGTCTGACTTGTTTCACTTAGCATAATATTTTCAATGTTCATCCATATTGTACCACATATCAGTACTTCATTTCTTTTCATTGCCGCATACAGTCAAACCTCAGTTCTTAAACAGCTCCTGTCCCAAACAGTTTGGTTCTCAACCAAGTTGTTCACAGGACAAAAATGTCTGGATTGTCAAACAAAACTTTAGTTCTTGACCCAGCAACCCTTCCATAATGATACCTATATGATCAGTCACACATCTCTCCAGCAACAAACAAAGGGTATGCATGAGTATGAGTATGACTCAGTTTTTAAATGAATCTCTCCTCAAACAGCCTTCCTGAACAAATTAAGTTCAAGAACTGAGGTTCCACTGTGATATTCTATTATATGGATATACATTTGATTTATCTATTCATCATTTGATGGACATTGGGTTGTTTCCACTTTGGGCTATTATAATTACTGCTGCCAGAACATTCATATACAAGTTTTCATGTGGGCATATTTTATTTCTCTTTGGACTATGCCTAGGAGTATAATTGCTAGGTCATATAGTAACTGTATGTATAACTTTTTGAGGAAATGCAGACTGTTTTTCAAAGTATCTACACCATTTACAATCCTACTGGCAGTGAATAAAGGTTCCAATTTTTCCACATTCTTGCCAACACTTAGCATTGTCTGTCTTTTTTATTATAACCATCCTAGTATAAAGTGGTATTGCATTGTGCTTTTGGTTTGCATTTCCCTGACAGCCAATGATATTGAGCATGTTTTCACGTGTTTATTGGCCACTTATGTATCTTCTCTGGAGAAATATCATGCCTGACTTTTGAATGTCCCACTAGATTTTCATAAAATTGAAAAATGCTTATAATTATAGAATCTAACTCTAGCTTTACAGATAATCATGAAGAATTTTTACTTGGTTTTAATATGCAGTAAATTCAAGGAATGTACCTTTCAGGCATATTCAGTACCCTTTTATACCTTGTTTTGTTTGGAAGCTTAGCAAGGTTTGTTTATTATTCCAGAACACATCATCAGTGGCAGTGCCCTAATGGTATTTGAATTGCTAGTGCAACGTGCCTTTCTATATCCATTTGTATGTGTTGCCGTGACATGCAATATGTATCTAAAAAATCTGAGACACTTTTAATAGAGTTAGTAACACAGGGATCTCATTAAATGTTAACAATAAGAGTTGCTTTGAAATATGTTATGTTACCTCTATCTGATATTTTAATGTTGTGTGACACTGTTACATACCAGGTCTATTCAGAAGGTAGCCGGCCATGTAATATGAAAAATAGAGACATTTACTGAAGAAGATATAAGATACAAGAAACATTGTACATAGGAAAATGACACCTCAGTACCCTTCAATATAGGCACCTTGGGACCTCACACAGTTCTCCCAGTTGCCATCAGCTGCCCTGTCATATTTTCCTGAATCTCATCAATAGTCTGAAATCTCTTCCCTTTCAAAGGTGATTTCAGTTTTGGGAAAAGTCAATAGTCACAAGGTGCCAAATCTAAGCTGTGGGGGACTGAGATACCTAGATGATTGAATGTTTCACCAAAAACCGCTGCATGAGACATGATGCATGAATGGGCATGTTGTCATGATGAAGCTATCACTCACCAGTTGTCCATAGCTACAGCCTTCTGAATCATCCAAATAGTTTCTGCAGTCTACAGCTAAACTGAGCTGAAGGTGCCTGATCTCCTCTGATCTTAGAAGCTAAGCAGGATCAGGCCTGGTTAATACTTGGAATGTTCAGGCTTAACACAAAATTTGATGCAGATTCGCTGCTCTATTTGTTCAGTCATTTTGAATGTGATGTCACACAGTACGCACACTCACTCAATGACATCTACAGCCCCCACTGACTAGTACAGTGAAGTCATCATTGTTCATACATGCACATTCCAGTCTACTCTCTTTGGCTGCCAGGTTTCATTGATGTTGCACAAGCAGTTCTTGTTATATTAACGATAGCTGGGATTTTTCCACATAGATCTTGTAAGCTGTGAAAATTATATATTAAAATTGTGTAATTTATAATGGTCTGCTGTTTTTCAGTCTTACTTTGATTCTGATCCCAGAAGCCTGTGAAACAATCCTTTCATTAGCCTTTTCTAATACAGTATTATTTTCCAATCTGCCTGCTTCCTCTTTGCCTATCTGAAGATATATTATCCAAGGCCTTTCCTTGGAATTGGCATTCCAAGGCCAATGCCAAAGATTGGATGTGTTCAGATTTTAAGACAGGAGATACGTTTTTTTTGTGCATGTGATACCTTATCACTGCCTATCTGATGTAATAATAAAGAGAATTATTCTACACTATACTAACAAATAAGACCCAACTCATTTGTACAAATGTCATACTTCCTCATTTTCTTCATTACATCATCTGTAATTTCTCCCGGCTGTTAACCACACTTCAATTATGGCTGTTTCTCTCATCACATAGAAATAAGTCTGATCTGGCATTATATATCTTAATTCTAGTTTATATTTTCATTTCCACTTGTACTTCTGCTCTTTTATTTTCCTATATTTCTTGTACAGATAAGTTTTTTACTTCTCTTAAATTTAAACTTTTTTGTTATAACCAGACTCAAACATCTCACTTCCTTCATTATATCTGCTAGTCTAGACATGCCCAGACATTTACACATTGAAAAACTTATTTTATAATAAATTACTTTCCATCATTTCTCCTTTATATTAGGCTTAGGCTATTATACTGATTTTCTAGAATTATACATGGAAATAATTTATATTACCTATGACTATCATTCCAGGATAATAAAGGAAGCATTACAAAACATTAGCATTAAAAATGGGGCATTGGATCTGAGACAGTTGAGAACCACCGTTTATTCACTACAGGACAGCAAGCTTCATGGCCTGGTTATCACAGGAGAAAGCGGTATCCTCTCTACACTGTGGCAGGTGCTATGATCTTGGGTGAGTAGGGTTGGTTCTTGACATAGGAGTAAGATAATCATCTCTAACCAAGCCTGGTTTCAAGATTAAAGAAGTTAAGTAACTTCCCTCACAATTCCAGAGCAGTAAGCCTTAAGGCTCAACTTCAAAAGTAGATGATAAAACTCATAACTTAAGGGACAAATTAAAATGTGTTATTTTAATTATTTCTAACTATAAATATTTTAAGCAGGGTCAGGGGTAACATATTGTGTTTGGGTTCTTCGAACTCCAACTCTGTGCAGATAATTGACTGTGAGAGGTTCATGTATGGACTCAAGAGGATATGAAAGCCTTTCTGGTTTCCTCTGAAATCTAGTGCAAATGTGATCAGTATTCCCCATGCTCCCTTATGGTGCCAAGTTTCATTAAATTAATCTTTTATCACTAAAAGTCATCTGGGATCTTACAAGATTAACAGCATCATAGTATAATTTAAAGGCATAAAACATAATTAGGGAATGACTTAATGATCTTAAGGATCTAATTCCTTTATATTCCAATTTTATGTATTGATTAGCTTTAAGTAACACAGTTGTACTGCTGTGGTTTGGGTCTCTACCACTTCCAGCTAATAAAGTCAGGTCTTGAAATGAGAGTCTGCATGAGCAGGAAATATAGAAGTGATAGCATGATTGCTTTCTCAATCTCAATCTTCCCATTTTATTTTTGTTTTAATACATAACTTGATGAAGTAGAATTAAGTCCAATATCAAGACATCTCCTATAATTAACATATGGTATTATATATAGTAACAAGAGTCACAATGGTCCATGATAATCATTTAATGAACATTGTAATATTGATCCAGCCACCAATATTGCTATGACATTCCAGACTGGAGAGAAAGAAAGAGTCATCAATTGCCCTCAAATTACTTTGGGGAGAAGGTGGGTATGAATTGTATAGGATGGAATACCTAAGTCAAGATGGCTGAGAAGAAAACATTCCTAGAAGGACCATAAAATCTTTTTATGGGAAATATTCAGTAAGGAAAAAATATATATCTATCTACTGGAAATATAGAGAAGACTGGATGAACTGGATTTCTTTGTCCTTTTTGGACAGAAGGTTCTGTGATTCATTAAGAATTATTACTAAACTAAAATGAAGTTTTCGGCCCTGGATGGTGTAACTGAGTGGATTGAGCTCAGGCTGCGAGCCAAAGGGTCACTGGTTCCAGTCCAAGTCAGGGCACATACCTGGGTTGTGGGCCAGGTCCCCGCAACAGGGTGTGTGAGAAGCAACCACACATTGATATTTCTCTCCCTCTCTTTCTCCTTCTCTTCCCCTCTCTCTAAAAATAAATAAACAAAATCTTTTAAAAAATAAAATAAAATGAGGTTTTGAAGGATCATTTGATGGCTAATTCCTTGATGGTTTATTCATTGTATATGCTTTAGTAACACATGCTTTATCTTTCTTTTCTCTTGTTTGACCAGTCATTTGTTTTTAAAAAAATATTTTTTATTTATTGATTTTAGAAGGTGAGAGAAGGAGGGAAGAGAGATTTGTTTGTTGTTCCATGTATTTATGCATGCACTTATTGGTTGCTTCTTGCATGTGCCCTGACTGGAGATGGAACCCACAACCTTGGCATTTTGGGACAATGCCCTAACCTAATGAGCTACCCAGTCAAGGCCTGACCGGTGACTTCTTAATAAAATGGAGAATCTTTATGAAATATGACTTCTTACAATATAGATTCAGCAGTCCTTTGGTTTACTGTATTAGTTTTCTACTGCTGCCATCCAAATTCCACAAACTGAGTGGCTTAAACAATAGTTTATAGGCTAGAAATACAAGATCAAGGTCTCAGCAGGACCATGTACCCTCTGAAGGCACTAGGGAAGGATCTGTTCCAGGCCTTTCTCTGAGCTCCTGGTACTTTTTTGCTCTTAGGAGCATAACAATCTTCACTTGTGTTCTTCTCCCTGTGTGCATGTCACTGTGTCCAAATTTCACCTTTATATAGTACACCAGTCATACTGGATTAGGGATCCACTGTATTCCAGTAGAACATCATCTTAACCAGTTACAGCACAACAACCATATTTCCAAATAAGGTCACATGCTGAAGAACTGGAGGTTAGAACAACATATAAATTGGTGGGAAATGACACAATTCAGCTCATAACACTTACCTTTTTGCTCAAAGCAAATGCTTTGTCTACGAAATTACAGCTGTGGGAAAGGAAGTAAAATAGTGGTTTTGAATAGTGGTATGGCAACCACGACTTCTACTTTCAATTTCTAAGTCCTCCTACTTATTTTTCATCTTGATTTTAAGGAAGGAAAATACCAGAAGGCTTGGACAATTCTAAGTGTCCATAAGTCACTCTGAGCGTTCTTCATAAGAGACAATAGCTATTGAGATACAACTCCCTGTCACAGAAATACATGCAAAATTATCCACAAAACTTCAGTGTCAAGAAATTGCTACTTTTAAATTTGACCATATAAAACACGAATGATATGCACTGCCCCTCAGCTTCCTGCTCCCATTTTCCTCAAGTTTAAGAATCTTCAGCCCTGGCTACCGTGGCTCAGTTGGTTGGAGAATCATTACAAAACATTGCGGGTTCCATTCCAGTCAGGACACATGCCTGGATTGTGGGTTCCATCCCTGCTCAGGGCACGTACGAGAGGCAACCAAACATTGTTTCTCTCACATTGATGTTTCTCTCTCTCTTTTCCCCCTCCCCCATTTTCTTCTCTCTCTGGAATTAAAAATAAAAAAGAATCTTCAAAGCAAAACCCAACCCAGGCAAAATTATGAAGTAAAAGAGAATTGCCCTTTTGGCTATTCTCTTCCTTCCCTTATTTCCTCCCCTTGCACAGCCTCCCTCAGACACTTCACTGTGTGCAAATGCCTTTCCCCTGATGGCAGTCCTGAAATGA